>JAVJGJ010000001.1:45365898-45406976 GCA_035590215.1 Microhierax caerulescens
TTGAGAACTAACACAAGCCCCCCCCCCCCCCAAAAAAAAAAAAAAAAAGCAGCTAACATTCTGCATTTTTTTATTGAGGCATCAGATCCAGAGACCCTAAAATGAGGGCCTGAGACTGGCAGCACTGCACCAGGAGGCTCCTAGGTCATTTCCATCTGATCTGACTGCAGTGCTGCCCAAAAAGAGGGGCAGCTTTCCCAAATTCCCCATCCTCAGCTGCCAGATCCCCATTTCTCTGAGCTGGAATCAGTCCCAGTGAGCCAACTGAACTGACCACTTGGCCAACCAGTCTAGGTGGGACACAATATCAGTTTGGACCTGACAATCATGAGCAGGCTTGGCTGCTTTTAGAAGAGACTAACAAGGAGATTAATCATCTAAACCAAATGTGGAACTGCACCCTTTGATGCTTTGATGAAATGCCTTTCTCTGGCTACGTCAGGGTAAGTGGTCCCAGCACCCCTCATTGATCCTTTACAACTGCCTCCCTTTAATGCAACTGCTTTGTCAGCTCAACGGTGACCTGGACTGAGGAATTTACCTAAATGGAAAATATTCCAACAAAATGTTTATTTATAGTATGAGTCACCTTCTTAATCTAGCTCGTTATATGGTTACACTCATATTGGCACAAAGAATAGGGAAAACACAAGGACAGAAATCAGCTGCCAGGGACTGCTACACCAACACAGCTGCTAGGAAAAAAATGTCTCAAGACCAATGCATGGAAGAGCAAATGTTTCAGCTGCAGTTCACCACTTCAGTATTAGGCATGCTGTAGAGACCACGTGCCCAGGAGCCTGTACACTTTCTCCCATCACATCCGAATGGGTTAGTAAAGAAATTAACTACTCCCTTGCCTTTTAAGGAGAAGCTAACATTCCAATATAAAAATTAATTTAGCCCAAGTAATGCAAGTATATTCTTAAAAATAGAACTCCCTATTTCCTCAAACTGCTTTCACACCAACCCTAAACGCAAATCAACAAAGAATACCTGGAACATACAACTTGGTCATTTGCGTCTTCAAGGTAAAATGACTACCCAACTGATTACACTCCTTTCACTACAATTCAGACTATTTTTACTAATAATCATTAAAGTTTGAGGGTCTTTGGGACTTTTTTCATGTTTTCTTTTCATTTGATTTTCTACTGCCTTCCTAGGATTAGATACAGGCTGATAAATCAATCTATATGGAGTAAGCCTGTAGAGAAAGACCCTTGAGAACACTATGTGGTCATCTTATCCTTTTGCTATTATTATTTTATATTAAACCACAATGTTACACAATGTTTGCGTAAAGTGTTATAAAATGCAACGATGAAAGCAAACTTAACTGTAGAACAGTACAGAGTTTGCACACTAATTGCTTTTATTTCTCTAGGTCTCTTTTCATCCCCAAAAAGCCTTTGTGCAGAGCTAACAACAACCCAACAGGAACTGCAACTGAACTAAAATACACTGAATGACCAAAAGAGAAGAGTTCCAGTCTTCAGAACTATTAGCAATCCATGAAATCAACAAAGTTAACATCACAAATTGTAATGTCTAACCTTCAAATATGCGATCCAGACGTTGCCGCTTCACTTTGTGTTTGTCCATTAGAGACATAAGAGTGGAAGCTCAAAGAACGTCTCCACACAGCTTGGTGATGGTCTTCTCAAGCCAGCCACAAATCAGAAATGCTTACTGTCTTTTATAAACTTACTTTCACCTGTGAACAGAAAGATAAACTTCTTAAACTTTAAAAATATGTATTTTTTTTACTTCTTTCCAGAGAAGTTATCCATATATAATTCAGATAATTAAACACATGAAGTTCTTAAATCCTATTAGGTAGCTGATATTTCACCACAAACGGCCTTCTAAACATGTCGAGATGCAAAGTACACAGCACAGCTCAAACAAACCAGTATAAGAAATGTTCCAGGACAGCTTCTGTTTTCTTTTGACTTTCAAATACTCTTTTCGCCCTTTCACTGAACACACCACCAGCTGAAGAAGGTATCTTGGCCAGGTACAGGTTTTCCATAAAACAACCGAAATGTGTCCACCCTGAATAAAACTGGAAAGCCACACTTCTGCATCATCACATTCACAGCAAGAGACAAAACCTCTTTTCATTCTTAACTTTTAAGCTTTCAATGATAAATAAACCAGAGTTGGATACTTGAAAGTTGAAGGAAATATTCAAGGAGCATAAACCGGAGGAAATGCATCATGGTGACAACGCAGAATGCCAACATCTATGTCAACCAAATGGCATTTAAAGCAGGTTTATGCATGACTAGGCAAGCTCTTTGGCAGCGAATACCACTAAGCACTTTTCAGATACCATGTAGCTGGGCAAGACAGCATAAGGGTATTGCAACAAGCAGTCTGCATTTTAAGCCAAACCACTGAGAAGCAGGAAGGGGGGATGGGGAGAGAGGAGAAAAAAAAAAAAAAAAAAAATCGCTCAACAATAATCTAATTGTAGTGGTAGATTATAAAATGCACAAAAGCAAGTGGACAGGGTAAAACTAAGAGTACAGATCCTTTAAAAAGCAGAAACAGAGCACCGCTACCTTTAAATATCTCAGTAGACTTTAAGAAAGAAACTCAGAGAATGCTGTATTACAAGCACAGTGCACATGAAAACAAGCCAAATAATCCACTTCCCTGTTCCTTTTTATTCCTGCCCAACAGCTTTCAACATCAGTGGAGAGCATTAAATGTCCTTACAAGTGACTGAACCTAGAAATCTGCTTGTATCTTTCTAGAGGCTAAACTTTTCTACAACCATAGGCAAATTGCATCAACATATTATGAAGATTCATGTGCTCCGGGTGAAATGATAAAAATATTTTTAATATCAAGAACTGCACATTTGCATTAAAATAGGTATCTTTACCATCACTACCCTGCTTGGCACATTTGGACTTTATAAACACAAAGAAGTTCCTTTCTTTGTGTTTATTTTCATTTAAAAATGGAGTGAATGTCCAACATTCATTATGCTTTTAACACTTTATTCAGCCTTATCCTGTGTGTCACTTTCCCTCCACACTTCTTTTTATCCTCAAATTCAAGATTCTTCTGCTGTTTTCTATGTCTGATTCCAGCTGAATATAACCTCCCATCATGAACAGGGAAAGAAAAATTGATGAAGAATGCAGAAGCCCAGTATTTTCTCTTATAAAAAAAAAAAAAAAAAAAAAAAAAAAAGAATGTTACCATTTTAGAAATTTTCTATAACTTTTTCCAACATTATTTTTACAATACAACGTTCTTCAGTGCTGAATGCAGCTCTAAGATTGCACAAGCATTGCATCAAACCTAATGTGCATTTTAAAAACTTAGAAGCCAGCTATATAGCCACCTGCCTTTGCTTAAGCCAACACCCCAAACCTGTGTGGAGGATGAGTCCTAAAGCAGTCTTTAATTTCCTTATCACTTCTGGTTTATAATCTACTTCCTTCAATTATCACATAGAAAGATCTAGAGGATAATAAAAACTACAGTACAACGAACATTTTAAATACTAGTCATGGTTTAAATTTTTATAGCTTATTTAATTTCCCATGTTGTAGAAACATATATGCCTGCTAGCCTCCTTGTGCCACTTTGTTTATTCATTCAGCAAAAGATTTTTCCAGCGTAGTCATTCTACATACAAAGCTGGATGACAGCTGTAAAAAACCCGACCATCTGTAACTACTGACCTACCATTGAAAGTGTCACCAGATGTTTTCTATCTGTCTACAGTAGCTTCAAAGAGTACCAGATAAATCAAGTAGTTTTCTTTTAAACATTGTCATAAATTTCAAAATAAAACATTTTTGAGAAAAAAAAATATAAATTAACATGTTAACACAGTTCTAAATTTAACCCTCATACAGTTTTATTATACTTCATGTTCTAACACAAAGAGAAGATGATGATATGGGAAGTATTTCCCAGCAAAACAAAAGCCTTATAATTATGGAAGCATTAGTTACTGCAATTACTAAACCACAACATGAATAATTGCATTTGAGAGATTCACTAAAAATACAAGCACACTGCCTAATGAATTAAAAATCGGAATACAAAATACCAAATGGTATTTAAGATCAGACTTCTGTAGTTCACTACTTTATGATAAAGTGACAATCCAAGTGATTTAAGAATACATACTGCTTATCATGTATGTCAAGTATTAGCTACAAAACCATCTGAGATACCCTCAATGTAAACAACTCTTTTGAGCAGTATAAATTTTAGATTAAAATATACACTGCTGAAAACCATTAGATTTTTTTTTCCTCAGTTAAGCAGATGATTCCAGTGTTTAAAAATATTTTTAAAGCAACCGCCTCTGTGTATCGCAATTGGAGGCATTTAGCTCTTTCTTGAGAAAGGATGACCTTCACACTTCCTGAGACTTCAAGATAAAAGGAAAAGCGAATCTCCAACATTTTTACAGGAGTGTGAGCAAATCCTACAGGCTAAAACAGGAATGGTAAGTAAATAAATCAACTTCGATTTCAGTTTTCAAAACAGATAACACTGGTAATGGAGTAAAGGATAAACATCAGCTGCAAGGGAGAAGATTTGAAGGAAGGACCATTCAAAACGTACAATCTTCTCTCCAGAGAGAGAAGAGGAAAAGGAAGCAGACTGAGAAATTAATTTTTTTTAATGAGGCAAACCAGTAGATTATACACATGCTTGTAGGTTGAGACAAACTTTAAATTACTAGGGAAGAACTCCCCTCAAACCCAAAAGGTTCAACATGCAGTGCAGAACCACTTCCTTTGCATCAGTCTAACAGGAGAATTTTGTGTGGACCAGATGATGTTTCCACTGAATCTGAACAGGTGGGGAAAGCCTACCAGAAAAACTGTGAAGCGTATCATGCATCACCTCAGATTAGTTAGCCCACTCGCAAAAAGATTCAGTCTATAAACTCTTCTGAGCACAGACTTTTACCTATACAGCTAGGAACAGCAAAAGGCTGATTTCTACCTTTGCCTTGCTGTCAGGCAAATAAAATCAAAGGATGACCCAAATCAAATGATGAAGCATAAGAAATTCAAAACAGAAATGAAATTCACAGAACAGACTGCAAGATCATTAACACATCGAGAATAAGGTCATAAGGTTTCATGTTACCCTTGGGAATCTCAATCTTCATTTAATTTACCCATTTTAATGTACGCTCTTTGGTCTGAAACTATATTGAGTTACTGAAATATGTTTTTCTTTCTACTATCAACTTTCAAAAAGTATAATATAAAGCTACCATAAGAAAAATTATAAGTAAGTTTATAGTCCATATTCTATTGCCATCAGGTTTTGAGGACTTCAAAAATTAGATTTCCAAGAAAATCCAGACTAATACTTTGCTTCTCTTTCCCTCCCACCCAAATAGGTAAGATTTCTATTTTCCATGACAGCTCACAAGCGTTGAAATGGCCATTCTGCACAGCCCTGGCAGAAATAAGTAATTCTAATGAAAATGTTGTTCCCCTTGTTATAAGTATTTTAATTACCCTAATTAATTACACATTTTGCAGTAACTTTGTTTCAGATGATAAACAGATCATCTAGTCCAACCCCTCTGCCATAGGCAGGGACACCTTCCACCAGACCAGGTTGCTCCAAGCCCCCATCCAGCCTGGCCTTGAACACTGCCAGGGATGGGGCAGCCACAGCTTCTCTGGGCAGCCTGGGCCAGTGTCTCACCACCCTCATCATGAAAAATTTCTTCTTTATGTCCAAGTCAACTATACCTAAGATTTCATGGTAAAACAGAGTCATTGATGAGTTGGATGGGGTGCTCAGGGTAACTGGGGCTGCTCACCAGGCAGAAGGATGCCTACTGCAATGACTACTGTTGCAACCAGATGACCACCAACGTAAATACCTTAACCTCACATCTGTTTACCTGAACAGGTGAGAAACAAAAGAGTTTGGGGGTTTTATTGTCTCTCTTCCCCTCTCTCATTGATGTTTGAATAAGTCTTCAGCGAAATGACCACAAGGACTCACAGGATGCATGTCAGTTTCATGGCTGGATGTCAGATATTTCTAGCATCTGAGATATTCTGTGCCACAACTGGTTCCCCAGCTTGTGCAGCTAAAAGCAGAGCACCAGAGTATAATTTTAAACCACAAACTCTAGAATAATGGACTTCACCCTTCCCAAAGCATGATATAGTAAGCTTTTCTGCAAATGTAACTCAATGCACAACCCACAAATAAGAATTGCTCACTCTACAACAATTATTGATGTTCTCTAAAAGTTAAGTTTCAGATTTTTCCCTTTTTTGGGAAAAGGGCAGGCTACAACCTATACTGAAGACAAGTTAGATCATGAGAAAGCTATTACTGAGAAATGCAAATTTATCTGAATTTCAAAATATTTCTGAGGTACAAAACAAAGTATCTTGTGTTTAGCAAAAGAGAGGATAGCATCAAGTTGATAAACAGCAGAAAGCAAAACGACATATAAAAATGCTAAGTCAGAGAAATTAGCTTAGTGTTCAAATGAAAGCAACAATGCATTAACATAGCAAAAAGTCAGCTTACTGAAGCAATGGCAAAAGATGGGCTCTAATTCTGAGAAAGGGGAAAAAGAAAGCTGATGATGTAAGAGAAACACTGTACTTGAAGAAGCCCTACAACTTGAACATTTCTAGTGTCAGCAGCAGCAGCATTGGTTCTGTATAAAATAAAAATTTTGGATCAGAGGAATGGTGGTTCATAATGGAAATTAGGTGATAGTTACGTCTCACTGAAGTTAATGTACTACACCTAAACATAAAATATAAATTTAAGATTAATATCTGAAGTTAATTTTTTTTTCTTTGTAAAGTCTGAAAGTATTATTCAACAGTACTTCTCATTTGGACTTTGAAAAATGCCCAATTAAAAATACAGAGGAACCTCAAATAGGAGGAGGAGAAAAAGAGGACAAAGACTTTTGTCTGCATGTTTCTTCAAAATGCAGCAATAGTAAGTCTGCTACAACAACACCGGAACGTTCTATTCCAAAGTTTTACAGGACAGCATTTGTTCTCACATTTTATTTCATGCTGCTCTCCATTTCTGAAGATACTGTGAATTATACTTAAAACTTCTGCATTATAAAACCATCACATCACCTTCACCATACTCAAAATGACTCTTGCAGAGTTTTAAACTACATTTATTTATTTAAAAGTAAATGTGGCCCAAAGAGCAGAACAAAAAGATTAATTGCCAGAAAAAAAAGGATTAGGTCAGATTTTCTGTGCAGAAGTTGAAGTTATACCATCATGTATTACAAAAGCTAATACTGAATTAAGAAGAAAATATATAATTATATTTGCCTGTCAGACATCTCAGATATCTTGCCATTAAGCGTGGTTAAGCCACTTTGCCTTACCATTAGATGTCAGTACAGTCTAAGAGAAACTGTACAGGGAGCTTCAAGATCAATAAATTAATCACAAAAGTGAAGTAATTACTGAATTAGATGCCAAAAAGAACCTTAGATACTGTTCAAAAAAGGACTAAACCCCAAGCATTATAACAGCATTACCTAAATCTAAGATGCATCTATCTCAAAAAAGATGGAGAACTCGAAAAAGAGCTAGGACAGGCAATAAGTACAGTCCAAGGCATAGAACAGCTTGCTGAAAAAGGACCAAAAAAAAAATGCACTGGTACTCCCCAGCCTGAATATGACACGACTGTGGGGAATACAACAAATGCATATAAAATATGCACCATGTCTCAATTCAACATCTA
This sequence comes from Microhierax caerulescens, assembly GCA_035590215.1. Classification (NCBI taxonomy): domain Eukaryota; kingdom Metazoa; phylum Chordata; class Aves; order Falconiformes; family Falconidae; genus Microhierax; species Microhierax caerulescens. The sequence goes on from JAVJGJ010000001.1 coordinate 45,373,660, forward strand.
GGTAGCACACAAATAGTAAGCCAGCATATTAGAAAAAATAGAAAGCTTTGTCACAGAGTATGTAATTAAATTGTAAAATCTGGTGTCACAGGTCTTGTGGATGCCAAAACTTTAAGTGGTTCGTAAAAGGAATTAGACAAGTTTATGGAAAACCCATCAGTGGTCACTGATAATAATGGCCACAATGCAAACCCAGGTCAGAAATCCATAAGCTGGTAAATACCAAAGGCAAGAAAAATGTCACAGCGTGTTTGCTTTGTTCTCACATACAGCAACCACTGCACTACTGTTACACTGACCAAATGTCTGTTTAGCTCAGCATCCAACAGTTGCCATGAAATGAAATGTCTCATGAAGAGCAGGAGCACAGCAAGGTTGATACTTTCCTTAAGCATCCGCCTGTGTCCACTCCTGAAGACAGGACACAGGACAGATGCACCTGCAGTCCCTTCCAACACACGGGCACACCTCATATTCTGAGGAAACTACATCTTAGGATATACTACAACATGGACCGACCCAGCCATGCAGGAGGTGAGGTCCACAGCTCACAGGGATGCACAAAAAGCATCCTAACATAAAATAAAACTGAAACGACTTAGTACCACTATGCCTAAAAAGATACTGCTGGAATCAGATTTGACACTCTCTAATATAGATCTTAAGAGACTCCTAGAAAATCATCCTAATTAAAAACTGCTACTGCCATAGACTTCACCGTAGCACACAGTAAGCTCTCCCAGCAACAAGTGTCCTTTATTACTGGCTGATTTTGCTTAATTGTCAGCTTAGCTTAAAATTCCAGTCATCAGATCCTCTTAAAGCTTTGCCTGGCAGATGGAAGAAATTTATGTTCTTTACACAGGTACCTCTTAGGCTTCACCAAGCCATCCCCTGATCTACCTGCAGAACAGACCAAGCTCCTTGATACTCCTAGAAAGTCATGTTTCTGCTCCTAAATTGTGTCAAACTTTTGGATCCATATATTCAGCAGCAAGTCACTGAAGTACTGGTCTGCAAGTGCTAGAACAAGACAAAGCCTTGCAGGAGCAGTTACATCAATGTCCAATGCAGAAGAACCTCTACTGCTCTCCTTCACAGTCCTCAGATACATTCTGGGACTGTACCAAAGATAAAAAGAATTTACACTTGCTTCAGCAGTTTATTCGTCACCAGTACAAAGTCACTTCTTTTTAGGATGGCGTTCTCTGCCCCATGAGTACAGCCAACAGTCTCTCATTCTGTATTTATGACCTAAAATTTGAACACAGTTTGATAGAGTACAGCTTATCAATGCAAACTTGATTGCTCTGCAGCATTTCCATCTTTTTTTTTTTTTTATTCGCATCAGCAGTTTTTACTATATTTATCAGGGAAGGGTTTTTTCCCTGTTGATAATAACGTTCAAAAACAGGCCAAGAATGCCCCTTATCAGCATGTGATTAAAATCAAAGCATACAGGTTTTTGACCTATTGTTCACTATTTTTTAATACTGTGAAAAAAAATTTTGTGCTATTCAATGTTTTTAATCAAATTACTTTAGTACCAAGTAAAAGATCTTCCAAAATGTAGTACAGTAACTTGATCATCATAAACCCTTATTTTTATGGCACAAGATTATAAAAATGACATTTTTGACAGGGAACACGGAGAAAACAGTAGAAGTTGTGATAGTAATTCTGTCATTATAAGCTTTTTATGAGGTATTTGTCTTTACCATATGAGGTTTTTTCCCAAAGCTTTTTTTCCTTAGTAGCATTCTCTCTCCATTATACATCTGTCCACAAGCCAAAAATTACTCACTACTGAAAATGTATTACTGCAGATGTGTACAACTACAGACAGATGGGAAGCATCTCTGCTAACTCAGATTTCTAGGTCACGAATAAAGCTTTGCTCAGAAGCTCAAACTATGATTAGAAAATTATTAATGGCTACCTACTTGACACACCTCCGTTTTAAGTAAAATTAAAAATAAATCCTTTCTGTCAGAAAACACTGGCTCACTGAGCAACATTACAGCTATGCTTCTATAAACTTCATTTCAGGTATTCAGCACAAGCTGCTTCTTCAGAAAGACTGGCATTGTGACAAGCCTCAATCTTACCCATGAACAGATTTAAAGGAAATGAAAATTAAGAGACTGGTGTGGTCTTTCTGAGACTATGAATCTGATACACTCACATGTTGAATGCCCAGCTCTGTCTCCTCCTCTCAGACCTGAGACATACAACCCAGTGGGTGCGTTCCACATTTTATCCACCATCTCATCCACCATCAGTTTGGTTTGTAAAGCAACATACAGACACACACATACACACACACAGAGAACACAAAGATACTGTGGTACCTACTGTTTCACAAAGCACTTTAAAACTCCCAAATGAAAACCATTTAAAAATTACAAATAAGTGGGTTGTTAGATCAGTGTTAAAGTAACCACTTCTGTATTTTTTGAAGTCTGAAATGAAAGAAAATTAGATTGAACAAAGATCAATCTCCACTCAACTTTTCCTGAAAAGGCTGAACAGCTGAAAGCCTCCCTCCCTCTTGGAGAGTTGGATGTAAGAGACAGTAACTGTGTAAATGAATGAAACCAAATCTGAGGAATTTTGAGACAACAGCAGTGAAACTGAACTGCCCCTACAGAAAATAATTCAAAACACAAGTTTTTCATCATTTGAATCAGAAACTCAAAATTAATAATATGTATTTAATATATTAATGCACCTGAGAGAGCATAACAGGATGCAAAGTATTAGTCATCACTCATGACAATAGAAAAGGCTAATGCCTCCGTTAATGAATTCTCTACAAAAGGAAACAATTACTGGTGCATTTCATGAATCTCCATTGCTAGCAAGGATTCAAATCAGCAGGGAGAAAAGATTACTTTTAACCTTTTATTGATTTATTGACGCTTTTTTTTTTTCCTCCAAGACAGACACAAACCCACATCAAAATGCCAGGCACATGGACTATGTGTGTACTCTACATGTGAAACTGGTTCCTCTGTCACAGATCACCTACGGTTGCAAGTATCCCATGGGTGGCCAAAAACCTGTGCTCTGATGATTAAAATAATATATCCTTGTTCAGTGGAAAAGGAAGGGTGCGGAGAAAAGAAAGAAGCTATATACTGAAAATGAGCAAGAAATGTCTAAAGAGATTTTGACTAGAAAGTTAGTAAAGGCTGATTAAGTTTAGAAAACGAACTGTGGGACCTGCACTGGTTTTTCCTCTGCCCCAAAAAGCCTAATATGTTGTATATAAGCACACATGCCTGCTCTAAGAAAGCATGTTAAGTACTGGGAAAACATTTTTTGAGATTGAATACTTTCCACTTGAACAGTAAGCTGTGAGATATTTAAATGTTATGATTGCACCTCATTTCTTCAAAATCACTTTTATGCTTAAGTATTTCAGTGAAATAACTTTACTCCTAAGGCAAATAAAATTATTGGCCACATTTTTAGTTTTCCTGTATTAGTACCCTGTGGCAGCAATGTACCACCAGCAGTATCAGTATCACAACAACAGGCTTTTTTTTCTATTGTTTACAAACCTTAAAATAGTAACTTTTTTCATACAAAAAGCTAGTATCTCATATTTTCAAGATGTGTGGTACTACAGCCCTAGATTGGAAACACCTGACATCCTTCACGTAAGGCATTTTTAAGACAAGTATAAATTCATCTTGTAATACTTTGTGTTAATTAGAATACACACTATAGAGCTTAAGAATGGAATTTTAACTGTTTAACCAATTAACTACTGCAAATATTATAATTTTTTCCTCAATTACAAGCAGAAGTAAGAAAAAAAAAAAAAGAAAAATAAGACACTTGGACTGATTAGACTTCCAGAAATTTTTTCCATTTATGCTCTGGTTGAAGATAGAAAACATCAAGGATAAAGTTTTGTTGCTATAGCTCCTACTCTTTATGGCAACTCATCCCAGTCAGAATGAAAGATATCTGGTCTGGGTAGTCATCTATTGCTTACTTAGGTGTCCTGGTAAAACTACATTTTTTTTTTAGTAGCATATAAATTACAAATGTATTTTTAAAAATTTGTACATAGCCATATATAAATTACATGTGTTTGGGGTTTTTTTTTTAATGCTGTACAAATGCTGGACCATTGCTTTCTCCCAATTTAATGAGGAGAAAACTTCCACCACCTAAAAATAGTAAAACAGTAAGTATCAAGTGCATTTACTCTGCATTTCCCAGACAACAATGTTAAAAAGATATTTAATTATGCAATTTATACATGATCATTAATATTTAGCAATAGTCTACATTTCCTTAACATTTCTGATATCAGTAATTATATATATTTTATATATATATATCAGTTAATTAAATATATATATATTATTAAAGAATTAAAAAAGAAAATAAAGTGTAACATAGATCCTGGCAACATGTTTTCCCTCCTTACTAAGCAATTAAAACTTGGAGATAAGGTAACATAAAACAAGAGACCAGACAAGTGACAGGTTCCATTAGCATCCTTTATGTTTTAGTTTAAGCCATCTCTGTCAAGCTTTGCACTTTTACCTACAGTCCTACAAACTACAAAATGGTTTAGATTGGAAGGGACCTTTAAAGACCATCTCATCCAAAACCCCATCACGGGCAGGGACACCTTCGACCACATTGGGTCACTCAAAGCCCCATCCAGCCTGGCCTTGACACTTCCAATGATGGGGCATCCATGGCTGCAGAACCACACCACAGTGTTAAATTTTACGTTATCAAAACCAGTTTGCAAGTGCTGTAATTTGAAGCTATAAAGAACACAGCTATTAGAATACCTACTCGGCAAACCAGAAAAATACTACTGAACCCTACAAAAAATACCTAAAAACATAATTCCCAGATTATTTTCCACTGTGGCTCCCTCACCCTTGGACTCCTGGGAACAGCTATCTAGCCTTGAAGGCATCACTGTCTTCCTACAATCAACTTTCATACTTGACTAGAGAAATTGTTTAATTGGTAATTCTTTTCCCCTTGCTTTGGTGTCAATCGACATCTCCTGATATGACATTTCATTAAGAAATTGCCAGCCAACTACACTCCCATCTCAATCACAGTAGTACGGAGCATTTTCACACCTTGCTAAATTCTATAAGCAATCCCCATCGCAATTACAGGAATTGCTTATGTAGAAGATTAACGTTGGTGACTAGGATACAGTATCCTCTAACACAATTAAGTGTGGGGAAACAAAGAATTAAAAGTACAATTAGTCTCTGACTGACTGACAATTGCATATGATATAATATATTGTAAGCAACACTAGCATGCGCTACTCATTTTCCAAATTGATTGTTTCATCTCTGTTCAGCATATAAGCTTATCTGCTCTTTCTTTTATTCAGAAGCTGGAAGTCAGAGGAGAAAACTATAGAGTCATTACAGACTGCTTCACTATGGAGTTCTGCAAAATTTACTTTTCAGACTTATACAGGAGGTATAGATTTTAAACTGGATTTTCCCCTCTTCTGTTTACACTGCGGTGAGATGTAGTCTTTCTCAAGAGAAAGGACCTTAAAAATCTCAGAATTGTGTTCTTTATCTCTACATTCAAAAGTCACATTCAAGAGCTCTCAAATGTCACAGAGCAGCAGCTTGCTTGGTTTTCAAGATGCACTTCAATTTAAAACTACTTTATCTTTACTGTAAAACAATTTTGAAATCTGCAAGAGGGGACCAACTGGCAATTTTATTTTCATGCACTGAAATCATTAGGTAAGGGTTAGAAATCTTAGAAAGCTTCATGCTCACGTCAGGATGCAATATCGCTACCTACATTATGTATGCCAAAACCCCTGGCATAATAAGTTGGTCCAAATGCAACAAGCTATTTTGTTTTATTCCGAAAAGGTTTTAGTGCAACTACATTCATCATCATATCTCAGCATCTTCCTGCAATATAACTGGTGCAACTATAAATTTTCACAGTTTATTCTCTCTCATATCTGGGAAGAGAGCTGTACGTGCAGCCTGCTATATTTAGTTTCCTTATTTGAACATATATGCTGTTTTGTATCTTGTTACAGAAGAAAGATCAAGCAAGAAGTGCACTTGGCAGCAGGTCTGGAAAGTGATAAGACCATAATAGTCTTTAATAGAAATTCATTTCAGTCCTACGCTACACTAGGAAATAAAATTTCCAGCCCATATTAACTTGAAGGTTAACTCTTCTTTATTAATTAGAATGCTCCTGTTACTGAAGAGGGCAGTTTTTATCTAAAAATTTTAAACTATCTGAAGTGCATAACATTTTACATCTTGAAGATAAGGCCAAAGCTGTGAATATAATATTATCTCAAAAAAACAAGTAGAGACTTTAAAAAAAAAAATGTAAAAAGACTGAAAGCTAGATACGGAGTAGTTTGCATTTTTCAATAAATGTGTTCCTTAATTCTGGATGAAAGTTGAAGATGTGAGATGAGAAGCAGCATTGCACATTATGTCCAGCACCCAAGCCACAAGTTCACATCCTCAAACCTTTTAACCAGTCATCAGGCAGATGACTACAACTGAAATAAGAATTATTCCTCATAGGACTCCTTGGGGAATAGGTGTGGTATTGGCACATTGTGTCACTATATACTGAATAAGCTTTGTCAAGAAACTCTTGAACCATTTTAATGTATTGATCTCCTGTCAGGCAGAAGCATGACACCCCTCGCCTATGAGAATGCCACGCTGTCACCAAGAGTGAGGAACATCTGCTCACCACCCATCAGGAGGTCCCTCAGTACTGCCCTGTGCAGCTTTCCAAGGCACATACTGCCATCCTGTTGACTTTTAAAAAGGCTTATATAAAAAGTTACATAAATTAGATGAACTTCCCATTGATTTCTGCTCGACTATGAGCTCCTCCAGTAATGTCAAATGTATGATAGTTGGCTGGAATCAGAGTACCTGGGAAAAAAATGCAGAGTTTTGCAGTACTGCATCCAGGCGGAAAAAGAGATTTCTTCCATGAAAGACTCACTTTGCTACTTTCGATTGTCAGCAGTTCAAGTTGTTCATAGCTCTTCCGCAGGCCAACTACTCCAAAAATACTACTCGTAAAGGGTACTCATCAGAAGATCTGCAGGAGTCCCCTGTGCATAAAAACTGCTCTTGGAATCCGCTTTTCATAGCTGGGAAACCCTAGCGTTTCACATTCTCCTTATTTTTGGAGCTCCACAATACTTGCTGTCCTCTCTTCTCACTACAACTTCCTCACCTCCACCTCAAGATGACTCCTGAACTCTCCATCGACTATCGCTTACACCTCCTTGCTCCTTTGTGGTTTTTAGGCACACTGCTAGGAAAACAAAGCTCCTAAGCCCAGCAGACTGCCTGGATCATCAACTCAGTTCTCTGGAAGGAGACACAAGAACTGAATGAAACTCTGATTCCCCCTTTAAATGTGGGAACCTGTGTGGAAGTGATTCAGAACTGGTTACCAATTGCCCCTCCTCCCTCACTTTCATAGCATTAGTATCCCCACTGAAACACTCAAAACTGTTTCAAAGCTTAATATTAGAATCTAAATAGCCAGATGATATTGTCCTGTCTTTAGAAAACAAAGCAGACAAAAACCAAAAGCAGCTTTTCTAAGTACCAAAATAATAAAAAAACCAAACCTTCAGAAGAGACAATCCTAATCCTCCTTCCAAAACAAATACTAAGAGTTGCTAGCATTACACTTCCATTAAGAAACAAAATAATTCCCTCTCCAGCCTGTATAGTAATTAATTGTAATACTCTACAGGTAGTAGGAAAAAAATTACTTTCAAACTGTGAAAATATATTCTACATTGTATGAAGTGCTGACCCATCCTATGTGGGGAAGAATATCCACTATCCCTTCACAGAGATCTCCAGGTTGCCTAACCCCAACTTCCATGAACTGTCACTTGAGCCAAAATAACATGAGCAACTCAAATACGTAAGAGGCCAACAGCCACCAGACCAAATGCAAAGAGCATTGTAACAGGAATCCATGGCTGAAAGAAGGTTGTGGCAACCTTACTAAACTGTATCTGAAGTACAGTTAAAACTGCAGTGATGCCAAAAAAATCCTGTAAGAGATCTTATGACTCAAGAAAAGAACTTTAAATAGAACAAAACCATCAGAATAGAAGCTTAGTCCTCAAAGCTCTTTGCTGAAATATTATGCTTTTACCTATTAAAAGCAAGTAGTGAAATAACTTCAATAAATTCTAGAGTCAAGAATAAGAATACCACCGAAATCTGAATTTTTTAATCTGTTTTCAAAGACACCCCGTACATTAAGAGCTGTTTCATTATTAAAGCAACAGTAGACAGATTGCCTCACTAACGTTATCATCTTATTTGCTGCAATTAAGAGGTCAGTAATGAAGTATATTTAACTGTAAGCAACAAACAAAAGGCTTATAAATATATGCAGCTACAACTGTTTTTCAGTCGAGCTGCTGAAAACTGACACACTTCCATCTTTGCCTCCCCAAAAGTAGGGAATAAATGATGTATTTTTCTATGACTCAACTGGATTTAGTTTGCAAAATTGTTGAGGACTATTTCAGCACATCTACGCAAATTTTATGAAATAATTTCAAAAAATAACACTATTCTCACCACTGATATTGTTAAGCTTCTTATTTCCAATCCATTTTCAGTATGCTCACACACTTCTGACACTTTTTATTCACTTGATCACAAATTTATCTGCATTTTAATCAATATTTTTCACTCAGTGAGACAACAAAGATGTAGCCAACAAAATAAGTCTTTGTTTTTAAAACCCTCTTAAAACAAATAGGCTTAAAACAAAAGCAGTGGTCTGCAGAATGACCATAGGATTTTCATATGTAAAGAACCAAGAACCCAGAGTACATCTTACGGTCTCATGATAAACACTGGCCTTTGCATTTTCATTTGTTGTAAATAAAGGAATTTTGAATCAGATAAAACTATAGTAAACTCAGTTTAGGTAAGAAATCTGCATACATGGAAAAACATGGGAACTGGGGCACTAATTTCTATCAAGGACAAATAAATGCTAACCTTGCTTTGACTGCTGGTATTATTTCTCCAGTAGTTTAAAAACTGCCCACAAAAGATAAAGACCCTGCAATCTTTTCCTGATTATTTTCAATATAATTGAAGAACAGCTTTCCCAATGCATAATTAGATTTGAAAACATAAATGTCTTTTGCTTGAATGAATAGCATCAGGAGTTCAACACTCCAAGACAAGTGTATTTGCAATTATATTACAGTTCAAAAACAAATTAAAAACTGTCCTCTGAAAAATCAAGTCTTAAAATAGACCAAAAGTACACGTGCTTTTGTTTTATCTGACAGTGTTGCATATCTGGATTGAAATTGTTAGCTACTCTGTGTCAAGATCTAGATAAAAATTATCTGTATTAAGGGAGTAAAATGTCAAATTCTGAATTGTCTGACAATTCTACAACAGATGGCCTAAAATATTAGTGATTCAGTTGCTGCTGGCATCGGGTCAGTTCTTTACTTGTTAATTAAGGACCTTAATTTTGAACTATTATTTTGCTATAAAATGCCCATCGGGCAAAAAGTTACAAAATGCATGTCTAAAGATTTTAAAGCTTGTTCTTCATTTATTAGCAAGAATTTCCATTCTGGCTAATTAACAAAATTCCAGGTTGAAAAAAAACCCTACTCCGCTCCCACTTGTTCTAATAAGATCCAGATCTTGCCTTTAGTAAACATTGGCAGTATGCAAGTGTAGAAATGCTCAGCCCTATCGGTTTCACCTCACATGCTGGTATATTTCATAGTTTAAGATGCTCAGATATCAGATGCTCAGCCTCTTTCTTCCAGAGGGCACACTCTGGGTTTGGAAAGCAAGTCAGAGGAAAGGTGACAAGAGGCAGCATCTTCTGCTTTGCAGAAGACATATCCAGGGTCAGTCTTTCTCCACCACAGACTGGAACTTGTTGGGGGCTCTCTCATTTGCATCACAAACCTGATTTTGTCCTTCTCCTTCACACAGGACCCAACTCCCTGCATGCCAGCACTGGATCTCTGTATTTCCTCTTCCCTCTTGCAGCAGCAAATAGAACACCTGATCTTCTGTTAACTCCAAGTCCATCACAAATTGCCCCAATCTGCCCAGAGCAGCTCTAGGCCACCTTGAGAAAAGTCCCTGTTGCACTCTCTCACATCCTGACTTGGGAACTGTCCCAACATGAAGTTGAAGGATTGCCATGCCACAGACTTCAAAAATAAGTAACACTGAAATGGGCTATACATGAACACAGTATTGGACTGGAATCAACTAAGGAAAAATTAAACGCTTGAAAGAGTTCAAATTCACTGCACTTGTTCATTAAATCCAAGATCATCCTACAAGGCAACTGAGGAAAATCAACTGTGAAATAGTTGCTACACAAACAAATATCCCTCTCAACCCACGTCCTCAGTATTTTCTTTCCACTGCCATGGCCTCAGTGTCGAAATACGTTCTCCCAGATCACTTCCTCTAAACTAGTCTACATCTGCACTGGTGATGAGAACATTTCACCATCACTTACTGCTGGGAGCAACTCCTCAAGCAACTTGAAGCTGAAGTTTGCTCCCTCCTGAAGCATCGGTTTGCTATCTGATGCTTTGAAATCTATACGTAAGAACCCATAAAGGCTGGCAAATACATGATTGGGTATTTATGAACTCCACAAATATTAACATTTTTTAGAAAGCAAAAAGAAGTGTATCACTAAAACTTTCACTTTCCATTAGATGTGCATTGCCTGAGAAAAACCCAGCTAGGCAGTAATCAACATGGATAACAGATCTTCAAATGTAATATATAATTATATTTTAATAGAAAGAAATGAAATTTGACAGAAGTATGGGATTTTCAACTATTACTATGCAATGATAGATTTAACAGTATCCAGAAGATTAATTTGAAGGAAATTGAAATATTAAGTTGGAAATCTATCAATTTTTATAATTTGCTTACTTTACAAAACTAATGACACAACCACCACCCTGAAATGTTGTGGACCACTGCTTTACTTTTAAATAGCAGGGATATCTTTGACTTCTGTATAAGGCAAACATAGCAGCCTCAGACCTTTTAAATTAAGCCTCAATAAGTATTTCACTTCATTTAGAAGTTACATTTATTAGCAGCTTAAATAAAACATTCTTATAAGTACAACAATCAATTTTTTAAAATGTGCCTTTTTTAAGTTAAATTTAAAAAATTAAAATAAATCCTTCTTGACACATTTCATTTTTATTTCTGTCTATGTACAAGCAGTTGTCTAATGTTGAAACATAAACTATCTACACACATCCAGCAGTTATGTTGGTTAGACTTGGTAATGGATAAAATTGTTGTTTCTTTGACTCTTGTTTGACAGAAGATACCATGCGTAACAGCTCTGTTTGCCCCAGTTTGTTAAGGTGTAGAGGTGCACAGCTAAAACACAACAGCGAAGCACCTGCCACTGTTCTGAAAGCAAATCACTCATTCTATTCTAGTTCCCAATTTTCTGTTGCTTATTAAAAATAGCAAATTTGATAACATAGAAATAAGCAACAGAAAATAAAGAATCAACAGAACAACCCATCATTCTGAAAACAAATGGGTACCTATAGATCCAGCATGCAATTTTTGATCACAAGAGTTAGGATAGTTTTTACTGCATATACCAAGGACTGAAACAGCTATGGCATAAATTAATAATAGCGAGTCCATAAAGGTTGAATTGATACTGACATCTTGGATATTATTACTGTAAATGACAGATTAATGGACAAAGGCACGAGATCCCAAAAGTCATCCAAGATATTTAATTATTAGGAAGCAACCAATAATCTTATTAATTAGCACCGTTAAAAATCCCATAGAGCAGTAAATGATTTCAAAGGAAATTTTGGCTATGACAATGACAAGTTAAGTAATAACTTACACCAGTGCCAGCACAGAATAAATGATTTAATGATCCCCACAGAAAGTTTTATTTTACTGAGATCAATATCTGACCCCTATTATACACTAAAAGCCATGCCTGAAACCAATTATAAGAACCATTGTTGGGTATCTCAATTACAAAGAAACTTCCTTCTCAATTGTCATTCCATCAAAATTAAATAGATTAACATTAAACTAAATGCATCTTTTCAGTATCTCAAGAGCAACAGCAACTATCGATATTTTAACATTTTCTTTAAAAAATTAGGTCTTTGGTACTCAGCTTCCTGGATGATTAAAAAAATCAAAGCATTTTGCAGCAGTATTTATTTCTATATGCAACATACTATCATCATAGCTAAGTGAACATCCATAGCAATAATTATTTAATACTGCACAAGAAAGCTAAATAAAACTGTGAACTTAAGATTTTAAATTATTAAAAATGTATTTTCAAAAGTAATCCCTTTCAAACTTGACTTCCGTCAAATGTAATAAACACTCTATCCAAAAAAAAAATAAATAAAAAGGGGAGGGGTGAGGAAGAATTAAAACTTTCCAAACTAACACTATGTAGCTAGTCTTTACATTTACGTAGTATTTTTAGGAGTAACACTCTTTGTACCTGAGTTTTCAGAAACAGAAGTTACTGGAAAACCATGGAAGGATGGAATAGTAATTATCACTTTAACTGTAAAAAATTATGCCCACATGCCAAAATTTATCATTTTTCAACAACTGATAACTTCTTTAAACCCTATTTTCCAATAAAACTGGATAAGATTCATATAATAAAGTTAAAATAAAGATTATTAATGTTTCATTGCATCTTAAAATACTCCTACTCCAACTCTGCACACTGCCTTTGGTCAGATCACATCCTGCTTGTGGATGATACCAGGCAATAATAAGGATAATCATCACATGTCAATCAAACATCACTTAAAAAGGCAGTTAAACTGACAAAGTATGACCTGAATGATGGAATATTCGATTAAAAACTGAGAAGTAATGGAAATAAGGTTCTCTGTTAACTCACCTTACCTTATGTTTGCCATGACCTAAAAGCAGGCTTTTTGAAGAGCCCTATTACTGATTAGCTGTTAACATGTTAATCTAAAATAACCTACTTTTATATTTATTTATATATGACCAAAAAGGGACTAAATCTTCAAATATCTTAATTAGAAATTGCCTGCTGGGTTTATGCAATAGATACTTTTACAAAACTTAATGGTTATTTAAATCCAGAGACATTCTAATTTTGACCAGTTGATTCATACATTCATTCAAACATATAATTGTTTCTAGATTTATACCTGCTACTCAAAGATGGGACAGCAACTGAAGTATCTAAAAACAAAAGCAAAGAACTTATATGCCTGCTTTTCATGTCAATATTCAATTTGTGTTACTTACAGTATTGTTTTCCTTCTATGAGCAATTCCCCTAAAAGTTTAATTTTTCAACCAAGTTTCTTTTCAGGAACAGAAATAAAGCTTCCAGAAATGGTATCATAGAATCACAGAATTAAAGAATGGCTTGGGTTGGAAGTGACCTTAAAAATCATGTAGTTCCAACCCCCCCACACCATGGGCAGGGACACCTTCCACTAGACCAGGTTGCTCCAAGCCCCGTCCAGCCTGGCCTTGAACACTGACAGGGATGGGGCATCCACAGCTTCTCTGGGCAGCCTGGGCCAGTGTCTCACCACCCTCACAGTGAATAATTTCTTCCTATTACCTAATCTAAATCTACCCCCTTTCAGTCCAAAGCCATTCCCCCTTTCCCTATCACTACATGCCCTTATTAAAAGTCCCTCTCCAGCTTTCTCATAGGCTGCAACAGAAAAAAATTATTGATCTCTGGTACTAGGCAGTGTAGTTTTAAACTAGACATTAACCTTTAAACACACCTGGACAACTATTAGGGAAATATGTGAACATCTGAGGTACCACATCCCTGAATAGAAAGACTTAAATAATGAACACAAAATTAATGGATAATTTCTCAAGTTTCATTGCGAAATTGAAATTTTAACCAAAGGCAAACTCATAATGAATTTCAGAAAAAGACTTACCTACAGTAAGATCATTAATTGGTTCCAAGTTTTTTAAATGGACAAAAGAATAAAACATCTATATAAAACAACTGTAACTGTAAAAATCCTATGTTATTAAAAGAAACATGCAGCAATTAATCTAGACAGTTCTCACTCTACTGCTACTTTATGATTATCGAGTTAAAAAATGAGATCATGAAATAGTGAAGTTAAAGACTAATTTCTCAGAAGTTTCTACAGCTGAACACGGATGACTATAGATTACAAGGATAAGAAACCTAGACCCTACAAGGATGAGAAATTTAGACCACCTGTATTATATCAAGTATTAGTTTGTGCATTATGCGTGGCTGGCCATCAAACTCTGGCCCTTATGAAATCCTTATTATTTAAAGCTTTACAGATTTAGAAATCATGACTCAAAACCTTCTTTAAAATATACCTGAAAAGACTCAGCAAAAATGGTACTTCTAAAAAAAGCTGACATGTAAAGTCAACTTTCAACATTCAGAAGATTAAAACAGCAAGAGCAAATAATCAGGATAAGCACAACTGGTTTAGAAAAAAAATCAGACAGAAACTAATAAACATGGGAAAATTATTTAAGGAATTACAGGGGATACTAAATATTGGTTATTACTAAATATTGGAAAATAAAGCACAGAAAGCTTTTTCTCCTCTGAAAATATTTGCTTAAAAGAAGGAACTGTATATTGGATTTGAACTTACCCTACCTGCTGCTCACTCTCAAAGTTAAATTAGAATGAACAATTCAAGATTTCAAAATAACTTGGAACAATCAGTTACAAAACTACAATAAGAAAAAGCATTTATTTCGTTCATATTCTCCAACCTTTTTACTAAAGTAGTAAAACAAAGTTCATACAAAGGTCTGTTGTTCTAAAAACAGCAAGAAAATACATCATATAGAATCTAAATAAGTACATATATCAGAAAACAGAAAGGATTTTCTGGAGCTACAAACTAGCAGCCTCCCCTCCTCCATACACACTCTTTATTTTAATTCTCAGAAATGTAACAAGTGCACAACAAAAGCATCTCTCATGGTTTTAAGACCTAAATTAAGCTTGGCAATGAATGTAACTGAAGCAGTCTTATTACAATTCTTACAATAAAAATTATACCTAGCAGAAGCAGAGAAGCTTTATTGCTCTGAGGTTGCACCCGAGATAACCAGGGAGGAGCTGTGAGAATTAAGTGGCAGATAAGCATAAGGTGAAATGGCTCAAAAACCCTGCCCTGTGACACACTGTCTTCTTTCCAACAAAACAGAATGAAGTTTTTAGCTATTAAACAACTGCCCATTTATTGCTACAGGTAAGCAAAACAACTGCTGGTTGACCAGAAATTGCAGGACTCCTATTGCAGAGCCCAGAGACTAATGTAACTCAATACCATCTATAATTTGCTTAGACGGCATCTAGAAGTAAGCTGACTATACCCTCATCATTTTGGCAAACACCAGGAAAACTCTGGATGTAAAAAATTACATCTAAGTAAAAAAAATTACATCATAAAATAACCTATTGAATTTTGTATACCCAAAGTGAACTATTAATTCAGATCTGCTCTGTCTTCTGAAGAGGCATGGACCAGTTTCAGAATTCTTCATTTTTTGACATTATGACAACTTTTATATAGCCTTCATATCTCAAATACATTTGTCCAGCTACAGTTTAACCAAGGTCCTTTAGGCTAATCCTCTGGGAATGTCTCCATGATATTCAGAAATCTATTGTCATGGACCACCTTTTATTTCAGAGCAGACACTAATAATCCCATAGATCTACCAAGGGAAGCTTTTTACACCTTTAAAGAGGTTGAACCATTTTTTCCAAAAAAAACTTTATGAAAGCTATCTTAATTGTTCTTAGATGTTTGAACATCCAGGACACTAGAGACAGCGCGGGCAGACCTGTTGAAATACAAAGGCAGACGGTATGACAACATTTTATGTGTGTTGACCCATTTATTACTGATAAGACAACAAATATGGTTTAATATAGCTTGTGTATAAAATGCAATAGTATGGTGCATGAACATTACATGTAGAAAATAAAAGAGAGTCTGCAGGCAGTGGAATCACCATTGCTAGACTAGTAGAGACCTAGAGCCTATACGTAAGACCACTGAAAGAAGGTTCATTAGAAAATACACTGGGACAATCAGAAAACTGATAAATATTCTTAACAGAAGAGAGAAAAAAAGGCAGCTCAATCTAACTAATCAAATGGAAGGTTATGATTTGGCTTGTTCAGGGTCAACTTGTTCAGAGTTTTTCTAAGTATTTATGACAGATTTCCTTCCAATCTGCCATCTCAACAATACGCACACCTTACATATCTACATCACACTCCTTGCAAGAGGTTAATTAAAAGGCAAGATCTGCCAGTTTCTAAAACCATAATACATAGAAGTATAAGACACATTCCTATGTTTTTAGGAAATAAGAGTTTTAAAAACTTTAATACTCAAGTATTACGACTCCTTAGAAAATTTGTGTAATGTCTTCTGCCAAAAAATTAAGGAATTGCTTAATGCCAGCTATGCTAGAGCCTTGCCAAAGGACAGTTCAAGCAAGTGAGGCAGCTGAGGTCTCCACAGGACTAAACAAAGCCAAATTCAAAGAAAGCGAGGGGGTGGAATGGAAAAATAGCACACACCTTGATACAGACCTCCTCAGAAACCAGTCAAGGAACAGAGCTGCTTAAGGAATAAGCAGGAAAGCCGTAAGTAGGCAATGCTGCCCTTTCTGTGCAAAGCATATAGGCTTGAGAGGATGGAGCTTTGCTAGGCAATGGGGAAGAAGCTCTGTTGAGAGCTCAAGGGTGAAGATCAGAGGGAAGGCAAAGAACGGGGATGTCATGGTGCTATTATTCTGCATATAGCAAACTTCCTGTGGTCATGCTGAAACAATCATCTTCAGTCCACCGAAAGCAGAGAAGCCTTGCCTCTCCAAAAATACCCTGCCATAATGCTGCTGGAACAGCAGCCTCAAAGTCAAGATGCAAAAGTCAACAAGTCACTGGGCAAACTGCAGATTTCTCCAGAAAAACTACAAAGACTTACTTTGTTGGGATCCAAAATTGTAACCGATGAAAATCAAGTATTCCCCCCTTTGGAAAATAAAAACCCCAAAACCAAACCACAAACCTCAAATTACTTGCACAGCTTCTAGTTTTCAGTATTGAAATCTACATGAAACCTCACAAAGTAAAATCTCAGAAGAAAACCAACTTTACTCATTTATGAAAAATGACCACTTTGAGAGCAACTTCCCTCCTTCTACCAGCAATGAGGCAGACTTCCACTCTAGTATGCTTCGTGTAACAGATTTTCAGGTGATCTCACATTTATTACACAAGCTTAAAATAGAGCACCATACCTAACAAAATGAAATATAAATGATTCTGCCTGTATGCCTCTGATTTAGAAGAATTTACAGTCAAATTACTATCCAACTGTTTTAAAGTTTTTAATCTGGAAAAGTAACAATCAAAAAAGTCATGAGTACAGGCACCTCAGGACTCCCTAGTTTTATATCATCCAGTAAAAAGAGCTCTGAGGAATGTGAAAGCCAGTCTTCCTCTAAATCTCTGATATGTTAATGTCTCTTCCTAACACATTTACTCCAGTTTGACAGCAACAAGCTGAAGATGATACCTTTTCCCAGCGAGTCAGATGCTAATGCACATCAAGAGACTAATACAAATGAAAATAAAATTAAGTCCCTTTATGAAGGCCTAAGATATCAAATATGTAATAAAAAAATATAAGCATTTTATCAATGCCTATCTACTAGGATTGATATAAGCTCATTTGAACACAGAAAAGCCAAATGAAGTTTCTACTTTCTTTTAAAGGTATTCACGTAAGAGTAGCAAAGATATTTTATTCAGATTTAACTATCTCTAGAGAAATATTTCAAATTATTTTTTAAAGATGATGATACTTTGAACTTCATATGCTTATATATGGCACATTAAAAAACCCTTAAAGAAATATTTATATTAAAATATTAGTCTGATAATACTCACACAGCAGACAAGGGAAATTGAATCTGCCAGTCATGAAAAAACTTGGAGGCCACCAGTTCAAAATCCTAGTTTGCTACTTCTGCAATGATTGGAACTTTGCTCTGACAGCAGAAATTCTCTCAGTGTACAAAAACAAAGTGAGGAAAGCAGTAAAAAAAGGCTCTTACTGTTCAATATCGATTCTCTTACAGTTGTTCCAAAAGACACTGTTTCCTCTTGAAGATAAAATACGTACTCTCTTCTCTTCTAGTGACAGCCATACTAACTCAGCTGTCTTCTATTGACAAACGTGTCATAGACCTGTGCCTTCTAGAGCAGGTTTTTTTTCAGAAAAGACCTCAGAAATGCACTTGAAATATTTTCAGTGATTTTTTTCCTCCCTTTCAGAAAAAAGTTAACCACATTTCATTTTTACCTTTTGTTATATCTTCCTTCCCATCCATTCTGTCCCTCGCAGCTACAAACAACTGAAAGCATCAGTTGTAACACTGAAACACTAAAATGGTATTTTCTTCATTACTTCCCATCATAAACAACAGTGTAATAATGCTGAATATTGTTCACAACTGCATTGGGCTCTAGAAATCTCTGTGGTACTTCCTTTTCGGCAAAGTAAACTATCTCCACATGGACAGATGCATTTTTCTTAATCCAAAAAAAAAAAAAAAAAAAAAAAAAAAACCAGCGATAACAGTTACTGATTCAAGTATTTATAGCACATGTTTATCGTGTCCTCCTTGTCCAAATATAATTTATATTTGGTATGTGCTTCAAGAAAACAAAGCATTGCAAGGCTAATCTAAAACTAAGGCCTTTAACAGCGATGTCTAACTTCTGTGACCTCTTCAATCAACTCCAATTAAATTGCTTTGTGAGGATGGATTACTCCTATGAGGAAATAATGCAGATAATAGCTTATTACACTTTTGGGGGGAAATTGAGGTATTCACATATTCAGGAAATTTATAGAACAGTGCAATTAAGAGGCCCACAAAAAAACTGATTATAGCCACGTATCATTGATAAAAAATTTAATGGATTAACAGTATCCATTTCAAACAAACACAATTCTGATGCATGAGCACAAAAAAACTCAGTTCTGGAGTCATGGAGTTCTATATACACACCTAATAATCTACTACCAATTTTAAGATAAAACTAATTTAATCCACATGCTTCTGTTACAGGCATCAATTTTGTAAATGTTTTTTAGAATAATTCCAAATATTTTTCTCTCTTAGTCACAACACACTAAATCGTTAAATTAAAGAGAAAAAAGTTACCAAAGACATTCCAGACACTCTTTGCATCCAGAAATGCCACCCAAGATGACTTTAGACTTGCTCTTATTGTACAACCTGGAGACATGAAAGACCTGTTAAGTCATCTTAATAGAGAACTTGTCCCTAGGGTGTCTTCTGCAAGTGATTCATTTCATTGACTGTGATAGTAAAAGGGTCATAAGCAGAAGCAACAAATATGCAATACAGCACTGAATGTACATTCTGGATTTATTAGAGAAAATCAAAAGTATTGCAGCACCAAAACCTAATTCAGCATTAAATACAGCATAAAACACCACAAATACCTCTCTATACTTACTTTATTATAGATTTTAGGAATATTAAGTCAAAGCAGATTAAGCTATTTTACTTTCTGCAGAGGGCTTTGGAGATGATACACGAGAGCTACACCTTACTTCTCCATTTTGAAATGTTCTTATTTATATTTCATATGCAGTTTATCACATATTTAATTTAAATACCTCTTAAATAACTTAATCCACACACTATCTGTTCCCAACCCATCAAATGCTTTTGCACTGCATAGGAGATGTGCAGTACTTAGAACATCTACATTGTTTTTCTGTATACACACCTAAAAATATACCAGCTTTAAAAGACAGCAGTCAGTACACATAATTGCAACATGTTAATAGCAACCTGTAATAACATGACATTTGTAGAAAGCATAAGATTCAGTTTTCAGTGTGAAGAACAAAGATGGATGTTGAAATATGTTTTGTAAGTTGATAGGATAAACACACCCCTAGAACATTCAGTCCATGGCAAGACAGAAAAATAAATAAGGTGTTCAGTGCTGACAAAGTCAGTAGAACTTTGGCCCAAAATAACCTAACATCTATTAGGAAAATTCAGTCAAACCCCAAGTTTAGTACTACACATTCTTTGTAAAGAATACACCTCAATCTTCTACAGATAAACTCTATTTGTCAAAAAAAAAATAATATCAGAAACTCAAACACTGTGATGGACAAATGGAGCCATCTTTAAATGTAACTGTAGAAACAAACACAACTGTGGAAACATGGTATATGAAAGGTCACCAAGAAGGGAATGTGCAAATCCTAACGTATGTTTGTCTGAAACCTCTTCAGAGTTTTCTGAGTAAAATGAACAAGAACTTTTAATGTCTATTTAAGCACTGGCTTTTCCCATAGTCAATAGTTGACAAAAGGCTCAGGATTCACAAATTCAATTTCTAGCAGCAAATAAGCAGCATGAATACCAGCACAATTTTACCATGCTGCATCACACAGGGTCAGATGACACAAACTCAAAAAAAAAAAAAAAAACCACCAAAACTTAAGCTGCTATGGGACTGTTGTACCTTTTTTTTGTCTACTCAGAGATATAAGATTATGTCATGACGAAATAGTGCAACTTTATTGAGTTTAAAATAGCAGGCAAAGATTAATGCAGTACAACAGCTTTTACGAACTTACCAGTAGTGTAAAGGCTGGAACTGGAAATTCAAGAGACATATATAACCACAAGGACACTTATGTATCTGCTACAATGCCCAGGAGTTCTACACACTTTCATTTGTTGGCGGTGGTATTTTTGGTGTGCGTGTTTTGGTCTTTTTATACTAGATGTGCTTTTAGATAAACTTCAGCATTTTATATGGTTCAAAGAAACAGACTTACTCCATTCAGTTTATTTAATTTTTCTGTGCTGATCCTGAAGCACAGCCATAACCATACCTACCCAGTGCTTCAGCACTGAACATGTGAATTATAAAAAACTTTAGATCCTAGCTTGTGATTTAGCTTTTTGCTGATGGCATTTATATAAGATAGGCACAACAGTCAAATCATGCAGAAAAAAAGCAGAGGCTTTAAACAAAATTATAAAACCCAAAATCAGTAAACTTTAAATCAGTGACACCTCACCTTCTATCCTGTAAGACAAAAAAAGGTCACTAAAATAAGATAAAACATGCAAATGCCCCCAAAAGGTAAGTGCCTGCCTATGACACATCAAAAAAAATACAAACTTTCTTCCCCATAACAATGTTGGAAATACTATCCTGATTACTTCTGTTAGCTATTGCTACATTTCATTCTATTCAAACTATTCAAAACACCTCAACTGGGAAAACATAGCTGTTTATCAGAACATTAACACTAGGTTCCTATACATCTAAGTCAATTGATTTGATTCTTTACCAGCTATATCAATAAAAAAATAAAAATAAACTATTTTATGAACATCCTGCAATTTCTCTGAGAGCAGCTGTTACTGTACATGTTTTGCTAGAGGCAAATTCTGTTCTTTCTCTTTTCATATAATTCCTGCTTTCCTCTAATTTTCAAGGTTGCTTTAGCAGGAATAAGACAATGGGCAGCCAAGCCAGACAGCACTGTCATTTAAGTTTTACAATGTTTTACCACACAGTAATACATATTTTATACATCCAAATCTTCTTTCAAATCATGAGAATGCATATTTTGAGTCAATTCTGTGGTTCATTGTGGTTTTTTTCAGGGAAAACTTTTATAAACCATCATAAGCAACAGCAGTATAGTACTGAAGCTACTCAGTACTAACATGCAGGTTTCCGCATAAGATTTTGACAATACATGAATTCTGCTTATTTCATTCAGTTTACTTTGTATAAGCATTTTGCTTTATTAAAAATAATAAAAAAAATATGTTCCAGGTGATTTTTCTAAATTCCCCTACAAAATCCAAGCAAAAACCTGCTTCACTGTACTGAAGGGGAACTGGTGCAGAAAGGGATTTAGTATTGCAGAGATCATACATATATGTACTAATTATTTTAGCATTTACTAATATGCCAATCATCTCACAAAGTATAAAAAGACAGAAGCACAAAACCACATGAAGAAGGTATTTATGTACGGTCGACACGGATTCACAAAGGACAAATCACACTTGACCAACCCAAATGCCCTTCTGCAGCAAAAGACTTGAGGTTTGGACAAAGCACCACACCTCACAGCAGTCTCATTTGGAAGGTGGGAAAGCATGAGCTACGTCAAGGGACTGGATGGTTTTAAAACTGGCTGCACCACTAAACTCAAAGAGATTAAATCAGTGGCTTGACTGGTGCCATGTAACAAGCCAGGCAACCCGAGGAGTTATTATTGTTTGGTAACCTTATCAATAAACTAGTTGGAGGAAGAGATGTAATGCACCTACAGCAAATACAGTGACAATATCAAGCTTGGAAAGGGGGAGACTGATACACCATATGATAGCGTTAACTCAAAGGAATGCTGATAAACTAGAAGACTAGGCCAACAGAAGTGTACCCATAAGTAGAAATTTGCGCACCTGAGCCAAAATGACCCCACAAATCAGTACAGCCTGGGAACAGACCACAGCCTTAACGAAAAGGCCCTGCAGATTCCTGCTGTGGGTGCAGGATGAATGTGAGTCAGCCTGGGGAACAACACCTATCATGGAGCCAAACTCTTCTCAGCAGACATAAGAACAAGGGTCAAAAGTAAAGTTGCAGCTTGGGAGGTTCAAACTGGCCTCAGACTTCTTCCCCAGTGGGTAGGCAGCACAGCAGTGGATTAATTTGCCCACAGAGAGATGGTAGAAGCTGTACCCTGGAGGTCTCCAAAATGAGGTAGACAAAGCCAGAGCTGGCATGACCTCATGCTGTCAGCAGCTTTGCTTTGATGGGGAAGTTGGATGAGATATGTTACAGAGGTCCCTTACACACCACAGGTTTCTGATTCTAATCACAAGAACCATTTGCAAAAAATTTTCCATATGTTAAAAAGACATATTCCTTCAGCAAAGTTCTCTGTATTAATCCAAAAGAAGTCTATCTTCACATGAAATTTATCTACTGTAAAAAGATACTTTCTCATGCAGGTACAATCAACTTCTGCTAAACCTAGACTTGTTAACTGTTTCACATACTGTTACTGAGAAAAATGCCTCCAGATTTCAACTGTAAAGTAACTGGTACAGTACCATCTCCCTCTACCTAAAGCAATATTGCTGTTGAGTGAAAGGAATGTCTATGGTAGTTACTAAGTCCAAGCAAGAGAAGGAACTGAAAATTTGCCTCCTCATCTTCCCCCAAAGTTTCTGTCTGTGAGAAATGTTCAGCATTAACTGAAAGGTTGACCTTAGATCAAATAATTTACTGGCTTGTGGCACAGCAAAATATCTGTCTCTTGAGGATAAACCTTGGCTGCAGGGTCGGTTTTTTTTTATTTTAGTTGAATGTTAGTATGTATCTGTGTGGTAGGAAAGACAAAATTAAGTCTTGGTCACAGTAAACACAATCAACATCATGTTTGTGACTTAGGCTTGTAACATTGGAGCTGATTTTAGATATGGGCTCTCCAGGTGCTCATATTCAAGTTAGGTTTAAAAACTACTGATTCACAGGACTGTCAGTGTTGGAAGGCACCTCTAGAGATCACCTAGTCCAACCTCCCTATGAAAGCAGGTTCTCCTAGAGCAAGTTGCAGAGTCACGTCCACGCAGGTTCTGAGTATCTCCAGAGAAGGAGACTCCACAGCCTCCCTAGGCAGCCTGTTCCAGTGCTCCGTCACCCTCAAAGGAAAGACATTTTTCCTCATACTCAGATGGAACTTCCCATGTTGCAGTTTGTGCCCATTGCCCCTTGTCCTGTCGCTGGGCACCACTAAAAGGAGCCTGGCCCCAGCCTCTTTACGCTCACCCTTAAGATATTTGTAGACATTGATAAGATCCCCTCTTGGTCTTCTCCAGGCTGAACAGCCCCAGCTCCCTCAGCCTTTCCTCATCAGGGAGGTGCTCCAGTCCCCTCATCTTCATAGCCTCTGCTGGACACTCTCCAGTAGTTCCCTGTCTGTCTTGAACTGGGGAGCCCAGCACTGGACACAGCACTCCAGGTGCAGCCTCACTGGGGCAAGGTAGAGGGGGAGGATCACCTCCCTCCACCTGCTGGCCACGGTCCTCCTAATGCCCCCCAGGGTCCCACCAGCTTTCTTGGCCACCAGGGCACTCTGCTGGCTCATGGGCAACTTATTGTCCACCAGGATTCCCAGGTCCTTCTCAGAGCTACCTACCAGCCTGTGCTGGTGAGTGGGGCCAACCTTCCCTATGCAAAGGACACTGGCCTTTGCTGAACTCCGTGAGGTTCCTCTGTGCCCAGCTCTCCAGCCTGTCCCAGCCTCGCTGAATGGCAGCGCAGCCTCTGGGGCATCACCCGCTCCTGCCTGTTCTGTATCATCAGGCAACTTGCTGAGGGTGCCTCTGCCCCTTCATCCAGGTCGCTGATGGATAAGTTGAACAGGACTGGACCCAGTACTGACCCTGGGAACACCGCGCGCTACAGCCTCCAGCCACACTCTGCACCGCTGATCACGGCCCTGTGAGCTCGGCCATTCAGCCAGTTCTCAGCCCACCTCACTGTCCCCTCACCTGACCCACACTGCCTGAGCTTACCTGGGAGGGTGTTGTGGGAGACAGTGTGAAAAGCCTTGCTGAGGTCAAGGTAGACAACGTCCACAGCTCTCCCCTTGTCTACCCAGCCAGTCATTCCACCACAGAAGGCTGTCAGGTTGGTCAGGCATGATTTCAAAGGTTTATAACTCATATGTACCTAAAATTCTAGTCCAGCTTGTTACTACCAGACACTTTCATTATTTCATTGTGTGGATTTTTCTCTGCCCTGAAAAAATACACGACCTTCCCTTCTTATGGCTTCAAGCATGCTACTATAAAATTTACTTAGCTTACCTTCTGAATATTTCATCCCTTTTCTGCATGCCACCACTTTCCCATTATGTTGAACTATTAGACTGCACTCTGAAGACTTCTGTAGCACACCCCAATCACAATTACTGCCCTTCACTCAGTAAGAAGGAATTAACTTATGTTTTTCTGAACCTATGAAGCCAGACTCCACCAACACACCTGTGGCATTTTCAAACAAGCACCTCTAAGCTTTCTGCTGTGAGATGTCTCCCTCACACTTGGGAAAATATCCCATACAAACATCAACAAATTCACTTAGCTATGGTGGTTCATAAACTTTTATCAAGCCAAACAAAATCTAGAGTACCTCAATACCTGAGCAGCTAGTAGGCACCCTCAGAGATAAACTGTAAAACAAGATGCCCCACAAGGAAAGAGGTAGAGAAAGATTTAACACCATCCATACTTTAAATGCAGCGTCCCAAAACACTTTACTTTAGCTGAAGAATTAAACTCCACCTCTCTCACCTACCAAAAGTGTTCTGGGCAAAGCAAGACTAGATCTGGTTACATCTGAGGCATGGCACAGGTAAGAATTCAAAGCTGAAATAGGTGGGAGAAAAAGTATAAGAGACTATTCTGTAAGAAAAAGGACACCCAGCTGAGACAAGACACCTCAGGATTAGTTATGTGCTTTTGAAATCATTTCAACGTTTTGTATAAAGCACTCAGGATATTAAGTAAATTTGTCAGTTCAACTTTTGAAGCAGGTTATTCAAGATGATTATACTGTTTAAGGTAAGGAGGCAGTGTTCGTTTTCCAACTTCATGGCATACAGACAATTACTGTAAAGCCAGCATTCCTAGTGCCTTATTCTCAGGCTACAGAAACATTTCTCATAAAAAGTATCCCACTAAACCAGTAAACAAATACATGTTGCCACCTGCTAGAAATAGGAAACAACTGTTCACACCACATTGTAGAAAGAGTAGCACAAATCTCTGTTTGCACCATGTGTAGTAGCTGTAAACTACTTGTCTAACTTGGCAAAGGGAACATTAGAGAAACTTTACAAGTCTTTGCACTTGTTTATGATGAGACATTAATTTATAACAGTCCTGATTAGATCCATGGAAATATTTTTGATCTATAAATAAGACTCCCTGTTGAAGTGCATGAAGCTAATTCAAAACAAGACATTCTTTTTCTGGAATGTGAGCAGCTGTGCAGAAAATAATTGGGATTGCTAGTCAAGGACTGCTATTTCAAAGTATTCCCCATGTAAACATGTTTTCTGTTACTCTGTTCTACTATTCTCTGTTGTACTTCTATTTACACTATGATATTGTGTATCTTTGATATCTCTTTGATATCATTAGGGAAGAGTTAAAGCCAGAGAACCTTGTTTCTCTCAGCAGGAGAGCCATACCAGTGTCCCATCCCAAATGTTCTGTCTGTTATCAAAGCAAGGATCAGAGCACAAAGCAATACATTTTAATCTCACAGAAAACTATTACAGAATAATCATCATATAACTATAAAGAGTTTGAAAAAGCAAATTCTTAAATATGCCAAATCGCGATCCTTGAAGCACTTCTATTTTCTCTCTCAGCAAATCTTCAGATGTACTTTATACCTAGTTTATAATCTCACTTTAATTTTTGTTCCATTCCTGAAACACTGCTATCTGTTACACCTGAATTGCTGGATCAGTCTCTCTGTTACACTATCAATAAAAAAAAAAAAGCTTCTGTTTTTATACAAGTCTCAGACATGAATTACGATTTTTCCAGTGAATAAAATAACAATTGAGTTTAACCTCTTTGCATGATCAAACATACTCCAAGTGTTCAGATATCTTGGCTGTGAAAACACAGATTTGTCTTCAGAAGGTTTTTGAAAAAAATCAGCATTTGTTTCCTCTGGCTGCAATCTTCTCTTTATTACTATGCCTCTTGGTAGTCTCCAGTTACAGTAGTAGTTACACACTGCAGAAAGTCAAGAGCTCCAACTAATTTTTCTTTATACTTAATGTTTGCAGTAGGAAATGCGTTTAATCAATTATAAGTAGGAAATTACAATTTTTAAACTATTTATTGATAGACTTACACAGTTGGTCCAAAAAAGTCCAGATACAGTTTGGCCAAAAAAACAGTGGTTTAGGATTACTTTCCAATGAAGCCGCTGGATTGGTAGCTTCCTGAAAACATCTTGTCCAGAGAACATACAGACAGAAGTTGACAAAACATCTGGTAAACTGAATAGCTGAGTATCTCTGCCTTTCAGATCACTGGAAATCCAAGGCATGACACTTGCACACCAGACACCAGTCATGAGACGAACACATCCCAGGCAGTTATTACAACTATGATCTTTCCTCAGTGCAAGTAACCCCAGAACGTATCAGGCAGAAGCGCTGGCTTTAAGTGCATAGCAATCCAAAAATTCACAGGGAAGAGGAAACAAGGGCTAAAAGAATGAGAGGATGCAAAAAAAGTTGAGTGTGGTTTTACTCACTCTCTCCCACTTAGTTTCACAATTTTATCAAGTACAAAATCTTGCAATAACTTCTTAAACTGATTTTTGTAAGCAACCAAGAGATCACTCCCTGTAATGAAACTTTATTTGAAATTACTTTACCACTGGTTATAGCATAATCTTTTAGTTATTTTAATTCTAGTTTTATAGTGTTTCATTTTTTGCAAACTGTCATATTTAGCAACTCTCTATTAAGGAGATAAGTGATTAAGGTGATTAAAGAATCAATAAAGACAAAACATTCAACCAAAGAACCAGCAGTATTTTGCACAGCTTATATTAAAGTGCACATTAAACTTACTATTAAAAATAACATTGTTCATACATGTAACCCAAATTCTGTTTTTAAGGCTTGTTCTTAGCGTGTCTTTTCAATTATGTTTTATTGCACAGAAAACTTACTTGACACAACTAAATCAGATGAAATGAACATGATTAAGGGTGCAAAATCAGGCATGCCAAAGTTAGGAAACACTAAAATTAGAAAGTAACATGCTTTGCATTTTTCTAAATGCAGAGAAACATTATGAGATCCTGCCTTATTCAGCAAGAATTTGTTTATCATACACTATTCAAATCCTGCTCTGAAGAAAGAAATTCCTAGCATGCTTTTCTTTGGCACTTTCCACTGCAATACCTGAATACTCCTACATCTATTTATTTACATAAGATGTGTATGGTAAGGACGGGTATTTTCCAATCTGCAAAATAAGGAAACTAATGCACAAGAAGGTTAAGATCAAAGGTATTAAACGACTTCAGATAGCCAATATGAGATTCCTCGACCCGATTTCTCAAAGGACACAGTATTGAGCAGCAATTCATAAAGCCAAATACTCAAGCCCTATATTAGCGTATACTGTACCATTCCAAAGGTGTGGTCAGTCACCTAGTAAGTCGACTTAATAGCTCACCCCTGCTAAAAGAAGGTAATCTTCATTTCTCTCTCTTCTACTCTTTCAGACAAGAGATTTCACTCTTTGCTAACTTGTACAACTCACTATTTGACTATTCAGCAAATCAATACAACCCAGAGAACAAAAATAAAACTAAGATAGCCACAAAAAATTATTAGCTTCTGCTAACTTAGTGACCTAAAGAGTTTGTCAAGCAGTCTGGCAAGCAGAAGTTTTGATGCAAAGGAAGAAAAGTGATACAGCTATAGGACAGGGAATGGGATTTCCCCTCCTGGAGGCAATCATCTGTTGGGTCAGGTCACACATCGCACCCAGCTGAGTGGTTGCTTCTCAATTCAGACTGCAAAGGCTCAAGAACAGACTGCCAAAGCTAGCAACAGCCCCAGTAAAAAACAGCAGTCACAAACCTTTCTAGTATTGCATCAGGAAAAGAAAGCAAAATCCATCTCATTTCCCCAGGAAACAAATTTTCTGATTTTAACTCTAATACTCACTGTTGCTGTATTCCTAAGGAACAAATCTATCCATAAGGACCTACTTCTTGGAAAACTGCATCCCAGATCTTGCAACGCAAGGTAAACCAGCTTATAAACAATAACTTCTTTTACCATAGTTTTGCACTGACCCTTCTACATACCAGACTACTGGACTTCCACAAACAGGCTGCACAGAAATCAAGCACAAACAAGAAATGACACCTCCCACACGCTGAATAAGGCAGAAATCCTGTTGACAACAGAATATATAGATAAATAATAAAAGATGTCATTATAGTGAACAACAGATCCTATTTATTTTATCAGAATTCTAACATTTACCAAGTTCTGAGGGCTTTACTTCAGAAACTTTGAAACTTATTTAAACACTTACTATGCATTCGTCAAGTCCTACAGCACACTTTTTTTAAAATGAAGGAATAAAAGTTTTGTCACATGGAATATTACTGATAGCGAAAAGTTTCATATTTGCCATAGTAGTTATGCCACATAGACAGTGCCAGCTTCGGACTGAGACTACAAAACAAACAGATATAAATTGTCTCTGGGCAACAAGACCAGGCCTTAGGGCTTCACTCCATAAATACTCCCAGCTATGCTGATGCAACTGTTCACAGGAATGCATGGGAACGCAACACTGAAATCTTGGTGGTTGTTTTAATTTAAAAAAACATCACCACCACCAAAAAAAAACCAAAATAACCACCTTTTAAGCAGTTTACTTCATTAACAGAGTTTTTACAGCTGAAAGGAATTAAGACTTCAGTGGAAGATAAGGAAGGAACATCAGATTGTATTTTCACATATGAAACATCAGAAGTGTTTCATTAATCCTGCCACCATGTATTTAATTTCCCCTGGTCTCAGTTCAATACGTGACTTTCTCATTGGGAATGGAAACAGTTAAGAAACAGAAAGATTCAATAGTCCAAACATCATTGTTATTTTCCACTCCTTTGTTCTTATTTTGAGTGCGATGTTATTTTAATAGACTACATACAGGTTCATAGCCTGAACCTCTTTACTGACTTTTTGAGGTTTGTATTTGCATGCAGTACTTTTTTTTCAAGTTTTGATCGAAATACTTGTGCTCAGGGCAAACTCCAATAAACTAATAACCCGCTACAATTCCAAAAGCAATCATTCCACATTTCTAACAAGCATTGGAAAAACTGAACAACTCTCCTCCTTTTTCAACCATTCCTCTGATGCAGATACACGTCACTCTCCTTACCCACTTCTGACACATAGAAACAATTTCTCCGTGGAATTCTTGAAAACATGCTTGAGAGATTTCTAATTCCACATGTCTTTTGATTTTAATGCCAATTTTTAAGTTTCCTTTATTTTTTAATTTTTCTTTTTTTTTATTTGCAGCATCCCACACTAATATAAAATTAACACTTGACTAATATGTTTATGATGGATTTGTTAGTCACAGACTGCTTGTTCCAACAATATTATAGGTGACAATAACAATCAAGTTACAAAATTTCTTTTTAAATCAAATTGAGGTCTTTTCATTTACATGGGTTTTAACAGCAAAAACCCTGATAGGGCTATATTACAAACAAAAGATGTTTGTTTGAAATACTGAAAAGAATTCTGTTCTGCTGTTTCCATCCCATTGTTCAATCTTTGGTACGGTAAATCAGATCAGCCCCTATGCTGATATGTGGCAATCAATAAACAGTATTCAAGCCTGTACAATTTTTTGGCAGTTTATTGTCAATTTTACTGGCTGTAATTAAAATAACAAGCCATCAAACAGTCATCTAAGTATTGTAAATACTGAAACATACATCTTGATAGCCAGCTTTTTACAGATCTAAGCATCCACATGCTTTTGATATACTTTAGGTACTTCCAGAAAGCAGCAAAGGTATCACAGTTTCACAAGTTGGTTTATTCTACTTTTCATTCCTAGTTGTGCTGAGTTGACTTGACCCATCTCTCTCACTAGTCACCAATGAAAGATCAAATTCTCATTCTTCAGAGCTCCTATAATTCTATTTCCCAAAAGATTAAAAAAAAACATGACAACATTTGAAAGACATTTTAGAATACTTGAGTTTTATTTTCTGAATTACTTTTTAGCAAAAAAAATGTATAATCCTCATATGGAAGTGTTACCATTGTAAATATTTCAGAGCAAGAGAAAAAAAAAACAAATTAAAGCATTCCCTTAGATTCCTCCTTTCCCCTCCTCTTTAAAAACAACTAGTTCTTAAGGCTTCTTATTGTCAAATACTTAAATACCACTAATGCTTAAACTACAAAAGGTTCTGGTATACTATTTAAAGTACTCTTCATTATTAAAAAAAAAGAAAATATATTTATTAAAATATATGTTTAAACTTGAATTTAAAGAACTTGGGAATTAGACAAATTTTAATCACAGAAAGGAAAACTTAATAAACATTTCTGAGACTCAGCATACTTGGTCCTGCAATTTCCCTGTAGCCATGTACCCACTGAGAATGAAAAACAAGGAATGTAAATTTATGAGTAATTCTAGTAATACAATGAGATACTCATTATTTTAAATTATGACGTGCAAGAACATTTACGAAACAGTCTGCAAATTCTCTTTTCCAGCTTCTCCAGAATAGGAGTAAAACAATATAAACTATAATTTAAGATTTACTTACTACATATATATATCTATGGTTTGTTTTCCAATATACTAAAGAGGTTCAGCTGCAGCATAAAAAGTAACAAAAAAGACAAAGTGAACAAACTAATACCACCTACATATTACTTTGGTTATTTTATATCAATTCTTTCTACAGAAATCATCCTGAGTGCCTAGCGTGATTTATTAGGGGTCAAGCCACTACAAAAGTAGCACAACAATTTCTGCATATCATTTTTTTGTGTATTTTTTACCTGTTTTCTTTTCTAGTTGATGTTAATGAACATCACAAATTTACTACTACAATACAGAGCCATTGTCTGGAACTAGCCTGAAAAGAATGCAAAACAGTGTAGCGGACTTAATGGAAACTCAATTTTCAAGCAACAGTACCACTTAGACTGATCTAGAGAATAGTTTGTATTAATGAGTGAGATCAACAGGACACACTAGCCCTCAACAGAATACAAGATTAAACAAAAAACAGATTCATTTCTGAACAGTAACAGACTGCTAAGAAAACAGACATGATACCAATATTTTACTGATTCATCTTTAAAATTTCTTGGGTAAGTAATTCCACCTGTTTGGATATCTAGAAACATGCTTTCTTCTATGGAAATTTCAAGGCAAGAGGGGGAAGAAAAGAGATCTTGGAAGCTCTAGTAGCTTCTGTGGGCATAAATCAGTTTTAATTTAGGAACAACCAACGAATCCCAGTCCCTGCCATGCTAACATAGCACATTCCACATAGCCTTGCCTTCGATTTCAGAACCACATGAAGTACTGCCATGTTTCCATGGGCTATTTCGGCAACAAAAAGCAGGCAGCTCTTCAAATCATCCAAAAGGAAGTTTTCAAGAATTTGACCCCAAGAGAATAGACAAAAAGAACCAGGTTTGAGAGTACAAAACAATTTTCATTCCTATGCTAAAACTTAAGAAATTTGTTTTCAATGGCTGATTGGCAGCTGTTGGGAAACAGTCTTATTAAACTTTTGGATTAACAAACAGTTCAAACGGCACAGTCTTTCCACATCAAAAGTTTGATTTTTTTTTAATAGCAAATGAACACATTTCCATCCAGACACTTTTAAAGCAAATCTGCTTAAAAAAAAAAAAACAATCAAAAACCAAAAGACAAAAGAGAAGGTCCTTTGAGTACTAATTTGTAGAAGATAAAACCTTAGGTAAAAAAAAAAATACAGTCATTACTGGGGCTTTAATTAAAAGTTCATTTGACCAATTTCATAAGACTATTTCTGAAGGTGGGCCTCCCAAGGTCCAGCTTAATTAGATCTCACTAAACACTCAGGCCACGAAGAACAAAAGAAAACTTACTGTTTATTCAGCATAACTTTAAATCACCTGTCCATACACACCATGAGATTAGCAATAATCAGCCCTAAAATTGTAGACAGAATTGTCCTTATGGACAAACCAATAAATCTAGTTATCAAATTTTTGGGCATAGCTTTCAAGTGAAACTGTAAATACAGTCATTCTCCTCAAGAGTCTCATTTGGTTTACTAAATGAGACTAAAACTATGCTGGGAGGACACTATGATTTTCTCATTACTTTTTTTTTTTTTTTTTTTTTTTTTGGGGGGGGGGGAATGGGAGGGGAGAATTGCCAAAAAAAATAAAAAAAAAGTTACCCTCAAACACTT
>JAVJGJ010000001.1:45407076-45425413 GCA_035590215.1 Microhierax caerulescens
GGACACTATGATTTTCTCATTACTTTTTTTTTTTTTTTTTTTTTTTGGGGGGGGGGGCATGGGCGGGCAGAATTGCCAAAAAAAATAAAAAACAAGTGACCCTCAAACACTTCCAAAAGTGCACACCGTGAAAAAGTGCAAACAGTGAGAGTGGAACTTAGTCCATACACCTGAATTCCCAGCTACTTCTCATGGAGATTCAGCCATCTAAATAGTGCACACAGCCCAAGGAGAAGGTATGCAAATGCTGAGCTTTCATTGCATAAGTAGTAATTGCACAATTACATAACAGTAGGTCAACAGCTTTGGAAATCAAGAAGAAAATTCTTCAAAAACTCTACTTTCAGAGAAAACAACTTCATTCATGTGGAAGCATGAACATAATGAACTCCCAAATGCTTTAGCAATATAGTCACGAATAAACTCATGAGAGCTGAATAAGCATTTACACAAATGCACTTAGGGAGTTCATAAAATACCAGGCCACACCAGATTAAAAAACCCACAGGATGAAAACGCTCCAGAGCTGTGTCTCATATCTTTAAAGCCAAATTGCAGAATAGGAAAAGCTGGCATGTTCTAAAGAGAGATTTTTCAAAAGCGACAAAAAACAAAACACAGATCACACCAACACATTGACTGGCACTCCTAAACAGCTGCATACTAATGTCCTTGCATACATTAGGAAGCATTAAAGAACACTTTTACATGAACAGACAACTGGAATCTTAGCAAACTAACTGATAGCATTTAGTACTTACAGCCTCATCCTGGAAACTAGTTAAACATGCTAGTTATTGCTGACAGTTAAAGAATACATGTGCCAAACAAGCAACGTTGACTTGAAGTGATAGCCCTCTCACTAAAAAACACAATTTAAAAAACATGAGGGGTACTGAAACTTTGCATGGTTGTCCTATTCTATTCTTAGGTTCATAGAAAAAGAAACTGGAAGAGAGCTCAAAAGGTCATCTGGCCCGCTCCTTTCCCAAGCCCGGATCATCTATACTTCTCTCATTCCTGACAGAAGTTGTCTATACTAGAGCTTAAAGTCTCAGATAACAGAGACTGTGTAGGATTTCCAGGCAGCTGATCCCACAGTTTCTGTATCATTATGATTAAAAAAAAAAACTGTTGGTTTGATTTTAATAAAGTTCAACCTGCCTGACTCTCTCTTGCTGTGATCTAAGTCCACCATGACTCCACAAAAACTTCTTGCACACCTGAAAGTTGTTTTATCTACCCTTAGTAACCTTCTCTTCAGATTACATTCTAATTAGTGCTTTTATTCCACTTTCCAAGTCAGGTTTTCCAAGACTTAGGTCTACAAGACAGCTTAATACAACTTAATTTAAAATTTAATAAAATTTAACAGTTTTATATCTTAATATTTGCAATGAAATCCAAAGTAAAATGGAGTACCATGAAACAAAAAAAATCTTGAAGCAATTCTAGAACAATGCCACACCAAACAAGCATTTAGAAAATCTGAATGTGAGATTAAAGGGTTTATTTCATCTCAATACTTTAGCCAAACCTCAGTATTATCACAGACGAACTAATAATTACAATTTTATCAGGAACTTTTACTGATAAATCATAAGCAAAGTGACAAGGCAGATGTTTTTATCATACAGCTATCACACTGGCAAGCACCCTCTTTCATTGCTCATCCTCCCTTATCCTAAAGTACTCATACTGGTGACAAGTAACTATGAAGACTTTGTCAGAAGTGACCAGCCACTTACACTGTTACACACTGAGTTCCACAACTCACATCTGGTGTGGAGCTCACACATTCCTGTCACTAGCCATATTAGTCTATGTCACTTCACAGAAATACATTTCTTCAATTACAGATTAATTCCCTTAATTTTGTCTCAGCATTAAACATGCTATATTACAAAAACCTGACCCAAATAAAAACGGAAAGCAGCTGTTATTTAAGATAGTTCTTCCAGTAATCCATCATACAGAAATAGAAAAGCTACAAAGTTTCTTTAAAGAAAAAGTGAAAACTCTTTTTGTAGCTAATTTCCAAACTTTAGGTCATCAAAACTGAAATTTGGTCCCTAAATAAAAGTGTAATTATTGACTGTTCTAGCAGAGAAACAGATTTCACGTCAGCCAGCTTGCTGGCTTGTTGGTTGGTAAAACCAACTTGCTTTAACACCTCAGTTAATTTCTTACCAATATTCAGCTCCATATTTTTGAACACTAACAAGCAATACCAGAAGGCAAAGTACACAAGCTATTCCTGGTTGTTTAAAAAAAAACATAATAATCTAGTAAAATTGAACTGAGAAGAAACACAAAGGAATCCTAAAGGCATTATCTTAATTTCATCCTAGTAATCACTTGGCTGTATCATGACTTACAACACATTTCTAGATCACTGAGATTACTGCCTACCGATTCCAATGGAAGTACAAGGAAGAAACAATGTTCAGCTTTAAGAGGACTGAGCCATTACAGTACTGGTGATGTTAACGATGTTTTATATTGCTTGGTAGTGTTTTACTGTGCTGTAAAGCTGACTAATATGTAAGACAGAGGTGGCAGTTATTGCCTCAATTTTCAGGTCTATGTCATCTTTGTAGTTCATCAACTATAACCCAAATCCTTTAAAACCATACAAAAATACACAGAAATCTAGAAACACCATATAAATGTGATTATCAAGTTAACCTATGACTTGATCCACATCAGATACAATAGTTTTATATGATAAATTGAACATACAAAAAAAAAAACTTCTATGTCTTTAAATCACACATTTTCTTACTGCTATCTTGAAGTATGAAGTATGGAGATTTATACCTCAAAAGCATCTACCATTTCAGCCAGGAGCATTCCAGAGCATCAGGGTCCTGCTTTAACACTAACTTTTGGAACATCTGAGGGTTCATCTGATTTTTTTCAGTGACCAAAGAAGAATCTAAGGATCTCCAGCATCAATTCTTCACCAAAGCACTGCTCCCCACAGAAGCATACATCTGTCTACAATGCATGTCCACATTCCATCATCTTCCTAAATCTGATCTGGAATTAGAACTAAATGTAATGATTGTTTCAGTGTTATAAAATCAAGTATGAAACTCATTCTCCAAAGCTAGGTGGGGAAGGGAACAAATTCCCTGTCTCCTCCTGTTTCAGAGTTTGCTCACTTAGGGCAAAAAGTTTTGTTCCTTGAGTATCACAGCATAATTCTTAACACAACTCACACAGATGCAATGGCTCACAATGAAGATAGTCTACATTTGAAATATGGAGAATTGAAAACCGACAGCATCCCCTTTTGGGTTTTTTTTGCTTTTACACGCAAGGTATATTGTAGGGTTAAAGTTGACTAAGTTCAGTCTTCTTTCTATCGGCTTCCCCCCCCAAATTAAGAATATTTTTTTAAAATGTTTGAGTCAACACCATATTTTTTCTTCAGCACGTAACTGTGAGACTCTGTCATAACATCTCATATTAAGCCCAACTGTGTCCAAAATGCTTTATTACATTATTGATCTTATAACACATACAGCTCCAAACAATCTATATCATAAAGGCTTTCTTCATAAGCCTGTGTTTAGAAAGCAAAAATAAGCAAATACACATGATTAGTAGTTTATTTTAAATGTTCTTGCAATAGTAAATCCCCAGTCAAAAAGAACAGTAAAAGGGAATTATACCTAGTTTGACAATCAGCAGCCACAAATTAAGGAGAAGCACACTCCGTCCAGCTCAATAATCTAAGCAACTCTATCATACTGTCCCCAGGTAAGGGACTTCCTAATACCAAAGAACCACTAGGAACTAGAGAAAACTAATGCAACAAATGAATAGGGTATACTTCCCACTGGGGAGGACAAGTTGCACCAACTTTCACTATTTGAATGCATAATTGTATTTCCAGGCTCAAACTGTGAATTTTCTTCTCTGCTTAAGTGAATAAAAAAGCAAGCAATCCATCTACACACCACATGGAAGGGAGAAGACAAAGACTGTAAAGTATAGAGCTTTAGCACTAAAGGCAGTTCATGAAAAGCTGCCAGATGTTTTCTCTAGAGAAGAGGAAGGAGCATACAGACCATTAGGTGATGACACAACTTGATACAGGACACTTCTGGCTCTGAAGGAGCAGAAAGATCCATCGAAACGTTCCTCTCTAAGCCCCTATGGGGTACACAGACATTAACAAAGCTGAGCCTTCTTTCTCACAGTATGACGAAAAGAAATGTAGATATTTTCTGCCTTTCTACTCTACAGCCCGCCATCATCTTATCTTTTAGTCCATCAGAACCCATGAAAGACAGCCTCTCACTACCGATCAGCTCAGCATATCCACTGCACATTTGCTGGACTTCCAAAGCCAGCATCACTACAGCCCATCTGCGCCACATGCCAGGCTTGCAGAGAACTTCCTGTTAATTGTCAGTTACTTAACTACTGCTTGTGTGAATCCATTTTCTGTTTCCCATTTCATACTTTGACAGACTCGTCAGGGATACACTTTTTTTTTTTCAGATTAACATAGCATCCAACAGAACAGAAAACTGGTCTGTAACTAGGTTTCATAAGGCACTAAACCAGGCTAAATACATATTCTGGATAGATTAATCTCACACAGGATTTAGCACACATTTCTGAAAACCAAAACCTCTCAAGACCCATTTTGGACTGTATCAGGATATCTGAAAACACAAGCAGTAGAAGTTTTGGGCCTGTCAGTTCAAATTCCAGATTCTTGTTGGATCTGAGTTTTACAATTGGCAATATGAAAACTTTTCCCACACAAGGACTGTAGCAGGTTTTCCACCTGATGCTTACTTAGCGTAACCTTCCTAATAACTCAAAAGTCAATGCTGAAGAGGGAAACCTTCATCACTAAGTCTGCTCTGGCACCTGAAAATGACAATTGCTGTGGCATGTTTGTCTTTGACAAAGTGAGATATTTTTGGTTTAATGTAATGTTATTTATTTTGGTAGCAAGACTAAAGAGGGACAGGATGTTTGTTTATTCTGCTAACACACTGCACCCATAGAACTTAAAGGATACACCACATTTGATAACAAAATATTGCTGGGAACCACCTTCTTTGATACATCACTTATTTTTTAAAACCCCATATATTACTCATTTTGTATATATACCAGTTTCACTACTTTTACTGGCTTTATGAAAGTATATTCTTCCTTAAGAGTACCAGCACACACATAATAAAAGACAATTTCTTCGTTACTGTAGAGTGATAGTTGATGAGCCAGTATTTTATTTCATTTAAAATTTAAACTGAATTTAGTTTTAATTTAATCTGAAGTTAACTGTCCTATCCACAAGTATGTATCCATACATCAAGCAACTAACAAAAATGGAATGCTGAATGATAATCTAGTGCCTTATCTTTTTCTTTTTATGAGACCTATTTTTATTGTCAGTCTTGACATCAATGTGAACACATTGATGTGACTCAGGCTGCAAACTGTGCAAAACTTTCACAGCAGTGAAACTAAATAATGCAGCCATTAGTATAAAGAGAAATGGATTATTTTGACAAGTAGCTGGTCGTAACACTATTTCTAAATTAAAATTTTACTGCAATCCCAAGCTGATGAAATATATAGCCTTTTTGTTATCAAAGTGCACCAAGTCTAAGCCAGAACTGTACAATTACCTCTTAAAAATCATATTAAAATAATCTGGTCTTTATAATACCTATTGTTTACATCATGCATTTTATTTCAAGGTACTATAGAACATGCAAAGACTGCTAATAGAAAAAAAGCTAATTTATGAGAAATACACATCACCAGATAGGTTTCCTACTGTAGGCTAACTTCTCAAGGTGATAGGGCAAATTAATATCTGCACTGCATATTTTTAGCCCATTTTAGTAGTTAATAAGCTGCTTTGGATATTTTTATTGCATATTCAATGGTTACTATTTGCAATGATAGTGACTGTCATTTTTAATTAGCATTGGGTAACAGCCTACTAACATAAAAGACTTTCTATACTTACAATAAATAATCACTGCTTCACTAAAAGCCTTTATAGCAACTTTAGGTACCTATTGGCTTCATGGAGTTCAACACATACACACAGTAACTCCTTCCAGAAGTAAACAAACTTGATTACTGCCAATTAAGGCAAATTTTATAAAAATTATTAATTTAGGAAAGAATACTGGAACTACAGCAGGCATACGTTTAGAAATTAATGCTTACACCTCTAAAAAAGCCTCCTGTGTACCCATTAAAAAAGATGGTATGTAATATCATATTTTAGTAATTAAATTTTTAAGCCAAATGATGAAATTAAGACAATACCTTTTAGGATACAAAGATATGCCAGTCTGAACTTTACAGTTAAGTCTACACAAAAGCCTTTGCTTTTTTAAACACAAAGATATTAAATGTATCATAAAGGAGAGGTACTCTTAACGTCAAGGAGGAGTTTAAGAATTGACACGGGATATTAAACAAGTTACAGTTACATATCCAGATCATTTCTTCTGAAGCATTAATTTCCAATTATGACATCATCAGAATTCAGAGTAAACAATGTTAGGGAAATGGCGGTCAATCAGAGAAGTGGCTTCCTGAAAATGACACCAGTCCAACTGTACATAGCATGGTGCTCTGCACACTTTAGCCTTTACCTTCCAACAGTCAGAATGTCATTGCCTCTTCTCAAAACACTAGGAAAGATTTTGGATTTTATCCCCATCATTATAATCTGAGGATCTCCAGCTGACAATACTCCAATTTATCAATATTATGAAGATGGAAAAATGACAACAAAAACAAAGCACTGGGATAGAAAACAGCTGCCAAAGTTGCTTGAGACAAAAGATAACACACTGAGGAACCTTCAAGACTGTAATCAATTTTTGTGCTAGAAATTAGCATTTTATCCTATATACCTCTACACATAGAAAACACCCACTTACATCTTCTCAGGCTTGCTAGCACTCCCTTTCTCACAAGATAGATCTGGACAACCACAACCTATGAAGCACCTCAAGGCTAGACTGTGCCTTTCCTTACCTAATTCAGACATGACTACATCTATAAACACATCCAAAGGAGCAGAAAATCTTATTGGCATTTCTTGGAAACTTGTGACTAGCAAACAAAGCTATCACCAATGAGCTCTAAATCAGAAAAAAATAAAGTTTAGATATATATGCACACACAGACACATTTAGAACACAGTACTGCAAGGCAAAATGCTATCAACCAACTATAGACACTGAAAAAAAAAATGAGGAGGAGGTAAAGATGGTGCCACAGAACAAAACAGCTTAAAATCAAATGCAAGCATCCAAAAGTTAGAATAACGTTAAACAACACTAAAAATATCCATCACAGATAATGATGTACTACTAATTTTGCTGTACAGGGCTAATTAGAAACCTGAAACTATTCTTACAACTTGTGCACTCTACTGCTCATTTGATGTCCTCTATAGGTTTATACTGCTTTCCCCCAGTCACAGCAGGAGTAGGCAATCTTTTCTGCACAAGTTTTTGGCACTTCCACAGGTTAAGTCCTCCCTTAACTGGGCAGGCTGAGATGCTCAAGTTAAAAGCAATAGGACTTAGATTTAAGTCTTACTCAAAATAAGCATCAACAAGGTCCCAAAACCTTGATACACAATCAGGATACACGTATGTTTATTTTGATATAGTCCGATCAGGATCAGAAAAGTTAAATTTTTTATTGCTCCTGTGGGTATAATACATTACCTTGGTTTTGACATCTCCACCAGTATAACAATGCAGGGCTGAAAGTAGTACAGTATATCTTAAATAGATTAAAGGATTTTATCTGCTTAACTTTTATGGTGTAATGACTCTACCAAAATCTTTACTTTCTCCAAGTTGACTTCCCAGGGGGTAGAAGTGGGCAAAATCAATTTCCTGTCCCACAGTTCTTGAGTAGATGGGGAAATGGCAATTCTTTTCTCCACAGAATCTTTCCCAGATACTTTGACCCTAAAAGTAAACAGTATTTTCTTTAATTTCTGTGCCAGCATTTGGGGAAACACATCGACCTGTGCACAACTAAGCTAACAGATCTCTTCAACCATGACTTGCAGTCTGAATTTCGCTGGTCACCTTCCCTCCCTACTCACATTGAAGGACATCACGGACTTTCTTTTTTGTATCTATTTGTACCAGAGGGCCTGAGGTGTGATATACCAACTGCATTAGATCAAATTTGCACCACTTACACTGAGAAATCAGAATTACTACAGCACTGATACCACTCATTCAACACAGAAAATGGAGGGCGAATGACTGGATGTCCAAAACAAAGATTTTATGCTTGAAAGTACTTAAAATAATATATTCTTCAAACATCAACTTTATCTCTATTTGTCTTTCACAGAGCAGCATAAACAAAGTACCAAGAAAGAAGATGACACACCCACACATTTTAAAATTTAAGAGGAGACAGAAGAAAATGTCATGCCATACTCTTTCTGGAGGTCTATCAGCAAGCAACGCAGGGAAATGAAAAAAGAAAAAAAGGGCATGCAAAAGCTTTCAAGCTGTCATTATTTCCTTGCAAAATATTCCAATTTGCACAGGCATTACCAGTTCACACCATTCTCACTGGCTGACTGTCCTCTACAAAACCTAAGCACAGTTATCTGAGAAAAGTAGAGAAATACATTAACAACACAGTAAAAGTTAAAATGATTTCCACAGCAACCCCACCTAATCTTTACTGTTCTAACGGGAAACTGCCATGTAGTTGACGCTCTAAGATTTACCAAACTAACAAATGACATAATTTACTAGATAGAGCATGCACTCGATTTCTCAAAGCTAGAATCCTTCTCCACATACATGCACTTACTGAGAAATATAAGCAGAAGCTGTTTGTATAAGAAACCTTTTATTTATCCTATTATTTATGTGCTAAGACACATTCCAGTCACTGTGTAGACAGAAAATAGCTTTGTATAAACAAATTTTACAAACTAAACTATATTGACTTGTTCTCCAGATGAAGAAAAATATTCCTGTCAAATGGAAAACTGTTGGCAAAATTTGTTTTTAGGATTCTAAAGTTCTTTTTAGAATAAAATCTCATTCTTTGAACAACAAATATTTTAAAAAGTTTCAGGTCATTTCAACTATATCCAAGAATACAAAACAGCAAACGGTCATTTTCAGTAAACAAACTACTGAAAAGATACAAGTAGATAATTGAAGCAGGGTAACACAGGAAGGAAACTGGAAATTTAAGATGCCATTTGATCTTGAAACTACGATTTCTTAATTTTTAGTATCAAATTAAAATATTTAACTGCTCCTCTCTGGCAATTAAACTGATCAGTCCTTGGCAAGTCACAAATGATAAGCTCTATTGTGAACTGCAATTAATACCCTGTACAGTCTGACAGTCCACTCTAATTCTTTCTAAATTTTGTTTCACACATGATTTTCGGCATTAAGTCATCCTTATACCCTACATTGCACCTGAAACCAATTTACATAGCTTCATACGATGTGCAAATGGAGTGAGAATCATCTCTCAAAGACCTTAGAACACTTCAGATTTTACATTGTGTTGGAGAATTTCCATGACCATGCACAAAAAGAACAAGATTAATACTGTAAACTTTAATCCTGAAAACTTTTATTCACTTCAGTAGACCCAGTGACTTAAGTGAAATTATTCAGCTGTCTGAGATTAAGCACAAACATAACTGTTTGCATTGGAATTCTCAATCTTGCATTTCTTGGTTTTGCAATCTACAAATTTATTCACGAAGGTCAGTGATTCTTTGATACTAATGTAAATAGTCTGATTGGGGAAA
This sequence comes from Microhierax caerulescens, assembly GCA_035590215.1. NCBI lineage: Eukaryota > Metazoa > Chordata > Aves > Falconiformes > Falconidae > Microhierax > Microhierax caerulescens. Next base: position 45,416,903 of record JAVJGJ010000001.1, read on the forward strand.
TGAAGGGTTCTTTTTTATTTTTCAACATCCTAAAATGCTGCTAAAACTACACTTCTGGCTGAATCCCAACAGAACAGCTGAATAAATCAATGAAGGCCCAACTTTTGTCTGAAATTTTAAAACAGAGACAGAGAATCTGTTAATACTCAATATCAAGGTACTAACCAGTCAGCTGATACTCTGCTACCTAAAAAAACACCTAAAATAGCAACAACAGTCTGGAAATGCCTTATCAGTGCTACCCCAAACTTTTTTTTCCTGGAAACATTTTATTACCAAATCACTAGTGGTTTAATTTTTTTAATGTTTATGACTTTTGATGCAGATATGTGAGTATCCACCATCCATGGGTCAAGTCTGCTGCTTTAAGACAAAATATTGCTTCTCTCAAAATTTCATTAGTAGATACTGAGGTAGTTTAAAGAGGAATTACCATTATACTCCTTCTGTAGATGGAAAACAGAAAGGTGAATTGACTTGCCTTAATCCAATAGCAAAGCAAGGAAAACACTATTTGCTCCGATTCCACTATTCCTATCCATTATGTTGCACAGCATCCTGTGCCTGAAATATCAGGTATATCGCTCTTAAATATAGCATATCCTAATAAAGGAGGATGATAAAACAATTTCAAAATACATTGAACAATGAAATGAATTGTCATGCATCAATAGCTATATCTGAATTTTGCTTTAGCTTACGGAAGCTTTCTGCTTCAATCTAAAATAGCAATCTTTATATGCATAAAAAATTTCATCTGAAATAATAATCCATTATTAATGCAATAACAATGTACCATTCCATACAACTCCAGCAACAGGAAAAAAGCAAAACATTGTCCACTAACAGCAGCAATTGAATTCCCTTTCTTCCTCTTCCTCCCTATTAGGGCAGAACACAACTAGTGGGTTTTTTCAGTACTTTTCAAGAAATGACAATTTAAAACCAAAAGTCAGTAACTTTAGAGTTGATCATTTCTATTGTGAAAACAATTTGTAATGATGATGAGTTTACATTGCTGTCGGGTCTATTATTTATCATTTTGCCTGAAGTCCAGAAGTGGCCATTCCATTCAACAGGTTCAACCCATACTGTTGTACCTTGTAGTGAATGCAGTCTCCTGATCAGGTATCTGATAACACACTCTTAGAACATTTAAGAAATTGTGGGATTAGGACCTACAAAAAAAGCTAAAAGTGTTTCCTAGCAAATCCATAAACACCTTAAAACTTTTAACCCCAAGTGTCTAGACTATGCTGAACTAATAGTTCCCCTGTGGACTTCCCATAAAACAAGTGGTTTTCAAGTACTTTGTTGGGCCGGGGCGGGGGGGGGGGGGGAATTCAAAACTTTTAATTATTTTATTAAAGATGTTTCTAATACATTGCCAAAAGCCCAGTATGTTTCAACCTCCATTACTATAAAGCTGAACATAGCTCATATCCCCAAGATGTCTCTGCACTGTCACAGTGAATACACTTTTCCCTATTATAGGGAAATGGTCCCTTTTATACTGGCAATTAAACCTGACCTCTCCCTTTTCTGTTTCCTAAGTATTCCAAATAGCTAATCACTAATTAGCATCTCTGTTGGTTCTCTCAGAACATATGACTTCTATGTGCAAGCATGACAATCCTTCCCATATCCCTCTGAGCTGATCAGCATAATCTGAAGTTCTTCCTGGAAAAGCTCAGGGTAATGCTGAACCCTCTCAACTCAAGGAAAATCAGAAGCATGTTCAAAGTCTCTCTGGCTGCAATTCAAACTCCCCCAATATTTATCAGCTAGAACACTAAGCTCTAATTGTATTTTCCACTTCATATGACCACCATTTTTGAGTTTAAAAAAAAAATTCCTAAATACATAGCATATGTATGCTTAAAAATAGGAATGCTATGCAATCCAAATGAATCAATATCACTTAATTCTGTAAGAACCTAAAATGAGTTAATTCAGAATATCAGACTTTGCCTGATTTTATGCTGTCACTTGGTAATGTAAAAATCTATGCTGAGTTCTGGTATTGTTTCATTGGAGTAGGAGGATTATTTTAATATGGAAAGGATTGATTTCATTCCTGTATGCATGAGCTACTGTTGATATTCCCAACCAGAAAGATTCCTTTCTAGAATTATCATCAATATATATTAAAAGAGAGGGTTTACTTTTACCCTGCCTCTGTTCTAAAAGCCTCCTCAGTATTAAATCCCAGACCAAGGCTACAGGTCTCCTACTCAAAATTTCTCTTTAGATTTTCTAATCCTTTTCCCCTTAATCTCCATTATACAAAAAGAAATCCACACATGCACGGTCTGTGAGAAGCTAAGTAACTTTACCTCTCACCATAGTTACCACATCTGATTTAACCACTGGCTCCGGACATTGAATCATTGTCCTTTTATGATTTCAGATTTTATTTGTGTATGTCTCAATACATTCAACAAGCATAAAAATCCTAAAACCAGACCGATTTTAATATCATTAGCAGACAATTACATTTCAATTTATGTGACTGTAAGATACCATACCATCCGCCTCTGCTATTTCTATACAGTGTGTGTTGTTTTCCAGGATCTTAGAAGCTAAAATGTTTAAATGTGTTACTATGACTGTTACTGAAAAGATTTTCTGTCTAATTCAGTTCTTTGAATGATTCAGGAACAATTTTGCATTCAGATTTTCATTAGTGTGCTCAACTATTCTATTAGACTTTTTTGTTTCTCATGGTAACCAATTTTATTTGACTTAACAGAAGCTGTTCAAATATTTAGAGGCACTCCGAGATGGCAGGAGTTTATCTAGGAGCATACATGTTGTGTCACAGATATTCCTTTCCTTGCTTTTACTCGCCTTTTTTTGTTGTTGTTTTTTCCCCGTTCAAAAACAGTGGCAAACAAATGAGATCTCGACCAGCCACATTGTGCCGGGAACGTGCTCACTTCATCTGTTTATGTTAATATTCAAGTTACAATGGGCACATTTCGAAATTACAAGCTCGGTAGTTAAAACAGATGCTTCTTACGTTCCTTCATATGCCCTGTATCCCTTTGCCAGTATCGTCAGGCGCAACGCAAGAACTAAAGTATAAACATCTGCAACACCTCTCTGTTTTGTTAACATTCTTTCACACGTTTTCTTGCTAACTCCAAAAAGGCTCAACGGTGTTAAAAAAAAAAACAAACAACCCACAGTGAAATGGGAAACATCTGCGAGATAGCTACGGAAAACGGAATGAAACATGCATAAACAAAAACATGGCGAAAGTGGCCTGGGGTTGTTACACTGTCAGATCATTTTTCCAAGCCCAACATCAAGGCTTTTGTTACAACCAAAGCGGTCATTTGCATGGAGAACCAACAGGGTTTCTTCTTCTTCAGCGTTTCCCCGATCGTAACACACACTCGCTCTCCCCGATACACACAGAGGCAAACCTCTCCTCTCGCAAACAAACAACACGGCTAAACGCACACATATTCGCAACTACGGAATCTACAGATCGTCGACAACGCTCCGCATACTGAATAGTTTGCTACTAAGACGTAATTTAAGTATAAAAATAACAGACAAACCTTTGGAGCGCTGCCCCAGCCGGAGTTCCTCTCCCTCTGCTCTGCTGTTACTGACAAGATCAGGCTGAGATTAACAAGTCCATGCTACTCTGACAACCTTTCTCCGCTGGCTTTTGCACACACGCCGTGGGCTTTAAATAATATCAAACTTTCAGAAAGTTAAAAATGGAATTAATTAAAGGAACGTAAAACACAATGGCAGGAAAGCAGAAAACACTGCCTGGACAATTATTGCAGCAGCATGCAGGGCACTGCTCTCTAGTTAAGGCTGTGTCAGCACTTTCTTTCTAACCCCCCCACTTTTCAGGGGGCTGTAACTCAAAAAGGAACAAAAAATATTGCTCACGGCTAAAACATTGCTCACAGGTAAGCCCCCTCCCCTCTGCATTTTAAAACATCCATTTAGACCATTCAGAAAGTTACAGGAGGCTGTGTACTTTATCACCATGTCCCACATGCCATTATTTATGCAAATGCAACTCTTCTTTTTTAAATGACATTTCACAAGAATTTTATCTACACGGTGAATTTTTGCCCCCCTTCCCCTTTTTTTTATAAAGCAAACTAATACTTTGACACCTGAAAACCGGTTTGCGTAAACATGGAATAATTTCTAAATAACTTCTACACACATGCATTGCCTGGAAGGTGCCAGATTCGTAACAGAGGTATTAAATTGTCTGCTCACACAGCTGATTCAGCCCAGACAAGGGACTCTACTGAGGGTCTCAACTCTAATCCATTATGGTAACTTTGTAACCTCAGTTGCTGAGTGCATCTACATTTTCCCCGATAAGGAAAGTGTTCTTACAATCATGCTAAAATAAGGAAACAAAGCCTCTGATCTGCAATTACTACTTCACAACAATGGTCTAAACTGTGGCACATCAGGGCAATCTCTCCTGCTGTTGTTAATCGCTGGGTTTTGTTTGTGGCAGCTTTTTTTGTTTGTTGCGTTTTCACGCTCTTGGTAATTTCCTCTCAGATACAGAAAATAAAGCCAACTTCTCCAGCCTATTTACATAAGCCAGATGCACTAATACACTTTTCAGTTATATGCTTAAAGTTACAATATGAAAAAACCCAACTACACAGTCCTATTATTACTTTCTTTTAAAGCAAAAATATAAATTTAATGTAAAAAATGTGCAATGGCCTAAGTCTGCTGGGTGAGAAAACCAAAGCGTTAATTTTTGACCCTTTTGACTGATAGGGGCCAGCAAAAACAACAGGCAGCTCATTTGATCCTTGCAAAACTCAGTATAAACACTTGTTCCACAAAAGGTGTCCCTCTACCCTCTATGAATTTCTGACTCCACAGTACTGTTGCATATGCATTACACAAAATCAAGTAGCAACCATTAAAATGGAGCAATCCATTAAAAATGCTCCATTGCTGTGAATAACTCAGTAAAACAACAATGTCCCCAAGTAGGAATTGTCTCATCCTTGTTACCTTCTAAAAGTCTTAATACTTACTGAACACCTACCTCAAGGTATCTGATATTACTACAGGTCATCTCACATTTCTGTCTTACAAAGACAGCTGCCTGGCATATTTTGAAGACAAGCTGCTTTGATATTAACACCTTATTCTGTCAACACTGTGCACAGTAGTTGTTAAAAAAATACCAAAATTTATCTCATTATTCAGAAGAAAAAACTAATGTAGGTTAAAGGTATGGTCCTAAATACTTGGCAAACATCACAACTCACCAGAAGACTATAGCAAAGGCTTCTACTTCTCCATTTTAAGATGGACAGTACAATCACCACCCATTGACTCAGAGGAAGAGTGGGGCAACCTGTGCTCCCACCTCATCCAACACACGACTCTACATCACTGCCTTATGCCAGTCTCATCTGCTAAAGAAAGAAACAGTGGTGACACACATGCACTTCTGCCACCCTAGCACATAAGTTATAATGTGCACAAAGTGGAAAGAGAAGCAAGTGTAGTAAAATCTGAATACACTGCAGTTTTCTTCAGCACATGGAAGCAGAGAACCATGGTTGCTGCTTTGCTCCGCCAAATAACTTCCAGAGTATTTATGTTTTTGAAAGATACATAATTTGCATGCAATGCTTCATGGTATACAGATATTTTTTTTCTAATCATTGACCTGGAGCAAAGTGAAGACTATTTAAATGCTTTTAAGACACTGTCAAATGAGTAGGGTCCTCCTAAAGGTCTGGAGTATTCTGCATACACTGCTTGATTTTAACTAATTGCTAATTCACATTAATAAGACGCTAAACGAGGACTAACTAATGGATTAGGATAGAACTGAACAATGCCAAGAAATACAAAATGGAAGCTGATTTTTATTCTTCCTTTTACACCACTAGGGGACAAGGAAAAATAAACAAGATATGATACACAAGCCTTCTTAGTAGTTCCAAATATGTATTTCCTATTTAAGAATAAAGCAGTTTAATTTATATGAACTGTAAAAGCAAAGTTGTATCAGTTGTTAAAATAAATATAATTAAATTAAGCCTCGGCTTTGTAACTTTGTATGGTAGGTTAAACCAAAACCCAGAGGACGTTAACCTTATATTAAAGAACATAGTACAACCTCTGTATATGAATACCCATACCCAGGAATAACAGTAACAATAAATATTTTGTTAAATTCAGCAGGAAACTATAGATTTTTACCAGTTCAAAAGATCATTAGCTTCATTCTTATCCCCACATTGATCACTGGAACATTTATATTATAAAAAAACAGCTGCAACCTGAAGTTGAAAACATGCCAGAAATATGCATAGGTTGTATCAATATTTGCACATGGAGCCTAGAACATAAATTAGTTGACACTCAACACTTAAAGCTTCCTCTCTGAAGTTGCAATATTTAAAGGTTAAAGATTAGACATGCTCCCTCTTGTGTTAAACTAAGAATACACGGAATACATGCTGTTTTCTCTGACATGATGGTTGCTTGGCCATCTGTTCCATTAAGCACACCCTTTAACTTTGGCTACTAATGTCTGACAAACCTTCACCAATAATTCTCCAGTTTAAAGACAGATACAGCATGAGCACATAACCTGCATCCATAGAATATTTGTGCTACATTAGCTAATGTGTCATCAGAAAGGACCATTAAGAGGTTACATATGAAAAAAAAACCTGTTTCAGACAAATACATATGTGACTTAGTAAATTACATGGCAAGTCACACTTCTTCAGTCCCTACAAGCATCACAGGCCTAAAGAGTTAAAGCATGCCAACTTCAAGCTGTTCAGTAGCATCAATGATAGGGAATATTGAACAGCAAATTTCCTTCTAAATATAAGCTTACAGAATATTTAAACAGAATACAGAAACAACAGGGGGGATTTATAATGCCACATAATTATGTTTGTAAATACAGCAACAACCAAGCTAAGTTTTCAGTCCTCCACTTGATAAGCTCAGGTGAACCATTCCCTGCACAGGGCCTTAATGGAGCCAAAATCCTCCTTACACAAATCCTCTTGCAGAATCCAGCCCCAAGATCATGTCTAGACATGAATGTTAATCCCAGGTGTAACTAACACAAATGTTTTTTACTAATATACTTCTTAAACAAAGGCTTTGCACCTGGTGCGGGCTTGGCAAATTACATTTAGGCACACACTTGCTGATTATGGTCAGTACCAGACTGAATGCCAGGGCAGCTGGGCGTAAACACAAGTAAAATAGTTTGCAGCACAAAGCTGAAGATAATCTCACAGTCAGTTATATCATTTTGCACATTTTCTTTACCACCAGCCCTTTGTGGTGGATAGATGCTCTCAGTTGCAAAGGGGCCTAAGCACATTGGAAAGAAACAACATAACTGAATTTTCTAAGACAGACACTTGTTAAATATGACTTGCTCTTTCAAACCATTAACGTTAGACATGCTTGTCTTCCTGGAAATAAGTGTGTTTATTTTTCTACAGTCTTCTGCAGACCCAAAATAATATAACCACAAAGTTTAGAAAAGACAGCAAAACCCACCACAATTATTAACAGGTATGTGTTTTGGGGTCTTTTTCAAGCCTTAAACCACAACAGCACACTACCTGAAATATACCTGCTGACATTAGCAAGCAACTGCGTGAAGAAACAGAACTTTTGCCACCAACTTCAACAAGAGAAGAAAGTTTGTATCGCTGCACGTACAGCTCCTGATCGGCACGTTTCCACTTTCTCACTGTCCTGCTGCAGACCTAACAACTTCAAGGTCTGACAGAGTCTCTTCCATCTCGCTCACTAAGGTGCTCAAATCAGTGAGCAGCTTCATGTAGGATAGTAAGAGGGCACATGTTATGGCTGAACCGCAAGACGCTGCCCTCTACATATTATCCAGAAAGTAGCCTACATATTATCAAGAAAGTAGCTTTTATGTCAACAGGCAGACGATTAATACTCCAAGAGCGTCTTTATTCCCTCAGACACACAAGCAGAGGGAGTCTGCGGGATCAGGTCCTTTTTTTATATATGGAAACATTCACGTATGCTCAGCAGAGATTTACTGCTCATTTAAACCAGCGTTTTTCACCTTACGGCCCACCAGCTCCCGTAGACCACTCTCAGGGACTGAACAGAGGTCAGCGAGACAAGCAAGCCCTCCGAGCGCAGCGTTACACCGCCCAGACAGGTCTACAGCTGCCTCGAGATGCAGCTGGGAGCCCGCAAACACGACCAACAGGGAAAGAAAAGGGGGAAAACCCCAGAGCTGTGTAACCGCTGTTGCGGACTCGCAGCGCACGGCGGTGCAGCGGGCGGTGAGGCGGCGGGGGGCGGCAGCGGCTCCCTCCCAGCGCGGCCGGGGCTCGACGGCTCCCCCCGTGTGAGGGAGCTGCTGGGCTGCGCCGCCCGCCCGGCCGGCCGAGGGAGGGGGGCGCCGGGCTGACGGGAGAGCTGCCGGGCGGCCGGGCACGCTCCTCGGCACCTCCCCAGCCC
>JAVJGJ010000001.1:45425427-45454883 GCA_035590215.1 Microhierax caerulescens
GGAAGGCGAGACCGGCCCGGCTGCGAGGGAGCTGCTCCCGCCCCGCGCCTCGCCTCGCCTCACCGGGGAAACTTAGCGCCGGCCCGCCCGGGAGCGGGGACCTGCCACGGCCTCCCCGCCGTGGCTCGGGGCCGCCCCGCCTCCGCCCCTCAGCGGCGAGGGCAGGCAGCTCCGCGGCGGGCTGGGGAAGGGGAGCGGCGCCGAGCGCCTCCACCTGCCCCGGCTGAGGGAGAGAGGCGGCTGAAGCACCGGAGGGCGGCCCGGCGCGGGGAGAGGGAGCTAAGGGAAAGGGGACTCACGCTGTCTTCGCTATTTAAACCTCTTCCCGCCGCCTCCGCCTCACTGACTCTCACTCACTCTCTCCTCCCCACGGAACTTACTAGGGGCGGTCCCCACCCCGGCCAATATACACACAGCCACACGCCGGGCCGCCGCCGCCGCGGCCCCGTCCATTCTCCCCACAGGCGCCACCCATTTGCTCAACTATCTGCCCGTCAGCAGGGCGGCGCAACGGCGTTGGCTGAGGACCTGCCCGTCAAAGCGCGTTCTGCACAGCGTCCTCCGTGCTCCGCCCTCCGCCCCGCCCCTCCTCTTCCCGGACACCTCAGGGGGGTGTTACAACGGTCGTTTTAAGTCACCATCAAAATTTACTTTTAGGTCCCGCCTACTGAGTGTTAGCGGAGGTTCTGATTGGACGATGGGAAAGCCCTCTCTATAGCGACTGGGTGGCTGGATGTCCATAACCCCAAAAAACCCGCCTATCTCGATGCCGTAGTTCCATTTGATTTGTCCGCGCCTCCAGGCGGCCCCGCCCATTTCCACAGCGCTGCCCAATCAGGCGCGGCTTCTCAAGCTCTAAGGCGGTGTCAACGCGCACTAACGGAACGTTCGAAAGGGCGGCCTTCATTGGTTGGCGCTTGTCGCCCAGCTGTTGCTCTTCCGCCACCACCGTCCCGTGGAGCGTACCACGCCGCCGCGGCGGCGGGGGGGTAGGGGGGTGGGCCGCGGTCACCAGCGAGCGCCGTTGGTTCGGCCCGTCTCCATTAGGGATGGGGCGGAGGAAGGCCTTTATTGCCCGTCATGCCGCGCGCGCTGTAGGTAGCTCCCTCCGGGCTGGGCTGGGGAGGGCGGGGGAGGAGGAGGGAGGAGGTTGGTGCCTAATCCAAGATGGCGGTGCAGGAATCAGCTGCTCAGCTCTCAATGACTTTGAAGGTGCAGGAGTATCCCACTCTCAAGGTGGGTGCTGAGCCTTTCCCTCCATCCCCCGGCACGGAGGAGAAGGGTAAAGCCATTAGCGTCCTGCCGGGGTAGCCGAGGGCCAGATGAGGGCTTGGCCGGCCCGGCGCCCCGGCACCCCTCCCTGTCCGCTCCCCGCCTCAGGAGCCCCCCGGGCCCGCGGGGCGGCGGGGGGGCTTCCCACCACGCACCTTCCCACCCGTCCCCGTTCTCCTCCGCTTGACGCCTCGGCTGCTGCCGCTACGGCTTCTCCCCTCCCCCTCCGCCGAGGCTGAGGGACGTGCCTGGAATATGTCGCCCCCCCCGGCTGCCTCCGTGCCCCGCAGTGAAGGGGAGGCCCCCGGGCCGCGCTGGGGACACAAAAAGGGTCGCTGGAGGAGCCGGCCGGGGGGGAGCGGAGGGGTCAGGTCCTGGTGGCAGGGCGAAGCTGCGGTGGGGGGTGGGGTGGGGAGGCGAGGGGGGGAGAGGGCTGGGACGGAGGCAGGCGGGGGAGAGGGCTCGGGGCGTGCGGATGGTGGCTTGGGAAGACCCCAGGGTCGCTTCACATGCTCGTCCCGGCTGATGAGCCGGCCCTACGTGGCGTTGTTAGAAGATGCGTTAAAGGGGAGGGGAGGTGGTAGTAGAACATGGTTCCCTGGCTGCTTGGTGTGTGTCCCCCTCCCAAGGTGGACATAAGCATAAAATATAAAAAAAGGGACAAACGTACTGGTAAGGGCTGGAGGCCTGCGGGGGCGAGTAAGCAAAATACTTACGGTTTGGTAAAAGCACGGAGTGGCGGTGAAGGTTCTGGGTCTAGCTGAGGGGTGGTAGTTTCCCAAGACTGCATAGCTGCTCTTTGGCTTTAACTAGGTATTGTAAAGCAAATGAAGGACTGGGTGCTGAGCGTTAAGGTCGTCGCCTCTGAGAACTGTTGAACTGGAAGGATGATGCTCGTAGGAATCAATGGAAACCTTTGTTTGAAGTCTTCTGTCGTGTATGTACAGTAGGTCGGCCACATACATAGCGGTAACTGTGGAAGGGAGCTGAGAGAAAATAATCTTTATCGCAAAATGCTGATTTAAACACCTCTCCTGTCAGTGTGTCAATGCTTTTTAATTTATAGAAGATGTTTATGCAAAGTAAACTTTGTGCTGAGATCATGCTGCGCTTTCACACACCAAGTACTGTATGCTCTTTGCAGTGTTTGTTTTGCAGGCTGCATAGCCATGTTCTTCTTATGTGTGTCCTCCACTCTCCTAGCTTCATTCTACTTAGGTCCAGGAAGCAGAAGGATGAAGTGTTGATTCCCATTTTACGTATGAGGGCTTCTTTCTGTCATCGTGAACTATTTTAAAGCTGACAGCATCAGGCGTAAATTTTAAAATAGCTGTAAAAAGTGCTCTAGCACTTTCCAGAGCCAGAACAATGTGAAGGCATTTAAAGTTAAGGAGGTAATTTTAAGACTGCGTTTTAGATGTATTCCAGTTGTTATCACAGCTTAGCTTGTTACTTTCCTGAAAAATTACTGGCAATGAGGATCAGTGTGTTTTTGTTTTGCTGCTTATGACTTAAGATGGATTGTCAAGGTGCCAGCCATTTAAAAGGTAGAGAATATTTTGGACTAATTCTTTTATTTCCACAAACATTCTTTTTCCCTGAAAAACCTTAACAAAAATATACATAAGAGAATGGAATGTTGTTTGTAAAGCTGGGAAGCTAAATAGTAAGAGGGTGAGATACCCTTGCACTGAAACTCTTTAATTTCCTAGCAAAGGTGATGTTTATTGATTCTTCCCAGCACCCGTTCAACTTCTGGGTTGTTCCTGTAATCTTTTAATAGCATTTTTCATTGTTTAAAAAACCTGCCAGAACAGTGTCTGCTCAAATCTTTTGAATGTATCCTCGTAAATGTCCTTAATGGTGAGTCATACTTAAGAACTTTTTAGTGGTGCAGGTGAAAAAGCAGCTGGGAGAAATTAACACTAAAGCTAAAGTCTACTAAAGTAAGTTGATATCAAATCCTATTTGTTCATTAGGAGGCAAATGCCTACAAGTTTCTGTGGGACTGAACCTCTGAATTTTTATTTCCAGTTTACTCAAACACTGTGAAATGAATGCATATTATTTTTTAATTTTGTCCACCGACACAGTAGCTCAGACATTTCTCTTGGAGCTCTGAACACTGATAGCTTTCCCTCATGTGAGTAAAATATAAAAGATTGTAGACTCATATTTATGTCCTTCCTGTTTCCTCCGTCTAGCTTCCTCATGCCAACATCACTAGATAATAGTTGTGTAATAGCTCTGCGTTACAGTATGTTCCAACAGTGCCTTTCATGTGAAAGAGTGCTTAAAACTGCAAAGGGAAATCCCTTTTCCATAGCTAAATTGTAGTTGCTGCAGGAGTGGAAGTGCTTCAGCTGTTCTTCAACAGTTCAGTTCAGGGGAAGTAAATAGACTTCTTCAGCTAAATCTAGGGAAACTGTTTAGGTGTACAAAGTAATACTTGAATATTCCCCCCACTGTTTTTGTTGTTTTTTTTAAAAAAAAAAAAACACAACCTACTGATAGAGATTTATAATAGTCTCATCTGAGAACATGTAACATGAAAGTTGTCAGTTTAAAAACAAATGAATGCAAACATTGTTGCCATAGTTCTTTGCTGAAACACTAATAAATAAGTGGTGACAGGAAGCTGGATAATTCATCTCTATCTTTAGAAGTGTGAATAATTAAATTGAACTAGCAAACTGATTGGAGTAAGACCCCAGAAGTAGAAGATGGAAGACCTGAAAGCAGGTATCATTGCTTGTCAAAATATTCTTTTCTTGGCTGTTTGTTGTCAAACAGTTTAGAGTTAGCTGGACTGGAACTGCCTCAAAAACAGCTGATGAAAAGGAGAGCTGTAGAAACACAGAATACTTGAGCACCTTCTCAGAGCTGCTGTTTGTTTTTTTTGTTGGCAGCTGTGGCAGGGGAAAATACTGGCAGCAGATTTAAGATTTTAACTAGTTTCTCATGAAAATACCATGTTTACCTGATACAGAGGAGAACAGATAGGAGAGTGGGATTATATGGAGTGTAGATTGTTTTTATCCCGAGTCTACAGAATCACAGAATAGCTGAGGTTAGGAAGAACCTCTGGATGCAGTCTAGTCCCATATCCTCCCCTCAAAGCAGGGTCACCTAGAGCAGGTTGCTCAGGGCCGTGTCCAGGCTGTTATTGATTATCTCCAAGCTGGAGACTTCAGCCTCTCTAGGCAAATCTATTCCAGTGTTTGACTGCCTTATGGTGTTTTTTAAAAAAAATATCTTTTTTTAGATGGAATTTTCTGTATTTCACTTTGTGCCCATTTCCTATTGTCCTTTTACTGGGCACTGCTGAGAGTAGTCTGGTTCCCATCTTCTTTACTCCACCCATCAGGTGTTTACACACATTAATAAGACTTCCCCTGAGCCTTCTCTTCATGAGGTTGAACAGTCACATCTCTCTCAGCCTCTCTTCATATGTCAGATGCTCCAGTCTGTTAGTCATTTCTGTGGCCTTTGGCCATACTCACGCCAGTATGTCCATGTTTCTCTTGTACTGGAGGCCTAGAACTGGGCACAGCACTTTGGATAAGTCTAACTCATGCTGAGTGGAGGGGAAGGATTACCTTCTTTGGCCTGCTGGCAATGTTTTTCCTAACACAGCCCAGTGTGCTCTTGGCCACCTTTGCTGCAAGGACACATTGCTGCCTCTCATGGGCAACTTGTCCACCAGGACCCCTCTCCGGTTTTGTTCTGCAAAGCTGCTTTCCAGGCTGTTACTGTCCAGCGTGTACTGGTGTGGCTGTTCTTTCCCAAGTGTAGGACTTGGCATTTTCCTTTGTTACATTTCATGAGGTTCTTGTCTGTCCATTTCTCCAGCATGTTGAGGTCTCAAATGGTGACACAACAATCTGGCATATTAACAACTCCTCCCAGTATCATTGCAAACTTTGGGGGGTACACTCTGACCAGTGATCTGTGTCACTAATGAAGAGGTCCAACTGTTCAGATTAACTTCTTTTCCCACTGAAGCAGAAAAAGTGCAAGATTAATTTTCTTCTGTAATTGGTTGCACTACTTGATTTCCACACACACACACACACACACACCGGTAATAAGCTTTAAGTTGTTGTTCTTGAACATAGCTTTGTACCTTTGATATCATGAGCCACAGAGTTCTTTTAATGAAACTTTGAACATATAGTAGCAAAAATTGCTCAGTAAAAGTGGTTCAGGAAGAATTTGAGGAGGGGAGAAGTAACAGAACCTATAAAATCTAATGCACTATCAGTGTACAAAAAAAAAAAGCACTTCTAGATCCTTACTTGACTTAGAAAGTGCTTTTTAAGCAGAAGGTTGTCACAATAAGCTAAACATGGATATTGATAACAATCAGCTCTGTGCTAACTCAGTATGAACACTTGTATCTCACACTAAATCAGTTTTCAAACTGGGTGCTCTGACTCACTGGATGTCCATACTGAGCATTTGTGTGTTGCTGAATAATGCACTTCCTGTTTCGACACATCATGTGTGCATGCCAGCAAACAACCGTGACATCTTTTGTACTGCTGCTGTTCTGCGCTGGACTCTACGGGCTGCTGTGTTTTATATAAAATCTGATACTCTGAGACTTTAGAAGTTTGACTTCGGAAAGCAGCTGAAGTAGGAGTTGGCTCCTGTGGGAATTGGTTTCTTTTCCACCGCTGTCCAGTCACTATAGAACACATTCTAAAGTGATTCATGAAGGAAGAAAACATAGTAAAAGGCAGTAAGTAACGGTGTGGCCATGAGTTAGAGATGCTGCTTGATTATTAGTGCTCCATTGTCCCTGTAGGAAAATACTTCAAGAAAAATACTCTCACACATTTTACTGAAGACCTCCTGTTAGTGTCTTGGTATCTTCAAAGTGAATACTTACCTGATGTTGTGATTCACAGTTGCAGGATACTTGGTTTGTAGTGTTTCCAAGCAACAGTGCCCTGTGATCTTCTGAGTTTGGTTTGTATATGTTTTCTGGTATTTGTCTGTATGGTAGCTAATACATTGGGGTCTTTGTTGACATAAAGCATGAGTATCTGAAATCTTTGATTCTTTGCATAGTGAATGTTTTTCAAGAGCTGGGAAACAGGAGCAAAGATGAGCTTCAAACATTTGCTAGGTAGCATAATAGAAGATGTTTCACAAGTTGGTGTGATAAGAGTGGAGGTCTTACTGGATATTACAGATCACCACTGTCAGTTTTTCTTCTCTAAACTTGCTCCCATGGTCTTTCAGTTCAGTAGTTCTTATATTAATCAGCATAATACTGTACCTTTTGGGCCCACATATTTAGGAAAGTACTGGTTTGGCAGATTAGTATTTTGCTATAAGGGCATGCTGGCAAAATCCACCAGTCCTTGTAAACTTAAGACAACTGCTTTCATTGTACTCATGGTCTCCAATAGCTTACAGCCTGGAGATACACTACATAGGAAGTATTTGCTAACCCAGAATGTGAAATATGCTATACTACTTGATTACTTACAATACCCTGTTGATTTTTCAAATAACGTAATTTTTTGTTAAGGTATCTTCATTTCGGTAGCCAATAATTTAGCTGATTCACAACCTTCTTTTGTTTCACCTTCGCTTTTTTTTAGTACTCTGTGCATTACCTTGAGTTGTAAACTAGTGGGAACTAAAGTAAAACAGATAATATAGTGAGTAGAATTTCAGTCATTCATGTATTTTATATAGGTCTGCTGAATCAATAGTCCTTGATTATTCGTTTTAGGAGAAGTACTGTCACTTCAGCTGGATTAAGTTATTTTGGGAGTAATCTGATTGGAAGTGGGATCTCTAGCCTAAAGTCTCCAGCCAGTATTTTGGTGTCTAAACTGTGCAAACACACAGGAGGATGAGGACCTCTTTAATTTAAAGAGGTGATACTGTGATTAAAATGAACAAATATTTGGAGAAAGAAGGATCAAAAGAAATGAAGGGACTCGCTCAGGACACAAACCTGCTGTGTGACCTTAGCTTAGCAACTTGACTACTGCTTTGGTCAGGGAGAAATGCTAACGTGTTTGTTAATACTTAAATATTTTTACTAAAAGGAGAAAGGTGAAGAAATCTTATTTGAGGCATGAGTCTAAGATGGTAGCTATAAACAAGTGCATTGAAAATAAGTGGTCTCTGATGTCCCTAGTGTGGCTCTAGACAGGACTGTAAAATGGCTGTCAATTTGCTTACATAAGGATGCAAGACAGTTTTATGTAACTGTAAAATGGCTTTGTAAAGCACTTTATTTTGTTGTTGGAAGCCTTGTTCAGAAGTTCGTAATGTATTCAGCAATAAGTACCTAGCAGTTTGTGTAAAAGGATAATATTTTGAAGAATTGTAATTGCTTTTGTTGAGTAAGTATGCATGTAGCAGATGGATAGTCCAAGAATTCTTACTGCTAATTTGCTCCTGTATTGAACTAGCAGCTTTGAAAGTTATAATGCTATTTTCTTTCTAGACATAGCTGATCTAAAATATGCAGTACTGTCTTCCTGAGTTTTAAAACTGACATGTTTTTAACTAAGGAAAACTACTGGGCATTACACATCAGATTTTTTAAAAGTCAGTCTCAAGGGCTTTGATTTTTTTTTTTTTAAAATCCAATTGATCCGCTACTGCATTTAGGCTTATGAAATTATATTGCCTGTTTTGATCTGTATCTCTTCAAGAGTGCTTACACCTAATTAAACCTAAATCTATCCATTATTATAAGCCTCTCATTCCTGAAATATGCTACTTCCTCTTTCTTAACTTTCTTTTCCTTTTCTGATTTTGCCTAGAACAAGCAAATAATATTGCTATTTCAAGGAATTGATAGGAGCTACACATCAGAAGAATTCATTCTGTGAATAAGTGGTGATATAATTTACGTTTTGGATTATTTTAGTAACAAATAATGATGCTGACTCGGTTCTGAAATAATCCAAGAGTTAAAGGAAGAAATGAAATATATAAAAATACAGAATTTCAGTAATTCTGCATGGAAATGCTTAGTCTGTTGTGGTTTGTGGGAAAACTTGCACTAGTTTATTGTACCCTGCCTCATTTTTCAAGTGGTGTCCTGTGTAATAAATGTCCTCTACTTTTCTGTTTTGTGGAAGGTGAGTGTGGTGATCTAAGTTTGTGTCAAGGAAACAATTTAAAGCTCAAAGGTGTTTCTTGCTGGGTTTACCTTTTCTCTTAAAACATTATTAAAACTATTTAGGAGACCTTAGTCTGTCTTCCTTATTCCCATACTTCCTTTTTCCTCTTTCATAGAGTAGAGCTAAGTTGTCTTTGGTTCTATTTTTTTGAAAGTCAGTTTCATCACTGCACTTCTAACTTTCTTTTCCCTACCCATTTGTGGCTAGGCTTAATTTCATATAAGGGCACAACAACATTTGAAAAAGCTTATTTGTACCTCAGTCTCCAACTGAATTATCCTGGAGACCTGTAAATTCATACAGGTCTCGGCACTTTTCAGGTCTTTTAAGCTAACTCAGTTGAGGAGAGGAAGTACATAATTTTTCTGATCCTTGAAAGGAGAACATAGTTCTCTAATGGTTTCCTCCACCTAATCTGGTAGGACTCTCATTATTTTTCTTGAAACTTTTTTTTCCTCCCGCTAGTTATCTGACCTCATGTATGCAAAAAGATTCTTTAAAATCCCTTTCAGATTCCTTCCTGCCCATGATCTAGTTCATTTGGAAAGATGTAAAATGTATAGGTGTTTGTGTTTTAAAAAAATAATAATTCATGCTTTATGAAGCAAGGAATTCCTTTCAGCTGGGAAACTGTAAAGTTGAGGAAGGATGATTCCCATAGACATTAGTGAAGTCAGGATACATAGTTAAAACTTCCCTGTCTGTGAGTTGGTACTGCTGTCAGGTTTACTAACTACTTTCTCCCAGACACAGGAGGAAAACAGATGTTCTTTTACAGAACTGTGAAACTATATAGAAGATGCTCATTTCTGTTGTCTATATTGTTTTCTGTGAAAATCAGTTTTTAGAAAATAAACATTTGAAAATTCCTGTGAACGGGAATCTGGGGAACGGTTAATGGTCTTACTTTCCACACAAAATAATTTTTCCTTCAATCGTTATTATTTTTTTGAAGTATCACTTGTGCTCTATAATTTCCTACAACCAAATGATAGCTATGCAAGCTGGTTTTTGCTTTCTGTTTCTTTCTGCTTTATCTGAACTAGTTTGCTCTATGCAGTCACTGTGGGGTAGAAAGTCTTTTTGATTTATGTTGTGGTCTGATTGTTTAGGGTTTAGTTTCTTTTTTTATTTATTTATTTGGAACTCTTTAGGCTTGAATCTGCGTAAGTGAAGGAGGAAATCTAGCTGATATAGGATGTGACCAGATCATTTTGAGACCTGGTGTGCTAAAGGTCTAGTGTAAGATTAAAGACATGTGGGAGAATAAAGGCTTACATTTTTCACAGAACTTTAATTATGAAAGAAACGTGTGCAATTCAGTCATTCAGAAATTTTGGTATTACGGTGTACCAGTTAGAAAACATGTGGGCAGGATCAAGCTGGTATTTGAAGTTTCGTGCAGTAGCCATTACATTTTGGCCTAACATCCTACACCTCTGAAGAAGCAGAAATGCAGTATGTAACAGTTCTTACAAATAAAGTCATTTGGCTTAAGGAAGATCTTTCTTTGGTGTACAGTTCTCCCCTTTATTCTCTGGAAATTCTCTGATAAATGCTGAAATAGTCTGAGGATTTTTTTAGATGACTATGGAAGAAAGACTAAGTAGAAGACTTTGCTTCAGTGCTTCTACTTTAATTAAAAATTTTTAATTAAATTTAATTAAAATTCTACTTGAAAATTTTAGTGAGATTCTTAATACCTGTAATTGATTCTTCCCTTTCAACCAGTGGCTTATTTGTGCAGAAATACTATCCTGACTAATCAAGAATGGAATCATGTGTGTCAGTTAATGTGACTTTAAAAAATGAAAGTCATGCCATGCGAAGATACTGGATTTCTATGTTAAAAAAAAAAAAAGACATGGTATGGTGGTGGGTTTCGTTGATTGTTTGTCTTACTATGTGATTTTTTTAAGATATCCCTTATCAGGAACTCTTGAAAGAAAGAAGACAAAAGTCCTTATGCAGATAGGTAGCTGCGCAAGATAAGAAACCAACATCAAGATGTAGTAGCCAGCCTGTGTAATGGAAGAGGGCTAGTGTTGGGGTTCTGCTGGTGTCTGCCATTACTGCTGATATTCAGCTGTTTGAACAGCATGGAAGAGAGTGAGTGAATGCTGAGATGATCCATTTCCTTGATGATACTGAGACAGTCAAGGTATTACAGGTACAACCCAAGTGTGAAGCATTAGAGAAGAATGAGAGATGGAATGGGTATTAAAATAGGTGAAATTCAATATAGGTAAGTGTAATGTGATACGATTCTTAGGTACAGTGGAAAAAAACCAATCCCAGTCCTATACACATAATACCCGAGTTGGAAATGATCATCATTGCTCAGTGGGATCTTGGTGAGTGAATGTTTTCTGGGACTGATCAGGTTAATGTTGACAAACCTAGGACAAAACAGTTGGGAAAAGGGAGAATGGAGAATGGCATTACGTAGCAATGGAAAGTCATGGTTTCTTCTTCCCACAAGTAGTATGAGTTTCTCTCATTTTGCCCCTTCCCTAGTCCTGAAAAAGTATGTAGTAGAACTGGAAAATGTCTACAGAAGGGTAAGAGTGATTAGAGCTACGGAATGGCTGTCTTAAAAGAATGCTTTAGAAGGAGCCTCTTCAATCTCAAGAGATGTAGGAGAGAGTGTATGTTCCCTTTTTTTTCCAAAACAAGAACAAAAGGGGGTTGAATTAGGCTAGCAGTTCACAAGTCAAAACTAAGGAGTATTTCCTCACAGAATGCATGAGGCTGTGAAATGTCTCGCCACAGGATGTGGCAGTGCTAAAAACTCCACAGTGCAACAGCGACCAGCAGTGTTCATGGGTGAGAAACACCCTGTTAAGTTTCTAGAGTAAAACTCCCACCTCTGGCTCAGGAAGCCCAAAGAGACTATTTGGGATTAGTAACTTTATGTTCTTGGATTTTTTTTCAACTGCCATCTGCTTTCTGGGTGTTTTCAGAGAGTGGATAGTGATAGAGGAGAGGCTTTTGGTCTTACTGGTGTGGCCATTCATACCTTCATGTGGAGATGTATTTGGTGTCTAAAGTAGCACTGGGGACCTATTACCCAGTCTCTTTCTAGGTTACTTCATAAAATTGAAGTGGGAAAGGACCTCTGCAGACAGGCTTCTGCTTCAGTCTGGACGAACTTCAGAGCTAGTTTTAGTTGCTCAGGGTCCTGCCCTAGTTCTGAGACTTTCCAAGGGTGGAGATTGCCCCACCTTTTTCAGCTGCTATTGCAGGGCTTATCAAGTTGATCCTGCCTAAAATATTTTTTTCCTTGTGTCCAGCTGGAATGTTACTTGGTAATTGTCAACTCTACCTCCTTCCTTTTTTGCTCTGACTCTAAGAGACTGGCTAGCTCTTATCTGTGACCTTCACCTTTAGGTAGTAGAAGACTTCCAGCAGATTGTGCTGCTCCCAACTCCTCATAGCCTTCTCTTCTGCAAGAAAAACAAGCCTGCCCTTCTCAGCCTCTTAGGATTTTGTATCCTTCAACCAGTGAACCACTGTGGTGGCAGCCTTCTGGACTCTTTCCAGTTTGTCAACATCTTTTCTTTGGCAGGGGCAGGGAAGTGACCTGAAAACCAGACTCAGTATTCCAGATGAGCCTGTGTGAGTGCTGAGCATAAAGAACAATCACTCTTCTCAACCCGCTGCCTTTAATCTTGCTAATGCAGCCTGGTCTGTGGTTAACTTTCATTGCCACAAGAGTGTGTTGCTGATTTACATCCAACCTGCTGTCTATCAGAGCCTCTACATCTTTATCTGCAGAAGTGGTCCTAGCCAGTTTTTCCACAGCCTGTGCTAATGGATGAAGTGGGTTTGTGCCAGGTGCAGGGCTCTGGTTTTTGCCTTGATTGTGTATCACAAAGTTCTTGGTGTGTTTCTCCAGCTTGTCATTTCTTCTGAATGGCAGCTCTGCCACCCAACATTATTAAGCACTCCACCAATTTGTTGTCCTCTGAGCTTTCTGATTGTGTGTTCTGTTCCATAGTGCAGATAAAGACACATATGTTGGAGCTGATAACGTTCCTCAGGAGTCAGGCAGTGCCTGTAGTTGGCCACTCAGTAGCTTTTGAACCACTGACCATTATTCTTTGAGCCTGGCTGTCCAGTCAATTCCTAACCTGTGTTGCATACCAGCCACTCAGTCCTCATCCATGAAAGTCTGCCAGTGTATGCTGGTCACTCAGAGGTAGTGGTTTCATCACTGAAAGCAGTGTTGTCAATGGTGAATCTGGGCTGGCTGTTCCCAGTCACCTTTATGAGCTTGGAAATTGCTTCTATCTGAATCTTTTTTTTTAATAACTTTTCAAAGCACTGAGATGAGGCAGATCAGCCTGTAGTTCCCATGATCTTCGAGGTTTTCTTTTCGGAAGAGGCAAGAAACTTGTCTGTTTCAGTCATTGAGGACTTCCCTTGTTCACCATGACGTTTCTGAGATAGCAGCTTGACTGTGTTGTTGGTGAGTGAGCGAGCTTCCATCTGGTCCCATGTACCTGTATATTTTCAGCTTGCTTTAGAGTTCTTGTGAAAATAGTACCTCTCTTCCCAGACTTGTTCATATGCGTTCAGGAAGGCTTAGGAGAAGACCTTAACGGTAAAGACAAAGGTGGCATTTAGAATTCTTTCTCTTGTCCTTCGTTGCTATGTCACAAACTCAACTCTGTAGATGCTTTTCTTCACCTTCCTGCCTATAAAGTCCTTGTAATTACAGTTGCTTATTAGTTTGAACTCTAGTTGAACAAAGTGGATGTATTATGTTAGCCGTGATGGTAACAAGTGCTGGATTTCTAGCTGAGACTCAGAATGCTTTTTCTCCATCATGGCTGGAAAACTGTAATACCTCTGCAATGATGACCTTGCAACAATTCATGTTTCCTTTGTTATTTCATACTTTCTCCCAAGCAGAGCACCCTTCAGCAGCATATGTCTTCACTTTGTTTGGTAACCCTAGGTACTTAATGAGTGAGTGACTGTGTCACTGAAGCTGAGTGTGTGTGACTTGCCACGTTCTTGAGATGCCATCAAGCTGCTTAGTGGAATTCAAGGTGCTAAAACCAGCATAAGAAGGCCAGTATGGTTGTTTGACTCGCACCAGCATAAATACACTGAGATAGTGGAGCTTTTTAAGTTATAATTAACTTCTGTGAGGGGAAAATGATTTGCTTTCTGTTCTCCCTTTCTGTATTGTTAAGGACTATAGATGGTATGTTCTCATGGCATGTTTTTTAAAGCCAATTTTCTGTGTCTGTAAAAGAAGAAAAAGCCTAGGCTGAGGCAAGAGTATTTGTCAGCAGTCTGTTTCTATTTATTTGATTTATGAGTGGAGTACTAAGTGTGCATATGTAGATAAATCTAGAAAATGTTACGAAAAATAAGGAATTTTCTTAAATGTTGACACTGAATGTAAAACCAAAGGTAGATATGCATTGTAGGATGCAGTGTAGAGGATTTACTGTTTAAATTGATACTACTTAAATGTCTTTATTTTTTTATAGACTGATAACACTTCAGAAGTAATACAGTTTGCTAACTATCAGGATACAATATAGGCAAGCATTTAATACTTGCTGGTTCTTTCTAGATTTAGTATGTATTCAGAAAAATCAAAATTATATCAATAAATTAATGCCTTATTGAAACACTTATTTTAACAGAAATATTTAGTACAATACTATCATTACTCACTATTTAAGACTGTTTCAAGTTAAATTTGATGTGGCTTATTAAAAGAAATATTGCCTACAGTTGCACAATTTGAACAGTTTTAGCCACTTCATGATTTTAGAACTAGTCAAACTTGTCCTGGTACCTTATTTACATTAATGGGCTGGAAGAGGACAGTGTTCGGGTTGAAGGCCAGATAGTTAATGCCACAGTTGAGTTCCTAAGTGTAAGCTTAAAAAGTGCCTCTAACATTCTTAGCTCAGCTGTTTTCTACTGCCTCCACTCAACTGAACAACCAAGGTATAGGTCTCATGGCAGTCCTTCCTCCTTTTCCACCAGGTCAAGCTTTTAGACCCAGAAGGATCCTCTCCTAAGTCTTATGTCCAGACCTAGAGGTTGTTGAAGCATGTTCTGGGACAGTACATCAGTTTTTTACCTTTGTAAAACCAGAGCAAAGTAACTTCTGAAATAAAGGAAATATGTGGATCAGGCTATTCAGTTGTCTCTACTTCTCTGTTGGCACTTAGCACCTGGAAATGGTCATGCTCCACTTGTAGAAGCCTCCAGCCAAACAGACTTTCCTTCACAGTAGCAAAATTTTGATCTTGGAAAAACTTGTGTTACTGTAATTTTACTTCTTGTGTAGGCTGTTCTAACTTAAGTCAAATTCCTTTTCTTTAGGTTTGTTTGAGGTGCTTTAGTACATGCTTAAGTTGAATAATATGTCTGCAGCTGTGCAAGTCGAACAAAAGAATCGGAATCTGTTTAGTGACACTGGATTTAAATGTGCTGCCCACTAATATTTTACATCTCTCCTTTGTATCCTCTTGTATGTTGATGGTATGAGCCAACTGAGGTGTTGTTTTCCAAGCTCCGAGTAGGACAAGTTGGTATTGTGCTTTTACAGAATACGTTCCGGTTGGTTCTTGCTGCTTTATTTCATTTTTTTTCTGTGTTTATTAGTGGTTTTCCTTGTTTCATTAAGGTAACTCTTCCCTAGGCTGACTTCTATAGGTCACTCTTGTCCTTAAAGAGTAACTGTGTAATCTGGTCTTGGTCACAGAATGGTACTGGCAGTAAAAATTGACAGTTGGTGATAGGCTTGTGGCAGCTAGTAATATGTATAAATATTGCAGCTGCCTCTTGGTCCAAAAAGTTTGGTATTCACTGTTCTATAACTATGGTACCTGAAAGTTAAGGTGAACCAGAACTAAGAACTACTAGAATTAAATTTTCCAGAGCATTGTTTTATTATGTTCTCCTTCCATTTACTTTCATTATTGGATTGGAAAAAACCTTATTAGTACAGTGTCTGTAACTTTGGAAGAGTTCTGCAGTAAAGCAAACCAGTGCTGGGAAACAGTCTTTTTCAAGCATAGGAGCTCTACTGATAACAAAAGAACGAGCAGATCAGGGTGCAGAGTCTAGATAAGATACTTTCTCAGTAAGGAACTTGGCAATTGCAACTTCTAAATTTTGGCATTTGTAGAATCAAAGTAAGGTGTAAAAGCTGTACCTGGGTACAGTTTACAAATATTCTTTAAAAACTGCTGGCTCTATAGTAAGAAACAAGCAAATTATGAAAAATAAGACTGTTAAATACTATTTAATGAGTTTCAGTTGGGCAAATAACTTAATTCTGCCTTAAAAGTAATTTCCCTTGTTAATGGTACACTCAAATTATGTTTACCAATGTATTTATTTGTATTTATTTTCAGAGTATATAGTGAAACAGTTCAAGTCCTAGCCTCTTCAACACAGGATATTCAATTTTTTGGGGGGGTAGGAAAAAAAAATAAGATTTAAAAACTTATTGCACCTAGACACAATATAAATTACATACAATGATGCCAGGTGAAATGGAAAGTCCAGTTGTTATAAATGCTATATGAACACAGACTGTGCCAGAAATTTGCATGCTAAAGAGACAGGGCTAAAGAAATGGGAACCCTTACTGCTTTTGTGTGCAGATAAGAAACAAAGTAAAAGAGATATTAAAGCTCATCTTTTTTTTTTTTTCCCAAACAGACTAGATCTGTGTGTAAAGTTCAACTGACTGCTCAAAATTTAACAAAACCACTTTGTAGTCAAACAGATACTCAGATGAGTAGTAGCTTCTGAAAATTGATTGATGTAGCTTTTCAGCATCACGTAGAAAGCTGATTAGCAAAGTACTTGCACAAATTCAGTAGATGCAAGTAACTGAAGGAAGCCTGTTTTTTCAATGAATAGTTAGAAAAATGCAGGGGGCAAAAGTTGTCTTAATGCTGTCTGGCATCAAGTCTTGGAGTCAGAAACAAATTTCCATGTTCAAAAGCATTAGATGTCAAAATAATGGCTCTCCAAAACACCTATTCTCTCTTTGGGGCTTTAAAACATTTAATCACTTTTTGTGGAAATGGAGAAGGGAAATAAGAGCTGAAGATGGGGAAAAGGATGTTTATATAGACAATTAAGTAGGTATTGAAGCCTATTCATTGTGATGGTTTATGTAGTTTGAGTTTTGGAGGGGGTGATGCTGGGATTTTTGGGGGAATATGTATAAGGAAAACAATTGTTTTAGCGTGATACTTCCTGTGGTAAAGGCTTGTTCCATCATTTGTTTAGGTCTTAGTTTGAGATGTCAAAAAACATTAAATAGATCGTTGCAATTTTTCTGAGAAGAGAAGCTCTTTTATGTCTTACCAGGAGTATCCTTCTACTACACATAAGAAAAACCTATTATAGGTCACAGAAAGTCATGGAAAGCAAGTACTTTGGCTCATCATACTTACTCTGAACCTGAACTGTTTCTCAGGGCATCTCTTGTTGTGAACTGCAACGGTTATGAGTCATTTCTCTCCTGAAAAAAGCCCAAAAGGAGAGTGGACCCTGGGGGTGCTTCCTTGTGTGCAGATGATTAGAAGGAAGAAAATGGAGGCAAACTCGATATAATTGATTAGAAGTGATATACTTAAAAGATTTGTGATTAAACATGTGTGATATGTACCAAACAGAACACTGATTCGTGTTTCCTGTTTTACCTTTAATACATGTCATTTGATTGCTAGCTAAATTATGCCTTTGATTAATGGAAAGGCAATCAAGATTATCATAACTACCTGAAAGAATTTCTCACTGAGTTTTTCAAGATGAAAAGATACGAATGGATGAAGCGTACAATACTGGATTCTTTTTAGTTTTAAAACCCCTGTTTCCATGAAGTAATAGAACTTCCAGTCTAAATTGCTTATGCTGTCACTGTAATGGAAGCAATACGGTGAGAGCAGCTTAACAATAACTTAAGTTTTCCTCAAATCATTCAGTACCCTAAAATTTGACCAGGCTGTTGTCTACTCACGTATGTCCTTAATGGCAGTCCGTAGCAGTGTTGATATGGCTGCCCCATAAAGTTGTGGGACAAGTAGGATAGGAGACCTCCAAGACTCGTTAGTCTCCAAGCCAAGGAATGGAGCCGTAGAGGAGTGTAACAAACTTAGTCATACAGCGTAGGCTTTCTTTCATTAAAAAAACCTTATATGGAGTTTCTCTTAGCATTTGTTATAGTCCTACTGGAATTAATAGTAAAAAGTGGTCCTTCGTGGGCAGAAGTAGGTAGGAGACCTATTGGATTTCCTGAATAATCACTGGTGCACTAAGCAGAAAATTTCCAGGAGCCGATATGTATTATACATGCTTTCCTAAAGGTGACTTTCTCTTCTTCCATGAACTCCTGAAGGAAAGAAATGTAAACTTAAGCGGTATTCTGAAGGATGGTATCTTAGTTGTAGTTAACTTGTAGCTTTTCTGTTTTACATACACACGTGTCTTTGCTTTCTGTTCTCCCTGAACTGTTTCCATCAGTGCCTGCTACAGTCAGAGCAGGGTAGGTGAAAATGGTATCAGAAATGAATCTACCAGTTTTTATTTCCAGTCACTGGGTTTTTTTTTTTCGTAAGTTTTGAAGTGTTACCTCCTTGCTGAGAGGGCTTAAATAAGGGCTTTGATATGAGAACTCAAGTTCAATTAATGACCTCTAGTGTCCTGGAACCTAGGTGTTCTTCTGACTGCATCAGATAAAATCATCAGTCTGTTTAAACTCTAGAAGACCTGACTTTTTTTACTGTAGAAATTCTAATGACTTGGTATTTCTCATTTAGGTGCCATATGAAACACTGAACAAACGGTTTCGAGCTGCACAGAAAAACATTGATAGAGAGACTAGCCACGTTACAATGGTTGTGGCAGAGCTGGAGAAGACGCTGAGCAGTTGTCCTGCTGTGGATTCTGTTGTTAGTCTCCTGGATGGAGTAGTTGAAAAACTCAGTGTACTGAAACGGAAGGTAAGTGGTATTCTACTTTGATTGCTTTGCCTTTACAAACTTAAACTTAACAGGAGTAGTTTTCTGCAGTGCTCTTTGCATGGATTTTCTTTCCAGGATACAGGTATTACTGGCACTGGAGTCAAAGGCCTTAAAATGCCCAGCAGAACACCAAAACATACTGTATCTTGCTTCACTGCACTTATGAAACATGACTTGGTGTTCCATGACTAAGTATAACAAATCTCTGTTGAGAGGCAAAATTATTATATATAGTCCTGAAGAGAAATTTCTCTACATGCAAAGAGAACAGTAGCAAATTGAATTTATTTGTATCAGTTCCTGCTTGTCTGATGGAATGGTTTGTGCCGTTCATTAATTGATCATTTAAGGAACAAAACGGGTAGAAGGTGAGTCTAAAAAATGTTTAAACTGCAGTGAGGGGTTAGTTGTATGCAATGTCAAGGCTTCTTTGCAAAGAATGTGTGAGTTGTCCTGGATTTTATAAACACTGAATTTGCAGGTTTGAAGATCCCTAGGGAATATTACTAAAAGCATTTTAAGCAAAGTTTAGTAGGATAACGCGCTTCTAGCTGTTTAGCTTGAATGCTCATATGAAATACAGCTAGACTTTCATGCCATTACCACATCTTTTGAAGGAGAATGAGTCAAATACATGAACCACATAGTATAAGCCATCCTTATTTTGGATGGGAATATTACTCATCCTGAGACTCATCAGAACACTTACTTGAAAACAAATCTTGCAGAAAAATGGAAATAGTGCTGTCACCTGGCTTTAAAGCAGTACTGTTCCAAAAATAAATAGATGAAACAAATGGTAGCAGAGTCATTTCATTAAACTTAAATGAAATAACCAACAGATACAAATCTTGAGACTATATTAAGTGAAGCGTTGAAATACCTTGGAGGTTTGTAACATGAAAATAATACTGTCATGTATGTTGATTTGGGGTTTTCTGCTTGAACAGGTTAGCTAGGTGTTCAAAAGCTGTTCTGCAAAAGACTTCATAAATCTAATTGCTGTTTTCATCTGGTTGGTGAGGCTTAGAGCTTTTGAAGGATATGTTTTCTTCACTTCTCTGTTACTTACAGAAAGAAATTACTGCTGTTGCTGAAAGAGGTGTTGGATTTTGCTTGTAGGTGTGTAGTAATGATGTGGAGGAGTAAGTTATTTACTTGTTAAATCTTTGCTGACTGCGGGGGTGTGTCTGAAGGCACTGCTGAATGTTTTGGGTGCAAGATTCCATTTTAGTGTAATTGCTCATTTGTTTTTGACTGCCTGAAAGACTGTGGGGAATCTTATAGCAGCTCAGAAAGAACAAAAGGGGAAAAATCCATTTAGCAGTAAAAGTCTTCTGCGATACAAAGGTCTTGTTTCTGCTCCAGACTCCCAACTCCAACTGTCTTCTCCGTAATCTCTGCCCCCGAGCAAAATTATTGTTTTCTTTAGGGCCTTTGGATCCACATAGGATCTCTGTTTTCTCCTGTGTTTAGACAAGGATCTGATGAACTGCTGAGATGGCCATAATAGAATTAGATGGTTCCTTTATTTAACACCTTACTCACTCTTAAATAGCTTTGCAACACGGCAGGTTTCTTGGGTTCTGAAAATGATCTTGGAGAAACAAAGGCCTTTGTGTTTTCTCTTTTGTACCCGTTTAATATGCTTGTTCCCTCAAGTTCTGTTAATGTACAGCAGAGCAAGTCCAGGTAGACTTGCTTCAGAGAGTTTTGGAAAGTAACCTGTAGCTTTTCTGAATGCTTTAGAGGGATTAAAAAAACCAGCAAGAGATGTGTAAGTCCAGATAAAAAAAACATGTAAAGGGAGCCCTTTGGAATAAAAAGGGGCTCAACCTCTGTGCTTAGCTGCCTTGAATTCTCCTAGTTGTATTCAGAATAATAATTCTTGAGGTTGCCTTCACATCTGATAACACTGCAGTCACCTAACAAGTGAAAGTAAGATTTGGCTAGAGTAGTTTGCTTGCTCAATATGAAAAGGTTGTTTATAACTTAAACAAAATACTGATCTGTAAACCGTATGCTACAAAATAAAGCTACATTCAGTAATAGAAGTAACTCAGATTTCAATAATAAAAATAACTCATGCAATAGATGTTTACATGAATTTTAGTAAAAGACTATTTTGTATAGAAACTGGGGGGTTAGATATTTGAATTTGGTATCAAGGGCCAGACCAGAGTAAGGCTTAATTGGGGTGAATGCTTGGTAGGTTTTTCTTGCACACATTTTCATTTATTTCACTTTGCTTTTTAAATACTGATCCTTCCAGAAGTAGTCTGTAAATGAACATGCATGGTAAAAGTGATTGGAACCAACCTGTGCTTCCGGAGGTGAAGCCATTACCCAAGCCTGAATATCTTTGGTACTGGGAAGGCAGCAGTGCCAGCACGGAGTCCAGAGTGGCCTACTTAGAAGCCAGCGAGGTTGTTTGGTCTGTGCTTGGTTGGCAAACCTGCATGGGCTTCCCTGTTGCCATAGCTGTGCAGTTGTTCAAACACAAGCTGGTGAGTTCGAAGTCACCACGAGTGAGGCAACCCAACCTGAAATTGCATCACTCGTATATATTGCAGACGATGGAGGCTTAGTACCTTTCCTGTCTTCTGGCTTGCTTTTACTTTAGCAAGCATATATAAGTATGGGAAGCTTTCTTGTATTCTGTAGCCTGACATGACCCATAATTGTCACATGCTGTATGCTGAGTCAGCTACCTTTGCGTTACAATGTATATGTCTAATAAAAATGCCTGGTAAAATTTTCAGCATAACTAATCATCTGTATAACTAAGGTTGAAGGAAAGTAAGTATGAGCAGAATGTTTGTTTTTTAATTAAGAAAAAAGTTGTAGAGATATTTTGGGGTGTGTTTTGCACAGGGCATGTAAATACATTGGTTTAAAAAGAAGTCAATCTGAAACTGATAATTCTTGAAAAACTACTCTTAAAATCCTTGAGTTAAACATCTGGCTTCTTGGCACCTTTATGTAACTTTCATTATTATATGACTGATTGAAATGGCTCCAATGTATTAGAAGTAATGTGGGTTCACTCTGCATCACTCCTCAGTAGAACTAATTCAGTGGGACAGCTGCTCCAGGAGGAAGCCATGCATAGGTTAGAGGTGGAAATTCATGATTTTCATCTGTTTCAACAAGATGACTGCAAACCTTCTCAAAGCTCTTTGCAGACTGTTACGGCAGTTGCTGCTGTAGTTGATACGTTGCTGGTTTTGGACTTAACTGCGCATTAGGCAGAAAAAATGCATATACTCATAATGTCAAATAAGTCAGAGCTTCCTTATATGTAAGAATATCTCAGAACTGGACCAGCTGTGCTGAAATTTACACACTGCCATAGGAAATGTCTAAATAAAAGATGTGCTATTTGGAATGACTATACAATGTTAAGAATGCTTACAAACAATTCTTACTGTATTTTGCTTCAAAAGCAAATTGAAAATCTGTGGCTTTTACTTGTTGCTGTTAATTTTTACTTTTTAGGCAGTTGAATCAATCCAGGCTGAAGATGAAAGTGCGAAACTCTGCAAACGTAGGATTGAACACCTGAAAGAACATAGTAGTGACCAGCCAGCTGCTGCAAACATGTGGAAGAAGAAACGTATGGATCGTATGATGGTGGAACATCTTTTACGCTGTGGCTACTACAATACAGCTGTAAAACTAGCGAGACAAAGTGGTATTGAGGTTGGTAGCAATGTGCACTAACTTACAAAACAGTAGTAAAGAGGAAGTTGGCAAATAAGAACAAGCTTCTTTAGCACTGTAGCAGCTATTTTTATGTATTAGTGTGCCTTTATTACTAATGTTTATCTGCTAATCTTTTTAGGCCTGACATTTGTGCTCCTTACTTGGCTTAAATTGTATTTTAATGCATTAAGTCAAAATTGAAGGCATACCTTTTAGCCACAAATTAAATGCTTTTAGATAAACACCTTGCCCTATTAAAATTTAGAATAATTCTTAAATGTCATACAGAATTTTTTGCTAGAGGCTTTTAGGCTGCTGATTAAGCAGTTGGTGGAGCTTCCCTCTGTCTAGCCACACTTAAGATTATATGTGTAGGTGACCAGACTGAGAAGAATAGCATATGTTGATTGCTGGAACAACTGTTTTTGTTGTATCGTCTTACTCTTTAATGCTTTGAGAGGAAAGCTGGCCTATACTTTGGAAAATAAATCTTGATACAATTTGGGTTTTTTATTAGCCAGTGTAATCTTGCATGGTCCATAGGAACTTTTTGCTGTTTGGCTTATTTTGACATTTACAATTCTGTGGATGTCACTTTCCTTTTCACTGGTTATCTAGTTGGTTTTGCTTCCATGGCTTGTGAAGTGCTTGGAGTTTGTGCACCTTGGTGTAGCTGCTTTATGCAGAGCAATGAATCCACACTCTGGAAATTCAGAGGAAGAAATTCTTGTTCCAGGGGCATTTGTACCTGTTTTCCTTGTACAATGAGCATATCTGTCATGTTTCTGTTACTACTTGGCTGCTTTACCAGTCTGATCCTGTTCAATCAGCACTGATTTCAGTAAATACCAAAAAGGAAACGGCAAATAGAGGTTGAATTGAAGGGAGTGGGGAAATGGTTTACAAACTATTGATAGGAAATAGTCCTGAAGAAATGCACTGAAGAGGCTGCTGTGCCTCACTAAAGATAGCCCATGCATGTGAATAAAAACAAAAAGACATTTTTTCTGGGATAATTGCTGCTGAATGGTCAGCAGCTCTTTCACTTGTAGTAGATTTTCCCTCTGTTTTGAGCAGCAGCTCATCTCCTGCTGAATCATCATGTTACTGTACTGCTAGGTCTGCTGAAAGACCTACTAGATCTTTGCTTTCATAGCAAGTTCTATTATGCCTGATTGATTAATGCTCGGCTTTGGTCTGGACATGAGCATGGAAGTCTGTCATGATACGCTGCAAGACCGTGTGGTACGAAGCATTCCACTTGTGAGGCCTTAAAGCTTTTCATTCCATTTGCAACATAGAAACTTTAGTCATTAAAAAAAAGTTTTAAATAACCTTATTTAATTTTTGCCTTCAAACCTAAGTATTATTTGCATAATATCAAAGTAATTTGAATAACACAGAACTCAGTTGCACATGTTGAATGCACTGAGGCCATATTTCTTCTAGTTTCCTAAAATTACGTGTTTTATTCAACATTAAAGTTTACATTTTGACTAAATGAGGATAGACTTCCCTCAATCTCACCTTTGTACTCAGTCTCCTACTGTATGGGGATACTCATTGTGAACAGCTTTTGCAACAGTAAGATACGGAGAC
This sequence comes from Microhierax caerulescens, assembly GCA_035590215.1. Classification (NCBI taxonomy): domain Eukaryota; kingdom Metazoa; phylum Chordata; class Aves; order Falconiformes; family Falconidae; genus Microhierax; species Microhierax caerulescens. Next base: position 45,449,183 of record JAVJGJ010000001.1, read on the forward strand.
TTGATTGTCATGCAGAATTTGTGGTTTAATAAGTAACTTCTGGTTTTGTTACTTTTTTGCTGTAGGATATGAGCATTGAAATGTTCTCTGATGCTTAATAATGTAACTTTGCTGCAGAAATTACAAAAGATCATGGTGTTCTTCTCTTACCCAAAGTAATCTTTCTGTTTACTGTAGTCTCAACTGTTACATTGATAAATACCTCTACCACTGCAGGGTTCAGAAGCACGCTGCTCTGGTCAAGTCTATTACCTGATATTTTTTTTATATATCAAGACAATATTGTTACCATTGGGGGTAGGCACTGTTACCCTAAGTAGAAACCTGAAAAAAATGTGGGGTTTTTGCTCAACTTGTGTGCCAGCGGGAGGTGAGGCTGGTGAACAAGTTGAGCATGACCCTGCAATGTGCTCTTGTGGCAAAGAATCAACAGTGCTGTAGGTTGCATTGGGACGAGCATCACCAGGAGCAGAAGGGTGGTGATCCCAGCTCCTCTGCTCCACAGGGGTTAGACCATCTGGAGTGCTGTATTGAGTTCTGGGCTCCACAGCAGACGAACTGGGGTTGGAGTCTCCCTGCACTTGGAGGTATTCAAACCCAGATTGAACTGGGAGAGGTCCTAAGTTACCTGTTGTAGATGACTGCATTGGTCAAGGGCATTGCACAACCTCCAGAGGTCCAAATGTTGACCATTCTGTTTCTATGATTGAAGGCCAAATGGCTAAAAGTGCCCTCTGATGCTATTCAAAAGGGCTGAAGGAAACTGCTCTTTCAGCTGTAGCTTGTGGATCCTAGGTTGAGCATCTTTCAATAGCTGTTAGACCAGTCTTGGGAGCAAGTCTCAACCTGCTTGTTTTAAGTTCTGTGCGTGGCTTCTGAATGCCAAGAGACCTGCAGTGCTGCTAAGATACTTCATGGGTGGAAACAGTTTAGAAAGCTTTTTGTTTCAGTGACCAAAAGCAAACTATTAAATCATTCATATCTTTGCCAATAATACACGGCAGACAGTTTGCTCAAAGATCAACTATGCACAATAGTGTCCAATTCTAATAGTTATTGATGGGCTGTGACAAATTCTAGTCTGCTTTCTAAATTAACTACCCTCATAGAAATTATATTCTTGTGAATTCTTGTCATGGAAGATTAGCGCTTAAAAGCCATGGTTATAAACTAGGAAGCAAACAGCTATGAAAAATGCTGGATTTGAAAAAATTATGAGGAAATTTAAATATCTGGGTTATGAACTAGCTCAAGTTAGGAATAACTTCTGGCATGTGACATCTATAAAACAATGTTTTATGGCAATATAAGAAACTACAAACATATAATGGGTGATATGTCTTTAAAGAAGAGCAATGCTGCTTGAGAAAGTAAACAAAAGTGTGAGTAATATTAAAGTAAGAGCTGACAGTCAAGGGCAGAAATTTCACGTTTGTGCCAAAGTAAATATGGGGTGGAAGGGATTCTATTGTGGACTTTTTTGCTTGGTATCTTCTGACTCCTTAATGATATGAAAAAGTTTGTGTTGAAGATATGAACAAGATGTTATGTCTTTGTTACTGCATACAGATGAAGCTCATCAATATTAGCTTGTTACACTTCATAATGTTCTGATTTTGACTATATTAAGACCTTGGAGTGCAACGCTACTGATATAAAGATGTGTGTTTTCATCTGCAGATGCATATATTTAGCTAGCTGACAGGGTTGTCTGTTAACTTAAACTTAGTGATTCCATCTTCTGCTACATTAAATGCTATCTCGTTTCTGTGCCGTTAATTGGTAGGCATATCTAGTTTTGGATTTGTGGTGTTCCAATAGGAAGCTGGTTGCTGTTTGTAGATAAGTTTTATAGTTGTTAGGTATGTAGTGCTTTGTTTGGTGTTCCTTGGGGTGGTTGTTTTTTAAATTGCATACTTTTTAAAGCCCCTCTTTTAATAGGTTAGGAAGAAAAAAAGTTGCAAAGTGTCCTTATGTTCTTTGCTTAATTATGTAATAGCCATAGCGATTTTTGCCAATATGATTGAAAACAAACCCAGATTCTGAAGCTGCTGGTCTCTTATCATATGCTGTCAATCTGCTTTCTGTCTTTGCTTAATTTATTTTAGTAAAAGAATATATGTTCTTGGCTTAATGCTCATACTGTACAAAAGTTGTGCAATTGGCAATGTTTTTTCCTGTGAAAAATAGCATGGATTTATATGAAGTGTCTGTGTGTGAGGGTAGGGAGCAAATAATTTAGATAACTATAAACCACTGAGGGACAGAACTACTGCACCTCATGGGAGGGTGGGCAGTGGCACTATAAGGTTGAAGTTACAAGAGAATGACTGAGTTGAAATAACTCATTTAAATAGCTTAAAACTGGCTACCTAGACCTTGCATTGTGGATTATGCATGCCAATCAGAGTTTTGCAAATTAGTGTTCTTAGATCAGTAATTAATTAGGTGCATCATCCTTCAAAGATACTTAACTAGCCATTTGCATTAATACCACAGTGTGTTTTTTGCTTTTGAGAATTGGCAGGGGGAGGGTATTCTATTGACTGCAGAAGTTTTATCTAGATGTATGGTGGCTGTAAATATTGACCTGTATTAGAAGGGCTTCTTGACACTTCAGTCAGTATTAAAGCAATTGACAGCAGTCCTCAAAACGAACAGTTTTCTTGAAGTGAAGCTATTCGGGTTTCGTCAATGGTTTCCTTCTTGAGTAGAACTTCTAAATCTGTGGTAATGGCTATTCCCTGGAGAATATCAAAACAGGGCAGATATTGCAAAGCCATCCTGAAAATATATCATGTTCTTTCAAACTGGTATAGCAAGTATATTTTTTAAAAATAAATTTTGATTAGTGTAAGTGAAAACAATAGTGGTTCACTGAAAAAGCTGATTATCCTCAGTTCTCCACTCTCTGCAGTTTGGTTCAATTCTTCCGCTTCTGCTGCATAAACACAGCTGCAGCTTTCACAATTTGGAAACAGTTTTGAATGGATTAACCTAACTGAGTATTTGGAAAGATACCTGCAACAAATTCAGGAATGTTCCATTGGGTTAATTTTGTTACAGGAAGTCATGAAATCATATTTGATGTCTTTTGGAATACAAAACCTTGGAATTCACCAAGTTAGGCTTAATACCTTCTTTGTAGTATTCTAGGTCATTGTTCATTTTTTTAACCCCAGAGTTAAAGGTTCTTTCCTTGCTTTATAAAAGTTCCTCGATGCTGAAATGATTACTTTGGCTGAGACCTCAGTAGAATACTGCTGAATGATTTCTGCACCTGTTTTGGGGCAAAATCTTACTGAAGCTATGGCTTCTGAAGTCATCCTTTCCCTGACAATGATCCTACTTGATGACTTTCTCAAAAAATGGCACATGTAAAATGACCTGCACACTTGAGCATCACTAACAGGAACAGTATTAAGCCTTAACTCAAAGTGAATGAGAAATGCTCTCCAGGAGTACTATTCTAATCAAAATGTGGTAGGCTTAGGTTTGCTTAGGTCTCTCCAAAGCTCAGTTCTTGGTTTTTGACAGGGCAGGGCAGATAGCATTGAACCCATAGCTGCTTGATTTTTAAGGAAAGTTCCATATTTATAGAAGCTGATTGTCTTTGCCTGTCCCACTGGGTGGAAAGTTTCTTGTGACTGTGCAGCTGGTGTCCTTGCTCTGAGGAATATGCAGGGTAAAGGCATTCTGTGGTCAGTGAACATGCATAACTGGAGGCAGATGTGCACATCAGGAGGAATGTGCAGGTAAGACATCGCTTCTGTGTTTCTGAAGACTGATCTGTGCTCTGCTGCGTCTTTTAACACTGCTAGAGCTGTGTTCCACTTTGAATGGACAACACTGTAGCAGACTGATAGTAGTACGTATGCATGGAAGAAATAAGCACGTGCTTTGTTTGATACAGCAGTGTTTTACCAGTCTGCTATCCAAAAGCCTGTAATGACTATTCAGATTTAACTGATATGGCTAGGTAAAGTAGGATTGAAAACTTAAATCTAGAGTGAAACTTAAAAATCTAGGAGACTTTAAAAATACCAAAAACTGAAATTTAAATCTGGAGTTAAATTTAAAGGAGTCATGACAAATAAGCTACATAATACAGTTCAAAAGCATTGGGTCAGTAAACTTTATACTTGAGCAGGATGGCTGTCAGTAATATGTGATTGCTTCAGTAAGAAATGCATGTGAATGTTTAGAAAACCTTAAGTTTGAGTGAAGGAAGCCTTATGATCTTAAAAGCTGAATAAGTACTTCTCTTAACAATCATACCAGTGTACCCTTAGAAGTCTTCCTTGTTAAGACATGTAGTCTAAGAATGGCTTGTAGGCAAACACATAAGTATGTATTAAGTTAATTCATCAAAACAGGTTTATGTTCATAACATTTCAGTTTTAAATAGGTAATTAATATTTAGCATAATGCCTAAATATGTTCTTTGCTTCACTGTCACATAGAAAGTGGACAAGCTGACTTTCTAAATATGAGCTGAATGGCAAAAGGTGTCTTTTGTCTGCAGCTATTTGTCAGTCTCCTATGACTTGCTGTTCCCACACTAGAGATGTTTGAGAATTACATATGAAGGAGCTCCTGAACTGGCATGACTTATCCTGGCACCTTTAAATATTAACTTGAGGTGTTTATAGCCTAGTACTGTAAAGTAACTCTAGACAAGCAACTCTGACTCCTTTAAAAGTGTTTTGGCTGTTCCTAGTGTAGGCATGGCAACTTTTGCTAGATTGGTATAATGAATGTCTGGGTGTGTTCATCTGAATTTCTAAGTGCTGTAATTCCTGAACAGCCTTACATCCGCAGTTTGTCTCTGGCATCTTTGGGAATTAGAATTATGCAAATGTGAAATAGTCAAGATCAGTGCAGAATAACAGACTTTCTCATTACACATCATTTGACACTTGAAATGCCAACAATGTAAAGCATGTTGTGATGTTGAATATCTTATTTTTACACTATAGGTAACCTATTTTGTCTAAAAGGAGTGAATCATAACAGAGTTTGTTTATGACTAAATACTTAGTCTGGAAGGCTAGTGTCATGTTAAGAAGGGGGGGCTTCCTCAAACCCTTTATATTTAGTTGGTTTCCCAAGAAAGATGAGACCCTTGTGTCCAACCAGCCTGTCTGCTACCAGTATTTTGAGAGCCTGCTGTATCGGAGGGTGGTAAGACTAACCTATTTGCCACTGGGTTAAATCACTTACAACAGCTACTCAAATCTCTCCACAAACTTATACAAAATGAACTTCAGCTGAAGATTTTTGTTAAAAAAAGTACATATTTGTGCCAGAGTAAGGTTTGAAGATTGCTGGTTATAATATACTGACTGCAAAACAAGTTTAAACCAACATTAAATAACAGCTAGCATGAGTTAGTCATAAAGTTCTTACCCAATAGGCATCCCTATGGGGGAGAAGACAGGTTCAGCCTGTCAACTGATCCCAGAAGTTATGAAGGACTCTTCCCTAACATCTCCCCTCGTTTGTACACTTTTTATACTTCATAATAATTGTGTATTCATTTATCATACACAGGATGGGTTACAAGTTTCTCATTTCCAGTGTAAATTAGTACACATCCTCAAATAGCGCTGCTGAAGTTTTTCACTAACTACACATGCTCTCCAAGCAACGTTTTGCCTTTTTTTTTTTTTTTTTGGGGGGGGGGGGGGGGGGGGGGGGG
>JAVJGJ010000001.1:45461591-45477077 GCA_035590215.1 Microhierax caerulescens
GATCAAGAGTAGGCACTGGTTAAAAAGGAAAATAAGAAAGCATGATCATATTAAAAAAAAAAAAAATTAGAAACACCCCCCCCCCCAGACTTGGGTGACATGAGCATGTGTTGGTTTTTTAAAGGTTTATTGACTGATTGTTGTGTTATTTTTTTTCTATCAATCTGCATGATTAAGCCTTCTAACTACTTAACAAATCTAAAAGCTGTTTCTCTCCCTACTAATGGATTTCTTAATGCTCTTTTTATATTGTTCCCTAACTTTCTATCTAGTCATTGGAGAAGAAAATCCTATTGATTGGTGCAATTTAAATGTGATTGTTAGTTTTGAAAGAAACCCTTTTTAACTGAAAACTTCTCCTCTGTTTTCTGGATACCTACTGTCTATTTAACAGAGATGGCTGCCAAGCTTTGACTACTTTTGGCAACCGCAAATCTAATTAGCATTTCTGTACCAAATAGAACCTTTTTACTTTAAATTTTCAAAAGGAATGTAGGAATTCTCTTTTTATTTGAGAGATTTTTGTCGGCCTCAGCAACAACTGCAATCTTTTTACTCGTACTTGAGGGTTGCTGTACTAACACCTGACTGATAAATGCTTATAGTTGGAATTGTCGTACTAGCTCACTGACTTAAATGCCACTCTTATGCTTCTTTTTTTTTTTTTTTTTTTTGTGATGAAGCTTAAACTATAAAAGGCTAAGAAATGAGATTGAACCAGTGGTTTCTTTCTGCCTAGCATATCCAGTCCTTTTTGGTTTTTTTTTATGTAGGAGAAAATGCTTTTGTTTTAATTTGGTGTGAAAGCAAATGCTGTTTGTTAAGAGGACACATAGCTCAAATAAGCTTGAGGAGACCTATGGAGATACTATTTTTAACTCAGATTGGGTGGTCTTCTATTCAGCAGCTGTATGGAAAAATATGCAAACAAGATAATGACTATGGCTTTATTATATGTCAGATCACTTACACAGATGAGTTACATGGGCAGCAGGTATTTATATGGTCACCTTATCACGCACAGGGGAATAATGTGCTTCTTTTTTTTCCACTTGAGTATATATCATCAGATGAACTTCAGGCTGCCAAAAAGGATTACTCTCATGTTCTCATAGGAAAACTTTAACAACAAAAAATAAATTGTTCTTGTGGAATAAGTTGGCATTCTTTCAGTCTGTTTGCCAACACATTGATTAAATAGATTATTTTTTTATTCTTAAGGAGATGGGAGGACTCAGTGAAAGCTGAATCTTAGTTTTGTATTCTTTTGGTGGTATCATGGTTTTGTTGCTGTGATCATATGATATGTAAAATATAGTTACATGTCAACTGCTACCACTATGTCAACTCACATTCAAGTCATAAGGGAGAAATCTTTAGTAAAGCTGAAGCTTGTGCTGCACTTCAGAAATCCATGTGGCCTCTTCACATTTCTGTAAGTAGCCGTTCTGACAAACCTAACATGATCTGGTCCACTTCTCAGCATTGGACTTCTTGTATTTACATGGAAGAATGGGCAGTTGAAATGCAAGATGTGAATGTGGTATACCTGATGCTGCTACTTTTTTTTTAGCTTTGTCTCCTGGAAGGTATGAAGTCTAAGACTAAGTATATTCAGTTGTTCTAACAGCAGGAAATGCCATCTGAGAGTGGTTTTGTTCACTAGAGATACTGTAATATTTGTGATATTCAGCATTTCGGTTATATAATTTTCAGCATTTTGCTGCGAGGTCTACATAAAAAAAGAACTTCCTCAAAATTAGTGCATATTAATCAAATACTATAGTACTGGATTTCTATTTGTGTATTGAATTATGGTTTCCCACGGCATATTTTCTTCAGCAAAGTATGAACTGTTACAGCATGGCACATTTATGCACAGCTCTGAAACTACTTCTGGTGGTGCCAACTCAGAATGGATTCAGTTTCATATCATTTGGGAACATCTACCTAAGTCTTTTTCTAGTGGAAATATGCTGGGGGGAAAACAATGCTTTGATACCCTAACTAGATCTTAGATTGTATGTAGTAGTGTTTGCATTGACTGGTAGGAATGTGTAAAGCTGCTGGTAATTACAAAGTAGCATAGCCATTTTACAGGCTTGCTCTGGGCAGATTTGGTACCAGATTGCCACTTTTTTTCTTCAAAAACATCTGCTTGTTATGGGCACTTGAGGAATCTCATGGCCCCACCCCTTGCCTAATTGTTTTTTAATGTAGATACTTTGTTTTATCACCTCAGTGTTGGATGTAGACAGAATTATTGTAAAAGAAGTTGAAGGTCTGGAGCTTTCCACATTAAGCAAGTGAAAGAAAATATATTGCATGCTTCAGACCATTGTAGGACTTTGCTCAAAATTGAGTTATAGATGGCTATGTAAGGTAGATTTAGATTCTTTCATGTAGTTCTTCCTCATTTCAGCAGATGTTATATTGCCATGGTCCCATTGACGTAGTAGGCCAAGCTTTGAGGAAGCCAAGTACTCCTTGGTTTGCGTGAAGTGCACAAAGTGATCATGGGATCTGGTTACTTTCTGTGCAAAGGTCCTAGGTTTGATCTTCACTTTTTTTTTCTAGTTCTGTTGTGTAAATCAACTCAGAAAAATATTGTCACTATCAGAATATCTCAGTGTATGGAAAGGCAGTCTTTAAAATATACTGTAATGTCTTTTTGCAAAGTACTTACTATCCTAAAAAACAGAGGTCTCGAGAACGAAGTCTTTACTTCTGTATTCCAGTTCTGTTGAAGAGTGGGTTGCTGTGTGAAGTATAAGTACAATTTAACAAGACCTGCTTTCCTTTTTGTTTTTGAAGGACTTGGTAAATATTGAAATGTTTTTGACTGCTAAAGAAGTGGAAGAGTCATTGGAACGGCAAGAGACTATGACTTGCTTGGCTTGGTGCCATGATAACAAATCCAGGCTCAGGAAAATGAAGGTATAAAGATGTAACATGTTCATGTTTTGCTTAAATTGCTTTCTCAATGTTTTCTAAACTACTTGGATATTTGATGTGGTTAATTTGGTTTAAATTCCAGTTCTTGAATGAGGCCTTGTATAAAAGTAAGGACAGTAAGTACAAAATTCTTCTTTTAAGAAGGTGTAGGTAGTTGGAGCTAAACTAGCTCATGCAAATGGCAAACCTGAAACTGGGTGATAGGTCATCTTACGGATGCAAGTGTTCTCAACAAATTGTACTCAAAATAATAATATTTAGTAGGTTGGAGTGTGATGTACAAATGTCTAAATGCAAAACTATGTAGTGTCTTGATATATGTGAACTTACGTTTGTAACTCTCTGCATTCTGAGAATCTAACTCGGTTTTATAGGAAGGTATCTTGAGAGAGATTAATTGGTAAACCTACATCCTCAGGTTTAACACTGAGAGGAATTTCACAGAGATTTTTGTCTTAGTATTTTTTAAGTGTTGTGTGTAAGAAAATAAAACATGAGTCGAACTAATTTTCTATGAGAAACTACTGTTAAATTGTTTTTATAAAGTAAAAGCAGAGTCTAATCAAGTAATAAACTCAGAAGTCTTTCTCTAGCCATTGAGTACCATGACCTGAACGTGCTGTATATTTGTTCCTGTGCAGTAGATGGTTTAAACTTCCATGTCTCTTAAATCAAAACATGCTGTAATCTTTTATAGGGCTTGCAGAAATCTGTTTTTAACTGATATTAACCAAAATCCCTGCCTCCCTCAAAGATGTTTGTGTCTTATTTTTTTTAAGCTAAGCGCTTTCTTTAACCAAAAATGTTTGAGTGCACTTAATGATAAGCAAAGAGTGACGTTCTCTGTCACTCAGGGCCGCCAAAATGAGAATGAACCGAAGATGGGACGCAAAACTAAATCGGCCAGTGATTACTCTAAAGAAAATGATGATCTTGTTATGGAAACCATTAAAGGAAAACCAGAATTGGTATGTAAACACTATTGCATAATTATACTGCTAAAAAATCCCCCTTGTGTAATATTAACATGTTAAGTAATATAAGAAATAAAATCTGAACGTCTTACTTTTCATCACCGATTTTTAACAAACAATAAATAAGGAAAATCTTCCCCATCCCTCTTTTTGGAAAAAAAAAAAAATCTATTTCTGCAAGCCCTAATTTCTTTTTTTTTTTTTTTTTGGGGGGGGCGGGGGGGAACATGACACCCAAACAGAAAATGAAGCTAAGGCTGTGAGAGATCAGAGTTGGAAGAAGAGAAATCACTATGCTTCTTTTTGAAACAAATAAACGTTTCTTCTGTTTGTTTGCGTAGCTGCTCATCAGTGCTAGTGTTCTAAAATCCCAAGCCACCACCCTAATGCAAGCCTAATGTAAAAATTAAACTGTATGGTGGCCTGGGAAAGCACACACTCCTGTAGTCTTCTCAGATGTGAGCTCTTGTAAATAGCTGCTGCAGGGTTGCTTGAAGTTTACACAGTTGAAATGTATGTATCATCTAATTGTCTAGGACTGTTCTAGTTACGCTTGTCTGCAGAGCTCATGCAGCCATGGGCTTGCAGCTTACTTGAAGATTCATTAAACACAAAACACGAACTCTGAAGATTGTTTTGGGATGTGGGTTTTTCACCATTGAAACATTTATATGAAATACTAAGCCCTAGGGTTTAGTATTGTTAACAATTAAAAAGCTTGATCAGTTTTTTAGGAGGAACAAACTTAGCTAAAATTCTAAAGGGGGGGGGGGGGGTGGTGTCTGTAGATTTGAACAACAGGGTATTTTAAAATAGACCTATTTGAAACATTCAGAAAAAGTAGAAAAGAAATTTTTATTCTTTGCTACAGTTGTTGCAATGTGTGCATTAGTCGCCCCAGGCAGTTAACTGATAGAAATTTGGAGTTGTTCAAATTCCTATTGAAGTCACTGAGGAATTTTGATGTTACTGTGCAGATGGACAATAAACAAAAGGCAACTATTCATTAGAAGCATGGGGGAAGGAAAAAAACATTTGCCAAATAGAGCAGGGTAACTGAAGGAATCCAGTTCTTACCAAGATTCAGATGGCTTTGAATTTTTATTGTTTCTTTAAGGTAATAAAACAGTTGACTGTGTCCCTATAAAGAAGCATAGTGACTTGTTCTTTTATGGGGGGAGAATCTTTTTCCTTTTAATTCCACATATCCAAAGTTTTTTTATAGATTTTGTGAACTGGTGATGGAATTTGATTTAAAGGGACACTGTCAACTTCATTAGGCTTCAAATTTTACCTTTTTCCAAAAACAGGTAAATGCCATTTGGTTTTCTTGTTTGAGAGTTGTTTCCAGCATGGCTTTTAGATGTTTGACAAGAAGAATGGGATAGAAGTTTGAAGAAAGGGAGGGAGGGGAGGGGGTTGCAGCAACTTAAACTCTGTGCTGGTTTTTGTTAATAATGGGGACTTTCAAAATCATGTTCAGAGATCTCTTTCTTCCTTGCAGTCTTCTGGGTAGACCTCTCTTGTCTAAGTTATCACATAGTCCCAAACTTCTGTTGAATTTATGACTTTAAATTGTAAGAAAGTACAAGGAAACATGTTACTGTCACTTGCATCTCAGGTAATAATGCTTTCAGTCAGAGAAAAGTTCATCCCCGCTAAATACTGATGTGTTGCAAGAGGAGGAGGTTTTTGTTTGCTTTTAGGGAATTCTGTGCTGATGTCTTGTCCCTAGAGTCAGCATTTCAACTTTTTTTTGCATGAATGCCTAAAAGCAAGCAAACAAGTTTGCATGTTATTAACACTTTTTTGTTGTGCACATGTGGTACTTAACATACTGTGCAGTGCAGTTTTGGCACCATCTAAGACCTGTCTTGTCTTTAATCTCAGAGCTGTCTGGAGTTCAGCCTAAGGATTCAGGAGTTCATTGAACTCATTCGACAGAACAAAAGACTGGATGCTGTGAGGTATGAAATTAGCATGCTTACCAAACAATTTTCATAACAACATGGTATTATGCTTCATTAGAAACATGTGACTATTATTGCAACACCCAGAAGTCCCACTACTGTAAAGGCTCTTACTGGTGTTGTTATCAGTGTTTGGATTTAAGCAGGGGTTTAACTTCCTTTTTTTTTTTAAAGACAAGGTATGATTCCATGGGTGTATCTTTGCATGTCTTCAAAAACCTAATGTTGTCGCTGAAACTCCACATCTTCTTACTCTTCAAATCTAAGGTTTAGAAAATTAATGTTTCATAAAACAATTGTTTTTTCTGGTGGCATACAATGTTATGAGCTTATTTACCTTTAACAAATTTTCAAGAGGTACAGCTAGATTCTCATAGGAACTCATTGCAGTTTTAATCACAAAAAATACTAAAAGGTTATTGAAACACCCATCTAAAGCTTAATGCTTCAATTTTGACTGAGTTCTCTTCTGCTTTACTGCCTTTGTTAAGCTGCTTGTTCTACAAGTTAAGCTTTAGGCTAGGTTCACCCTTTGTTTCAAATGCTAGTTTGGAATTCTGTATTGTTGCTTGTGAGATGAACGAGCTGTATTATGTTACCCCACACTCCCTTCCCCTGCCCCAAAATGAAGAAGCCAACTTAATATCCATTTTCACGTCTTTCCAACTAGTTCACTGGGGCCTGCTTTGAGAAGAAAGTAAAACTGCCCACAGTGGCATGAATCAGTAACAGAATTAGCCCTAATCACTACCTGACTGCAGCCACAAGACAGTCTTTCTGGCAGTATTTACAGTATTAGCACACGAAGCAATTTATGCGTTTGAGTGGTCCTGATTTAAGGTGTTGGAATAATGTTCCAGAATAACATAGGAAACCAATTCTACTGAAATGAGTGGAATTTTGATACTGGGACTATAAAAGTGTTGATAAGCAGTGATCTTGCCAGCCCTGCAGAGTGTGATGCAGGTGGCAGCGCTACTGGAGCTTACGCATGGACAAGGGGGAGAGGAACTCGCGGCAGGTGCTGGTTTGTAAGTATTTAAACCTAGGGAGAGATGACAAGTTTTACGGCCAGACTTGGAGCTTTGCCTCATACATTCTGATGATAACACTGTTGCCATGTAACAGTTCTGACAAGTTTTATGTTAAGGAAGTTGCAAGTCTTACTACCTTTAAAACCATACTAGGTGTTGCAGAAATTGAATCCATCAGGAGGCTTTTATTTGTGGCAGAGCAGCTTTTTGTAGAGGATAGAGGGTAGAGGAGCACAGAACTATAGAAAACATACTAAGTATTATAACATAAGCACAAAACTTTCTAGTGCATTTCCAGGTTGTAGATATAGAAATTCTTCTGTAGGGCAAACCATGTAACCTTTCTTGAATAGAACAGGTGCGAGACTTAGTTGTTTAAAAACAAGAATAAAGGAGAAAGTAGTGTAAGTATGTGGAGAGGCCAGTCTAATACTAACAGCACCCTCAGAATTACTTACCTGAAGTTTTAGGGTTATTTCCAGCTGTTATTTCTAATTTCATTCAAATGTGTTGCTTGCTTTAAGCTTGCTCGTATCATTCCTGCTTTGCCCTACTTCTACCTGAATCATCTTTGTTTTGGTCCCAGCCAAATGTGCAGTCTGAAACCGCAGCCAATTTTAATGCTAATAATTAAAAAAAAGCCAAAAACCTACATACTAGCATTTAGATATGTGCACTTACCCTTTGATAGAGTTCTCAAATCCTATGGAATTGTCAAGTACTTATGAAAAGTATGAAAGACACTAAACTACGTTATCTGTCTTCTGAAGTCCACGATACTCTTTATATCCAGCGAATACTGTGCGTTTGTGCCTTTAGCTTTATCCTCCACTGAGTTTGCTGCTTTGCCAAATGTGCAGTCATGCATCTTAGCAATGAGTAGTCCATGCTCTAAAAACTATTTTCTTTGAGCTGCAGCTTCCTTATGTAGCTTGAAAACCAGAGGGCAGGCATAGAGCTGAAATAAGGAGGTAGGCTGAGAACTGGGACAAAGCAGATAAGGTCATTCTATATTTTATTGTCACTAGGTATCTGTTTCCCTCTGGTCCTGTTTCTACATCAGTACTGGTAAAAGTTGCAAGTTGTCAACCCTCAAGAAGACCCAGCACTCTTGATGTGGAATAACTCGTACTGTCGTAGCCTCTGAGGTTTAAAACTTACAGCTTCTGTCTACATTGCAAATAGGCATCCATATTGATTGTTGTTAGGGGTGAAGCATGCATATTCCATATAGCTATTAAAATTCAGAGTTGATGTATATTTTATACTCAGCAATTATAACTTGCCTGTCATAACAACGCTTCTTTAATGTCATAACTTTTTATAAAATGAAAAGGAGCTACAGAAGTCCTCCTATATCTTAATTCTCTCCTTTTTAACAGGGTGAGTTTTGATAATTCTGTGCATCCAGAGTTCAGCATCTCAATGCTTTCCTTAAATAGCGTGGTTTAAATGTTAGTTTTTACCATTTTGTTCCACTTTGCTTCAAAATAAATATGTAATGAGTAAGGGAATATATTTTGGGAAGGTGTAGCATAATTTTCACTGCTTTTAGCAAACCGTTGCAACTGGTGTTTTTATTAGCTTGCTTCTGTTAAGTGCCTGCAGCAGGATTCTTTCAGCATTGTGTCCGTGGTGCAATAAATAGGTCAGGCATCCATTAGAAAGCAGAGAAAGAGGCTGTTTACCAAATAGTTTCCTGTACGAGTGGAACTCAGGGAACTGACGTTTTGTTGAAACGCAGCTGGTGTTTAAATAAGTTTGAAAGCTTTGCTTACTGCCTGCTGAGAACCTCTAAAGTGGCATACTGCTTTTAGGTTAAAATAGATGTGAACTTTAAAATTATACATCTCAATAAGTGAATTTCTGTAGCTTTTTAGAATGAGTTCAAATGAACCTTTCTCTAAGACAGCTTATCAGAGTAGTCTTGAAAGTGCAAGTTTCAGGAATGTATGAAAACTGTTTCTTTAATACAAAGAGTAAATATCTTAAGCTTAAGTATATCACAAAGTGTTTTGCCTAGTATCATTAGCCTTTACCACAGTCTTTTTAGTTGTGGTTTGTGTTTTTTTTTTTTTAAAGCTTGTAGCTATTACAGTAACAATGACTGACTGATGACACTAATTTCACACTTTTGGGGCTCTCATTATTTTCATTCTGGGAAATCTGACAGCATTCTGTTACTTAGCTCCTGTGGGGTGCCAGAGATACACAGAATTCTTAGCTAAAAGCTTAGCTAAACACCCAGTGCAATTCTTGCTTGGGATATAAAGGACAAAAGGAGTAAATAAAAATAGCTGATGTGCAAAGTTAGGAGAAATCGGCCACAGTCTATTCATTTTAGTAAACTTCTCTCCTACAAGGGTGAATAAACACAGTTCTGTTTTTTTATTGGGGGGTGGGGTTGAACAGGCACATTAAAAAAAAAAAATTGAACTTTTGAGCACTGAATATAAATTTTGCTAGTAGTCATAATGGTCTCCGAGATAAAGGCATTCAGGCGTTGGTCAGAAAGACTGAGCAGAAATAAGTCCTTGCTTGATAACACCTTATAGCTGTGTTCAGTTATTGCTACTTCTTGATAGATGTTAAGTCTTATATTTAGGCACATGTAGATAAGCGCATATGTAGTGTACAGTTTATATACATTAACAACCTAATGTACCCTTAGCAGACAGTAAACTGTAAATCTTCAAGTCATCTTAAATATCCTTTTATTCTTGGATTTGTCAGTACAGTATGTCTGCTGTACCTGCATGGGCTAGAGGAACAGCTACTTCAAGCAAAAGACGCTGTCCCCACAGAGTTTACAGAATCATTCTGGGATTTGAAAACCGAAATTTTCTACTTATTACTTTGATTTGTCACAAGCACTTAGTGGTTTCAGTGATGGTTCAGTGGTCATAATTGTAAAAAATTTTAGCCCTCTTCTCTAGTTATACTGACACGTGTGTGCTAATGGTGGTAAAAACATTGTAAATAAGCATCGTAAGGTTCATAGATAGCTGCAAGACCATAACATTGGCACAAAGAGGTGGAAATCGCTGAATGAAAAGGGAGGGGGTGAATAATGGCATGAGGGCAAATAAGGTGTTATTTACATGTGGTGCATTTATGAGTACTCACATAGTACTGTTTCTTGCTTCCCAATCTAAACAAGACTTCAGAGTGCTCTGAATTACTGAATATGCTTCTCTTTTAAAGGATATCTTGCTTCATTTTAATTTCTGTGTTTGCTCTGAGGATGAAGTTTAGACATTAATTAGCATGGCAGGCTTTGGTCAGAAACTTCATTGGTTTCTTAAGAGGCACAGGTGGAAGGGAGGCCAGGAGATGAAGACAAACAGAAGATCACTTTAGAAAACCTAATTCCTTCTGGCTGCACCCAAACTGGCCATCACATCCCAGGATGTTCAGTACTTCACAAATGATAAAGTGTTGGATTGCTGAGCACTTCTTTGAGTGGCTATGTTACATATACACAGAACAAAGTGTTAACTCTATTTTTTTTCTTGAACACATACAGTAAGTGTATGTACCCTGAGCTGCAACAGGCCTTGCTGTAAGCAAGGGGGATGTACTGTTGAAATGCTGTCTGTAAAAGCAAACTGTCAGGGCCTGATGGGGAGTAGGACCACAGTGCTAGTGAGGCTGGCACAAATCTGAAGTACCAGTTCCATTTTAACATCACAGGACACAAGTGGACGATGGTAGTTCTTAAGAGGAATTTTTTTTTTCCTCTTCTTCTTCCTACATGCGTGCATAGTAATTTAGCTTAACTGGTAGGTCTGATTTTTTTTGCTTTGACTAAGTTTTCTTTTAAATCACTTCTGTCTGTACCTCTGCAGTAGTACTTTAGCTTTCTTTCAGTATGTCCAGGCTGCCTAGTCTCTTCTCTCAGGCCATGGGGTTTGTACTTCTGCTCTCATAACAGTAATTAACTGGGGAATAATATTTACATTTCTGAATTGCTCACCCAAAATAGGAAGTTGGGTGGAAACAGTCTGTCCTACATGACTTCCATTGCTTCCTGGTTTGGGTGGGAAAGGAAGTAGGAGTACTGAAGCACTGCTAAAGAGACCGTTTTCATGGTATTGATGACCTAAGTGTAATTAGTAGAACACAGAATTGGGAATTAAAAAAAAAAAAAAAAAAAACAAACAAAAAACCCACACCACTCTAGAATTTTCTTCTTTCGATTCAACCCATGAACTGGGCAATTGGAAGATACTGTATATTCCTGAAAGTAACTTGTAAGTGTAAATAGATTTTTCAACAAGACTTTTTAAAATTTAAAAAGAGCAAACACTTACCAAGTCACCTCTGAAATACTCTGGTTTCTTCCCCATAATACAAACTGTGGAGAAAATACAGCATAGGGAAGACTTTTCTACACTGAAGCAATGCCAGAAATTCAATATGGTGCTGATTCTGTACTCAGCCTACTATGCAACATCTGTGCACCACAAAATGGAAGCTTTTAGCAGAAATGCTGAACTAATCATCCAGCTTAGGCTGGAGGGTTTTCCAGCACACTTAAGCTCCACTTGAAAATTGATGGTCTTGGGGAGGCTTTCATACAGTGTTGTGAAGTAATTGAATATCATTTCTGAATATCATAATCTGATCATAATTCTCTGATTTCTTACTGCTAATTTCCTGAAAAATAGTGAAGTTTGTGTGTTCGTTTTAAATAAATTTCTTATTCTGTCACTTCTTTGAAATATCCAAGTTTTCATCCTTGTGTGTATCTCTTAAAATCAGTATGTGTTGAAGTACAAAAACTTGTACTGAAATTCTACTTAATTTATTTCCCTAGCAAAAAATACTGCTCTTGAGGTGTTTTCTACTTAATTACCCTGCAATTTCTTGTAGTCCGCACAGACAGCAATACTGCCTTCTAGCCTATACGAAAAGAGTAATTTATTCAGAAGTAAACAGTCTCTCAAATGTCAGTATAAATAAGGTAGATATTTGAACACTTTTGATGTTTAATGGTTTGGAATAGTTGATTATCAGACTGCATTTATCTCACTTGTGAGCATGTGCCAAAGGAGTGTGATACATTGAACTTGCACAAGCAGAGACATTTCTTCTAATAATCATGGATCTGTCATTCTAGATGTATGTGAGGTAAGAATTCATGCTTCTGTAGGAAGGTCTGGGGTCTAAGAAATTAAAGTGTAAACCTGCTAGTTCTTAAGGTTATTCTTGCTTTCACATTTGCATGATGTGTTTTTTCAAGCCCTTTAAATGCATTACCTTTTGGAGTTAATGTTTTGAGAGCAGAATCTAGAGTTTTTTCAGAAAGCTTACATAATTATGTAAATTTACTTGATTAGATACAAGGTTATCTAAAAAGGTATGAATTCTGTATTTCAGACATGCAAGAAAGCATTTCAGTCAGGCTGAGGGAAGCCAGCTGGATGAGGTTCGACAAGTGATGGGAATGTTGGCCTTTCCTTCAGATACTCATATCTCCCCCTATAAGGTAATGTTCTGCTTGATATTCAGTGGTACAGTAGAATAATAAAATAACATGTTGCAGTTCTTTTTCCTTGCAGGAAAATGCATTGATAATCTGAAGATGAAATGTTTTTCTGATCTTATTTTCTAAAATCCTCCTTTATAATAGTCCTTAATTTTAATAACCAGTCTTTGTCTCTTCATTAATCCAGGTAGTATTTGTATTGTTGTGGTTAGATCTTAATTATAACAGATCCACACTGAGCTAGGCTTACTAAAGCTCTATGGGACTGGAAGCCTGATAAGCAAATGTACAGCAAGAGGCCGAAGGTGGGGAGGTACAAAGGCAAATATGAGATAGTTTTGTTCAACATACTGGGTAAGCTGTGGCCTTAATACACTAACAGCATTTGTTAATTCTGCTTCTCAAGTTGCTGTTCGTGCGGTGATTGGGATGAAGAAAGGGAAGATTATTTGAATGATCTGAAAGCAGTGGTTTTGATGCTTAAAAATGTTTATTTATTTGGATTGTACACATTAATGTAGATATGAGTGGTAATAACTACATCTAAATTTGAATCAAGCAAAATTCATAAGTCATTACTTTTTCTACAGATTTTGAGTTTGTTCAGTGGTCACGTTCTAATAACTTTTTTTAAAACTTGGCATTGGAGGCAGAAGGTAGACAAGAGTTGGCCTGGCAAAGCAAAACAAGAATCCTGTGAAATGCCAAGCCAGTATGTGGCAATGCCAGTATAAACATGTGTTTTTTAAACAATGAATGATGAAATCAATGGTTTAACCAAACAAACACACAAAAACCACCAAACCAACAATCCACAGAATTAATGTGGATTTCTTTGGTAATCCTAGAGTCCTAGAAGGATCCTGGTAATTTTGAGTCCATGTTTGATGGGAGTTAAGCATCAATGATAGATGCGTTAGAAGACTAGGTGTACGACAGAGCTTATCATTGTTCCAGTAGTTAGAAAGAAAAAGGTAGGAAATAAAAATCCTGTTCTGAGGGCCAGCTTGGACAGAATGTTTCCACGAGGGAGAGCAAGGGGAAGAGCTAGTGGTGTTTCACATGCAACCAGACAGTTGGAACAATTTCCCTACTACATCTTATGGATCTTATTTAAAACATTCTGCTTTATGGAAGTTGTCTTTGGTCCTCTTATGATTACCTAGATAAACAGAATTATGGAGTGCACACTTGTTTGGCAGTACCTTTAATATGGTAACTAGGAGTTCTGTGCATAAATGACTTCTTAAAATTGCTTTAAGTAAAATTACTTTTAAATCTGTGAGAAAGTTTGTCAGGTCATAATACTTCTAATCAATTGATTTTCACTAATCCAAGGGAATAAGCATCCTCTATAACCAATGAAGACAACTTTCTCCAGCTTGTTGTCCTATCTTTTGGACTTTAAGGAAAACATACTTAATGTTCTGGCAAAATAAGCTTTTTTATATATCCTTTCAACAAGCTTGTGTAGCTGTAGCTGGAATTATTCCAACTGGACACCTAGTAGCCTCTACTTTTTTGTCCCACCACCTAGGCCCTTAATCATAGGCTTTTCTTAATGATTAGTAGTAGTTTGTTTTTATTATGGATCTGTTGTAGGCTGTGTCAGAACAAAAGCTTTATCCTGGAACACCGGCAACATTCTGACCTTAGATGGGTCAGGTGATAGAGCAAACATATATGCAGTTGGGTGGCAGAAACCGTGCTTTTTGCATTAGTTAAGGCAAGATAAGTGTGTGTATTTACTTTTGTCCCCATCTATGTAGGTTCTCTGCCTCAGTTCTGCTTGTTGATTTGGAGCATTTTGAAGTCAGACAAATACTACGTATGTCCAGGATTCCTTCCTTTTCTGTGGATTTGCCTCTGAATCTTTCTACCTCTTCATGTGAATTCTTCTCTTTGCTGTTGTTTTCAGCTGCAGGCTCACAGCTGATTCAACTGTTTCTGCTGCCCAGCTCCTCTTTTCTCTCCCATCTTAATATTCCTGATGGCTTTTGGAATCTCTTGAAAGCCATTACCTGCACTTGTGCCCTCTTTTAGATTTTGTGTAATTTTGCTTTCTAATTGCTTATCAGAAAAACACCAGGACTGCATTGTGAGCTGTGTTTCTTCCCTCCCTCACCCAAAGATGTTCCTAGTTTAATGGGAGCTATTAAGTCTGTGTTCATGGAGACATGCAACTTCGTAATCTCAGCTAAGATGTAGTAGTTGTACATAAACCACTTTTCTCCACCATTCAAGTTGACAGTTTCTGCTAGAGAGAAGGGATGGAGAAATAATTCTGCTCTCAGACAACTGCTGTCAAAATCCAGTTTAGCCCTTCAGGTGTTGGACTTCTATAGTTCTACAAGATATTTCTCAAGTTCATCTGAAACACAGTTCTGTTAACATGTAATTACAGGTTAACGATGACAAACTCAGTCATAAAACAGTAAAAATTACATACTATCATCATCCAGATAAAAGTTCTAGGCCAGCCTGATCATTCTGGCATGGGGGAGTTCCAGAATACAGGCTACAACAAAAGGTGATGCTGGAGTCCCTCCTTCTCCAGTGTCTTGATTTGAATGACCAGGGAACTGAGGAGAGGCCGAGTGGGCCAAGGTGGTACAGAGCAAAGCATAAACCCTGGTGTCTACGTCGTGGTAAAATCAGTGCTGAGCAATTTTGATATAACATGTTTTGAATTTGGTGCTGCTACTCAGTGTATTGTCTGTCACTGATTTTCTTTAAAAGCCTGTTTTATACACTATACTGAAGTCACAAAATGGTTTGGGTTGGAAGGGATGTTTAAAGACCATCTAGCTCCAACCCCCTGCCGTGGGCAGGGACACCTCCCACCAGCCCAGGTTGCTCCAAGCCCCATCCAGCCTGGCCTTGAACACTGCCAGGGATGGGGCAGCCACAGCTTCTCTGGGCAGCCTGGGCCAGTGCCTCACCACCCTCAACAGTGAAGAATTTCTTCCTTATACCTAATCTACATCTGCCCTCCTTCCATTTAAAGCCATTCACCCTTCTCCTATCACCACATGCCCTTGTTAAAAGTCCCTCTCCAGCTT
>JAVJGJ010000001.1:45477177-45498721 GCA_035590215.1 Microhierax caerulescens
CCCTTCTCCTATCACCACATGCCCTTGTTAAAAGTCCCTCTCCAGCTTTCCTGTAGGCCCCTTTGGGTATAGGAAAGCTGCTGCAAGGTCTCCCTGGATTATTTCTCCTAGTTGCCTCAAAGTGTAGCTTGCACAGTTGATAGTACAAACTTATTTCTAAGATACGTAAACATTGCCATGTCTCATGACAAAAATGCAGGTAATGGATACAAAGGGGAAGGGGTGCTAGCAGAAGAAAGGATTATGTCTTTGCCAGTATAGATAACAAGTATATTTTCAAAGGGTCTTTGCTTCTTATGTGACTTTCACAGTGTTACTTTTAGGGTTCAGATGTATCCTTGACCTGTGGGTTTAGTTGTATGAAAAAAAAAAAATTACTTTTAACTACTGTTCTCTGGGTTTTTTAGGTAATGCACAGCATTACAATAGATGTTAAAGAATTTTGTCCTTAAATGCATAGTTTACCTATGTTTTCTTTAACCTGGGGTTGTGCCAGCTCTTCAAATTTAAAACCTTTTTTACAAAACTCTGTAAACATTACAAAGAGATATCAGTAGAATTAGCCTGACTTCTCAAAAGGTTGGGGGGAAAAAAAAAAAAAAACCAAAACCCACAACATTTCTGGCTTCCTGATGTTAATGGGTCAGACTATAGAGCAAACACTCCACAATACTAATGTTGCTTCACAAGTATTCTAGAAAACTAAATGCAAGGAATAGCCCCAGAAGGATTTACGTACCTTAATTAGAACATTTGGTGGATGACAGAAGGAGGTTGAATATTGTTACGCCAGCTATCTTAAGTAATACTTGATTTAAGTCATATTTCTAGTAAAGTAGTGTTAAAAGGTACTTTCTAAACAAGTACACTCACGCTATGGGTTAGCATGTATACTTGTATTTTGTGCTGGATTCAGTCTAGTGAGTTTGCACAATGTACCATTCCCAGGCTTCCCCCCCCGGCACAATTAGATTGAAAACAACTTATAGTTGTGTTGTTTTTTTAACAGGATCTCTTGGACCCTGCTCGATGGAGAATGCTGATCCAGCAGTTTAGATATGACAACTACAGACTACATCAGCTGGGAAACAATTCTGTTTTTACTATAACACTCCAGGCAGGCCTTTCAGCTATAAAAACACCGTATCCTTTAATGCAGATACTACTGTCGAATGCAAAAAAGCATTGTGGTTTTTCTTCGTTCTGTGGATGCTTTTCAGAGAGCTCAAAGAGGAAATGAGACACTTGAATACTTTTGCTCATGAGTTGTTTAAAGGGAGTATGAATTGCTTTCTGTTACATGAAGGGGGGACTATAGTAAATGGCATGATGTTAGAAAAATATTAAGGTGAGATCTACATTGTGTTTGCATACTAAGCCATCTTTCCATGTGTCTTCAGTTATTGAATATATCTGTAAAAATCGGTGAGCTGGGTCAGAATTACCATTTTTTTTAAGCACTTGGACACAAATGTACCCTGTCTGGTTTTATGTGAATATTCAAATATATCCTGCATCTTTTGAAACTTAATTGGATTTGCTACACACTATGGTGATTAGAGGAGGACTGGTGCTACCAAAGGTTTCTACATCAGAAACTTTACCCGTAGAGAGTGCCAGATTCTTGTTGCTCACTCTTGTTCCTTGAAACAAGCACTTAGATTCTTAAATGTACACTTTAAACTTGAATTAAATGGTCCTGTACATTCTATAACCTAGGCTATATTTGCACAGTTTACTACCTTTTTTCCAATATATGTCATTAACTAATGGTTGTTGTGCTCTGCGGTGGTTGTTCCTTAACTTGCTGTTAAACAGACAGTGTTATAAAGAGGATGGGAGCTCAAAAAACCCAGACTGCCCTGTGTGTAGCAAATCCCTGAACAAGCTGGCTCAGCCTCTGCCTATGGCACATTGTGCCAACTCCCGACTAGTCTGCAAGATTTCGGGGGATGTAATGAACGAAAATAATCCTCCTATGATGTTACCAAATGGATATGTCTATGGATACAATGTAAGTGTTGAGATCAATGACTTGCTGAAGTTAAAATGGCAGTGGTTATAATAACTTCCTGTATCAAAAAAGAGCTTATAAACTCAATCAATGTTAGAAGTAACTCCTGTATTAACAGATGATAAACAAATTCTTGTAATTACTGAAGGACTGTATATTTGTGCGTAATTGGTCTTTAAAGGAGCTAATACCTGATTTAGTAGGTGAATTTATAATGTGAAATCATATTACATAGGAACAGTTTCCCTCTGGAGAGCAATAATGTGGAATAAGTAACTTGTGGGCAAAGATATTTTGACCTCAGATTATAAGTTTATTAAATAGTTAAATAATACTTTTGAGTTATTATTGTGAGTATTATCTTTTGATTTCACTCTTTTTTCAGTCTCTGCTTTCTATTCGTCAAGATGACAAAGTAATTTGCCCAAGAACCAAAGAAGTCTTCAACTTCTCACAAGCTGAGAAAGTCTACATCATGTAGGTTCATAAAACACATGATGAAGTGCCGCTGGAATTTTGACACAGTGTATATTGGCATACCCTGTAAAGGGGGGGGCCTTAATGTGTGGCAAAGAAGCAAAACCTGCCACCCTGGGGATCAGACCTGTCGGTGGCATTATTGTTTCTTGCGACCAAAGATCAATGAGCAACAATAAACACTCTTTAAAAAAAAAAAAAAAGAGGAATTTATGACTTAAGTTTGTACTTGAATAAAAACAAAAATAAATTTTGATTGTTAAGGTTTTGTAACATAAGGTCAAAAATTGGACTCTTCTCAAAAGTACTTTCATCTTCTAAAGGAAATCTTTCTTTAAAGATGGACACTTGCACTGGGGGAAAAGTTACAACAGATTTGAAATTAAATCCATTTTTCTTCCCTCTTTTTCAAATTGTCCAAGACCCTTTTGTTATCAAAGATTTCAGTACTACCAATATGTTCTCCTTTAAGCTCCTCTTTGCCTTCTTTATGATCCTCTCGTGAAGTAATCCTGAACATGAATTCTGTAATTTATTTCTATGGGAAGATACTGATGTCTTTGACACAAGACTGGCTTCTCTGGAGGATCAACTAGGGACTGGTTTGAAGGAGTATGAAGTCTTTTTCCAAACCCAAATATTTTGAGGAGGTTGCATAAGTATCAAGAGGAACTGAGAACATTTCAGGCAAGATCCAATGCTTGTTTAAATGTTCTTTTTCCAGTCTACCATAGTGTTAAAGTCCTTCTAAAGTTATTAGTTATGTGCATAGGGTTCAATATGAAATCATTAGTGCTACTGCCTTATTTCTTGCTTTGAGAATGTACTCACATGAAAATGAGCTGGTATTCTTAAGTGTTGGGCGAAGTTTCTGAAGATGCCTTGCAGGATGATTACATAATTTTAGGGTCTAAATAGTATTCATTACTGAAACTAATAGTCAATTTTAACAACTACAGAACACATCCTTAAGACTTTTCAAAAGAATTAAACCATTGTAGTTTAAACAAAACCATATGTAGAGGTTTGTATTTAGCGCTTATTTTTGCATGTTGATGTTGATTAGCTAATAAAAGATTGTAAATGTAAAACATGTTAATAAAAATTGTTTTCCATTTCTTGATTATAAAAATCAGAAAGCTGCTTTGTATTTGTTAAAAAATTTAATTATTTTATCAGGGTGTCTTTTAAAAGGAGTACAGCTTCCAAGTGTTGTGTTTTAGTGTTGTGCAAGATTAAAAAAAAAAAAAAAAAAAAAAAAACACCACCAAAACCAGAAGTCACCAAACAATGAAAAAACACCACCACAGCACAGCCATAAACATTGTTCTTAAGGCTCCTACATCAGGGCATGTCAGTCAAATAACTGGTTTTGGTTTAAACTTTCCATATGTGAACAGTACAGTCCATTCTACAATCCTGAGACTTTTTTTTTTTGTTGCTTCCCAGAAGACTGCCTAATATCTTAGAGTGTTTCTGCTAATAGTATTTTGTGGGAGATGTTAGGTGTGAGGTTTTGATGCATGACTGAGTGCTTTAAAGAATGCTAACAACTTCTATTCACGTTCAATACTTAAAATCACAGTTCTATAAACCAATTGTATTGGCCACTCTGAAACTGAAAATGCAGTGGCATTTCCAGTGAGGTGTTTTTGAAAAGGTTCCCTTTTCAGTATGCATGTGGTGTTGGTGCTTCAGAACCAGTATATGTGGAACACTGAGCAGTGCCAGCTTGGCAGAGACCAGTGTTCCTGCCCTTTACTGCTGGAAGAGTCTGTTTCCCTCCGCATTTTTTTTTGAAGTAGCAGACTTAGCAATTCCTTAGAACAAAAGCAATGTGCCAAGAGCAGGTGGAAGCAGATAATGAGAGAACTTGCAGCAGTAGCTGGAGTAATTGGCTGTCAGTTAAGCAGTAAGTGATCTTGGTCTTTCTCATGGGGCAAGAGTTGAAGCATCATCGGCTTAAAAGGAGAGAGGGTGTTGCTGCTAGGGAGCAGCATTGCTGAAGCCCAAGTGGAACAGCATCAGTTTTTCTTCACTGCATCATAGCAGAAGGGCAAGGATAACTCTGAGAATGGCAACCTCACTTTTACCTTCTTCACAGAATGTGTAAAAGGCTAAAGCAGGAAGGAAAGGATAGATTTCTTATCTGGCCCTGAGGAAATGTGTGGTAACTGCACAAGAATTGCAGGGCATGGAAACGGTTGCTTTTGCTTCTGTAAGTACTAGTTAGAGCTGTGCTTTCCTCAGATCTCAGCCCTTTTTGCTTTCTGTAGCCTAAGCAGAGTAGTGGAGAAATTCACGCTCCCAAAAAACCTAGTTTGGGAAGGAAGGGGAGGAGAGCAGCTGTGCTACAAGCAAAGGGCATCTGTTTATAGAAAGGGTAATTTCAGAGGGCTGTGTGCCGACGTGAGGTCTGAGCCTCTGATGGTGTTTTGTAAAGAAGATGCTCCAGAAGGAGCATAGGGGAGCTTCAGCTATTTGTTAACTGTGATGCCTCACTCCTGAAATCTGCAATCCAACAACCTATTCTGACTCTGGTGGGACCTGGTTGATACAGTTGCAGCCTCCTGGCTGACCCCTTCGACTGTGTCCAGTACATGATAGCCTGGCTTTCACTCGCAAGCTTGCCCTGGCATGGCGTTAGAAGCCTTCCAGCTTCACAATGGTCAGAAACAATAGCAGGGACGGATTGTTTTGGTGCAGCTCAGAGTCTGGTTTGCATTCCCTGACTTTCTGCAGCTTTTTGCTCTGAATCCAACAGAGGCATCACTTCTTAGCTCCTATCGTGGGTGGTTCAGACATCAAGCCAAGAGCAGTATGTGACTCGTAGTAAGTATAAGCTTCCTGCCTGTAAAACCCTGTTTCAGTAACTGTTCTCTCACTGCGTTGATTCCTGCCTGTGGGGGTGCTGAGAAGAGGACTTTGCAAGTACGGTTTGTAGAACATCAGTGGAGGTGGGGCAGGTTACGGAGGCTTTCCTCAGCAGTTCAGAGTTTGGGTAAAGATCTTGTTAAACCCATCTCATTCTAGCCATATCTTGTGTAGCAGTAAGACTGTAAAACATAGGGTGGGAAAACAGTTGCGCAACCTGACTGTAACCACATGTCGAAACTTCCAACAAGTACAGCCATAACCTGCTCTAGAATCCAAGCCTTTCCTACCAGGTGTATGCGTGTTACCAGCAATGCCTGTGTTTCATATCAATCAAAAAGTGGCCATCAGCTAGTTTAGATGAGATTTCTAGTCTTTTTATGGGTAACCCACATCATCTAAATGCGTGGCAATGTGCCGAGGTGGAAGTCAAAAGACACCATTTATTTCCTGAAGGGTACAAATTACTGCTTGTACAATGAAGGACATCCTTTTGAAATGGAAAAGGTTCATTAGTAAAGTGAGGACTATCTCTTCTCAAGATCTGGCTGGCTGGAAATGAGCAATATCATTTACCATGATGGTTTTTTCAGTCTTGCCAAGCAATTTAACAAAATTAGACTTGAGGCTTTGGATTTTCGTTATGATGTTCCTGTTGGAAGACAACGGTTTGTCCCAGTTGTGGTCAGGATGGGTTTCTCTGATTTCCTCAGTTACATTGAGGCTGAGGACTGCCTTTGACCTTTCCTTCTATTTGTTGTGGTGCAAACCCCTAGGCTAAACGCTGCAGATTCTCCAGTATTGTGAAAGGAGAGAGATGTACTGCTAACTTCTGTTGGTAACAGTTCACAATGCTATGGGTTTCTTCAATACCTATACCTGTTTCAGGTTGAAGCGTTCCATTATCTACAAGATAAGGAGGGTTCAAGATGCTGAGGTCGCAACGCTTTGTAGGTGGGAAGCAGTGAAGCTGATACTATGCTCTGGCAAAATATTTTGCAGGAAGCTTTAAAGACAGAGGCTGGTATGGTTTGGGTTTTTTTAATATAAGCATGTCCTTTCCTCCTCATTAATAAGATTACTTCTTGGAGAAAAGGATGACTTCGGAAAGAAAAAATGAGAAAATTATGTATAGCTGGTTATCTGCAAAAACAAAGCCTTTGAATGTGCTTAACAGACCACTAATCAGAAGAAAAGTGGTACTTTTTTTTTTTTTCTTTTTTTTACTGTTCGGGTAGCCTGAGCAGAGTGTGCTGGGACACAGGCCAAACACTTTTATCCAAGCATGCTTTGAGACCTGTGGCTAAACTGATATCGTGCACTGGGTATCTCTGTAGCATGTTACAGAGGTCACTGGATATACCAAAAGGAGTATTTAAATCTCTTCTCTCCTCACTTTCCATGCTCCATCATGAGGTACCAGATTCTGTTCAGCGCATCGTTTCTTCCTGCTGTGTCCTGGAGTCTGCGACACAGTTAACGCTCTGTCCCAGCGGCAGGCTCATGGACCTTCGGGCTTCCCTGTTTCAGTCCTGTACTCCTCAGGCCAGATTTTTTGGTTGTATTTTCCAGCACACTCCACCTTGAGGTTGTTGTGTTGTTTTGTTTTGTTTTGTTTTGTTTTGTTTTGTTTTGTTTTGTTGACCTGGTGGTGAAGAGTGATTCTTCTGTGGTGTGACTTTCTGTCATTTGGTATAAATAATTTGTGTCTTTAAAGGCAAACCCAGGCGGTAGTGACAGCGTGCTGTGCCAGCTGCCTGAATCAGTGCACCAAATAAACCCTGACCAACAAGAGGGTTGATCAAGTCTGATCTTTGCCTGATCCTTGAACAAATATACTGCAAGTAGTTTCTTCTGGGCATTGAATGCTATAGTAACTATTTGTTTCTATTTGATGAGGAGGGGCACCTGCAGGTTAGATATTCACCAGGATCCCCCTGCCATTATGCTTTTCCAAAGATTCAGTGTCTGGTTGGTTTTGTAATATACATCAACCATGCTGAAAGGCATTAAATTAAAACAAATTTAATTTATTCATTTATTTTAAAGAGTTGGCCCTGTTAGCTAAACTTCGAGAAATTTTCAGCAGCTCAATTTTCTCCTTGTTTTTGGAAGTGATCTAGGATGGGCAGAGGTGGACAGCAGAAGATCTTCTTACCTCTTTATTAACATATCTTCTTGTAGCCCGGAAGGTTCTGTAAGTAGCATAAAGTATCTGTGGCACATAGGGGAAGAAACTTACAACCAACAAGAGGGAGCAAGAAGCTGTAGCCCAGTTACTGCTGGGTGTGAGGGCTGAAGAGGGTTTTGGCACAACAGCTGTAGAGCCCACACAAAGTAGTTCTGCATTATAGTTGCCTTTTGGGAGAAGTTCACCACGTATCTGAGCTAGTCATTGAAAAAAAACTCATCTTAAGAGACCTAGTCCTGATTTCAGTTCGAACTGAAGTTCTAAGATCCTGTAAACAGAAGTTCTTCATTTGAACAATGAAACAAGTCCATAGCATTGCTAGCTAGCAACCAGTTAATTTCACTGAGGAGCTCACAGTTTTGAATAAGATATTTCAGACTCTGACACAAAATCCTGCTATTTGCCCATGTTACAATTATCAGAGATCTGTATTGTAAGCCAGAGGAAATCAGCTGTAGGATAATTAGCACTGCAAGAACAATAGGAAATAGCAGAACAAAAAGAACTAGAAAAGGCTGCTGAGTGAAAAAAGCTGTTTTGACTTATTAAAAATGAGAATGAGTGTCAGGGTAGAGTTAAGAAATGCCATCAGCCAACTATCTTTCAAAGAGAGAAAAATAACCGCAGAAGTTTTTAGAAGTGCAAGTAAGAAGAAAAAATCAACACAAAACTACTGTGTGGTAGAGATCCAGACTTGATTACAAAAGTAAAGCCAGCACCTTGCTGCTTACTCCTAATAAAGATGGCCATGTTCAGCGTTGGTGGGTGGGGTGGAGGAGGTACACTGAAAAAAACAGAAATAACAGCAACAGGGAAGTGAAAAAAAAGTGTGCACAAGTTAAAGAAAGCAAGTGATTGCTCTCCTGAAATTGTTAATTGTTCAGATCTAGTGGAGAGAAGCTGTTCCAGCATCCAGCCTGGGGGTGGTATCACATGAATGGAAAGCCTCTGCTGGAGTCACTGATTTTTAAGGAAAGGGGGAAAAAAAAGTCATCCTGATGGGCAACTGTAAGTAAGCGTGAAATGGAGATGTTTACTGAGAATAACTATGCCGTACCACCCTGATGACCACTGCAGTTAAGATGAATCTTCTCAAACAAAATCCCGCTGCAGTGCAGTATCACGTGATGACATTAGGTAACAACTGGAGAAGATGGGAATTAGCCTGGGGCTCTGCCTAAGGCAGATAGGTAATGTGAAGGGCAGGTAACTGATGGTGTTCCTCGGGGCTCTGGCACTGGTTGTCAGTACTGACATTCCACAATAAGCAGGAATGTGCTGGTGGGACAAAACCAGCAGCAGCCTCAGCCCAGAGGATTTGGGAATATTACACAAGAGTTAAAACAGGTAGCCTTGAGGAGTGGACTAACAAACAAACAGGACGGTTTTACCACTGGAATTCATTCAGCTGTTAGTTAGGACCTCAATGGAAAGAGTCATTATACACCGTGATTGCGGAGGTCTTTGAGCCTCCAATTGTTGAATCTTTGAGACAGCGAGATGCAGACCTAACATGGCGCTACCGTCGGGCCGCAAAGGGGCCTGGCGCTGCTTTGCTGGAAGCTGGAGTACAGTCCTGCTTGCTCATGTCCGTACCCCCTACACTGAAGCTGGAGCAAAGGGAGCACTGAGCTGGTCAGTGGAGTGACCAGAAATCGCTTCCCAGCCCAGCTGGCTCAGGATACATTTCCTTTATTTCCAAATTAATGAGAAAACCCAAAGCTGCTTAAGTGGGGGATAACAGCCAGGGGGTTGGAACCTACATCTGTACCTACTCCTATTTCCTATCCCATAAGATTAACTTTTATGTTGTGCTTTTCTCAAGGAAATAGTTTTATCCCACAGAGCAGAGGAGCAGATTTTCCCAGGGAGCTCATCTGAATTCCCAGCCAGGACTTTTTCCTGACAGAGCCAGAAGGAAGAAAGAGGAGAGAACGATGATAAAGTCTATTCACTTCAGGACAAAAAGATCATTAACTAACTTAAATATTTTGTTCCCCACACATGGAGATTAAGCAGGATCATATAGACAAATTCCCCAAAGGGAAGCAAACAGATAATAAAATCAGTAGACAATTTCCTTTTCCTTTGCAAAGCACAGCAGGACAAACTGCCCAGAAAAGCCAAGACCAGAGTTGTGGGAAGTTCTTCATGATGCACGTGCGTACCCCATATGGAGATGTCTCCTTTGTTTAAAGGAGCAGCTTTACAGACTCAAACCGTAGACGTAGCTTATTAAATATTGAAGGGGGTCAGGGTGGAACTGGTCTTAGGAAAGCTCAGGTCACCCTGGATGCAGTCATCAGGGAAAACATATAGAGCTCTACATTACTTCTTGCCAGGTAGACATCATCCTGGCATTGTGCCGTAAAACCCACCTAACTCCTCAGCTGGAACCAGGCCTGCTCACCCGGCTCTGTCCCCTGTTGACAGAATGGCTGTGCAGGAGGGTCAAAACCCAACGGGAAGGTTTTGAACCACCATCTGCTTGTTGCTGCTCCTCCTCGTTTTGGAAGACTGGGTGGTTCCTCAGTATAAGCTGTTCTGCTGCGTGCTGTAGGAGAAGAGGCTGTTTCTCCATGAGGACTGTGATGTGATTTTAAGCTGTGCACACTTAGGTCATCACCTTGTTGTCCTGCTCATCTGTGCACAAGATCTCATGGCCACCAGAAATTACCTGCTCCTATTCATGGCCAAAAGGAACATCAGGGCTGACTCCACCATAGGAAATTGAGAATAATTCAGACCAGGTGGTGAGTTGATGCACCAGGAGAGTGTCTCTTTGGGCAGCTGCTGGAGTGAGTGAAGAAACAGCCCTGACTTGTGCTGTCTCTCCACCAGCTGCAGAGAGAATCCTGGGTAGTATGAGGATACACATTATGAAGGGTAACACACAGCTCCCATCAGCTTAGTCTAGTGTAATATTCCTATTTCAGAAGTATTACAGCCTGCTTCCCAACTTCTCTGGAGTCACCATAAGGCTTGAGCAGAACAAGCTTGAAGTCTCTGGAGCCTGTAAATGGATCTTGCCCTCAAAGCGTTTGCAGCTTGTCCATCCTTTGGGTACAGAGGGTGCCAAGAGCAGCTACATTGCTAAGCCATGTGTGTGGAAACTGAGGCACAGCTAGGTCCAGGAGCAGCAGCCCTAGAATGGGATGAACACCATCAGCTCTGTGGTCTCATCTTGTTAGATGGTCAGATGTAGGTGGGAATTGTTACTGACACAAATCTGTTGGGTTTTGATTTTTTTCAGAACTTTGTAAATGTTGATCTCAGATAGACACATGCCCTGATGGTCTAGACTTTGGTTGTACCTGTTTACTCTGAATTTCACTTGCCAGCTTTCTAGCTTCAGTGATGCATTATCCTACTTCAAAAAACAGTGAATAAAAAGGGTACTGTTCTTACAGGAGTTAATTACTCAGTTTAACTTCTAGGTATAGAAAAAAGCACAGTAGCTACAGCTGAATTGCTGTTTTGCTCCTTCAGTGAGTAACAGACCTTCTTTGACATATCTAATGTGTCTTCATTTTTAAAATAATTGGAAAGAATGTCAGCTACCCTGTTAAGAGAGAAATTGTCCTACCCCTAGCCAAAACGTATTGCCTATATTTGGAGCCCTCCTCTGAGGAGGTAAAATTAAGAATTTTTCACTGAAGTAAGATTAGCAGTTGCCACATCCAGAAATACCTCTCTTATTCTAAACCAATTAGCAAAGGATAATGACTGGTTTCTTTGCATCAGGAAACCATAAATAACATAGGCTGTGATCTCTGTGTTGGGGGATGTGAGATGCTAGATTAAATTTTGATCTGAATAAGGTATTTGCCTAAATTCTTTCCATACCTCCTATTTCCAGGAACAGCATGAAAAGAAATCAGAGTGCTAGTACCATTTTTGTCATATTGGCTGAAGAAGCCAAGAAGAACCTTTGGGCCAACAACCCTAGCACTGAACATTCAGGTCTATTTTAAAATTATTATTGCAAAATAATACCTCCATTTAGGATCTGACAAGTTTAAAATGAATCATACTTTTCATTATTTCACACCATTAAAAAAATCAAAACATCAAAATTGTTCTAGAAGCTAGAATAAAGATTATAGCCTGATTGCATATTGAAAGCAGCAAACTAGAGCTTTGGGCTCCTCCAGAATGTCTCACACTTGACTGAAGTGACACTAAAACGTAACGTCTCTTAGAGCAACAGTTTCTTGAATGTTCTAAAACTTTGTGCAAATTCCATTAAATGCACTGGTATGGATCAATTCTGTTAAAATCCCAAAGATTAAAAATTCAGCCTCACAACATCTGCTCCAAGCAGTCCTCCCTGCTGTGGGCAGTGAGAGGGGCTGCTCTTACAGTTTCCACCATTATCTCTCCTTAGGTAATTGAGTCTTGAAATTTGGAGTATTCTCAGAAACTTACAGTAGTTTCTTTTAACTTGAGGGCTCTTCAAAGTGCCATGATATCCTTTTTCTTAGAAGTCTATTTGGAAAATACTCTCCCTCTATCCTGTCTTCTCTCCAGGGTCCACTTACAACTTCACAGCAAAAGTAGCCAGGGCTCCTGCTCTAATCATTACTTTCTAACTAAGTCACCCAGTTTTTCATGTCCTGCCACCTCTGTTTTGTGTAAAAAGTCCTCTCCGTAATGTAACATCTTCCAAAAAAGCCAGGACTGATATATCTCCTGTGTCCTGATTTTAGCTGTTGAGTTTCAGAACTATTTACAATCCAGAGTTGTTTGGTTAGAGCACATCTGTCAGAAAAACATCATCATGAGACAGAGAATCTGTTTCCTCACTGGTAAAATATGTGCCTGGTTTCCAGTTTGAATTCATCTTTTGTTTCTTGTGTTTTTCACTGCTGTACTGAAGATCATCTAATATGCAATATTTTTCTCTGAAGATCCTTTTATTTTATGAACAAGTTATCTCTCAGTAATCAAAATGATTTAAGTCTTTATCAGCACTAGTGCAACTATTTATTTTCTGCAGTTTGTTTTTGTATATTTCCTATATATCACTGATACTTTTTTGAAGAACTTTGGAAAAATTGTAATACTTTAGTATTGGCTGTGCTATTTACACATTTTACAGAGGTAAATGTTCACTACTTGCAGGTTTTCATTATTGCTCTGAAACTGTTTAACCCTGCTGTTGCCACACTATGATTCAAAATAATATAGAAATATTTGAAATAAGCTGCTCTGAAATAGCAAAAACTGCTGCTTTTCTAAGCAGTAAATCCAGAACACTGCTAAAGTATTCCTGTGCAATTCAAAGCCAGTCACCTGTGATACTTTTGAAGAGATCATACAGTGTATTTTTGCAACATATGCATTTGTTTTCCTAAGCACTCCAAATAGGTTTTTATTGCTCCATTGAAAATGGTTTAAGCAGCGATATAAGCATATGGAAACTGTAAATAATTTGGATTACTTGTTTGTAGTAAGCAATATCATGCTGTGTTTGCACACATGTAAGTGGACTTCTCAGCATTTCCATCACTTGTTCTGGAGTCACTTTAACCAGCCTGTGGTTATGGCGCCCATGGCAGCATTTTGGCAACTCAGTTGTGATTTCAGTTCACTGTCACTGGCCTTTCAAGTGAGAGCCATGTCTCTGCCAGGTGGTTATTTCAGTTTTAATACAATGGGGGAAAGAAGCTTTTTCACCAGCTTTTGGTGCAATCAAGATTTTTCATTAATTTTTTAACAAGCCCAAATATCTTCCATTCTTTTTTAATTGCCTTAAGAGTTTGGGTGTGTGTGTGTGTGTGTTTTGATTTTGACTTTTGTTTTGGTTTTGGGGGGTGGTTTTGTTTGCTTTAGGGTGGTGGGGTTTTTTTGGTGAGTGTGTGTTCAGAAAAAAGGCAAAGTGTGCCATAGAAACTTTCAATGCTTCTTTATATTTCTGAAAGGTTTTCTACATCCATTTTCCCCCACAAGCACAAGGAAAGGCACTGAGTCATTCTGTTTGGAAAATACCTCCAGTTTCAGTGCTTTCTCAGAGAGAAGTTGTCATTAAAAGTAGTTTCCTTGATGTGATACGCAGGAATGTTTTCTTAAAATAAAAGCTCTTCTTTGGCTATGTTATTGCAAGACTGATCATGTTAAAGACTCTGATTTATTTTTTTTAAGATTTTTTTAAGATTAAGTTTAAAGATTTATTCCTGGCATGGAAACAGTGTGGCCTTGCTCACAGAAGAAGAGACAAGAGAATATGTTGTGAGTGGAGTTCTTAAGTGACATTTTTTATATATATATAATGTGTGTGTGTATATATACAGATAAATATAACATGCCAGATTTATATTTATATGGCATATGCATCTATATATTTATGTGCGTGTGTGTGTAATTTCCACCTTTGATTGCCGAACCCCCCTGGCACTTGGATATCTTTTGGAGACAAGGAGACTGAAGGGAGACTATATCGTTCTTTACAACTACCTGCAAGGAGGCTGTAGCAAGGTGAGTGGCTGTGTTTTCTCCCAGATAACACGATAGGACAAGAAGAAATGGCCTCAAGTTGTATCGGGGGAGGTTTAAATTGGGTATTAAGAAAAATGTCTTCACTACAAAGGTGGTCAAGCATTGGAACAGGCTGCCCAGGGAAGTGGTGGAGCCACCATCCCTGGAGGTATTTGAAAGCCTTGTAGGTATGGTGCTTAGGGACAGGATTTAGTGGTGACCTTGGCAATGCTGGGTTAAAGGTTGGACTCAATGATTTTAAAGGTCTTTTCCAACCTAAATGATTCTGTGATCTTCACAGGTCACCCCTAAGATTTTGGATCTAGGACATCAAACCCATTGCCACAGGTCAATGCTGCAAGCCTGTAGGTTCAAATCCTACATTTCTAAAACAAACAAACAAACAAACAAAAAAAGAAAACCAAACCAAACCTTTGCTGATAGTGAAAACTATTTGCTGCCTCGCAGAAAACGTTAAAAATACCGAGGAGGGTTTCTGAGGCGATGCTTTTTCTCCCAAGCAAAGCGATCTCAGACCCAGCTCTTGCCTGGCTGGGCCGGCTACAGGCTTTCCTGCATTGCCATCTGCTGGGGGCTGCGCCCAAACGCAGCCCCGGCCCCCGGCCCCGGCGGCAAGCGGCTGGGGGACACGGGGGGTGCACCTCGCAGCCCCCCTCAGCCAGCCCTGTCGCCAGCGGTCCTACGGCGTGTGGTTTAGAAACCGGCAGAAATGCCGCGGGCTTCTTAGGTAGGGCAAAATAAATACAATTTGCGCGTATAATAATACGTACATGGTGCCCTGCCCATGGCAGGGGGTGGAACTAGATGATCTTTAAGGTTCCCTCCAACCCAAAACGTTCTGTGATTTGCTGAAAATTAACTGGCCACACTTTTGCTGAAGGGCGGGGAAGTTCAGATCTTTGTAAAGTTCATCTTTACTCTTACCTGAAAATGTAAATGTACTTTATATTTCCCATAGTTCTGTGAGTTTAAATAAATCAGATATATAATTTTTCCCTAAAACAGATATAACTTTAGGTATCTTTTTTACATCGAATAAACAAGATCATTTCTAATTAAATTTAGAAAACATTTTTCCTAAACAATCAGGAAGCTGTAGCTCTCCATGGCTGTGCCACTTTTGCAGCCATGTAGGAGTGAAGTGACAAAGGCAATGACAGAGTATTTTCTGTGATTTAAGATGAAAGGAGGCTGTCACCCAGCTCAGACTGCTGTTGCTAGCAGAGTTCTCTCTCCAATCCCCATAAATATATTTTGTCCGTTTGAAATTACTGAGTGCCAGTTTTCTGTTTAGATTTTTTTAAACCAAAGTTTCCTAGAATTCAAGTTACATGACCTGGAGTCGCACTGGATGTTGGGAGCTCTGCAAGCCCATGCTGGAGGCTGTTGAAGTGGTTGCTCCAGAGAAAACTCATGTAAATCCATAGATCACAGATTCACACAGATTCTGCCAGAAAAAAAAGTCTCACCCTGGCTACCTTTTGCTGATGCATTAATAACTGACCCAATTTTTATGGAGAAATTATTAAGGGAGAAAAAAGGTTTGTCTTTCATCTACAGCCCCTCTTGGAGAGCTTGACAGTTGACCTTTATGTCAATCTTAATAGGAAGTCAAACAAATGTTGTGTACAGTTTACTGAGGCATATTCACCAACCCTGCTTTTTCAGAATTTGATATAATTTTACCATTATGACTCGTGCAAAGAGGAAAAGTAGCAATGATTAATTTAAGAGGCTTTGAATGCTTGCATGAAACAAGCTGAAACACAGAACACAGGTGGCTGCAGGAGTCATGCCACTGAGATCACACTGGGTCAGGGGCGTGTTGCTGGGGGTGCTGCAGCTCAGGGGGATGGAGTCAGTGCCTCAAATTCTGCACTTAGTTTTTCTAGGAGGCTATTGCAAGGTCTTCTTAAAATCAACTTGTTCTTCATATGTGTTGACTGTACCTACAAGTCTTGTTCCACGCTGTATCGAGGTTCAATTGCCTGAAATTTTGTGAAAAAAATTGGGATGTAGTAGTGCACAGTATCAAAGAATAGCTGTATGTTGGTCAGTGGGACTGTCATGATGCTCTTGCTGCAGAAACTGAGGGCACACAAAGGGATCCTAGTACAGAAAACATGAATAAATATTTTCCCATTCTGCTCCCACTTACATATTGAGCCATGAAACTGCAAAACACCTCCTTAAAAGCATAAATTAATGTATGGCTCCAGACAGTTCAGAAGACTTGCTGCTGCCTTCTTATCAAGACACTTCTGTCTTAGTTATACCTCAACATTTCCTTCTCTCTCAAACTGTGGTCTTTGCACTCAATTTTTGTCCCAACTACCTTGTGACCTCCTCAAACCAGGGACTTTCCTTCTGCCTGCAAAAGTTGACCTGTTGACCTCTTCACAAAGACAAAAAGTTCTTTTATCATAACAGTAAATGAAATCCCCTAGAAAAGCTTGTTTTGATCCATGTGGCTTTCTTGGTCGCTGCTCATAAAAGATGACAGAAATACCAAAATGGCCTGAAGGCTGAGAACATGCTTGTTTGGGCACTCCCCTGGTGCTGAAGGAATACAGTGGATTTTGACGGATGATTGAGGACTTGCTCCTGTGAATGAGTGATTACAATATCGCTGTGCGTTCAAGCTACCCGCTGCACCAACAGGACAGAGAAATCTGAAATGGAAAACCCTTGGTCAGATGGTGTTTGTGCAAAGGCTGTGTGACAGATGTTGGCCCACTGCTTGTCTGTGTTCCATAGTGATGACAACGGTTTCACATCAGGAATGGATTTCATCACTCCCATTTTAACTGAATGCAGCACTACAGCTATTAGAAGCTTCGGAGCAGTTTTCTCCTTTTCCACATCCTTGGGAAAAGAAGAAAAAAGCAATTCCTCTGAGTATCTGAAGCCACAGCTCTGTGCAGTCTCTCATTTGGAGAAACCAGCTCAAGAAACCACAGTTCGATTACAGGCTTTCACTTTCCAAGGATGGGACAGTTCAGATGTCAGGCAGAAAGGACTTTGAAAGTTTACCATCAATGAGTCAATGTGACACCCAAACCAGTCTCTGTAAGTTAAGAAACTTCTGCTAACATCATATGTTTCAAAGCAGTTCTATTTGCATACACCTGAGTGGCATTTTGGTCACTGTATGATTTAGTGTCAGAGGATCTTCAGGCAGAATTTGGGCTGGATTTCCTCTTATTGAAGCTTGGCATTCTTCTCGTCCTCTGCACTCTCCTTTTCTACATGCTAACAGGTTTCAAGCTCCTACTTTTCTGAACCATCTGATCCAAGTTCTGCCTTAAAGGCTGGTATCCCCCAGACCCCCAAAGACACCTTCTTGCAGTGTAATGGGATGTGCCTTGATCTTCTGTGGGTGCATTCATATAGAAATATGAACTTTTGAAGTGGATATATATTGTCTAATACAGAAAAATGCTCATTAAATCCCAGTCAGAGCCTGCACAGATCTTTCCATGGAGGAAAAAGCAATTTACCCTCATTGACACTAGTCAAGTGTGTCATTTTGGTGTGCAGTTTCAGGAAATGCTATAGGATCATTTAAAAAATTATTCTAGACAAGAATATAAGCTATGCGCAGGAAGGTGCTCCTTGATTTGTGATGGTTCTCCCACAGCTATTCCTGCTTCATCCAACTTACAAATGGTTATTTAATTAGTGATCTAGACCATACTGAGCATGTTCATTCATCTCCTCCTCCTATGACAGAATTATAAAACATTACTGTAGGCTGGTGCTGTCACAGTCAATATTTCACATAATTAGAGGAGGTTGCCAAGTATCTTTGGCCTTGCATTATTGACGGTTTAATGAATAGACTGTTTCTCCTTTGAGAACCTGTTCAAATATAGTCCTTACCCCTTATGAGGTAGTTCAGAGCTTTCAAATAACAGTCATCCTTCTGCTTGAATCAAACCGGTGGTTAAGCATCTGTTCATCTCACATAGGTCAGTATATTCTTTGCAACCCAACTGGCACAAACTCTGTGACAATTTAATATCAGTGTTTATCATGTTTCTGCATCTTCAGGCCTGAAACCAGAGTTATTTTAACTCCAACTTATTTGTAGGGAAGTTTTTTTTCCAAAGTTCCAATTTGGCAGGAAAAGAAACCCTCCTTTTTAATTTCGTATCATTAAGCTGAATAAAGCTATCTCAAAAGTTCAGTGGGGTTTCTTTCTGCCTGAGATGCTCTTCTATTGCAAAGTTGAAAAATAATCCCAGGCGAAGAGTCATCTAGTAAAGACACCAGAAAATTTAGTTTTACACAGAAGTCTGAAGCAATCCATCCTAGAGCCATCAGTCTGTCCTTTTACATTTGTGATGGAACAAATGGCTCTTCTTTAATATAATAAGCCCCAGAACCAAATAATTGGTGTCAACGTACCAAATTCTGGGGTTTCCTTTGCCTATGTATTTGGCCAAAGATAGTGGATCAATTAGAGGTGATCTCTGGATGGACCAGCTGGTCATGCCTGAAGATTCCTTGTAGGAGAATATTCCCATTGCAAGTACCTCTTGCCAATGATCATAGCGTTGGGTATCCTGGAGAGATGGTGAAGGGGACAGTGTTTCTGCAACAGTCTTTGCTCCTGCAAGGTATCAACCACTGTGGAAAACTCAGAGTGTAACTGTTGCTTCTGCTAATCTTTGGGCACAGCAGTAAGAAATGCAACTTTGAATCAACAACCTGTCACAATCCACATAACACAAAGCAGCAGGCTCAGGCTTTGCTGAAACCAGGTGTAAACTTGTAGTAATGTTCAACCTTGAGGCTCTGAAGGGATAGCGGGTGATGCTGGCTTCTGCCTCAGCACTCCACAGTGTCCTGCACTCCCCTATGCTGAACGGCCCAGAAAAGTCGTGTCAGGGGAAAATCAATGCAGGTGCAGAGTGGTTGTGACTTTTGCACCTAAATTAATTCTTTGGTGTTCTGGCTCTCTTCAGCCTTTTAGCAGGTTGGTCCAGATGAAGAGCGAATGGAAATATTTAAATGGTGGATATTTACTGTGTTCATTAAAAAGATGAAGGGGAGGGAAACTCAGCAACTTGAGAAAACACAGTTTTGTCCTTGGTTTAAAAAAGAAACAATTAAATAGCCTAGCTCTCACTGGGATTTGCCTAAGGGACTACCATGAATGAGCTACACAACTCAGCATTCATTCATCAACTGATTCTTTACAAAACCATATGGGTCTTCACAGGGATTTCTTTAAACATTACACACAGATATGAAATTGGTGCCTTTGTAGATGTTAAGCCTGTTGCTTGAGGCTCATTTTGAAACACTGTTTCTAGATAGTACAACAGGGCTAATTTTGCAAGCAATAAGCTAAGAGAAAACAGTTGTTCAGGTACTTTCAAGGAAATGAAGAGAAATAGAAAAATAAGAAATACTGACAGAGTAAACTCAACTTTAAAGATGAGCTGTGACATTCTGTGTAGCTTTCACATTTAAATCCATTTTACTCTATGGAAGGCAATGAGGAAAGGCAAAACATTATGAAAAATAAGATGTCATTGGTTTCACATATCAAATCAGAAAAAACAGAACCACTGCAAAATGTATGCATTTTGTGAGAAACGAAGAGATTGGCTTTTCGCTAAGTGCTGTGCTAGACAGATAACAAGCTGCCCTCCTTGAGTCCAAAGTTCACCACAAGGAAGATATCTGACTTCATCCCTGCATGACTACCAGAGGACCCCAACGACTGAAAAGTGCAAGCACAGTGAGGTTGGAGTTATTTAAATAATTTCAAGGAATATGTATATGGCTGATGCAACCTCAGTGGTATAATTAGATTATATTTGAACTTGTTTGGCACAACTCTGAGTAGAGTCACGTGCCCAGCGCTGCGGTTTTTTGCTCTTTGACTTTGCCTCACAATAAAAGTTTTCCGAACTTACCTTTGGCAGGTCAGGTATTTATAACAATTTACTGCAGTAAATTTGGTTGAAAATTAGTTCATTTCTTTTAAAATGCATTTAATGATGTTTTCCCCTAAGAAGCCAGCAGAGACAGCTGCAACACCAATTCACATACATTACTTCCAGCACGTCACCCATATAGGTGACCCTAAGGGCAGCAGGACACATGCCAGGGACATACCCTTAGAGCACGGCTGCAAGCACAGTAAAATGCTGGATGCTTTCCTGCATGTGGGAAAAGACAAGGGTGCACTTTGGTTAATCAACCACATTATCCAACCACAGCAGAGTATATATCATGCTCTAAGGATGGGACCCAGGTAGGTAACACCCCCGTGCTATGCTCAGTAGCTTGGCTTCTCTCTTGCTGTGATCCTTCATCAGCTTCTCTCTCCATATGCTGACAGGTTACTACAACATTCATCAAGTGCTCCGAGGTTCTCAAGTGGAAGGTATCATATAAACACAGTTACGCTGTAAGACTCTCCTTGAAAGTCCTGACAACAGGGCTTCATTCACAGTTGTGCTTCCTTCCAGTTTTTTATATATAAAGTACTATTTTGCTAGGGCCACACAGTAACAATACCTGCAATTTCCTAAAGCAAACATAATTTCCAAGTGCTGCAAAGTGGAGGACCTTCCACAAAGAGAAAAGCCATAGTTTACACCACTGGAAGCCAAACATCACAAAGCACTAGGCAAAAAGCAGCAGTTTTAGCTAGTCAGGACTGGGCTGCGTTTGCATATTTGCTCGTCCCACCATACCCTTGCATCTTCCATGGCAGGAAGCTCAAATTGTATTTCATGTGGTGTATATAGAGCCTGT
The DNA here is from genome assembly GCA_035590215.1 of Microhierax caerulescens. NCBI lineage: Eukaryota > Metazoa > Chordata > Aves > Falconiformes > Falconidae > Microhierax > Microhierax caerulescens. The sequence continues at coordinate 45,498,009 of JAVJGJ010000001.1, forward strand.
GTGAGAATGGCATTCAGGCTGTCGTGAAAAAGTCTAGAGACCCTCCAGGCTCTGGAGAGCAGCCGTTACTCATGAAAATTCACTTCCCGAAGCTGAGGGGAGGGCAGGCGGCTGAGGGGAGGGCGGGCGCGCTGAGGGGAGGCGAGGGCGGGGTCAGGGTGCTGCTTCCCGCTGTCCCCGCTCCATCGCTCGCCTTGCGCTGCCTTCCCGGAGAGAGAGGGCGGCGGGCGGAGGGAGCCCGGAGCTTGGCTCCCCTCACAGCGCTGGGAAGCCCGGCTACGAGGCGGGAGAGCGGGGGCCTCGGCTCCCCACGCTGAGCCTGTCACAGCTGGGGGGGCTCCGCGGGACCGCGCCTGCCACCGCCTCAGCGCCCCGCCTCAGAGCTCGCCCCCTCCCCACAGCCCCGCTGCTGCCCCCGCCCCCGGCGCTCAGGACCGGTCCGGGCTGGGGCTGCGATTTGCGATCAAAACCACCTGGTGCAGCGCCGCCCCTCAGCTTGGCCCCTGCGGGCAACAAGGAGTTAACACACACGCAGAGCTCCCCCGCAAATGAGGCGCGATTCCTTTAAGACTTTTCCCCCATTCGCGCTTCCGGGTGACGTGCCGCCACCGCGCGGAAGCGGGCCGGGGGGGGCAGCGCGCCCTTAAAGCGACAGCGGCGGCTAGGGGGTGGAAGGTACCAACCCCTGCGGGGCGGGGGAAGAGACCACTTCC
>JAVJGJ010000001.1:45506817-45558323 GCA_035590215.1 Microhierax caerulescens
CCGCCTCCCCCCCCCCCCCCCTGTTTTGAGCAGAAGTAAAAGTGCATGAGAATGAAGATAATACCGCCATAATAAACAATGTCATGGATGCTCACAAACTTGTCAGAAATAAGTTCTTGCCTTCTGTGCAGTCCTGGATTCAGGTGGGATAGATTAAAATTTTTTATTATTTATTTTTTTTAAAAAACATGGAGAAGCAAGGACTGGGGTACAATAAATATTGAGGGAGAGGAAAAAGGAAACTAAGGTTGAAGAAACATTTGTGCAAGCAGAAAAAAGTTCTGTTTTGGTAGAGATAGACAAAAGGAGGCAACAGGAGCTATGTAACTTGTTTTGCTCTCAGATTTAGGTATGCTGCCTACAGTCATACCTATATTTTTTTTTTAGATGCAGTAAAACAGGGTGTATTTGTAAAGGATTAAAGTGAAACACAGCTGGGTTTTGTCAGACATGTCTATATCAGAAAAACTGTGTGTCCTTTCTGTCAGTTAATACTACTGCTCAGGAGCCTTGTGCATGGAATTTGGCTTATAGAAGGACACTCTCAGGAGTTGTTTATACCAGTTGTTCGTTCTTTGTCTTCAGTAGTTGCTGTTAGCTTTTAAATTCTAGATGGGAAAATAAGTGGTTTCATTGATTGTTACTTGTAAAATAAAGAAATTTGTGACCATGTTGTTCCATTAATTATGAAAGAAAACTGAAATTTGTTTTTGGCTCAGATGTCTAGAAAAAAGAATAAGAATGTTGGTTTCTTACTTTGCAGTTATTTACCAGAGCAGGAATAAATGATGATCGACTAAGATGTGCCATTGATCTCAAGAATAAATTGGAGACTGCTATGAAGAAATACAAGGAAATGAACATTTCCTTTAAAGCAAGAAAAAGAAAAGTGGTGAGTTTCTTAAATTCTGTTTTACTAGAGGGTACCATAACTAATGTTTAGCTTGTATACGAAAAACGCATTTTCTCTTAAGCCTTAATCTGGGAAAGTTGTTCTTTTTATAGAAATTTTCTTGAAAAGGATACCAACTCAGCTGGTTGTAACTTCACACAAGGAAGTTGCACTAAACAATTTCAGAGTATGCCAGGGGGCTGGTTATTACACAAACTCATGTGAGGCAGCACTGTTGTCATCTAGGCTGGAGAAGTGGTGAAGTTGAGATTCTGTTTATTCTGAAATTTCTTCATCTGTAACACTGTAACATCCTCAGCTTCTTTTGTGCTTATTTCTCAGTAAACATTGTATTTACTCATGTTCTTTCCAAACTATGCTAGTGTCTCACAATTCAGGAAAGTAGTGTCTCTGCTTTGGAGCACTTACGCTCTCTGTAGTAAGCATAAGCATGTCATGTGATTGAGGCTATGTTAAGAGAGTTAATTGTTATATAGAGCTTTAAAGTGTCGAGGTATTTCACAAAGATTAGCTGCCCAAGACAGTTTTTCTAAAATAGGTAGAACTTGTGAATAAACAGAGGCTGAAAGATCAAATACTTCATTCAGATCCAAAAAGGCGTCTATGGCTTGTTTATGTAGCTAAAAAGCAGAGCTGCATAATACTCATTTCTTTTGGCTGTGATCAAATGAAATTACTCTATAGTTTGACATGAAAATAAGTGGTTTGGGTCAGGGTCCAGAGTAGAGTCTGGCTTAAGACTGGATTGGAAGAATTTAGTCAGGACATTATACCTTGGACTAAATTGTAGTAGCCTTGTTTAGCCATGACTGAGTGTTGTAGACTTTGCTTTCATTGTGCAAATGAAGCTTTATCAAGATTAATCTGGTTCATCATCTTAATACCTACTGATGTACCACACCAGTCAAAAATGCCAACTCTGAATGAAAAGTACTGAAAGACTGTCTTGTCAGAGGGGTTTTTTTCTCCAGTGAAATATGTGCACTACCTTTATGCAACCAGCTATGAAGGAATCCAGACATCTGCTGTCATTCCTGCCATTTGCTTGACAGGACTTCATTTGCTGCACCTCTGCATGGAATATTGGTTGCTATATTTCTTGCAAGATATAAAGGACATTCAAGCCTTGATTTTGTGTGTGTGTGTGTGTGTGCATGTGTTTAAAGTGGTATTGTTACCACTTCTGGAGATTGATCAATGCTATCTATATAAGGTTTGAAAGCTAATAAATTCTATTTTGGGGCGGGGTGGGGGTGGGGCAGGAAAAAACAGTGCTCACAAAGAATACATTCAAAATGCAGCAATGCAGATTGAAGTATGAACTTAAGCATTGAAAACAATATATAATTATTCCTAGGGTTTTTCTCCAGTGGAAAAAATCCAAATTTACTGTTACTGCTGAGTTATTTTAAATTTAAACATGAACATGGAGAGCTTTGTATTGCAGAAGGAAACTATATATTACCTTTTATTCGCATGTCAAATTACTTTGTTAAAACATAAAAACACAGTAAAATGAGTCTGATAGAACAAAATAAACAATTATTAAATCACAGTCTGTCAAATATTTGCATGTCAGCATATGAAACACTACACATAGCTCTTCTTTAATTCAGCATTGCTGTTTGTGTTATGTATTGTTGCTTTTGTCTGTACATCCTTGTGCCATTGGCACTACAGTTCTTGCCATGCCAAAGTTTTGCTGTCTTCTATCATTAAATCCAAGTGAAGAAGTACTGGTAGTCTGTCCTTCAAAGCACTGGCTCAGAGCCATCCTGTCCTGACAGGGTATTATTTGTTAGCACATGGAGTCAGTGAGTTCTCTACCTGCATATGTGTGGAGATGAACACACTTAGAAATGAAGGGGAGCATTTAGTAAGCACAGGGAGAGAATGTAGATAAAAGTGTCTGAGTGCAGAGGGTCCTGCGTAAATTGCTTGGTTTGTCATTGGTCTGTGACATCTCTGCATTTGGATATGATAGCAGTTTTCCTGGCAGTTAGTGACTGCAGTACGAGGTAGCTATATTGTTAGCTGGAGAACATGAAGGTGAATTGTTTGTGTACTTGCTCATTTGGGGTATAGTTATGATCCTGCATCCCGGGCAAGCCTTACATTCGGGGAGAAAATGGTTTTATTTTCTCAGCAAATATGAAACAGAATGATAGGGGCTTGAAAACTTGGCTGGGGACTTGGGCTTGCCCATTCTCCTCAGGCTTTCTGATTTTTCTTTGTGCTCATTCTCCATGCTTCTGTGGTCTCTAATGTCCCCCCTTTTCATCTGCTCTATCCTGTGCTTTGTTTCTGTTCCACCTGGGGCTGAGGGGAGTAAAGGCTTTACCCATCCTCAAGCTGAGATCAAGAAAGCTGAATAAGGGAAAGGTTTAGTGAGAGAAAGGGAAATTGGAGATTTATTACTATGAACTCTACTATCCCCTCAATTCCATAGAGATTTAAATTGCCACTTAAGAGGGGGAAGATCCTGGTGTTCCTTACTGTTGCCATGTGTCATTGGTACTCTTGTTTAGCTGAGCAGTTATACATCATATGGCTGAGATGCAAATAAGTTGTATGTATTTGGAGTAATTCTTGATGGTGTGGTTCAATTTGTGTATACCAGCAATGTAGCTGGATGTGAATTACATTGAGAGGAAGAAGTTGGTGGTTACTTGGTCTGCTTTCACAAAAGAATCATTTGGTTGCTGCAGGAAGGTGTCTGGTTTTGGCAATCCTCACTATTACCTCCGTGCTTTCCATTGTTTTTTGCTTAATTTTCGAGATCACAGAGCACTGGTCTGCAAGGCAGCATCCTTAGGCAATCAGAGTATGTTAGAAAATTTGCACAAATTATTTCCTCTGAAGTTTTTTTCCCTTTATCTTTACTGGAAAATGGAACAGCTCCACTGCTTTGCAAACTACAGGAGAACTTTTTGTAGGTTTATGGAACTTCTCTTTTACAAAGTCACTTGAAGAAAAGCACACAACTTCATACAGTGAAACACTTTGACTTAAAATGGTTTATAGTGACATGAGATATAACCACCTCTTTCTTTTCGCCTCCTTGATGGTGAAGAACTCAAACCACCAGAAAGCCTTAATTACAAGGAAGGCCATCATTTTTATGTAACACTTAAACCCTGCCAACACAAGTAGGCTATGGCACTATTCTGCACTTGCTTCTCAGGAGCTGTGGGAGGAGAGGGAAAAGAACAACAAAGGTTATCCTTTGTCTAGAAACAAATCCCTTGCAGCATATTTTATAACTGTTAATACATCCCAGCTGCCAAAACTGTGTATTCCTTCTTCCTGTTCCTGTGCCCCCAACAGATCAGAAATCATGAAGACATTTCTTCCTGAGCAGTTATGTTTTTTCAAAGCGGAGGGGGATAGACAAAAAATGACAGTCTTGCTTGCATTGGTCAAAGGCAATGAGTTTTTGTGTGCTTATGCAAGTTGCATTCACTGTAGTCAAGTACTTGTTTGGGGTGTGAACTGGGTGTCAGTTTTCTATAGGAAATGTATTTTGAGAGTATAAACAAGAGTTTAGAAATCCATATTTCTGTGAATCTGAGTGTTGGCTGAATCCAGGGGAAGAGGACAGAAGCTGTAATAAGGCTTTTAGTGCACAGTACCTGGATGCTTGGACATCTCTCCCTCTCTGAATGCCTGCTCAGGATAATTTCAGTGCCCAGTAGAGGGAGTGCATACTGCATGCTCAGCGTTACTTTTGCTGCACTACCTTTATCCACAACCAGCCATCATTTCGGTCTGTTTCCAGGTAAACTTACTACAACAGCAATACACCAGAGACACTTCGAGTTAATTCTTGACTCTGTGAGTTATTACGGAAGTACTGTTGTAATGATTGGCAGAGATTGGTGTTTAAATAGAAAATCTTGTTTCCAGAGGTTTAATTCTTCTGTAGGAATAACTTACGGCTAAAATGTTCCTTTAATTTTTTTTTCTGGTTAGAAATAGTTTTGTTTATGTCTGTTTTCTTTTCTTGAAATACCAGATTTTTTTTTCTTGTTTAGTGTCAGATTTGTAGTGGATTAGATGCAAATGGTCTTGCTGTGAGAGGACAAGTGTGTACTATATTTTAAATCATGCATGCTACCTTTGATTTACATCATTTCCCTGAAGGATTATCCATTAGGATAATACTTTGTCCTCACATTTTTAATAGCAATGTGGACCACTAGCTATACTTTGTACACTGGAAGTATATCTCTTGTATATATTATCTCTTACGTTATTGCCTTTGGGAAGCCATAAAAGGCTTACTACTCAGGCAGGCTAGAACTTGGACAGATAAGAGCTAGTAGGCTATATGATGTGAGAAACATCCTGCTCATTTGTCTGTCAGCAGAGTGATGGTTTAACAGGCCAATTAGATTTTGAATTTTTAATTTGAAGTTGTATTAACAACCAGGGATATATAGTTTTTCATTTAACTGTCTTCATTAACGTTTTGTTTCACCTTTCCTTATCGTCTGTCAAATCTAAGCGTGCGCTTGGATCTTGATTTATTCATGTACTTAATTTTATCCATGTGAAACATCTGGTTGAATTCAATAATGTCATTAATAATTAGATTTGGAGAAGGCTGTTCTTGTGTTGTCCAGATTCTGATCTGATCCCCAAATCTTACTGCAATACAAGTCTGATATTTTCTGAAAGAATAACGTCAGAAAATTGTTACAAATTTATATTTACAAGTTAAATATTTTCTGGTTATAATTTAGTCTTAAAATATTTTAATACATAAAAAGATTAAAATTTTAATATGTAATAAATTAAGACAAGAGCTCAAACAATTACTTGGCTGCAAGACTACTGCTGATTTCCACCAACCCCCTGCCCTCCCACCCCACCCCCATATCTTCAACTGCAGCTTGGCATTTTATCACTGCTAGTGAGTTATATCTACCTACTCATTTTGTAGCATTATAACCAGCTTTTTTTAAAAGTCTGTCTTTTGGTTAAGTTAGTACCTCCTTACAAAAAGTCTCACGATTATTTTTTTTTTTTTTTTTTTAATAAGAAGCCAAGGCTGTGTATTTTTTTTTTCCTTTCTGTAGCCATAGAGAATCCAATCCAGCTGACTGCTTTCTTGTACTTACATCCTCATTTTTTCCCCCTCTTTTCTTCATTTTAGAGAAGCTGTTTCTGGGGGTAAGTAGTTGTCCTTAGTGATCTGTCACCATGCCTGAACTCACATCTGCCAAAACATACTCAGACCAAAGAGCAAGAGAAATCTTTGTAAAAGAAGTCTTTTCCTCAGGTGATGCTTTTAACTTGCACACAAATGAAAACCGTAACTCTTAACATAAGTTGCCCTTTGAAAACCAGAAGTGTTTAATGTTGAGATTTGAATAGTAACTTGATGTTGATTGTATGTTTTCTAATACTTAAGAGAAATATAGGAATATTTGATAATTAAATCAGCATTACACCTGAAATGTCCTTTCTCATATTTTATATACAATGTATTATGCTGATAATAAATAAGGTTTAATAACATTTGTATCATCAAAGTAGTAGCCCAGGCAGCATTTAGGTTTTTTAATAAATATTATCCAGACAAAAAAAAAAAAAAATTAAGTCAGCCATAACTGTAAAAGTAAACACAAAATATTTAATGTCATACAGGTGCTTATATTCCCTCCTTTTAAATTTTAACCATCATGTGATAATTTCTATCTGTGAAATGTCTCTTGTAATCGTTTTTCAGCTATAAGAGCTTTCCAGGATTTTTAAGGCTTACTAGGACTAGGATGTGGGACTGATATAAAACAAAACACTGTAAAATTGACCCTCAAAACAGTACTCTTGTTAAAAGTATCTAATCAGCTAGTGTGTTTTGGGGTGGGTTTTGTTTGGGTTTGCTTTTTTTTTTTTTTTTCTTTTCTAGTGGTGAATGTTGCTGTGGTATATTTTATGCTTTGCACTACCTATGCAGCCTGCTGCTCTTACAAAGTTATTAAAAATATCTTGTTATGCAGATCTAGCTATGAATTCTTAAAGTTGTCACTGTGACGACCTCTGATCCCTATCTGATTCGCAGGTCGCACAATGCAATTTGGAGCTTTTCTAATAGAGTGTAAAATAAAGTAGGATGTCTCTGTCATCAAGTTAACCCTTATGTTAAGTATTTAAGTTTTTCAGGCCAAAGGGTCATCTCCCTTGATTCATCTGTGAATACTTAGCAGTGTGTATTCAGTAGGTAGTAGGTATAAATTTCCTTCCTGTTTTTTATCCATCCTACCTTACAAGGGGAAACAGTATACTGAATTGAATGTATTTGTGACGTTCATAAAAGTACATTGCGTAATGTCTATTTATAAAAATGGAAAAGAACACTTCTACTCCTGAAACATGTGCTAACACATTTAAATTTAGTTGATGCAGTAATGTTAAAGTAAATATATTCACATCTGAAGATATTTGTACCTAAAAATCCAGAGCCAGGAATATGTGTAAGGTTATGTGTATCTTGCATAGAATATTTTGTTGACTTGTCTGTAATAAATTAGGTTTGTTAGCTTGTAACAGATCGATATGCATCTCAATTTCAGATGCTGTATTTTTAGCAAATGTGCAGTTCAGATTCATTCATAAATATGATCATTGAAGTAAGTGGCAATTTAGTTACTGACTTTACAGTGTACTTGTGTGCAGACTATATCATGAGACAGGAGCATACACGCATTGGTGGTAAATATAAAGTTTTAGTAGCATGAGTTTGATCCACTCTAAGCATTAGGTGGTAACCCATCAAATGCAGTAGGACTTTTTTGAATGAATAAGTGCTAAAGGGCATCTTGTTATATCATGGTTTAGGTAAAAATCCCATTTCCTAAAATTTCATAAAGAAAATTACTAGTAATGAGAATTTTTCCCCCTCAGTTGTAAAATTTAGCTTTTAACACATATAGGCCCCTCAATCACCACAAAATTAAATCAGTCAAAATGTTGCCTAAAATATTTCAAGGGGTTATAGGAATGCTGTTCATCATCTCCTGGATGACTTGGACTAGCTGAAAAGCACTGGAAAACCTAAAGACTTCTTGGAGGGTGAGAGGAAAAAAAGAGGTATCGGTGGTTGACATTTGAGTTATCAGGCCATTAAAAAAACTTTTTGGTCCAGAAAGGAATATAGCCTGTCCTGGACCTCTCTACAGCCTCAAAAAATGGCTTTAAACAGTTTCATCTGGACCAGTGTGCAGGGAACACTGAAGAGAAAAACAGGCTGGAAAGAAGGGAGGGGTAGTTCAGGTAGAGTGGCTGTTCAGGGTAATACTTGTAACCTTGACAGTGACTGTACAACAGCTGCTTTTTTCTTCAGTAAAAAAACGGGATTTTCCTACTGCTTTTAGGAATGGAAAACATCTTGAACTCTGCTCTGGGTACATTCCTATCTGAGCATGGACTCTAAACACAAGTTCCTATCACTTGGCTTGTAGCTTTGCTGCCTTCATCACACCTCAGTCTTTGAAATGAAAACCTTTCCTTTTATGTTAAGATAAATGAAAAACTGACTAGACACTTTACAGAGTTTCTTTACTCAGTTATCCATGAGTTAAGAAGAAACAGTTTGGTTTTCAAGGCGCAGGTAATGTGTGCGACACTATGCTTGCCTTTTTTGGTTAAAATTACTTCCTCCGTTCTACAATTCCTGAAATGATAAAAATTTAATTCTACCAAGTATTTCTTACTGTGTTATGTAGTTACCAGATTCACTACTTAGCAGACAGGGGGGTTGTACAGGTTACTGATGTACTACTTGTGGGAGCAGAACAGGGAAACGGCTTATATATTTCGGTAGTGATTTTATGGTTGGCTTAAAGGTGATCTACACACAAGCTACAATCAAGAGGGGTAGTCCTCCCTCTCTGTTTCATCCCCTGATGATTCCCAGTGCTTGCCTTGTACCACTGCTGTTGCAGCAGGGTCCTGAACTGACTGGAACCTGGCCCAGAGAAGATTTCTGCAGCAGCATTAAGTTCAGATAGTGAGACTGTCCCTTTCAGTAACTGGATAAACCTGGGTAACGCAGATCCACTTATGAAGGTCAACCTTTACTCAGAGGATCCAAACTGATGGAGTGATACAAATAGCTCATCTCCCAGTGTAAACGAAAAATGGGATGAAAAAGCCATACCAGATAGTAGTGTTAAAATGCATTCCTCTTTACTGTGTAATAAGGTGTGCCTGAAGTATGTACAGTAACTGTGTGGGAGAAGTACGTTCCTGTACTTCTAAAAGTAAGATGTAACCTTTGTTTTTGTATAAATATTACACAAAGATATTCGAGGACTAATGCTACAGTCACTCTTAATAAATCAAATTAAATATACATATCAAATGTAGGGTTCAGCATACATTTTGTAAGAGTAATTCTTTTTTTATGTTGGGGAACTTTTATAGTGAAGGGTAGCAGACTTCTGTTCTAGTTCTCTGGGATGTATGGAAGGGAAAGGCGTTGTTAGACTTGGAGATCTTTGGTAGTTTAAATAACCGTTAGACCTCCCCTGAATGTGGTGGTTATTTTATGAAAAATTTGAATTATGCAAGAGAGCTTTGCCTACTTAATGCACTTTCTTAAGGTTTAAGAATATTTATGCAACCAAGTACTGTTGATTTTGGTGGATGGTAGGAGCCCAAGTAGTGAAGTATGAAAATACATCTGAGGATACACCTTGAATGGTTACTGCTAAAGAAGTACCAAATTTATCTTGCAAACTATTACCTTCCTGAGGTAATAGTCTGTTAAATGCACCAGTTTTCCAGAATACCTTTATTTGCTGTCCTCTATGAAACTGTAAAGGCAAATGCTAGTCCATTGGACATACTGGATGTACTAATATCTTCTGAACAATGATTCCTTAAGATCCAAGGGTTTTTGAACTGTCTTGCACCTTAAGACCTGCTATGTTTTTTGAGTAAATTTTTGCTGCTTTTTATTAAAATCCCTCCTAAACTTACCTGGGATCTTAAGCCTGCTAGGGTCCGTAGGTGCAATAGCTAGTAACAGAATGATGCAGGTTTTGCATAACATGCCTCACCACTATTGTCCTCCCAATGTACATATCCAAGTGTCTGGGTGGGATGGAGAGGGCTTTGGCATGAGTCTTGAGGAAGCCTCAAGCTTGCATCTCCAGGACTATGACAATACTCACAGACTGTGAATAGTGTATGTTGCTTTAAAAAAAAAATGGTTCATTGGGTCATTTATATTGCCAAAACAACTTGGAGCAAGGTACGCTGGTTCGCCAGCATTGTACTTAGGCTAACTGTTGGGCTGGAATCCTTTAAGCATTTTTGTTAACTTCTGAAAATTATGAAATAGTGCGAAAAGTAGGTTCCTAAATAAAAGTCAGCCTGGCCAAATAGCTTATATGCTCTTGAGCAACTACAGATAGAATGAATGGTGATACTTTTACTGGTTAACATAAAATGTGGTTTCCCTGGACCACATATCTAATTTGCAGTCATCTAGGTCTGAATTTATGCTCAAATCACTGAGCAAAGGGGAAGGAGTGTATGTGGGAGGTCCCTATAAATATAACTCTCTTAGTAGTTTATGTTTTCCTTGTGTGGCACACAGCAAAACTCAGGCATGGTTCTGAAACCTGTCAAAATGCCAGCATTTATTTCCACATCACCCTGTGCTGGATAATATAAAAGGATGGAAAAGGAGAAACTCATTGAAGTCCTTATGTGTAAGATATGCTGTTTGACTATTCAGTTTCTATTCCTGATGCCAAAGAAATTATTTTTACCCTGTCACTGTTACACAGAACATCCCCAAATTTCGTTTAAGATGACTGAAGTATGTTTTGTGTTGAGGTTGAATAAAAACTGTATTTGCTTAAGGTTGCCCCTTTAACTACGTTCTATGGTGATAAATATTCTTGTTCCCTAACCAAAATCTTCTGCCTCTAGAAAAATATTTAGTTGGCTTTGAGTAGATGCACATGAGATATTGGCATGGTGGAATAATTTGCAAGATCTTCCAGTGAGGGTATTAGCATATAAATAGCAGATGCAATGACGACCATCACAGCTGAGTACATTTAATTTTTAGTTTATAAGATAGAATGGATTTTTAAATGCATAGCCATCAAGCCTGCTGAAAGACAAATGAAGTTTAGAGTTCACTTGTCTGAAGATGCCTTACATCATTTTTTTTTTAAAAAAAAAGGGAAACAGACACGCATAAAACTGAATAAAAGTGATTTCTTGGGTGAAAAGTAATTGAGATTGCAAACCAAGTTAATTAGACCATGCAAAATTTATTTAATGGTCCCAGCTGTAGTTTGCGAGTAGTGTTTTAGTAAGTGGATATGACTTCATGTGCTATCTTTTTTCTTCCTTTTTCTAAAATAATTAGTAAATGCTGTGCATCTAGTCCTGTAAACTGATTGCACTGTATATTTTGGTCATTTTATGACATGCTTTAATTATGATTGCAGAGGCTCAGGTTTTTAAATCCTCTTAACAGAATGTAGCAATCAGTTTGTATAAAACTGGGAAAAGAACCAAAGGCTTTTCTTTACATCATTCTAAGTGTGGTGTGGTGGGTGGAGGTTTTTTTTGCATTTGTTTCTGGTTGGGATGGATGAGCAAGGCATTTAACTGGAGCTGTGGTTGCGCTGAGCTACACTAACAGCTGGAGGCTCTTGTAGCAGTGACTCCAAAGCAGAAGATAAGATTGCCTTTCTACGAGCATCCAATGTTTGTTTTCAGTATTTTTAATAAGATGGAAAGTAATATGGAAACATCCGGTTTTTTTCAAGTTTAACGAATTAGAGAATGATTTGATAGCACTTGTCTAGCTGAAAGAGTTGGCACTATTTTAAGTTTTTAAATGAAAATCAGGAGAATTGAGGAGACTTTCTGATTACTATGAAAAAATTATGCATGTCTTTTTTTTTTTTTTTAAACTGTATTCACATATGGAAATAAATTAAGCCAAAGAATCTGGAAACTGTCTAGCTAAATCCCATTTCTTCTCGTAGTGAGAGATCTAAGTCAGGAATATGGTAATGTTAAAAAAAACCCAAACACAAACAAACATAGAAACAAAAACCCAAACCAACATGTAGTTTAGTAAATGCGTGATTAATTTAGATAAATGAATAAATAAATGTCAGCATTATAGAACAGGTTGATGCTGAGCAGAAAAGCTTCTGTTCTACATACAATTTGAGGAGCAGTGATGGTGTAAGTAGCCTGTGACGTCTGGGAATCTGGCCTCGCTGCAGATGGACCATCCTCTAGTGACAGAGGGACGGTAGTTCACCCTGTCTCTGATAAGCCTGCTAAACTGTGTTAGTGACTTTCCTTATATCACCTGATAATTAGAATGGATTTGAGAACAGGGCTTTTTTTCCATGTTCTTTGACAGGTTATTGAGAAACAAGCAGTTGTGTGGCTACTTATCTTAGACATATTTAATTCTGTACATTACAAGAAAAGCCTTGCGTTGTGGTATTTATCACTAGAGCTTGTACTTTACTTCCCTTCAGATATGGCACACTAAAGATGTCGTATTGCTTGGTTTATCTTGGTCTCATTTTTCTTGTTTGGAAGTACCTAACCACTCATTCCTAAAAGATTATAATTTACTAATTCTGCCACTCAAAATGTTGCCTTAAATATTAATTTCTTCTGATTTGATTTTTGTTTGATTTTTATTTTTTTAATTGATGGGAAAAGTTTGCCTGTGATGGAAACATAGATAATAAGTAGCTGAGCTTTTGTACTGTGTCTGTGGAGCTTGCTTTGGAGGTCTCTTCATGCTGGAAGTTAAAAAAGATACTTTTCTGACTAATAATGTTGCCCATGAACTCTCCTCGCTTCTATAGAAAGGGAATGAAACAAAACAGCACAAATGGGATGGTTCTGAAGTACCATTGGAATGAAGTAAACTGAGATATACCTACCCACTACTACTGTGCAACTTCTTGAATTTCCACCAGTAAATGACTTTAACATTTTAAAGTAAAAAGATAACTTATCTATTTTGTTAAAGATTATTTCAAAATAAAGACTTTATGTCTGTTTGAAGGGAAAGGGGGGCTTAATTCCTGATAGTTAGTGAAGCAGTTAATTTTTTTTTTACAGGAAATCTAAATTTAATAGAATACCCCAGGGAAATTCAAGGGTGTGAACAATAAGCATAATATTTTATGAAAATGACCCCCATATTTAAAATCTGGCATTATATGTTATGCATTGTAGCACCAAGTCCACATCTACCTTTTAGAAAATTAAAACACATAAATTCTGTTTAGTGTTTGATATGTGCTGCACTAGCTGAAAGCCATAATGCCCCTAAAACCTTGGGTTGCTTTTCACCTTTCATAAATTCCTGGGTAGATTCTATACAAAAAATAATTTTCAGCTCCGTGGCTCATTGTTATTCAAACTTGATTGATTGTCATCATTTACTCAGTGAGGAAGTTAAGTGCTCCTGTCATTTCCGAAGAGTATAATTGGGACGTTTCACAGGTCAGCGGTAGTGACAGGTTTCCCTTTTGATTAGTGTTAGACTGATAACAAAAATTACAGTTTCCTATGATTAATGTTTTCTATAGTACATGAATGCACAGTTCATGGATTGTCCCTAAACAAAGTGAATTTGCATCTGATTATGCCTTTTCTCCATCAGGCTTTTCACATGCTTTGAAGTTTTAGACCATGCAGGTAACACAGCAAAGTTGCTTCTAATGCAGTTTTCAAGTTGAGGATTAGTGAAGCCCACTGAATTTTAGTATGTTAATGTACGGAGAGCTACATGTCTCCAGCAACCTGTGAGCAAATTAGGAGAAATTTCAGGAAAAAAGAGAAGACAGTTCTCTTTTGCATTCTTTTTAATCCTCTCAGATATGCCTTGCACATGAGTACTTGTATTATACCCACTGATATTTTAGGTATAATCGGGTAATTTAAGTTAAATGATCAGTCTTCACTGAGTTTTCTTTCTCTTACTAGTTTGACGTTATCTCTCAGTTCCCTAAACCTGTTGCTGTATATTTGTTTGCACACTATTTTGAGTGAAAACTCAGAAATACATTCACATTATAGAACAGGGAAAATAATTTCAAAGTTAGTCAGCTTTTACATTATGGCACAAAGTTGTAGACTAAGATCATCCATGACAAGTTTTAGCTTGGTGAAATCTTTTTTTAATAGCTAAATCAGAAATGGAATCAGAGTATGGAAAATATGATGTTGCCCAGCTTCTAGGTGGAGAAATAAGAGTGGATGTTATTTCTGCATGTAAGCTGCCCCAAATAAATAAAAAGGGGATGGCAACACCAGCAGAATTTTGAAACCAGAATTCACACAAACCTCCTCAATCTCTGGCCTTCTTCTATTGTGCAAAGTATAAAAACTGATGATGTTTTTCTTTCTAAAGGCCATTGGTAAGGTCTTCCAAAAGTTGCCATTTAACACAGATGTTCTTATTTCATGTCTAGTGCCATGGTGAGTTTGTGATTAGTGGTAGTAGCGGATTCTTTGCATTAGAACTCTGGTTTCTGCTGTGGAGGTCAGGTCCAGCATGCATCTCTCTCGGCCACGTCAGGTAGGGTTTGAATTACTTCATTCTTTTAGATGAGGAAAAATTATTGCAGTGGGGAAACAAAAAGTAAACTAGGGTGTAGGATACTTCAGCATAGCCTGAAGGCTGGCAGCTTGTGAGATAGCGATAACTGGGCTGAAGAGACTACATTGTCGTTGTTAGCTGTCTTCAGTAGTAGTGTACTTTTAAACATGGTTGTGCTGAGACTTTATTTTAAAATGAAGACTAATTCAGTGTTTTCTGGTAAGAATGCAGTAGTGATTCTCTCTATTCCTCAGGACATTATGCTTTTTTTCTCTTCCTTTTTCTCACTAGAACTGCAGCTTTCTTAAATCAAAGTAATTTTTAAACAGAGGGGGAAAATAGTACTTCTAACTTGTACCATCCATTCATTATATGTTAAAGTATATTGATATGTGTATTAATATTAATTAATGTTCTTTATTAGAAATTAGTTCCATCCAGCTTACAAGTAACACTGACCAAAAATAAATGCTGATATTTATAAAATTTATTATTAATTTTAAATTTTTAACTAGGTTCAATAAACCAAGATTGGTTTCTAGGTTTTTTGGCTTCAGAGTATATGTATGATTTAAAGGAACTCAGCTGTGACATGAGATTAGAGTAGTGAATTAAATTGGCAAAATTCTGCTGCAGGCAAAACCTGCAGTAACCTCTGGTGCTTGTAACAATGAGTAGTTGATATGAATATCAACATAAGTCAGTTGTAGTAAGAGAACATGGCTGAAAATAGTAAAAATTATGCCATTCCTTATCTATTGCTTTGGCTTGCTGCAGTGAAGTTGAAAAAAGTGATAACCTGTGGTAAGGTTGGTCATAGTGGATATTCCTTATTTCCTAGACTCGTAAAAGTGCATGGCAAACATCCAGTAACGTGCTAATTATGTTGTTAAGAATTGGGTAACTCACAAGATGGGCAAAGAAAATAAAGCATAGACCCTCTGTTGTTGCTGCCTTTTTAGAATAGTTGGCATTTGTTACTTTAAAGTTCTGGTAGTACAGGCCATGTCTAAGGTGGCACAGATTCTTTTAGCTTATCTGTAGCAGAAAAATTCATTTTCAGTATGGAACAAGCTTAGGAAAAAAAATGTAGACTGACT
The DNA here is from genome assembly GCA_035590215.1 of Microhierax caerulescens. Classification (NCBI taxonomy): domain Eukaryota; kingdom Metazoa; phylum Chordata; class Aves; order Falconiformes; family Falconidae; genus Microhierax; species Microhierax caerulescens. Next base: position 45,522,449 of record JAVJGJ010000001.1, read on the forward strand.
GGCACATAAATAGTAGTAGCTAGCTGAAATGATATATAAGAAGCCACATATGTGGATGAATTACCCAGGTTAGTTGGTAGGAACTCCGTTTTTATTTTTCAGCTAGTCATAAGTACTCAATTTCAGACTGCAATATAGACCAAGTGCATGCTTTAAAAAAAGCATTTTGTTGGTCTTGACCATAGTAATGTGTACAGTCTAATGGTATGAAAGGTTAAGATGTACCGAATTAGTTAAATGAATATATCAAATTATTTTTAGTGCTGTTGTGAAGAAATACAGTAAACACTGTAGTACACAGATCTGAATATTCTTACTGTGGTCAGTGTGGCTTGCCAGATCTGTCACCTTCTTCTCCTGTTTGTCTGCTCTGGTTTTGAGCTCTTAAACAATTTGTAGTGCTATTTAAAATGTCACAGGCTATTTGGGTGCAGCTAAATGAGTGAAGTCAACTAAAGGAGAAGAGATAAGGCTATAATTTGCTCAAAGTAAAAGTCTTGATGTTATTTTAGAGATATTTCTTTTTGGTCCTATTACGTAGCTTCACACTTTCTCAGACTTCACCAACTGCATGTGTTCTAATGGATAAAAGGGCTTTGAACAAGCCCTTAGGATAGAGCATGGCTTTAGAGATAAAATGTTAAGCAAAGGCCTAATCTTAAATAAAGATTAAATATGTAATTAGGGAAATACTTTTGACATAGAGCAGTCTCAGTAGGGCTATCAAGACATCTGTGAAATATTTTCAATGTGAAGGGAAATGGGAAATGAAAAGCAGTGTTCATATTTAAAATAAAATAAAACAAAACCAACTGAAATATCTCTGTAGATGAAAGCCTTGGATGATGATGATGATGACAGTGAGGACGAAGATGAATTTGTGGAGGTCCCTGAGAAGGAAGGTTATGAGCCTCACATTCCAGACCACCTGCGTAAGGAATATGGTGAGTTTGCCCAGCTGTGACAAGCTTTATCCCTGCATGTTACTGCTGCACTAAAGTAAATAAACAGCCATTCTGAAGTAATAAAGTGATCAGTGGTGTGGGTAATCTCTGACTGCTATGAGGAAGTCATTACATAGATATGGGAACAGCGATTGGCTCTAGATAAACAAATACTTTCGAGGAGCGAAAGCAACTGAGACGAGAAGCTTATTTCATTCCATCATGTTCCACTGTACTTTAGAGCTCGAAACAACCCTATGTGCGTTTATAAGTGTGCTAAACACATACTGCGAGCCAAGGGATTGCAAAGTAAAGCTGTAAATGAGCCTGAATATTAGAAATACTGGTAACAGTCTGGTGAGATGGGATAAGGTTTTCTATCACCTGCATTAATAGCCGTTGGAGATGCACAGCGACTTCCTCCTGTAGGATGGCCAACTCGCAGCTCAGAAAGAAGGCTTTTTTTTGTTTGGGTATTGCTATCACAAGATATTAAATGTAGCTCAGACTTCAAGTGCAGAATTACAGCCACTGAGCACATACCAGATGACAAAATATGATCTTGCCTTCTTTTAATGCATTCTAAAGACATTTTTTAAAATAAAGATATACTTATAACATGTTTTTGTGAAACTGAGAGGGGAGTTACTGAGGAAAATTCAACTTAAGTAATTAAATTTCAGTGTACTACTACTTGCCCTTTGCACACCTAGCTTATTAAGTGTCTGCAGCTTTGCCTCTGTGTAGCAATTTGTATTATAAGATTCAAAAGATTTCAGTACATTTTAGAGGAGAGGGTAGAAGTGGAAGTTAATCTTGGACACTGTAATAAGTTTCTTGCTCCTACATTTCTCCGTAAGTATTTATGTAAGACTGGGGCTGTGTTACGCATCTTCCAACCCTGTTCATGCTTATTTTTAACTTATCTTTGGTTTCCATCGTGAAAGTCAGGCTGCAGCTATTACCTGTGTAAGCCAAATATTTCTTTTTGCTGAAACAACGGGGTGTGCCTGTGTAAACCCAAGATGATGTAGCTCAATTACCTTTTTAACTGTCTTCTGCCAACAAATTTGGCTACTGGCAGTGAAAGGTGTCTACACACCACAGACAGTAGTGATAACATGTAGAGGCTGGGGTCAGCTCAAAGATTTGTCCAGGTGTGAAGTCCTGCTAGTGCCTCTGTCTATCCCACCTAAACTTAACCTACCAGGACAACCTGGGAAGTAAGGCCTGCATTGGTTATCTGTGTATCTGTGTTCCTTACCTAATGACTTGGCAGCAAGTCCAACTGGTTGATTGCAGTTTGTTTGAAGGAGCGGTATGTCTTCATTCCTCCATGCCTTTTAAATCGGTGGAAATCAGTGACTATGTAGAGGACTGCTATTAGACTAGTGCCCTAGTGAGCAGGTAGCTGCAATGTGGTTTGGCATGACTGAGCATATGTGTTGCTTGGAACAGTCTGTAGGCACTTGCTTTGCCCAACCAAGAGTTGGGGAAGATGAAGTGGAACTGGCAGTATTGAGATAGAGAAACGGGAAGTGGAAGTGTGTGTTAAACAAGAACACAGAACAGTGATGAAGGGCTGTAGGACACAAACGCAGGAATGGGACAGCTTTTTTTTTTTTTCCTTGTTGTAAAAAATGTATTTTGATAGAACTATACCAGTATATGTTGGCTATCCCAACTACCTCAGTCTTGCAATAAATACTGAATAAATTCTAATTGCTGCTAACAGTGGGACTTTCAGAATACAGTGAGAGGGGTGGCAGTCACCCCAGACAGTTGAGAAAAGCTTCACATGCATATGTGGCTAATGGAGTCCAAAAACATTGGTAGTATAGTAAATGAATGAGAAAATGAGGTTAGTTATTAACATAGCTATGCTTGTTCTTTGGATATTTTTTTTCCTTGCTTTGTTGGTATTCATTGTGCCAAAATTGTTCTAGGTGCTGGAACTTGTTTTCCTTATCTTTAACAGCAGCCTGATGAATCCTAACATGCAAAAGTTCTGTTTGTACTTGCCAGCTTCCACTGGAAGTGAAATGTACGCTATCTTCACTTTCTTCCCTTGTCTTCCTCATGGACACACATTTTTAAAAATAAAGCATCTTACCACCCTTTGTACTACATTAACACAGTACTTTGCTCCCATTTTAATTCCTCCTCATGGAAAAGGACGAAAGAAGCAGCCTACTATCTACTCAAGGATACTTAAAAAAAAAAAATCTGTATAAAATGGATTAAGAAATTTCTAATTAGTATTTAAACTATTGCTGATAGGAAAATACATTATAGTGAAGAAGCCAATCAATCAGAAAACAAAACCTCTTATTCTGTATACATCTAGTTATGTGGGAGTTAATGGTCACGCTTGGCTGTTCTTTATCTGATGTGTTTGTTTAAAATAGCATTTTGAGAGAAGTGAAACATTCTTGATGTTTCTGAAGTCATTCAGATGTTCTTGCAGAGATTTAGAGTTAGTATGTAAGCTCAGGACATTATAAATATAATATAAATATTATAAAATAACATAAACATACAGTTAGTATGTAAGTTCAGGACAATCTGAAAACAATTCAGAATTGCTGAAAAGAATTCAGGTAGTCTTAGAGTCATAGAATGATTTGGGTTGGAAGGGACCTTCAAGATCATCTAGTTGCAGCACCTGGTCTTTTTAGCATGTGCTTTCTTCTTTCTTCTCTGTACTTAGGTGTGTTTCTGGACCAACTGATCAGTTACTAGTTCAAAATCTACTTCAGAAGCTGATATATAACTATTGCATTAGCCAGTTGATTTATGTGTAATTAGGTCTGCATGAGGAAAATGGAGAACTGGATTTGCTCTACTGGATTCTGTTCTGCATGTGTTTTTAATACACAAAATAAAATAAGCATCCCTTTGGCACATTTTGTTTAGAAAAGTGAATTATCATATTAAAATACACAAGAATAAATTGACCTCATAGTAGCACATTATCATCAAGAGCTGGCTGTGTTTAGACAGCCACCTGTCTAATTAAATATGGTACGTTGTTCCATGTGCAAATGCAGGTGTCATAGCAGTCACTTTAGCTTTATCTTAATATCATTCAGGTAGGATTTTGCTACATTTCTTTAGTTCACGAGGACTCCGAGCTAAGAAAATAAACCTCTGTGAATGTGGAATTCACATTCACTAACTGGAACATTAAGCCTTCCATGTAAAATAAAATCTGTGTTCTGTGGAAGGTGTGAACAGTTTAAAACTTTTTCCCTGTGTTGTTACTTTTCCTGAATAAACTAGAAAAAGTGAACAGCTCCTCAGATTAACTTTTTATACCAAACAGGAGAAACAAAGTTCTAAAACGTGACTATGGAAATGGATTGAAATGTGACTTTTAAATTACTGATTTACAAGTCACTTGATTCCTTTTCACTTCTCTTAGGAAAATGGAAGTATCAAACCAACAAAGTAAATTTCAAGCTGAGATGCTATTTCTGATGATGCATACGTTTATTTGGTTCTCTTGAGATCTGGAAAGTTTGTAAAAAAAAAAAAAAAAAAAAAAAAAAAAAAGTAAAAAAAATTAGACAGGGAGTCTTGTATGCATAAGTATATAGACATGTGCAGTTGTATTTGTGTATATGTAGTTGATGATATCAAAATTGATGATGATATTTAATATATAAATGAACTGAGCATAGGTACAGTTTGGGTGGAGGGAGAACTGAACAAGTCAATTTAAATCTCCATGTAGAAGATGAAATGTAAATTTGTTAAAAGAATTTAGGTGATTAGATAACTGAAGTGTGAAGATATAACCCATTAGGGGTGTCATGCCAAATTAGCATTACTAGACTTTTAACGACTTCCCATTTGTATAATCCTTATTTACACTTGCACCTGGTGTCTGCAACAGACAAGAGACTGGCCATCCTGTGGTACCACAGGGCCATTTTAAATACATTGTGTTGCTAAAGAGAAACACTGGGCTGAAAAAGAAAAAACACTGTAAAAATAATTTCCATAGGGTTTCTCTGGTTCTCAGCACTCTTCACCTATGTTGCTTAGTCATTAAAGAGTAACATGCCCTTGTATGGCTAGTATTGCTAACCTTCTAAAAATTGAGGTATTATTCATTTAAAAGAAAAATTTATGGGGAGATAAAATATTGTTTGCACTTGAGATTTCCCATATTCCAGCCTTTGCTGGTCAGCTGTTGGTTGCATTGGCTTAGACCTTCCGGTGGATAAGGTAAGGGGTGGAACTGTGCAGCTTCTGATATTGTTCTTGTGCCATGGACAGAATTTGGTGTTGGTGCCAGCATGAGATTCCTTCCTGCCCTTTGGGTGGTCTTGACATAGCTTGTAGCTGAGCTCTGAACTGCATAGGAAGTGATCAGTTTTGAGAGATGCTTTTCCACATAAAATCAGAACAATTCTAGGGTCTAGTTCAAAGCAGCCACCTCCAGCAACTGTTGTCTCCTAATGGGTTTCATTAATGCATAATTTTTGTCTGTGTCTCAATGCATGCATTCATGGACATACTTATGCGATACAACACTGAGGTACAGGGAAGGTCTATTGCCATTTTAAAAGTCATGACATGAGGAAGCCATCTGACTTGGGAATATTAGCATGGAAGCAGTCTACTGGTTGTCAGGTTTCATCCTTATCCAAAATTATATACAAAATGGCTGTACAATCAAGAGCACAAACCATTATTTCAAATCTGGTTAATCAGATTATTTCTCTTGTATTTGAGCCTTAAGCCAAAATATTTTTAGATCCTTGACAGCTACTTCAGCCATTCACATTGCATCTTAAATCCTTCTTGGGATTTCTTTCATATTGGGATCAAAGCTGCATTTCTGAAATCCCAAGGGCTAGTTCTGTCCATTTCAGAAATTCTTCCCTTTTCCCATCAGTGTGATGTGCTGTTGTGGCTTAATGTCACCACACTGCTTTTCCTAATCTGATGGTATCTGGGCCATACATTTTCTATGTGTTAAGTAGCTGCTTTATTTTTAGTATGAAATGTCATAGCAACATGTGAAAGAAGGCTTATACCCCGGTTGAACAAATAAGGTGTAAAAACCAGACTATTTCCTTGAGAGAAGTTGCCACCTGTTTTTTTTTATGTAGAATTAGGAGTGCTTCAGACTACACAAGCTGTTCTAGTGCAGCTATTACTGAGCATTTTAGAAACAAGAGTAAGATTGCTTTTGTGACCATTAAAGGTGTGGGGGTTTTATAGCTTTTGCATCTTCTTTGAAGCCTGTGTTAGAAATAACAATAAAATACTGCATAGACTAATGCATGATGCAGTCTTCAGATTTGAAGCAATAAAAATCATGCATTTTGGGGCATTTATTTAGACAATTGCACTTGTTTGTATTGACTAGGTATACGCTACTCTGCACCTAAGCAGCAGGCTTCTCTGTATATTGTTTTTGAAAGTTTTATTCTCTTGACTGGTGTCCATCAAGACATGCGGAGGACACAATTAAAAGTAAAGCTGCCTCAGAAATGTGGAATATAATAAAATCATCATTACAGATTAAAAAAATAGGAAAAATAATCACCAATTTATTGGAATCTGATTCTTTTATTTGCTACAGATAAGATTTTCTAAATACTTCTAAATGTTTTCATTTCTGTGGTCGAGTATTAATGTTTCATCTGTGTCACACTGAGAACAATGACACTAAATTTGAAGCCTTGCATGTTATCTAACCACGTGTTGCTGTGTAGCTTCACTATACCAACTCTTTCTTAGCTCTATCTACTTCATTTTTGATGCAGGAAGTAGGAAAACAGTGTTTTCAGTTACTATGTACAACAGTAACATGCTCTTTTATCCTACATCTAAATGAAGTTTCTCCCATAAAGACTGTTTTGCTGTTTTATACAACAGATTTAAACCTAAACATGGCAATGCATAGGGCGTGTATGCAGGTGTTAATAAGGTGAAGTAGAAACCACTTGTTTTGACCTGTGGCAAAATGATGGCTTTCATACTGGTGGTCTTTCCTCCGTAGAAGAATAACAGATTTAGTTAATACAGAATGATTAGCTGTTTTTATAGTTAGGTTTTCCTCTATTCTGTAGGAGTCTTTTTAGTAGTACGCATGAAAATCTGGAAGTAATGGGGAAAAGCAGAGATCTTAGTGTTGACTTTACATCCCTAACTATAAAATCTAAACGTCTGCGAAATATGCAGTGAAAGATTTTGTTTTCAGTGCTTATTACTCTTCTAAGAAAATACTTTGTTTAGTTTTTCTGTTGGTATGGTTGATTAGGGTTCCCTGGTGTGAGGCATACTTGAAAAACTTACTTTTTTTTTAATTACTTTTTTGTAATAGCTTTTAAAATAATAGGGTGTTGATCAAGTCGAGGCTTCTACAGGAGAGAGGGAGATTATCATGGCAATGACCATGAAGTAGACTTGACTCAAGGATGACTCAATGCAAATAAGAGAACAGAAGTGTGGGATTGACACAGTGGCTTCTGTTGCTAATGGGTAGGTGTATTTCATACATAACGTAAGGTGGGTTTATTTGGGGCAAGATTGCCTGAAGAACAGTTTGGACAATTGTTTTCATCAGCTATAGGCCATAAGCATGTGCATCACCATCATTAAACAAATAACCGGTACTTTCTTAGTATATACAAGCAAAGTATTTAATTGAGTTTACAGGTGATATTGCCTCATTACATTGGCATGCCTTGAATATATCTGTATATGGACAAACACATAGAATCATAGAATTTATTAGGTTGAAAAAGACCTTTAACATTGAGTCCAGCTGTTAACCCAGCACTGCTAAGTCCACCACTAAACCATGTCCCTGAGTGCTACGTCTTTTGGGCAGAACTTTACCCAAACAAGCATTAAATCCTCATCCCACCTCCTAAGACTTTTCCCTGCTGTCCTGGGCAAGCCACTGAATTTTTTGTGGGTCAGAAATAATGATACCTCTTCACTTAGCAGTGTGAGAGTGCAGAAAGGAGAATATTGCTTGGCAACACTAAAACCCTACCGAGCTTCTATTAATCATGGATTTCTGAACCTGCTTCTCCTTTGTGTGCTTTATCAATGTGGTCACAGTTGTTCTATATAGCTACACTTAGGACAATAATTTAGTAAAACTTACTATAATGCAGTATTTGGAATGAAGATAACTTTGCACACTTACAAAAAAAAAAATGATTAACACTTCCCATAAAATACTGCTGCATCCATGTGGAAGTATTAAGTGTAGATACTTCTTCTGATGCATCCTAATCAATCGATTATGCAAACTCTCCTTACTCTCAGGTGGGATCCTTCTATGTAAGTAAGGTTCCCAGAAAATCTGACAGAATGTAGGATATATATTGGATTGCTACTAAAATTCTTAGAAAATAATAGCCATTGCACAGGATGTTGATATACTTCCAAGTAGTTTGCAGCAGTAGTATACCTCATAGGAACTATGCAATGGCCAGGGTCTGCCAAATGATAAGCAAGAAGTTTAAAAGATCAGGCAGTAAGGTGTAGGTTTTAACCCAAACTCTGCTGCTTTAATTTAGTCTGATTCTTAACTATGATTGTAGAACAATAGTGTTAATTAATGAGTTAACATTATAACAAATTAACATATTCTGTAATTCCAGTAAGCCAAACAAAGTATGTAATGTTAATGAACTCTTCTAGTTAACTAACATAGTTCTCTTTTTTTCTGTAATTTGAATTTCCAAAGTAGAACTCTAAAATTTTAGATAAACGTTAACGAGCATAGCTGCATTCAAAGGCTCTGGGGACATCTTATTTTGATTGTTTAAAATCTTGATTATAAAATACCCTTTGACAACTCTTAAAGTAGTGTAATTTATACAGAAATTTTAATATGTGCAGTTGTCCATGTGATAAGTTGCTTTGAATGCACACACAGCTTATGTGTGCTGTGAATGTATTTGCTAAAGCCACCTCTGGCATTTCAGCATCCTCCCCCAGCAGCTGCAGACAGCAATTTGTGTGGTGGCGTTCAAGGGTAAGATAAGAAACTGTGTCTATCTAAAATTAAAGAGGAAGTTTTCTACCACAATAAAAGGTAAGACTTTTAGTCACTATTATCACTGTATGAATGCTTCTGAGGTTTTGTTTGTAACAGATATTTTTTTATTATTTTTTTTCCTCATTTTAGAGTTCTGTGTTGATGAAGTGACACTAACAGGAAAAAAGAGACTTTTTGTTTTTTTCAAGGTAGACACAGATTAAATTTGATCCTAATAAAAAAAAAAATCAACAATCAAAACTGACTATTAATTTGTGACATAAAGATCAGTTATCTGTTAGAGCTGACATGCAATTCAAAACTCTATCCCTTATGAGCAGCAAAACCTTCAGAGATAATGAAATCTTCCTCTTATATGATCACCTACGTTAATTTTGTTCACACACACATCTGTGCACAGAGGGGTATAGCAGAACTGATCCTGAAATGCTGAAGCTGTTCAGAAGCATTGCCCCACACATTGACTTGAACCCCCTGGTCTGTAAGTCTATGCGAAGTAAGTTTTGCAAAATTCTGTTCCCTTAGGTAAAGCTTACTCACTTACTGAGTTCAAATACATGCAGGTTTTTTCATTGCAAGCACAGTAGAGGATAAGTGTGGAAATACTCTACCTGAACTGCTGGGGTTTTGACTGTCTTGGAGAATGTCGATACTAATATAAATGGCATATATTTGGCTTGACTAAGATTCAGCAAATGGGAAACAGAAACTATTATCTTTTTTTCAGGAAAGTTGAAGTCCATAATACTTGTTTATATTCTATCTCCGTTTTTTCTATTAAACCTAAGTGAATCTGAAGTAGCTAGATTTCGTCTAAATCCACACAGCTGAGGAAACCTGTGCTTGCTCTTTCTCTGAGGGGCTTTTATCTCCCCCTAATCCCACCATTTCTGTCAGGACATAATCTCTTTCTCAAATTTACATTTTAATTACAAGGCCAGCTGAACTAGCTAAAATCAATAATGTCAGCATTCAGCAACCTAACTTCAGCTGAAACCCCAGCCTCTCTCTTTCCTTCTATCGATTTATCTTGTGAACACGGTCTACTTTATTGCTTCAGGCAAATAGGTGCCATTTGGTCAATTTAAACAAAAAAGGGGATTTGAACATTTTTATGATTCTTTCTAAAAGCTGCTACTGGAACAATTTGAACCCAGGTACTGTAGCTGTGTTAAATAAGACACACAGAACAGAATTCTGAAGAGGAATTTGGCTTCTAAAACTGAGCTTAATGTCATCTATGTCTTAAAAATAATAAAAAAAAAAAAAAAAAGGAAAAACAACCCACCCTGATATTGGATACCATTCAGCTAGGGCTGTCTGCATGGTGACTTTTGTCTTTATCTTGTTAGGAAAAACTAATTTTATAAACAAGTATTCTTTAAAAAAAGCCCACAGTAGAGGTGGTGTTACTGATGTCGTAGTATATTTACCTTCAGCCGTTTTTCTGTTAATGGTTTAAAATAAGAAATCAATGGGAAAATATTTTGTTCTTGTAACTTAAGAATTCCTGTATTGATCTTTTGGATGTGATTTTATCTATCTAAATGTCACATTGTCCATTTATCTCTCTTGCCTTTTTGGTGTGTTGCTGACTGCTTGTCTCTGCTGTTCCTCTCCTCCCCCTGCCCTTAACCCTCCCCACCCCCAAATCAGTGTAGTGAATGAGTAATCATGCTTTCCATAAACATAATAGGAAAAAAATGGAAAAAAACCCCTAGGATTCTCTGAGAACTTTTAATACATATGCACATATTCTCTCTGAAGAGGAAAAAAGGTGAGGTGAGAAACACATACCTTCTATCTTCTGACTTTGAGACAATTTGTAAATAGTACCCATACAAGTGCTCTCAAAACCATTGCTTTAAACAATGCTTTTCAGAAAGGTATTCTTTTTTCTTTTTTTTTTTTTTTTTTTTAAAAAAAAAAAGGCAATTTAACATGCTACATACAGTCTAGGCAATTCCTCATTACAGATACAGTCTATCACATATTTTTGTCAGCTGACATTATTCATGCCAAATGGCCTGTTTATAACTGTTTCTGTCACAGAAGGAAATTTAATTTTCCAGAACTTGGTAATTCTAAGGTATGGTTATAACAATCTTTTGGGTTAATTCTGTTTCACTTTGATACAAAGCACCTGATAAGAGCTTTTTCCCTTTCTAGCCTATGACAGGAGCTGAGATGAAGTCCTATCCTGCCCCCTTTCTAGGTATATAAATTCAAGATTGCTGCTTCAATGTTATATTGAAGTGCTGTTTAAAAAACATTTTTGTGGAGGCACTATTACCCCTTTTGAATGGCAAGTCCACAGCCTTATAAGTGTCATGAGATAAATACCTAGGCTAAATAGCAAAATAAATTATCTGCTTAGTTCCATGTATTATACTTAATTATTATCTCATAGAATGGTTTGGGTTGGAGGGGACCTTAAAGATCTTCTACTCCAACCCCCTGCCACAGGCAGGGACACTTTCTACTAGACCAGGTTGCTCCAAGCCCCATCCAGCCTGGCCTTGAACACTTCCAGGGATGGGGCATCCAAAGCTTCTCTGGGCAGCCTGTGGCCAGTGTCTCACCACCCTCATGGTGAAGAACTTCTTCCTATTAACCTAATGTAAATCTACCCTCTTTCAGTTTAAGTCATTACCCTTGTCCTATCACTACATATGCTTTCCTTGTCCTATCAGTACATGCCTTTTTCCTTGTTGCTGGTCCTTCTGCTAATTTTGAGACCCTTTTCCAATGCACAGATTAGTCCTTTAAATTTATTTATTTATTAGCCATGTTCTTTAAAGCCTTGTTGACTTAGGGAAGGGAAGTCAGATGACAAGGTGAATGTGGCATGTTCATCGCTTTTGTTAGAGTATGTGACATGGGCATGTGCAGCAGCATCACCAGCCAAAAGCAAGATGGCCTGTGTCTGTCTACAGCTGGTGGGCAGGTTCTAACCTCCAATCTGAGAGCATAAAAATTAAAAGGGGTGATCCTTCTTTGCATCACAGTCCATGCTGACTTCAGTCCCCAGGAAGCATTGGACAGCTTGAGCAGCACTGTCTTTTTGAGATGCACAGCCTTAGGAATGTGGGCTTGGGTTTTAGGATGTTTTCCAGAGAACAGAACAAGGAGTCAGGGAAGATCTGGGTTGGACACTGACTTCAGACTGTACTGCGTGTCTTTTTTCCACTCTGCAGTGCTTGCTGCCTGTGAACATTTGGATGGTTAGGTACTTGCTGAAGCCATTCTGGGACTGCCACTGGACTGGCATTACTGAAATACCCACTCACAGATGTATGTTCGCTCCTGTGGGGTATCTACGTGATACTCAAGTAGCCTTTTCTTACAAAAGGTGGAATGTGCCTGCCAGAGCTGGGTCTGGTCTCTCTGTGGACATGGGCAAATACTAGCATGTACATGTTGCATCACAGATATACTTGCCTCAACCATCTTGTTAAAGTGGTCCATGTTTTTCTTTATCATACACTGGGTAAGCAAAAGGAATATATTAAGCAGAGAGGTCTCTATGAATGTTTATTTACTGCTGATGGCTAGTGCTCTCATCTTCTTCCCTTCTACATGGCTGTTTTCCTTCCCTCTTGTTTTGAAAGGGGCAGGCGTGCCATCTGCCACAGTTGTCATTACTGGCCTCTGCCCTGAATTGCCTTGCTCTTAAAATATTTTTCTCCATTGTTAGCAGCGTAAGCCATACTAGAGAGAGACATGGGATCTTAGACGGTCTTAGAGTCCTCGTCCTTGAGAGTACTCTGGGGTGTTCTCTCTTCTCTGGAGTCAGTTGTATTTGGAAGATCTAGGAATGACTGAAGTGATCACTCACTGTATGCAGCAAAATTTAAGGCTATATATGCACATGAACCAGATCCAACTGGATTTCTGCTTTCGTTTTTGTCTCCTTCTGAGGGGCTCCAACTTTGTGGATTTTGAATTGGAATTGTCAGCTCTCTCTGGAGAGAGGATATCCAGGAATTAGGTTAAGCAGTGGATTGACAGGACATCCTTTTCAGTGCCCTAAGCCTGGAGCCTTGGAAAGCAAGGAGATGTCATTCCCTGCACAAGGACTCAGCCTCTGATCTAGGTACTTGGACAATGTAGACCCGTGTGTACTGGGGGGTAGACCTAGAAGGTTACTACCTCAGCAGCTTAACCTGTGGCTTGAGTCAGGCAATGCCTTCTGTGTTCATACCCTATGTGTTACAGGGAATGAGTGGTGCAAATGAATCAAGGAAGGATGAATTGCTGGAAGGCCTCACAAGGTAGGAGAGGTCAGGGCAAATTTCTGTAATGTTGTTTGTGAAAAATATGTTTTTCTCTGAAACGAAAACATATTGTGTACCAAAGCTACCTGGCACTATGGATCCTGAAATTTCCCACTTAAAGGGCAGGTCATAGATGCCACGTTAGCTTTTCCCTTTATAGTTGATACCGTTCAATTAATTTAATGACTAGCAAACAAATTAGCAAAGCAAAAATACTTCTGGATACAGCTTCAGGGCTGGCTAGAAGTCTGCAAGAGACTAGAAGTTCCAAATAAATAATGGCGAAAACATTTCAGGTAAATTCTGATTGCTTTTCGTAATAAGGCTGAGATAACTTCCTGAAAATTTTGGCTTTGTGAAATCATGAGGTCTTGTGTTAATTTAGGGGGATTTTGAGGGTTGGGGCCTTGCATTTCAATCAATTCTTTTATAAAAAGGTTTTCCGATGTGGTAGGTGTAGTCTGTTGCATTAGCGTGAGGGATCATAGCTTTCCATTTTTAGCTGTTGTTGGCTGAAAAGTTCGTTACTACTGTCAGCTAATAGAGTTGCTTCTGTAGCTCAGTGGGTAGAGGCATGTGCTGTCTAACTGCTCAGTCTATCTAATTGCATCATTACAGTCTGTGCTGATTGTCTATTCTAGCTGTATAAAGTAATTAAGTTGCCCTACCACTGAGCTGCTGGTGCTGAACATCAATGCTTGGTACTGCCTTGCAGTGGGCTTGTTGCTCAGGTGTAGCTTAGGCATTTACTGTCTCTTAATCTTACGCTGTGGGTATACTCATTGCTTATGCCAGCACTTCAGATATTTTATCTTGGCAGATTGTGTGGTTTAGCAGCTGTGAAAGAAGAATGTTCTCTAGATAATTCTGTTTGCAGATATATTTAGGAATCGAAACTCAACTATTCTCAGTGGTGCTGCCTCTTAACAAATCGGGAAGAGAAAAAAAAAAGCTATTTTGTTTTATGTTCTCAGCTCTAAAAGGTCAGTGTGGTAGCTGAGAATCACCAAAAAACAGGGAAGTGCCTCATACACACTTTGTTTTTTCACTGGGTGTGCTTCTCCGCCAGCCATGCTGGGTGACAGTAGTTCCTGTCCTTGTCAGTCGTGTTGCAGTGAATCCCCCACCCAGAATGGTTTCTCCTTGCCAAGCTGTAAGAGTTCTAGCAGGACTTTTTTGCAGACACTGTGAAGAATTAATCTTAGCACACAGGAGGATATGGATGTATGCCTTTCCTTTTGCTTTTTACTGCTTTTAGACATCTTTTGGGATTCCAAGTATTAAACAGTAGTGCATATAGTTCCTTTATTCTATTTTACCTTGATATAACCTTCAGTATAGAAATGTTGTTCCAGCAAGCAGATGCAACACTAGAAATCTATACACAAACAGCAGTATTGCAGTTTAGGCAAAGATGTGTTGTTAAAATCCTTCTTTTTAAGATGAAGTAACATCATAACATCATTCTTTGTTGTCATACAAATTTAAAAGTTGCTTTGCTGTACTTAGTTACTCAATCTGTTTCTGCTCCAAAATAAGAAAAATTTCACAGGCAGAAATATCACTCTGAGTGGGATTGATGTCTAACACAAACTTGAAAGTAGTAAGACATGTGAATCAGCACCCTGAGCTGTTTGGCCCCACTGTGAAGCACTGAGGGTGGGAGAAGTGAATTGCTGCTAAGCATCAATTTTTTTTGCAGGGCTAGAACCCCAGTCACCTCCAAAAGCACTGGTGGGGAGGACATCAATAGGACCAACTCCAACGAGCTCCCATGCCTTGCTGAAAAGGGATGAAGAAGAACTTGATCCAACCTGTGCAGCTGCTACGCTGAAACTTATTAGAGACAAGCTACCAAAATTACCACCTCCATGTGCCAGGTTATCTTTGGTTTAGTTCTTGTAGAAACCTCTTGCTCTTACTTGCATGTATTAGTTCCAAAAGCACACAGACAAGCACTCATGAACTGCTAAGGCTGTCTTTTGTTAGTGATTGCACCAGGACCTTAAGGAAACTTCTGTTACTTACTTGATTTAAGTTTTATGTGGTGTAAATACCCTCTATGAAAATATGAAGTGTTCCCTTCTCTCCTAATCAAAAAACTTAGGCTCATTTATTGGGGTTTATTTTTGGTTTGCAACTAAACAGAACATATCCTAACACTGAATTAGAAGATAGTTGCAGCCATCTCTTGGTTCCTAGTGAGTTATGCTGTCAGTGCTGCCTAGATATGTGTTACACTGATTCCAAAGACATGTTTATTGTCAATCCTGTTCAAAGCTTGGTGAAGCTCCAGTCTTTTCTAGCATTTATCTGTGATTTGGGTATAAGACTGGAATAAGCTACTTAGTGGTGTGTTCCTGAAAAGATATTTCTACATTGCCCAGGAAAGCCCTCAAACCCTAGCAAACTGGAATGTAATCTGAGAAAAGGGTTTGCTTTGTTGGAACTCCAGAGTTTGTGGTATTCAGGCATACATTTTTACTAATAATCTTTAAAAAATTAATGTTTCAGTAAGGTGACTAAGACCATTTGAAGCTCTGTCAGTGACTACCCAAGGTCTCCATAGTAGAAGTCTGTTTTTTGAAGACTAATGAATTCTGCAGTGGTGTTGCACAATGAGTATTCTAAGTCTGCAAGATGGAATTTTGTCAACAAAAGAAAGACTTTGCAATCTTTGTGACTGCCATGCAAACATAGGCATGAGTTTACAGAAGCAAGACCTTTCTAAAAATGGTTTGCAATATCATGTCTGTAGCTCCTGTTAAGAGCACAGCATGCGTGATCCACTGCTGCCCCTATTAGATCTCTAGGCTTCTCACCCATGGTGTAAGATTGGTTGGCTAGTTCTACCTTAATGTGCAGTTAAGCTTCGTGGTGCTGTATGCAGAGACTGTGGTGGTGTGGTCTGTATACTTAAAAAAACCAAAACAGACAACCCTGTAAAGGTGGTTGTAGTCCTAGATCTAAGGTAATATTAGTGTTGGTTTGAAAATCTGATGAAAACAGAGAAAAAGTTTGGATCGTTGCTGTTCTGTATTGACTTTTCGTCATTTTTTTTTTTCTCCAGTGAATCTGTAGCTACTGAGCCAGCAGCCTTGGAAGAGTCTGACAGTAGGAGAAAAAAACTAGAAGAGGAAAGAGCTAAAGCTCCCCTCATGCCTTTTGGATTAGATCTTCACTACTGGGGACAGAATCAGCCAAGTGCTGGGAAGATTCTCAAGTAATGCTCTTCTTCTAAGACAAATTAAACAAATATATAGATTTACTTGTACTCAGAGGTCATGCAGTGGGGTGACTGCTATTTCTTTTGATAATTACTTTTCTGCTTTCCCTTGTGTTGTAGAACCCATAAACAAAGTCAGAAATTCTACCTTTAAATGTTATTTGTTTTGAGAAGATGTGATACTAATTAAATATCCTTTGATGCTTCAAAGCACTTTTTTTTTTTTTTTTTTCCCCCTGCTCTTTTCATGTTTATGTATTATTTGCAGCATGGCATCACTTACTCCAGTTTAAATTGGTACCTCATTATGCAAAGTGCTATGCAAGTGCAAGATAGACGTTCTCTCTGCTGGAGAGTTTACAGTCCAAATAAATATCAGGCGAGGTAGGAGAAAGGCTGGGGAGGTGTTGGGGATGTTTTGCCTGACTTTACAGAGTGGGAACTGAGGAAATTGCTATGCTTGTTCAGTCACACAAGAAATTACAGGATTTCTTCTGTTACAGGGTCAAATCCTGTGACAGGCAGTTACAGGATTTGAACTGGGATCTTTTGCTTTCCATTCTTGTCTGGGAAGGCATTGTGCTTCTTGGACGTGAAACGTTGCTGACTTAGGGAAAGCTTTATCAATGCTGGGTAGAAGAGATAGTAGGTCTACATCAGAACTTACTTCTAGCAGTCATTTTTTAAACCCCCTTTTTAGCACTAGTATTTTTATAGGAAGTTTGGGGTGCAAAGTCCTCCCTCTATGTAGAAATGTCATTTAGGTCCACCAGAACTTTAGCATCAGTATGTACAATACTTGGCTTGAAAAAGGCAAAAATCGTAGACTGGGTGGGTTGCAAATCATACCTCTGAGAATATGAGATTTTTACTTTTAAGCTTTTCTTACCAAAACAAACAAACCCAACCCATAATCACAATCTTAAGACAGTGTTTGCAGAAAGAAACAAGAGGAAAGCTTTGCCCTGTATATGATTGCATAAAATGCTGAATATCTTTTAAATCATTGAAAGCCAGTGAAATTTGATACATAATAGTGCTTTAACACAGTCACTCCAAGCTTTGGGTTCTGTCTCATGTGGTGTAAGCTCTTCAAACCCTATAAAATGGTTAAGATTTTCAGCAGGGCTTTAAGAAGCATTTGTCTGCGATAACGTCAAAAAGGTAGTAAGGCTTTATTTTACATTGCAAATGAGTTATTCAAGTCATAAGTGAAATCGGAAGCATATTTCACTGCCTCTCTGCCTTGTGCTGTACTGTTTTATTTTTATGCTTTCCAATAAAATAGAGGGCACACTTCTGAACCTTATAGTCTATAACTACAGATATGCCAATCTAACTAAAGATAATTTAAGTAACTCTGCACACACAATACCATTGACCCCTGAGTATAAAATATATTTATTGAAAAATTAAGGTAGTTGTTAGCCAACTCCTTTAACTTTTCTGTATGCATGCATACTATCTCTATAAGGTGCCTAGGAGAAAAAAGCAAACTCAAAACCCAGACAACGCATACGGAATGTGTATGGAATTTGAATTTTTAGAATCTGAATTGGAAAAGTCTTTCCCCTTCACCTATTTAACACTATACTTAATTACAGCATTTACAATGAATTAAGATTTTGATAGTGAGGAACTACCAGGAAGATTATTTTCTAAAGGAGCTTTATTTAGCTGGTCAGTGGTGAACTGTCATCTTTTCTAGAAGTGACAGTAACTGTAGGCTTAACAAAAAATTTGAGCTGGTCCATTTCCCCTACTTCCACCTGCACTCACAGAACTCATTAAACTAGTTTAAGAACTCTTAAAATGAGTTTGTAAAGCTGTAGTAGTACTTTTTTTATTGTTGTGGTTGGAGAGGTGTACATTGCCCAGTGTTGTACTGTGCAGACTGCTATGCCAGTTCAATCAGCTATTTTGGATAGCGTGGGCCTTCCAAATTCATCTACTCTCCTCGTTGAATTAAATTAGCTTACTGTTAGGATCAGAGTAAATTAGCTGGTGCAGCACTTCTTATGACTGACTGGGATATTTCATTTAGCTCATTTAATGCTTGCCCTGAGATCTCTGTATGCATCATACTGGGTTTAGAATTTATATTTATTCAAGTTTTTTTTATAAGCTTCCCGTCATCTTAGGAAATTGATATAAATTTGCTAAAAGGATGCAACATTTCTCCAGGAGCTGGACTTTCTTCTAAATTTCAGTTAACTATTACTTGTCTTTTATTCCTCCTCATACATAGCTGTATAATTTCTATTAAAGCCTCTTATTTGTCTAGATAAGTAACGCTCTTTCTGTGAGGTGTTGATCTTCTAGCTGGTGATCTGTTCCCCTTCGGATCTCACAAAACTGTTTTACTTGTCACATGCATTTTTTTTTTTTCAAAGATCTCATGTTCTGCCTTTTTAAAATGTTGCTTAAATTACAACAGCAGGAAATCAGAAAACTTTGGGAATTAGCACTGCTTTGTTCTTTTCTCGCCTGTTTGTAAGTTGTGCTGGAAGAAAATCAGTTAAATGCTTATAGTAAACAATAATATCTATGAATATCTGTGTAGGAATCAGGCTATTTAAAGTCCAGTTCCTAAATACTGATTAATGATATATAGAGTAAACCATAATTTTCGTTTCCTTGAGATCTGTTGGATGCAGGTTTGGAAGGGTACAGGAACAGAAAAAATATTAAATAGAACTTTTTTCTATTTGGAAACATTGGCATGCACAACTGTTAAATGCTTCTTCATTCTTATGTAACTGTAATTTGATAATTTAGAGGGGGAGGGGAGTTCAGACCACCAAAGAACACTAGAATTTTACTGAGATTCCACAAGGCTACCTTGTGTGTAGACATCCTGTGTGGTGTCTTTTTAGCAATGCTTTTCCCTCCTTGTGTCTGTAAGGTTAGTAGCACAGAGCTAGCGTTCAGTCTTGTTTTAAGGATTGTATTAAAACTAAGCAAATAAGAAATATATTTCATTCTTCTATTTACTGTCTATTTTACAGTCTTGCTGCATAGTTTTGGAAGCTGAAATACTTGACCATTCAAACATTTGACTAAAGTCATATTGGTATATTATAAAGATTCTTAGAGCTTTTTTATTTAGGCTATAGTTTGCAGAATCGTGTGATTGAAAACTTTCTTTTTTTAACCAGAAATTGTGGAAACATATTACTGTTTCATGTTGAACTAGTCTCCACTATCACCCTTTTGTCTTTATCCCCTAATTTACCAGAAGAAAGTTATTTGTACTTCATCACAGGTTAGAATTTTTCTGGCACAGGTATATTCGATGAAGAAATTATTGGATAGCATGAATCTCTTTAAGAAGGATTTTACTTGTTGAATATTCTTCTGATGATTTGGCAAACCATGGAATGGCTGCAAAATTCCTAAATCCTTTTTTGATCTAGTTCTTAATCTTTTTATATAGTTTTAAATGGTCAACTATTGCAGAAAAAACAGCAGCTATATATGCTGTAGGTTGCTACAGTCAAATAATTTTCTCCACTTTTTTTTTTTTCTTTTGTCATCTGCTGAAAACTCCCTTAGATAAAATTCATCAAAATTTCCAGCCCACTAAAGTAATTCCTTTTGCTTATGTGCTTTGTTGAATCGAGGTCACTGTGATTAGTGAAGCCAGTGTTCGTGTATATATGGCTCTGCAGTCTACAGAAGGCAAAGTCTCAGAAGGAGGAATGACATCCAAGGATATTAATGAGTGAAAGGAATTGGATATGGATAGAGAAAATCCTCTCAAATCAGACTGGGACTGATTGGGTGGAAGAATGATGTGGAATACAGGGATTGTAAAGTGTCCTTTGTGAATTTTAAGTCCT
This sequence comes from Microhierax caerulescens, assembly GCA_035590215.1. Taxonomy (NCBI): domain Eukaryota; kingdom Metazoa; phylum Chordata; class Aves; order Falconiformes; family Falconidae; genus Microhierax; species Microhierax caerulescens. Next base: position 45,542,776 of record JAVJGJ010000001.1, read on the forward strand.
TATCAAGACACCTGTTATCTAGATATCTCCATTTTGCTTGTAATAAGTAGCAGACATGCAGGCTAGAAGTTTTTTTTGCTTAGTTTAGCTGTATTTTTTTGTATTTCCTTACATTTGGGATTGGATTGTTGTTGTTTAACTTGAGATGTCTTAAAGTTAGATATCTAACTTAAGCTGGTGACCCTAATTTCTTTTCATGATTAGGAGAAAGAAACATTTACCATCAGAGGGACAGTCATTGCATCCCAATTAGCATCTAGTCAGGTAATTACTCTTTGAGGTTGCCTGTTTCTCATTGTAGACTATTGGCAGCCTGTGGTGGTTAAAATGGAATTATATGAATACTATTGAGAAAGTTTGAAAATACTGCATCACTCAAGGGTCCTTGTTCCCCTTCTGTCCCACTTCCCATGTCCACTGACATGGTACTAATCTTCTTTGTATATTTGCCTATCTATGTCTGTAACTATAGGTAAGATCTCTAATTTAAAAATAGATTTTTCAATGAATTAGCTTAATTTTAGAGGAACACCCTACAAGTTTTCAGACTTATGGACGCTGCATGGGAAAACCTGGAGGAAAAATCTCTACAAGGCTTAGTTGATTGTTTGCTCTCTTCATTGGTCTCATATATTGCAACATTCTCTGATTTCAGCTCAGCTCCTGCTTCTCTGCCGCTGCAGGAGTACAGCTGCTAGGAATAAGATCGGACAAGTTAAGACCAAACCATTTCCTCCCTGATCTATCTTCTGTGTTTTAATCGTAGAAGTATTTTGTTATGAAGAATGTTAACTACAGAATCATGAAGTTATTTACTGAAACCGGATATCAGATAACTGATTCAGAATGTCAGATCATGAACTAGAGCTAAGACTTGTAATAGGTTAGCAGGTTAAACAAGAAATCAATACTAGACAGGCTTTGGAGATATTTTAAAAACACCTTCATAATATAGGAGTTATAAGAAAGAAGGGTAGACTCAAAGGTTTTTCTGATTCACTAGTAAAACACCCCTTCCTTTTACATGTAAGTTTACCATAGGATGTACTGTCATCACTATGTGCTTTCTTAAAACTTCATGAATAATTCTCATTTATTGTTTTCCCAGATTTGCTTCTGAGCATCGATTTTGGGCACCCAGTGAAGTAGAGGAAGAGGTGGAAAATAAAGAAATAACTGAAATGTTAAAAACTAGATATATAACGTTTGCTGGCAAGTTTGAACCAGTGAAACACAAATGTCGAGCACCAATGCCTGATGGAAGTCTCTGTGAAAGACAGGATCGGATTAAGGTGGGCACTGAGCTACATGACTTCAGGATATGTGCTCTATGGAGGAGATCTTGTTAAAACATGTCCATAAAAGTTTATTTCACATTGTAAATATATCATGTAAATATATGTAGCTCAAGGGAATGGAAGAACATTGTCTTTGGAGAAGTTTGCTGTTAATATGTGCTTCATATGGGAAGCATTGTTTTGGTAAGGAAGCTGTAAACATTTAAGGAACTCACAAGTATTTCTGGCATTCATCACAGGTATTTCTATTTTATTTACTACTGTGATATATGAGTACCTGGAAGTAAAGCAGACACCATTAGCTGGTTGCTGAAAAGTTTTCCTCATTGAGAGGCATATTTGATATTGACTGTTTTTAGGAATTTGGGTGTTTGAGGGGCAAAGAGGTTTTATTTACAAATTAGGTTTTATGGAAGCTAAATCCTACACAGCCTCAAATTTTGGGCACTATTGAGCAGAAATACTTTGCTTAAATACTTGTTCTAATTTCCCTGTTCTTCCTGTATTATCTGAGCTTGAAGGATCTGCGTGCACTCAAACATTTTAAATGGGATTGTTATGGGATGGGGTATAGCATAAACAACAACACAGGACACAGCATTCATGCCCCTGTTCCAGACTTGATGGGATGTGCTACCTGGCCTCTTGACACTGGATGTTTGTATCACAGAGATATTATTTCTTGGAGATTCTGGTTATACTTAACACATGATGCTTATGGGATCCTGATGCTTTCTGAGGGGGACTGGAAATCAAGTGTAGAGCTTTGTTGCTCGATTCCAGTGACTCGCTTTAAGCTATCTTGAATTTCATTCAGAAGTTTTGAGATTTTTTTTTTTTCTCTCTTTCATACTGAAGTGCCCTTTCCATGGAAAGATAGTTCCTCGGGATGATTCTGGGATTCCCATTAACGCAGAGGACAGAGCCAGAGAAGAAAAGATGCGGTTTGAGAAGCAAGCAGCTCAGCCAGGTTTGTGTCTTAAAAAGAAAAACAAAACAAAAACAACAACAACAAAAAAAAAACCCAAAAAATTAAAAATATTAGGCAGAGGTAGGAGATAGGCTTTAAATGTAAGCACAGTATCTTTATTGTATATATGTTTGTATATAGATATTGTATACTATATTTACAATATCTACAATAGAGTTACAATATGGACAATAATTGTATTATTGTATCCATGTTGTATATATATTTCATATGTTGTATCTATATGTTGTATATATTGTATCTACGCTGTATCTATATATAGATACAAGTTGGACAAATCTCAGTATACAGTTGGACAGCAACAGTGACAGGCTCTATGGAGAAAGCAAGGTGATTTTTGTTATTAAAGGCATAGATTGAGATCCACAGGACTGGATCATATTTCTGGTTTGCTCCTAACCGCGTTCCCTCATTTAAATTCCTGTTGGTTTTAATTTGTAGATCATTTCCAGTGATTATTGCTGATGTGGTAAATATGGATGCATGTGTACACAGAATGAGGTTAACATTGTGTTTGTTCTTTATTTCCAGTAGTTGTCATAATGTTCCTAACGCTTCTCAAAAAAAATGAATTACAGCTTTTATCTAAGGAACATGTTTATTAAGGACAATTAAACCTATTTCCTGGGAAATGCTTGACAGTAACTGTTGCCATGCTTCTGAAAAGAAGTAGTCTAATCTTGCTGGTCCCTAACAATTGTGATTTACGTAATGTAATGATAATATTAGTATCGCTGTGTTACCACAAATATTGTCAGAATGCATTTTTTTTTTTTTATCACAATGTGGGAACTTGTTTTTCCATTATCTATTCATATCTATCATATTCTATATTTCCCATATCTACTCACTTACTACTTGTGTTTTGGAAGGAGAATTCTTGACTTTGTTATGCTGTGCATCTGTGCAGCACTGCTAGAAAATGCTCTAAACTAGGAAGTTCTCACCTTGAGTCTTACTTTATTGGCATTATAGCTAGTCTGGATGTTCTACTAGGCATGATGGCTTGACGAAAGGAGCAAGCAGAGCTGTGCTGTTTAATTGTTTACAAGTTACTGTGCAATAATCTGGATTTTGTTTTTAAAGGATGGGGATGGGCAACAAAACTAATGGCCTTCTTGCATCCTGGCTGCTGATTTCAGGTGTGGAGGGAAGGCTTGTCCTTCCTCAAGATTATTTGAGCATTTTTAGCCAGGATGACACTCTGGACTGCTAAGTAAGGAATGCAGGTAATGAGAAAGACAGCAAGCAATGATACGCAGGCAGAAAGATTTCCAAGGGGGATAAGAGACTTACTTGCAATAGTGCAGCTAAACCTCATTAGTGATGGACAGAAGGTAGATTTTCATAGAGCACTGGGGAGATTGCAACCAGGAAGCTCCTGGGAGTTGATGGACTGCAAAGGAAGATGGAAGAGAGAGATCTATCCAGCAAAGACATAGTATCTAATTGGAGGGGACAGATTTGTTTTCAAAGCTCTTATTTAATCTGCCTTCCTCCACCAGGTCTTAGTGTTCTCTGGTTCAAGCTATTTATTCTAGGTGGGCATTCTGCATTCTGATTAAACTTACCTATAGGCATTATCATTTCAATATCTTGTAGTGTACCCTTATTAAGGAGTTTGTTCTCTCTTAAGCTCTGACTGGCTCAATATTTCATCAGTTTCACAGTTAATATATATTATTAATGAGGCTACTGAACCTTCCACAAAACATCTTTAGAGCATAACAATTGTTGATCTGTTGTTCGAAAAGGTCGATGTCAAATGAATCTGCATTTAAACATAAAACTGACCCACCCAGTTTCCTTTAATGCTGATTTGGCTGTCTTTGAGTGGCTGTGCTTAGCAATTACCAGCACCACGCCGATGCAGCATTACTGAATGCTTTCTGATTTTTCATGTGTCAAAGTGCTGTGCTTGCAGGTGGTTTCCGTGAAGTGCTCTAAACTGGCATCCAGCCAACAGCATGAGTCCAGTTGGGCTGTCACAGCAAAACCAGGGCAGGGGTGTGAATTTTGTGCTGAAAAGGAAAGTTTCCAACTTAGTTATGACAAACTAAAACTAGCAAATTATAGTAGTAGGTGTTCTTGAGGGACTAGTTTCAAACTAGAAACTAATACTCTGGTATAAAAATCACTTGCACTGAAAAATATTGATTATTTTTTTTCCCTGTGAAATTGCCATTGCTTGAGGCTAGACGTAATACTTATTTTTATTACAGTGTCAGCTCAGTGTTGTTAGAGGCTTCTCACCTCTGGCCCACAAGGATGTGTATGTTAGTCCCAAACCAGTGTTGACATTGCTGTGTTGCATTATTGAGTGTGGTTGTTAAGCTGAGATGTCATACAAAGGTCCAGCCTGTCTGTCCAGGGAGATACTGCAAAAGCTATGGCACTTAATTTACTGGACAAAACCTTACAGGTTTCTAAACTTGTACATATACCAGATGTCACTAAATACTTCTTCACTGGTTTTTTGTTGCTTTCTTAATTTCTGTGCCTCACTTTTTATATTTGTTTCGTAGTATTTTCATCAGCCTTTTAAAATGATCTTCTGTTTGTTTGGGGTGTGTTTGGTTGGTTTGCATTAGGGTTTGCTTTTGGGACTTTTTTTTTTTGTTGTAGTTGGTTTTGGGTTTTTTTTGGGTTTTGTGTTTTTTACAAAGGACTTGCAGCAAGTCTGAGCAGTGCTGCTATGGAAAATATGCAAGTGGGAACCCACCCCGTGCAGTAAGAGCTTTGGTCTTACAATTGGCAACATCATTTGCTAATGACAACAGTTTGAAAAATTTCAAAAAAGCATTAAAATGTGGGGATCAGTTGCATGATTAAATTGCACCAAAATCCTTTTGCCTTTTGGATGGTAGGTTTATTTTCATCCTTGTGTGATTGAAGGGGAAAATAATTATGTGGAAGTAATACAGTTCATGAGATAAGGATCATGTTTTAACTACACTGTCATTGTTATTATGGAGCATTTTTTAACTTAGTATAAAATTTTGAACTCTAGCTGATGTCCACAAAATGGTGCTTTGGGCTCTTCAGTCCTGAAACAATGAATCAGGTGGGATTACACTGACCTGCTAATCTGCAGTGTTCATCCTTTTCCAATAGTTCGCACACAGGAGCAAATTAAGTGCCTATTTTTTGTGTCAGCCCTGAAGAGTATCTGGTTTTTCAGCCCTTAGTGACTTGTTAACAAACAGGTATCAGGACAGCCTGGTGAAGGCAGGCCGCTGGCCAGTCAGATGTGAAATAGCATCTCTTTACTAACTACAGTATTGATTCCCGCCTACCCTTGCAAACTGTGTAATTTTCTTTTCCCTGCTGCTAAACTCAGTAACAATGTATGAAGAGCTTTAGGGGCCCATCAATGCTCAAAAAGGCTGCTCTTCCCTGGCATTCTATTGATTTTTCTCAAAGGCTTTTAAATTGCTCCTTCATTTTACTCAAATGCTCATTTCATCTCTACTGGATGCCAGCATTTTTTCGTTGTGTTTAAACAATTGCTCCATTCACTGGGTTCCTAAACTGTGACGCCTTCTTATTACTGGGAGATAAACTGTTTAGACAGTTTTCCTTAATCTTGGATTAATCGTTCCTGTATCTGAATTGTGCTGTTCTGTATTCCTTCACTTAAAAAAAAAAAAAAAAAGTCTGTGAGGTCTTATGATCTATCAAATATATATGTTCTGTTTTGTCCCTCTATACTTCCCCTGCTCAGTTCTTACACAGCTTCGTTTTCCTCATACTTTTTTGTATGTTAGATTTTAATCAGTCCTCACTTCCATGTATCATAGTAAGTTAGATCTAACCTTTCCTTGGAAAATTGCTCTGGTATTCCTAAACACAGTGTTCTTAAGTGAGGACATTGCCTCTGACCTTCCTGAAGTATTGCTAGCAATGTTTGTCACACTCGGTGGCCATATTGGTGTATAAGTGACATTGTATAGTCATTTAGGACTGTTTATTTTTCTGTATCTACACAGATGTTAAATAAGGGTAGTAGACATTTGGTGTTACAATTTCTGCAGGCAAGAAAGGCTGACTGACGTACAGGAAACTATATGACAAATGACTGGCAATTACTGGTTGTTAAAATACAGAATGCTGAGTTTGGACCATGTTACTCTTTGAAGTGGTACTTGGTACATTTTTTTCCAACCCATATGCTCAAAGTTTTTGTAAGGCAATGCCACTCTTCTAAATTTCCCCTTGAAGGTATCCATCCTCTAGCCACATTTTTACTTCCTGCTTTCCACTATATTACCTTGTTCTGATATGCAAGACTCGACACTAAATGTGAAAGACCATGGCTTCGTCATAGTTTACGATCTAAATTGTTTATGCTTTTTCCTGTGGTGGCATCTATGATCAGAATCCATTTACAGTGTATGGTTGGATTCTGAAGCATTAAGGTAATTGATAAAACTGTAAAACAAATTTTTTATGAGATAAATCAACTCTTGTTCTATTGTCAGGAGAAGAAACTTGATTTAGATAATTAAACTGAGGAAATGTGGGATATTTAAAAAGTAGTATTTTTTTCAGATGCAAGATTGGGTTCATGGCAACAGAGTCAAGTTGTCTTATTCAATAACACTATTTAAGTGTCAGATACCAGTTAATGTTTTGAAGAAAATATGATTGCAGAAAAGTTACAAAGTTGTCACCCCTACTCTCCTCAAAAGTTAACGTATTCCATTTTTTTAGGTTTACTTTTAAGCTTATTCAGAATTTATTTCTGGAGACAAGTTCCTCAGCTACACTGTTGGCATTTTATTCAATTTCTAAATAATGATCACTGTGTTTGTCACCTCTCCTACATGGAATAGTTTCTTTGGAATGTTGCTACTGTGCTACTGCAAAAACTTAAGTTTTACTGCAGAACAGTTTTATCTACAGCAGCTAATGATAGATGCTGATTCCAGACAGGCAGGGGTTTTTCATCAAGATCTGTTTTGGCTAACTGCTTTATCATCTCCTTCCTTTATGTATGCAATTTACAGCACAGTGACTCTGCCCTCACCTAGCAGTGGCAAGAACCTGCATCTTAGCAGACTGCAAATTCTGCCAGGGTTGTGGAGTTTCAAAGTGTATTTTTCTGCTTTTAAACAGAATGGCGAGATCCAGAATTCATGAGAGAAATTGAAGCAGCCACAGGAATGGATCTTGGTTCCTCTAAAAGTAATGGAAAAGGAGGGAAAAAGAAAGGGAAGAAGAAAAAATATCCAAATTTGACAGACCTGAAGCAGCAAGCTAACACCTCTCGTTCTCGGCTTGAGAAGAAAGTCTTCAATAAGTAAGATGCTTATGTGCTCTAAAACCTGTTAAACTGCTGTTTCCCTTTTGTTTCAATGGTGCTTTCTGTTTCTGCCTTGACATGCACTTACTGAACAACTTTCTTTGCTAACTACAGGGCAGGAATGCCTTCCATATCTCTGGATGGTAAAAAGTAGCAGATATTGACAACCAAGATTATTTCTTTGTGAATGATTTTCAGCAAATTCTGCAAAGTTTCCCTATGAAAGTTGTTTGGGGTTTTTTTTTTATTCCTTCTTGATTTTGCTCTTAATCCTTTAATTGCTGTAGTGGCTTCTCTGGATGATCTTTTATTAATTGGGTGCTATGTTATGTGTGCAAGTAGTGCTGGAAAGATGATGTGTTCGGGGTGACACAACTTAAAACATCAGACACGCTGCGGTAGTGTAGATTGAGTGCAAATGAAGTTTTTCCTTTTGAAAGCCTTAGATGAGCTGTCCTGAGCAGAACTTCAGTTAATAAAAGAATCTGTCAAAACCCCTTGGCTTTTGGCATTTAGCACTGTCTTAACGGTTGCCCTTTAACCTCTGATGTATGCTCAGAGACCTTCCCAAACTTTTGACTGCTGCCTGGGCTTCCTGTATATTTTCTCTCACTCTTGGGTGTACCCAGTTGCTAGCTGGGCCTGATGCAACGCCATCCGATCCAGTATGTACACACAGTGATCCCTTCCTGTGTATTATCCAGTGGCATGCTGCCGTTGCATTTTTTTCCTCCTTTGCTGAGAATGCATTTAATTGGTTCAGAAAAATATTTGGATCCTTTTGTTACTGTCCTTGTTCAATATCAAGGACTGGAACCTGCTGCATGTCTCTCTTCAGTGTAAGAGTTTGGAGATGATAATTCCCTGTACCAGAAACACGTGGACACAGTGTTCTTCCCACAATGATGCAGCTTGTGTTCATCTTCCTTTCCTCCCCACACGTGACAGTAGCTCTTGGCCTACATTTAGCTTGAGAAGAAACTGTTTGGATGGCATGGGCACTTAGACACATTGAACAAATGTGTCTGTGACTTATGTAGACATATGTGAGTTAACTTTAAAGCAGGCATGCTAGCTCAGGTGGAATTGGGAGCCTACCAACCCACCAAGCTGAATGAGTTTTAGGATGCATAGTAGCTCCATACGTCCACTCTGTTATGCCATTTCTGATATCTAGTCTTGATTAGACGTGGCTGCAGCAAAGATTTGCCTAAGCATGCTCTGGTCTTTATCAAGTGACAATCAGCTGGAGCTATTTAAAGGGTTTCATATGTCAAAATGAAACCAAAGGAAAGTGAAAAGTGTAAAGTTGTCAAATCAAAAAAGCAAAATTACTATTATAAAATCATTAATGGTGGGTTATTCCTTAAACATACTGGGTGAGTTGAACAGCATCCAAAGCACAATATTTGTTTACTCTGTTTTCCCTTTTCTGGTGTAATGGTTATAATAACAAAACCAGATCCACATTGCTTATAATTATAGAAATAGCACATTTTCTGTGAAATTCACATCACCTGATCTTAGAAGTCAGAGACATACAGTTCTAACAGAATTTCATATCAGCTTTAACAAAATAAGTTTTAGAAGCTGGTTTTGGTTTACTGTGGTTTGTGCTGATTTTGCGTGTGTGTTAGTGCCAGGCATAGCGAATCAAACCTGTCATGTTTTTAATGGGTTTCATGCTTTGCAGCACTAAACAAGATGATAACCTTGGCTCCTTGTAACAACCCCAAATTACTTGAAATGTATAGGTGATAAACCCAGGCTCTAGTCTGCCAATAAAGTTAAGTGAAATTGCACACAGATCATCAAAGTGGGATCTCATTTCATTTACAGTATCGCACAATCCAGTGGTGCTAATGTAAAACCTACATGACATGAAAGTGTCAAGGCCACTCTGCACTGCTAAAGGCTCACTTTTCTCCTACCAATTAGGTAATATTTGAAGTGCAAAACCATGACCACATTTTCCTTACTCTAGTAACTTAATTGGCAGAATTTTGTTGAAAGTATACCTATTCCAAGGTGTTTTTTCAGAATGTTGGTTTTCATTACAGTTGCTGCTGAGAAAATCTTTAATCCACCATTTAGAAGTGTTATTAAGAAGTATCCTCTGTTTTCAGATGTTTCAAAATGGCTTTTGAAATGAAGCTGTTAAAGAGAGCAGTTAGATAAAACAGAAGGCAACTTGCCTCTTGTCTCTGAGATAACCACAGGAGTACAGCTGGAATAGTGTGTAGGACCTGAATCCTGAAAAAGGCTGGTGCACACTACCAGGTGGATGTCTTCTCTTCATTCTACTGCACAGCCTGCAGCAGCCTTAGAAGTGATAAAGGCAGGCTGTAACAACGCAGTCTAACAGCAGTAGACTTGAAACCGTCCACTTTGTGTGATGCAACTTGCAAACCTCATTTCTGATGTAGAAATCAAAAACATCAGTCAGTGCCATGTTCTTAAATGAGACATAGTCCCTCAAACCAAGCCCTTAGCCTGGTGTACCTCCTGCCTTGGCAGAGCGTCCAGGTCTTTACAGAGCAGTGTTAGGAGGTACCTTCCCTCTTCATAAATAGAGGCAGGGTGAATCTGAGCACACCTGCAAATACCAGCCACAGATTTCTGAACTTTTGGGCTAGAGGCATTTAAATTAACCAGTAAAATGGGAACCCTAGATTTCAGTAAAGAACAGAATTCCCTAGGCAAGATGCACTCGGCTGTGCACAGCAGCTACTGTAAGTTTCTGTGGGGGCAGATGTACACAACAGAGCATTCTCTTGACTTCTGCTACTGCCTTTCTTCTGTTTCCTTACTCCTCTGCAATCATGAACCCATTCTTCTGCCTTACCAGTTAAAGGGTGCATATGCCTGCGCTCTCTATGCCTTTTATGAGAATCTCCTGCTCCTCTTCATGCTGTCTAGGCATCATTTTCTTCACCCTCGAAACCTCAGCTGCGTGATCTCCACTCAAAAGATCGTGGAGGGGAAAATAATGCAGGTGTTTTCATTCATCCAGTTGCTCCCAAAAGGAGAGAAATCCCTGGGCACCATCTTTACTAGGAGGCAACAATGGCAGCAAATAAAGAGCAGCAACATGAGGGCAAACCCTCATCAGATCTAGGAGCACCAGAAAGCTTGAGAGCTCCAAAGTTAATACCTTTATTTCCTTTCTGAATCTGAAGAACATACCAGAACCTTCTTGAAGCACAGCAGGCACTGCAAAGGGCTCGAATGTTTGCCCATCGTGAGGTAGCAGAGATCCCATTCCACTTGATGTAAGAGTGAGGTATTGGACATACTGTCCTGGCTATGCTAAACTCTAAGCACTTAGCTGTTCTGCAGCAGTAATCTGTCTCTCTGCACAGAGATACATGGCAATCTCTGGCGTCTTCCTAAACTAGTGTTGTGCTTGTGGATTAAATAGCTGCTGCTCAGGAATGATGCAGCTGCTGCTGTGAGCAAGTGTCTTACTCTGCCCTCAGCCAATGAAGTGGACTTTTTAGCAACCTGTGAAAGGAAAGTTGCTACAGGAGTTAGTTATGTGAATGGAACAGCAAACCCTTCTCCAACAAAAGCACGCTAGATTCAGCAGGTTGGATTTCGTAAGGCTTTTAGGTCCTGTTGAATACTTCTAGTTCTTTTTTTCCCCAAGAGCAGTTAAGTGCTTTTGAAAATCAAACTTGCTATGTGTGACTATCAGAAATAATGCTAGGAGGGTGGAATGCATAGCCATTAAACAGAAAGATTTTAATTTGTTTACTCCTGTTAATAAAATCATTGATGAATTAAACTATTTGTATTGCTGCAGCTAATTTAGTTAACAAGACAAATTTGTTCAGCCTCATCAGTGCAGCATTCAGAAGCCTGGTAGTGATTAATCATAGTTCATTTTTTTTCCCCCCAACACTCATAAACATTCTCTGAGATGATTGTGCAGAATCAACATAATTGTTTTTATTATTTTTGTTTCTCTTTCAGAGGTGCTGTGAAACGGGTGGTGAAAGCAATGAACCGAATGGATCAAAGAAAGCATGAGAAGTTTGCCAACCAATTTAACTATGCACTGAATTAAATTGCTAAACTTATTTGCCCTTCATTTTATTAGAAGAGTGCAACTGCACAAAAACTTTCTCACAGATCTTCATATTTACACTACAATACTCACTAGGTGCATTTTCAGTGGAGCAGTTTTCTGAATTACTTTTATTTGATAATGAACAGTAATTTTGACAAAAATGTGGCGACACAGAATGGAATGCATTTAACAAGTTGATAATTATTTTTAATGTACATAAAATAGAGTGTGTTTTATGACTTGTACATACTCTGGGTAAAACATTCAGATTTTGATTTTGTTTTCCTTCCTAAGGGACTCACGTAATTTATACTTCCTTTGCCAACATGTGTGTTGTGATTTGCCTCCACTTTCATGCCTTCAGAAAGAAGATGCCATAGAAGCAATTAGATTTCTACCAGAGATGGCAACACGCAAAGTATTTGCTCAGCCTACTATTCCAGAAAGTGTACCACATCAAGCAGCACAGTGGTGCCTGCAGTACTACTAAAGACCTGTTGTGTGCACACTCAAGAAAATAATCCAAATCAATAGCTGCCCTCAGATAATGAATGGAGTGCAGCTGGATTTTAGCAAACTGAAATCCAGGAATTATTTCAAACCTGGTAGCTGTGACACCAGTGGAGAAGTTGAAATGACAAAGGCTATCCTGGTCTGCTTCTAGTCTTCCCAAGATGGTATCCCAGTATCTTTCAGAACTACATCTGGAAAGCATGTTGTGAAAGTTTGTAGAGATACTCAGCATGTGCTGCTGTTTAGCTGACACCAAAAAGCTCCAGTACAGAGTGAAAGCATGAGGTTTTGAAAATTGTTCAAGTGGCATACTGTGCTAGTGAACTGCCTGGCTTGAATTAGTTAAAATTACGTCAGGCTTAAGCCAGAGGGTGGATCTAAGGATCCAGATATAAACACAAGCATCTAGACTCTTCTGACTCCAGAGGATTAAGGCTGAGATCAAGCAGCTGGATGCAGCATGGCTTGTTCTTGGTTGAATTCTTACCCAGATCTCCCAAACCTGTTTTGTTGGCTATAGTCATGTCTTAAGCAGAGTGAACCAAATGTTGACCAGTTGTGTTTTTGCAAGGTTTCATACAGCTTTGTGGGTGAAGGAAATCCAGAGTATCAAGGAGGACAGAGCATTTGAAAAGCAATTTCAAAGTGAACTGCAGAAGTCTTCAATAAAACACTGAATACAAATTAAATGGATTCTCTACTGCACTGGCTTAGTCACCTGTTGGAGGTGTTTCCTCATGCATCAAGGGACTATAAGAATTAAAAAAGGAGAAAATTCAAATCCTCCGTGTAGCTCTTGATCACCTCAGACAAAAGCTAATTTAGAGTTCTGCCAAGTACTTTTTAACTTGCACAAGCATTGCTCAGAAAACCAATTAATGCTGAATCTTGATAGCTTATCTTGCAAGAGCTCTGCAGTTTGGAAGACATTTTCCTCCTCAAACACAGACATTTAGAAGATACACTTCTAAGCTACCAGAAATAAAATAATAGAGACAGAACTTCAAAAGATATCTACTGCACTGGAAAGCAAAGCCACTTCTACTATCAGTCTAGCTAACTTGTCAGTGAAGGCTTCAGGTGAAAATGTAGACAAGAACAAACGAAGTTCACTGTCAGGTCAGTTGATGATTTTTAAACTGATTTTATTCCTTATGAAGGATAAAGACCCAAACCCAAAAAACAGCCATCAAACAAACACCCTCACATTTGAATGTAATACAGGTCATTCGTTGCTGGGATCCCAGAACAGCCTAAATGAAACTGTTTGATCTTGGAGATTAGCATTCAAAAGAGCCACAAAGGTCATTGTACCACTAATCCAGAGATTCTTGAGCCTGTGCAGGCTAAAGGTGTTCATTTGAGATGTGTTTTCTCTCCCCCCGCCCCATCCCCCATAAAATGAGTGGGGTGTTTTTGTAAAATGGCACTTAACCCTGCTTTGCTGTGGACATAAGATGTCAGCACTACAAAGTTTCTGGCAAACAGTAAGCATGCTTTACCCTATAGAGTTCCCTTTTGGGGCCTTCAGTAAAATAAAATAAAATAAAATAAACCCAAAGACCAAGATTGGAAAAGGAAATGATAGAAAACTGTGAGAAAGAAGTGTGCTTAGTAAGTAATGCTTCATTAATAATGCTACTTAGTCACATCAGTTCTAGAATTGTTGAGTGAAACTTCTTCTCCAGACTAATGTGTCCAATCTACCAGTTAAACCTGATCCTATATGATCTATATGCTCTCCCCCTTTCTTTATTAAACACACACATTCAAAAAAGTGTTTAGAAAAACCTCTTTCATGCAGAAAGAGAATTTGCAGAATTGAGGTTTCCCAGCAAGTGACTTGGAGATAGCTGACTGACACAGGTGCGTGGACTTTGGGCCAGGTTAGTGATGACCTTTTTTTAAAGCTCTTCAATTTTTGTTTTGGTTTTGTTGTAAGAACTTTTTTATGTCAGGTGGGGAATATACCCACTTGGATGCAACCTTTTTTTTCTCCTCTTTCTACCTTGAAGCAAGGATGACCATTGACCCTTTATAGAAGAAGGTGTTGAACACATCTGTAGTACTGTAGAACTGCCTTTATGATAGCTCTTATCAGCAAGCATCCAACGTTTGAAAACCCATGCTTCCTCTGCTATGTTAATTGTGGCCTCATTTAATCAAATTATTTCTCTACAGGGGCAACTCAGCATATATACACACCACAGGTCTTGAATTTTGCCACTTCAGCATTCTCATTGGATCTGGTCAGATATAGTTCAGAGGATTTCGGGAACTTTCTCCTTTTCCTGGGTTCACCTGTAGCTCTGCTGGAAGAATATTTTTAAAAAAGGCATCTATCTCTAGAGATCCAGCATGCCTTCATTAAATAGAAGTCCTTTTAACTTCAAAATAGATCAATCTACTTTTTACATACACCACACCTCCTTGTGCATTGCTTTACTTGTGGCAATTGACAAATTTGAGGTCTCTGAGCTCACCAGCTTTTCAGTCATCTTAGCTGTTAAACTGTCTGACATTTCTGCTAGAACTTTTCTATTCTTGTCCTCAGGGCTTCTGGGGGAAAAAAAATAAAATACAAGTATCATTCATGTAATCTCTGCTTGTGTTTTAGTCTTTATAACTCACTCAAATGCCTTTGCAACTGTACTATAACATACTTCTGCTTATTGGGGATACTGCATGTGATTCTTGGGTACCCAAACACCTTGGATGATTTGACCTCTAGAGTGTTAAGGTGAATAGTTGTAATACAGGTTGAATATTCTGTACTTCTAAAAGGACATGGTAACTCTGAGCTGAAGTGAGCTGTGCTAATGCATCTGAGTCACCCTTTTATAACTAGTGCTGAGTGGTAAAACAAGAACTGAAAGTAAAGACTTATCTGGTTGTTCTTACCTGAGCACACGGTTGCATCTGGGAAGTAAAAGCCTGGAAGGAAGAGACTGTAGCATGTATGAATGTAGTGCCCTTTGGAGTGGGGGGTCTGGCCTTCCAATACAAAGCTCTTGGTGACATAAATGACCTTGGTATGGAGTTTCTGAGCAGGGCTTCTAAACAAAAATCCTTCAGCACATCCCCTCTGAAGTTACTGAGACAGGATGATGAGTCCATACTCCTCTTTTGCATGATACCTTGCAATTTCATTTTCTCTAAACTTACTTGAGGCTTGGCTTTAGTAATCCAGATCTGGCTGAAGAATTCTATTAGAAAACTGTAACTCTCCAAACCTCTCAGAAATTATGTTTAAAAGGTTTATTTGGAGGGGGATTGGGGTTTTTGGAAGCAAGGCAAAGAGACAGGATTTGTAAGCGGTTCTGCATAGACAGTGCATCATGCCATGTAAACAGTTTGCAGGCTGTGGAC
>JAVJGJ010000001.1:45572391-45594891 GCA_035590215.1 Microhierax caerulescens
GTTGAGCTGGAAACTCCTCCCCGGCCCCGCTCGGCTCAGGGGCGAGCGCTGCCTGCAGCCCCCCGGGCTGCGCTGGGGCCGGCCGGCCGGCAGCCTCCGGAAGAGGGTGGAGTCACAAGGTGATGCTCGGCTCAGAGCCTCCACTCAGCTGCTCCTTCTTCCTTCTCATCATCCTCACCAGGCTGCCCAGGCGCTCCTGCACACACCGCCCTCCCCCCGCACACATACAGACAGAGGCAGGGCTCTATCTTATTTATGCATTCATATTTAGCAGTGGGTTGTAATTGGCTACAAATTAATCCCTTGCCCATAATAGTCTGTAATCTTCATCACTGGAGGAGAGACACGGGGAAAGTGTGTGCCGGGGGGAGGGGGGCAGCGGGGGAGAGAGCGAATGAAGGATGGTGTTGGCTGTGATATACTTGGCTGTCAGCTCTGTTTCAGCACACCTCCACTCATCTGGAAAGCATCTAAATAGCCTTATTTGGAGAAGTGGGAGGAGATGACGCTTTCTTTTAAATAATTGCGGGATCAATATAAAGAAGATATTATATACAGAAAATGGGAACTAAAGGTCTTCCACCCCTAATAGTGGAGTCAGATGATCAAAAGGGGATTATGTGCGTGTGTGGGCTCAGAGGTGTCAGCCCCCAGCACCTGTTTCCCTTCCCTGCTGGTTTTATTAAATTAGAACAAAAGGAGAAAATTACGGACGAGGTTTAGTGGTTGGAGCGGGGCTTATGTCCGCGGACACACACACACACGCTTCCCTTTCGCTCCCTTAGCTAATTAATTAAAATTAAATATAAAATGTAAGTGCCAGGAAAGTGTTGGAAGAACATTAATACATTTAAACGGCGCAAGACAAAACACGACGACCGATAAATTCTGACTAACTGGGAGAAAAGGTCTGTTCCCTCCCATGCAGAAGTAAAGCAATAACCAGACCTAACTTCCACTTTCGAGAAAAATACTCTGTTATTAAAAGTGGTTTTAATTATGGAAAATTAAGAGAGAGGAATAAAAGTTATCTGCGGATTATAAACCCCAAATTTCTTCCCCTACTTCATTTCCTTCCCTTTCGTGGACAGCCGGGCGTGCTTTGATCATATCAATTTCATTCTTGTTTTGGACGCTCCAGTCGCTACTCAGTTTGAATTAGGTTCCAGTAAAAAAAAAAAAAAAAAGAAAAAAAAAAAAAGGGTGCGTGTGTGTGTGTGTGTAGGAAAATAGAGAAAGCATAAAAGGAAAATTAGATTTTTTTTGTCTTTGAGGCTGGTGACACATACAAGGACAGGTCCTTTGCAATTACCGCGGGCAATGATCCTTTAGAAAGCAGAAATTAAAAGTTGGGAGAAATAATGGGTAAAACAATCAGCTTGTAATTTTGGTAGGGCTTGGACATGATTAGTCCATCAGCGGGCTGGGCCCAGGGGAGTCCCGCTGAGCGGGAGCCCACAACAGCCCCCGCTCATATATTATACACCAGCCCTTAGATTTTAATCAGACACCACAACAGTGTCCTTTCTCTTTTATGACTTTATTATGCTTTATCTTTAAATTATAAATCACCTCCTGGGTTGAAACGGTATGTATAATCTCTGATCATGTGTAGGTAATTACCTCTCCCCCTTTTCCTGACCTTACCGACGGGGCCGCCACCAACACGCAGCGAGAGCGAAGTTTTAATCTGCGCGTACACACGCTTACACAAACACACACCGGCTGTGTGCTTGTTTGTTAACAGCTCCTTTTTCCCTCCTCCCCCGAGCTGTGCCTCTGATCTCATCTTTTCTTTCGGATAATTTTTCCTCCCGTTACTTCTGCCCGCCGTTCTGGGGTATTATTTATGAAAAGTAGACGGTGCTTTAGGTAGGTGCCAATGAGTTGGCTTTATCAGATTTGCTGCGTAGTCGCCTGCAATCGTACCTTTTTCGGAGAAGATGCGGGGTTTTTTTGGGGGTGGCGGCGGTATTTTTTATTCCCTGAGTTAGTACATCTTCGGGAAAAAAAAAAATAATCCTAATTATAATTAAATCTCTGCACCCGGCTGCCCGGGCAGGGACAGTCCCCAAGGGCGCAGAGTCCAGAGCAGCTAAATTGGCACAAATCCCCGGGTCTGCGCTGGGTGTTTGCATGAGAAGGAGCCGCATCCCCAGGGAGCACCCCCGAACAGAGGTACCTCCTGTTCGCCCCGACGGGCACCACCCCCCGGGGGCTGGGGGGCAGTAGGGGGAGCACTGCCCGGCCCCAGCCCGACGGGACCCCCAGCCCGGCCGGTGGTTTTTGTTTGTTGACGGTTTAAAGCGAGTGTTATAAAGATGTTCTATTGCTCCTAATCACAATTGATTGTCAATTAGAGCCTCATTTGTGCAATCTCCATCCATCTGCCATCTCTGGTTATCTGTTCACCAGAAAGTTAGCGCTGATTATGGGGCCCTAGATGAGTTGTGACATGTAATATCTCTCCCGCGATCGGGCCGGGTGACCGGTCCCGTCTTGCTCTCCACGAAGACAGTCCTTTCCATTTTCCTTGCAGGAGGGACGGGCGAGTCGGGGAGATGCTGCCTTTCGGGACTGGCTGGAAGGAGTGCTGGGGGGTGAGGGCCGGCAGGCCCCCCCCCAGAAGGGCAGCATCGAACGCCGTGCAGAGCCAGGCCCTCATATTTTGGGCCCGGACCCGTTGCCCCCTGGGTGAAAGCTCCCACGAAACGTTGCCTTCTCCAAAATAAACAAACACAAAGAACACCCTCGCGTTTTTACAAGCCTCCCCGCCGCAGCGATGGTTATCTCTATAGTTAGGCTGAATTATACCTGCGGGGAGGTGATATTTCCAAAGCTTGAAGGCACCGGTGGCCGGAGCATCTCCCGGGAGCCGCCGGTCCCTCCGCCAGCCCGGGCGGTCCCAGCCGGACCCCCTGTGCCGAGGGCTGCCCTCGGGATGCTGCGTTTAAGGACGGATGAGATGCCTCGGTTTTCGCCAGGGCTCTGCCCCAGGTCCCGCCGGTGCGCGGTCACCCTTCACCCTGCGGAGGTGGCGGGGGGTGGGGAGCAGGCCGGGCACCCCCCTGGCCGCCTCCGGAGGCCTGGGGGTGCTGGGCTGAGAGGGGGGCTCCCGCTCGCTCCCATGGCTAAAAGCGGTTTTCCGCCTCCAACTTAATTAGCTAATACCCGATTTCAAAATAGATTTCAACAAACTGCGGATCTACGAGCGCTCCTCCCCCCCCTTCGTGTTTTTTTGGGTTTTTTTCCCTTTTTTAATTTTCTTTTCCTCCCTATGGTTCACCATTCATCCCCGTCCCTGGGGTGTGCGGAGCTCCGGGTAATTAAAGACATTTATCGCCGCGGTAAAACAATTTAGCAGCCCTCGCTGCGTCGAGAAGGTCACTGCGGTGGCTGCATCAAGCGCGGGGTCTCCGCGTCCCTCCGCGCCCGGTACAGCCGGGTCCCGCCGCCGCGGGGCTTTCCGCGGCCGCATCTGCCCCCCCGGGGGGGGGGGCAGGGGCTCCCTGCGACTTCTCGCTCTCCCCATTTTGTTTCCAAGGCAATCGAGTTCCAAAACTCATCTCGCCCTGCTCTGACTGGCTCTCATTATTATTATTATTATTATTATTATTATTATTATTATTATTATTATTATTATTATTGTTGTTGTTGTTATTTTGTACCCCTGTGGCCGCAAGCAGCCCCCCGCCAGCCCCCGAGCAGGGGGGCAGCCCCTGCCTCGCATATGCTTCTTGGGTTCATCCTGATTTTGTGTCCCACGAGGTGTCCCCAAGCAGGGCAGAGCTGAGGACCGGGGACAGGCGGTCACCTCGAGATGCCCGGCTCTCCCAGGGGAAGTAGGGATCTGCCCCCCACCCCCTTCCCCGAGCCAAAATCAGGGAATTAATTAACTCTACCCACGAAGGCAAATTATTTAGGGGAAAGGAAAAAAAAAAAGATTCTGAAGCAGATCTCGCCCTCTATCAATGCAGTGTCAGGTCCTCATAGTAGAAGATTTAAAAGCCCTGGGGATTCCAGGTTAGGGTAGTAATGAGCTTAATTGAGGTTAATGCTTCCTGCACAGCTCCTTGATTATTAAATTAATATTATCACACACATGAATCATAATTAGAAGTTTAAATAATGCTCTAGGGGAATCCTCGGAGGATCTATTAAACAGTTCTCTTCCCTCTCGCCGGCTCCTTCCCAGCTCCCCGGCAGGCGAGGGCAGCCCTGGGGGAGGCTCGGGGGGGAGATGCCTCAACTGGGGTGGTGGTGGTGGGGTAGTGTGTCAGTGACACCCACGGTCCCTCATCGCCCTTCAGGCTTCAGCTCGGCGGGTCCCCGTTTAAAAAGCCGCTTCCCCCCCCCCGCCTCCTAATTTGGGCGCTTATCTCCCAGCACCCGGGCGTTTATATAAAAAACTAATAAAGTGTCTTCTTGTCACTTATCGCGGCTGGGATCGCCTCCGCAGGGGCTTTTTCACACACCTCGCGAAAGCCGATCCGTTTTGCTGGCAGGAGGCTGGAGGCGTTCCGCCGAGAGCATCCCCGGGCCGCCCGCCGGGATGCTGGACAAGGGGAGGAATGGGGGGACAGCGGGGGAC
The DNA here is from genome assembly GCA_035590215.1 of Microhierax caerulescens. Classification (NCBI taxonomy): domain Eukaryota; kingdom Metazoa; phylum Chordata; class Aves; order Falconiformes; family Falconidae; genus Microhierax; species Microhierax caerulescens. Next base: position 45,576,983 of record JAVJGJ010000001.1, read on the forward strand.
CCCCGCCACCCCCCCCGCCCCTTTCATCCCCGGGTATCAGCTCCCCTGCCCACGGCCCCAGCCCCCGGCACGGCTGAGACATGCGTGGGGAGCAGCCTCAGGGGGTGGTGGTGGTGGGTGTCCAGCGTAGCGGGGGCGGGGAGCACCCCAGTCTCTGCTCCCCGCTTCCCCACCGGGGAGCTGCACCGGCGGCAGCATCGTCCCGCTTGCGAGGCGCCGGCGACACGCACGTGCTTCGGGGACAAGCGGCTCCTTTATTTTCTTGCCATTATTCTTATTAATTCTAACGAAAGGCTGAAAGAGGGGAGGCAGCGGGGGTGGAGGGGGCGCACGCAGCCCCTCTGCATGGCGGGGGCCGTACGTGTAAAGGAAAAAAAATAAAATGAAAGAGAAATCAGATGGCCGGCAAGCAGGCAGCTCTGGCTTGGTCTCTCTTTCTATTTATTTTCCTCTCTGTTGCTGAAACATATTGAAGGGGGAGAAAAAGGAAACATTAAGATCAACTGTGAGCCTTGCCGACGGTTTAACGATTTCAAATGAGCTCTGACTCTGGTGAAAATCTGACAATTACCCATCAGGATGGCAGATGATGGCTAAAATTACCAGAAATCAATATTCTCACCGGGTGTCCCAGCCTGATAAGAGAGACCAAGACAATGTTGACTATTAAAGTCGACAGCTTGAGATATTACACTATTAGTTATGCTATTTTTAATAATCTATAATATTTGGGCTATAATTAATTAATTATACGGGTCAGATAATATCTGGGGCTGGAATGAGGTCTGAAGGGTCTATTAAGGTTGGTAATGAGAAAGGAGAAATCTAATCTAAGGACGAGGAGCCGTGAAGGAACAAATATACAACAGACTTCAGATAGAGCGAGAGGGAAGGAGAAGGGCTATTGCAGACTCAGTGCACACACCTCTGTTCTTCTCATCTCCCAGGCAGAGGGGCTGCCCGCGATAGCATCTCCCCCCCGCTCCCTTATGTGGGTACCCATCGCCTGTGGCAGAGGCCTGGCTCTCACCCGGATGCTATAGTCCCTGGGAAGCCAGCGAAGGAAAAAAAAAAAAAAAAAAAGGTTGGATCTGTAGTAGGGAATTAATGCTAAAAAAAAGAAAAGGAAAAAAAAAGTCCCAAATAAACCCCAATAAGTCACCCGCATCCTTCCTCCCCCCTGGCCCCTTTATCTTATTATTGGGATGTAGGGACCCTTCAGGTGGTCATGAAGTTCAACCCTCCCCTGAATCCTGCTCACGGGTACCACGTCTGACATGGGCCGTGGCACACAAACAGCCTCTGTGGGGTCTGGCGTGGTGCAGCAGTGTAAGACGTATGCCTGCATCCATGCACTAAGGGCACACGCATGCGAGCGTGAATATCGACGTCTGTGAATACATTACGTTACATATGGCTACTTCTTTCTGTAGAGACACACCTTTCTATAAGGAATGCACGTAAAATACATAAATACACATGTGAAAATAAAAACTACCTGCATTGTAATGCACATATGTAAATACATCTATTTGTCTATCTTAAAGTGTTTATATGCATTGCAGGTAACAGCCACATAAAATGGCTTTATTCCCTTCTCTGCAAATGAACTTCAAGTCAGACACTGTGAATTATAAACTCTCTTCTTGCTCAGCGTTACTAACCAATATTCTAGGTGTGACACTCAGTGCTTTACCTATTTTACATCGATTATAAAAATCAGTCTTTCTACTGCTACAATAATCCTTTTTCTAGGGGTGTATTATTTATCATATTAGTTCTACCCTTATTAGTTACAGGAGGGTGTGTTGAACAACATCCTTTCATACAGAATGATGAAAACCACATTTTCTAGTTATGCTTAGATTAGCCAGGGTATTAATCCTTTCTTTTCCCAAGTAACATCTTAATTCCATTATTTTCAATAGGCCTTGCTTGGTCACACTTTTCTCAGTGCCTTACTTATAAGGTAGTCCTTGTCCAGATCTGGAAACCACCAAAAAGTATTAAAAAAATGTTTGTGATGGCAGCAATCTTTCTGGGAAACTGTTATAGTTCAATAGGATTCAGTCCTTCCCCAACTATTCCCGTTGTTAATTGAAAGCCAAAGCAGAGTCTGCAGAAGATGCCAGGAGTAGGCTGACGTTACCCTGCCCTACGTCTCCTTTGCATCCAGCATGGATATTTCCCTCTTCTTTCCCAGCCAGTGCCCAACCAAGGCCATTAATAAGGCTATGATGCACTAATTGAAGGCAAACCTGTGAAGCTGCTAGATGGCCATGGGAGATACAACTCCTGCAGGCACTGCTCCCAGCATCTTCTTAGGCAACAACCCTATGAGCAAATGAAGGTCCTTCTGCCACCAGCTGAGGAGGAAGGGAGAAAAAAAGTTCTTCTGCTTCTGTCATTTGTCTTAAATGTAAAGGCATAATTTAACACCAAGATCTAAATGGTTTACTCTTCATATTTAGACAAGAGGTTAACAAGGACTTAGCAGTTATGATGGATTAGTGAAAATGTCTTCCATTCTTGATGCTTGTGTGGTTTTTCAAATGCTGGCAGAGCTGGGGAAGCACAAGTGTGCGTGGGGCAGCTGGAGGGAGGTGGCACTGAGCCTTCAGGTTTTTCAGTTCAGGAGCAAAGCAAGGAGCCCAAACACCAGCCCTATTAGCTTAATTGTTCAGTGGAATAAACCTGGTGAATTCAATGAAGACTGCCACATTCCTAATTTGCCCATATTGACAGGGTGCTCAGGGCTGCTTGTGTTGCCAATACTCTGTGCTACAGAAAACGGTGCCAAGATATTTCCATCACCAAGTCCCAGTTTTTTGAACCTGACCAGCTTCTGGTACATCCCAGACTCTGCTGCAGAACTTCACCAAAGTCCCCACAACACTATTTGTGATTAATTTGATTTGGAGGGGACAGAGGAAGCACACAGCTTGTGCACATAGTAATGAATTGCTCTTGTCAAAGATGATCTCAGGCAGGTGAGCAATACTTCTCTGTTGTGATTATGTTATTTAAGCATTTAGAAATGAAGATGTTAGAGATATGAGACACACTGAGAAAAAAGGATTATCATTTTAGATCTAATCTAGAGAGTGAAGTCAAAGGGGCAGCTCTACAACTGGTGCAAATTAAGCTAGCTCCATCAGCTGATTTACACCAGCAGGGGATCTAATGCAAAATTGCCTGAAAATTATTGAAATACCTTGTTGATACTTAAAAGCCCAGCCTTGTCGGTACTGAGAAACTTCCTGCATATTCAGGTGAGCGTACTGAAGGTACTGCCCAATGTGATTTTGTAACCAGGTTGGAGTCTTTTAAGGCAAGCCTGGCATGCAGTTACTCTTCTCCTTAATACTACAGTTGCAGCTGAGAGGTGGTAATTCACTGTTCAGTTCCAGACTGGGGAGGAGGGAATGTAATTTTTTAGGCTGCCTAAATGCAAATTGAAGGCATGTCCTTCTATTTATAGAGAAACAGAGTGGGTATACTAGAGCATTTTGCAACCATTTTCTGTGTACTTAAATAACGTACTTAAATAATTAAATAGATGCAAAACCCCTGCATCAGGCAAGAAGCAATAAAAATGCTGTGTGTCTCGGTGCTAGAGAAATGTTTCTTAATTTATGCATTTGAAAGCCAAATCCAGGTTAGGACTCCCATTTCAGCTATGTATGCGACACAAAAATTTGGACCTGAACTCTCAGCCAGGCATCTTGGATTCTGAATCATATCCATTTATAAGGTCAGATTTATTTAAATTAACAACTGGAGTATTCATCAAACAGGTTAATTGATTGCCAAAATGCATCCAAGCAATGTAGGCTGATGTGTATTTGCAGGGAAGGTTGCGGGGCGCCTGACACGTGATAACTGCACGGCCAGTTCTACAGGATGAAAGGCCTGTGAACTCCACCAGCCAGGAACCTTGAGTGCGAAGGAAAACATCGTGAAGTGTGGTAAGTCAGTGGCCGATAATACCGTGCCATTTGGAAGTGCACCCTTTTTTTGTATCAGTGGGACACCAGTTGGTTAAGATTAGGGAAAAAACAGGGAGAAGATTTGCAGATAAGAAATAAAAGTAACTAAGCTTAATGTCCAAAGCAGCAAAGAATCCTGTCTGTTCTGACATATATTTAAAAAAAAATGTTTATAAAGTCCTTTGCAGCAAATTATCAACACTCAGAGCATTAAAACCAAGTATCAGCCAGTATAGTAATTGCAGTTACAGAAATAACAAACAAAACTACACCCTCAGCTATTTATAACTGAAGTGTGCTTTGAAAATAGTATCATTCTGTAAATGATATCATTCTCTACCAAGCAGAGCTGTGTGTCAAACCTGGAGCCCTTGCTCAAGCTTAACATTTGTTCATGGAAAGCAATGTTTACTCATGTGTGTTTGTCACTGGATGATGGGAGTTTAAGAACAGCTGCATATATAATGTTGCTTTGATAAGCATATCATAAATTGAAGGAGAAAATGTTATAAATAGATATGTAAGTTTGTAAGAATGGTTCTTTCTCATAAATGTTGTAACTTCTGGCTATCAAAACAACTGCAGATACAGGCAACGAGAATAATCTGTACCTGGCGTGAACTCAGAACAGGAACAAAACTCCTGACTGCCAGGTTCTAGGCATTATTTCCGATTATAAACTTTGCTTGAAAAATAGATCAGAGTGGTTATGAAACAGAGATGAGGGTAGGAAAGATTCCCCAGATCACAAGTTTAATCTTTTAATTCTGCTGCCCAAACGTTAATTGTCTACTCTGTGTTAGTTTTCTAGGCTGGCACCTTAATTCTTGCATAGAAGAGAATGTTTCCAAGGGGCTTTGTTTCATTCTGCCTGCCTTGGATGCCTTAGGATTTAAGGCACGAAGGAAAATCATGCAGATGATAATAGGCACTATTCCTTCTACCTTTTCAGGCAGAGAAACCAGTCTACACTCCTGGTTACAACTTTGCTGTTTGATCACAGAAATTGCACGTTCTCAATCATTTCCCAAGTGTTTTGGGAGACTGAGCGAAGGGCAGGAGCCTTGCTGAAATTGGTGGTTCTGGCATTCCCTTTTTGCCCTAAACCTGCTTTTATTGCCAGACTGCAATACCAAGATGCTGGGTTCATACCAGACATGTGCCTCTTAGTTCACCCATCAGCTGAGTCCTACACCCTGATTCTAAGCCTTGTTGAAACTGAGGGGCACCTCGGTGTTAGTGGGCATGGGCTCAGTCCTGGAGACAGTTTCAGTTGCATCTGGATTTCATTTTTAAGAGAATCAATTGCTTTAAAGCTGATGACACATGTATCTTTATTAGACTGACCCAGTTATCAGTATAGGTTCACTTTGTACCCCCTTGGGTTGCCAAACACAATCCATTAGACTGATGTCAGGTCCATTTCTTTGCATGATCATTCTTCCGGCAGTCAATACTGAGGTTTTTTAAGGCATCGACCAGAAAGCTATTGGATGAGGCAGGGCCACGTGACCTACTGACCTAAAATACTGTAGCAAAAGTGGTGAAGATATGAAATCAATAACTTTATTGAAACAAATATCTGAGGTGACACTTTCTGCAGAAGTATTAAATGAAGAGGGTTACTGTGGGAGTGGGTCAGATTCTACATGGCTAATTCCTGTGAGAACCCAGGCGTGCTAATGGGAATTCACGCGTGAGTGGGAAAAGCAGAGAAGCAGCATTTGGTCCAGCATCAGGGTGTGCTGGACTCAACGAGGCTGTGTGGTCCAGCCCAGGAACCTGCACCGAGGGCCAAGGCAGCAGGCTGTATCTGCTGGAACGGCCCGGCAAATGCCAGAGGTCTGGCTCCTCTAAAGCTGTGCTGCTCCGCCTGTCCTTGGATGACTCTCTCAGCGGCACTGAGGGGGTGCTGCTGTGTGCTCACAGTGCTGGGAGCACTGGTTGCTCTGGGATGACTCTCAAGGCAAATTGTTGATCACCGGTTTACATCCCTGACTTAGCGGGGGGGGTGCGGGTGCTCAGTGACACCCAAGTTCTGCCAGCCCCTGGGGTGTTACATACACACAAATATACCCTGTGTGCACCTGTACTGGTCTTTTATTTGAAAGTTTGCATGGCTTCGCAAGGGTGGAGAAACAATGGTAAACCCGTATCCCATGTGTAGACCCACCCTAGAATTATTTTGTTGGTATTTCAAATTTATTGGTATTTTAAACTAACTAGCAGAGCCTTGTCATGATTAACATGTGCTCAGTGATTATGGCATTTCCACAGTTCTACTTTTCATCCTTAGCTGGTTTTTCCTAAATGCTTGAGTAAAACCTCAGCCCTTTATGTGAATCCAAACATTTCTCAAAGTAGAAAATGTTGTCATCAGCACCAGTTAATATTGCCATCATTGCCACCGATATCTTGCCGTTATTTACTGTGGAACAAAAAGGGGAGGGGGGGGAGAAATTATTCTACTACCTCAAAAAATAACATTTTTGTTTGGTTGTGAAACAAAGAGGAGAGAAAGAGTGAAGAAAAGCTCAATAAACAGCCATTTTATTACTGTTGCTAGAAATAAAATAAGGGTAAGGGAGACTTGGCCACTGTTTTATTGTAGCTGTGAATTCACTTCTTTCATTTAAGTGTCTGTCACATTAGTAGAAAAATACAGATCACTCCCAAGTGTGTACACTGGCAACGAGCATGCCCATTTTTCATTTTAAATAACTTTCAGCTATTCTTTCCTTTCTGGAGTTGGAGGTGGCAGGCTGGTGTAGGTAGGTAGGTGTGCAAAATGAAAACAGCATCTTTCTGTGGGCTTTAAGCCAGAATTTGGCACAAGTACCTCGCTGTGGCTTTGCTCAGTTCATACTGCAATACACGCTCTGTTTAATTGAAAGAATTAAACTAAAAATAATTGGCTTGAATGTATGCACTTTATTTAATACTGCCACGTGGTGTTAAACTTAATAACAAATGAAATGGTTCCCAAATCACTTCTCACTATTGAATGTGTGTTTTGTGAAATGAATTAACTGTGAAGTCACTTTGCGTCAGTTTTTGTATGTCAGATGCTGCTCTCTATACTACAATGCTGAAATGATGGCTCTTAAGTTGTTCCTGGTAGTTATATGCAAGTTTAACTAGATTAATTAAGGACTGAGGCAACTTTAAAACAGGCTTGTAAAATGTTTTGTTTATAACAAATCTGATGTTTAGTGTGTAAACAAGGATAAGCTTTTATGTAATACACGTGTGTGGGAGATGAGCTTGAAAAAGTCCTTCTAGTGGTAGAAGGCATGCAGGAGTTAGGGTAGAAATGAACTCAATAATGAAATTCAAGGAAGAGTTGGATTCCTCCGAGGTATGGTGCATGTTTCCAGCTCATATACAACATCTCTGCAGCACTCACTGTTAAATTAGTCTCTAATGCCCCTCTGCATTTTAAACAATACCAGGTGAGACCACCCTTCTTTCTATGTGTGAAATCAATTGGGCTGCTTACAGAGCAAACACTACTGACTTGTGAGGAAAAGCAGCAGAATATGGCCAAAAAGGACTTCAAAGTTATATTAAAATGGCAAGCAAGAGCATCAGTAATATTATGGTAGTGACTACACCTATAAGGAGGCATCAGGGAGGGTACATGCACCTGTGACATTTATCTCTTTACGTACACATGAAGGTACCCTGCCTTCATGAGATATGTTTCACTGCAGCTTCTTCAGAGCTTGAATGTGAGCGAGTGTATTTTTTAACATGCTCCATGTCTTTCCTGTATCTCTGTGTGGAAATATTTCCATACTTCCCTCCACCTGGAGTTCAGTAATAACAAAGATAGTAGTGGCCAACTCTGGGTTTCTCAGTTGGTTCTGCCTATTATATTTCTCTGGATTTATGGATTATATTGCTTTGGATTTATGGAAAAAAGCTATGTTCTGGTGTTACAAGTTTTCTAAAAGGTAGTCACCAGCTCTCAGCCACAGCCCACTGCTCTTAAGAAGTGCATCCTCTTTATTAATTGAAAGTTGTGAAAGCAAGGTAGAGTTATTAGACCACCTTTTTTTAGTCTCCTGCATGCCACTTTCTGTCAAAAGTGGTCCCTGAACAAAGGACAGATTTTAGGGCTTGATAAAGCCTGTCTCTGAGGATGGCATCTGAGTTCTGCCTTGAAGTAGCAGTTCCTTCCAAGGGTTACTAACCCTTCATTGGAAGAGGAGGAGGGAAAGTCAGCCTTATTTCTAGCTTGATATTTTTTTTTGGCCTTAGTTCTAGCCAGCATCTTAGGGTTTGTTTTTCCTTGTTCTTCGGCATCTCACAGTTTCCCTCCAACTTTACATCTCACCGTTTTCCTTCAACTTTACATCTTCACATGTACAACTACCTGACTCTCCTTCAGAGAAATCATCTTTGCCACTTTTCTCCTTCCAAAGCCAGTGAAAGTAGGTGGGTCTCATGCCATTTCTTGAGGATAAACAAACCCAAGTGTTTTAGTCCAAGATGGGAGAGAAGATACTATAGATGAAGGCCTTTCCCAGAAATGGGCTGTTGGTGTCCTCTTCTCATTTACTCATGCCTCTGCTGACTGTATATGAAGCAACACAGCATGGAGAAAATATATATATAATGTCAAAGCCATTGGGCAGTCTGCATTCATGGACTCCCAAACGTGCAAGTTATTTGCATTCCAAATGATCTTTTCTTATATCCTTGTGGGGAAAATGTTCCATAGCTCCACTTTCATGATGCGCTTTCTATAGCATTGTTGTTTCTGTATACAATCTGGCTATTTTCTATAGAGAGTTGATGACAGAAACCCTAAGGCTTTAGTATTGTTATAACAATGGGGACCTGTCACGGCACAGATCTCTGATTTATGCACACCCCCCCATATATATGCACATATAGATATACACTTTTTTCCCCCTTCAAAGTCTTTCTGTGACAATAGGATGTTCTTCATGTACATTTGTAAGTTTTTAGCATCTTTGAACTCTGATTTGTAGCCCTGCTCTTTGCCTTGCTCCCACTGCAGATGTGGACAGACTTTAGTTTCAATGTTTGGGCTCAGGCTGCTGGTGGCAAATCCTTACAGGGAATAAACTTTGTAGAAAGGCTATCTGAATTAAATTATTTATAATGAGCATGCACAGCAATTGAAGCCTTGTAATGCTAACCACTGGCTGGGTGTGTGAAATGAATATATTATATTAAAATCAGGGGAAAAAGTCATAATGTTTGTGCAGCACACACTGTTTGCCAGTCTGTGGTATTTACATTCTGTATCTCTTTCACGTAAATGTTCATACCTTAACAGATATCTTCTCAAGATTGAGAGGCCACCTGATATAATAGCAGGTAATCCGTACTGAACCTGAGCATCAACTGATTACCAGGCTCGCTTGAATTACTAGATGCTATTATAGTATTTTAGGAACCTGTAATACCCACCATTACTTCTTCTTGTGAGAGTCCTTAGACTGACTTGCCGTTGCCATTTTTCCATCTTTGGCAAATAAATATCATAGTGTATCCAATACAATCAGCAGAGTGTAACCAGAGTGTATGAGTTTTTAGCACAGATAATTAAAGCCCGATGTTCTCCACTGTAACAATTACAAGTGCTTGAGAAAACAATGACAAGGTCATCCTGCGAATGCAGCCATCGATCAGGGAATTCATTACCTTAATAAAACAATAACCCACTTGTTTAGAAACTAACGTACAAAGGAAGCGACAACAAAATTGTTTCCTTGGACATATGTTCCCTTACCCACATAAATGTGGAGTGATAGCACATATAGTACGTTTAACTAATTAAGACCAATTTCTCCTATCTGCCCCAGGTACCTTGAGTTGTGACTAAATCTTTATGTCAGAATATAAAAGGCCACTTGGATTGTGTGGGCATGGGTGGGGGAGCCTCTGTTTTTCTTTGGGAGTGATGCCATGGCACAAGTGCTGTGGGTACAGCCCTGACCTGGAGCGGTACGTGCACCCAGCAGCACCCACAGCAGATACAATTGCACTCTTGGGTATGTAAGGGTATGACCCAGTTATCCAGCGTCGCCTACTACCACATAGTTGCACACGAATTGTGGTCAGGCATGGTCTTGGGTTGGAAAGGGAGATTTTTGAGCTTATTTAGCATCATAGCCTGGGCCTGAGATCTGCCTTTCCGTAATCTGGATAGACTGTGGCCAGTGAGGGGGTCATACTGGGGTGATATGTGACAGGGACCAGAGTCCCATCACAGGGACTTGTGTCCTGGACTTCTTGTTTACTTGTCTCAGTGTGGACACTCCAGCTGCATCTCTCCTGCCCTTGAAACTGAATTCCTGGGCTGTCCACAGTGCCTAGGTCTGTGCTGGAAGAATGCTTCACAGAGGGGAAGGAAGGGTGCTCAGCCTCTACCATGCCTTCGAGGGTGTGCCCTCACAAAATCTGAATTTCCTCACCCCTTGGAGTGACCCCATAGGTACAGGGCTTGCAAGGCTTCATGTGTTACACTCCTGCCCCACATGCAGCTCCCGTGTGCCCAAGGTGAGCTTCTTTGGAATCATCTGGACCGGTGCATTCTCAGCTCCAAACCCAAAGCCCACCGGGCTCACTGGTCTTCCCAAGCAAGGTGTTTCCCTGCCAGGAGCGATAAAGCTGCCTAGCAATAAAAAGCTGTGTCAGGCCCCGTGAGGAGAGCAGCAAGTCATAGCTTTCCTGGCCAAAACTAAGAACAGTTGGATACCAGTGATGTACTATCGTGCTATTTTATTTCCTGATTTGGACTTCTTTGCTTCATTTGTTCATGTACTGCCCTACTCAAAAGAGAACTGCTTGGTCTGTGATATGTGGGGTGTGTGGTAAAGGTGGGGTTTGCCTTTGGTAGGGAGTGGTGTGGATGGCTGCTAGCCCTGAGATCCAGCCTTGAAACCAGATCCCATGTCTCCGCTGCCGTGAGTCAGACACTCAGCTTGCTCACAAGCCTGCTTTTTGCTTTGCAGTCCCAACACTGCTCCCAGAGACATAACTGCCTTGCTTCTCCCTTGCTTTGTAGCAGCATAGGGATGAGGTCCTGGGGTCTGCAACAGCAGCTTGGCAGGGCTGGAGCAGGCACACTGCATTTGCTTAATAGCTCTTGACGAAATTCATGCAGCAGAGTAAGTCTATCCTGGTTATGTGTTCCCCAGCACAGCCACTGCAGAAAGAGGTCAAACTGGGCATGTAGCACGCATCCTTCCTCGTACCTGTCTGCATTTAGGTGTCATGACACAGGGCAGACACAGAAAAACTGAGAAGGGTCCTTATTTCCATGTTGTTTACAATTAGGTTTGGTTTATACTCTGCAGGCTGTGTAGTTGTGACATTTTAAACAATAAGAATTTAAATTGAAATAACAGCTTTTACCTGAGCATCTCAACTTCTTTGTGGAGTTAAGGGTCAGATCCCGAAGGGTCAGAAATCAGAATAGCTATGTGCACCATAATCGAACTTTACCAGAATAAATTGGTGGAGTATCTGAACAGGCAGTGTGGTTTTCAGTTCCTAACACAGGTAGAACTTCTACAATGAAGCCATCAGGGTCCCAATTCTTAATGGTATTTAAGCACCTGAGTCTCAAAGGGAGTTGGCCATTCACAAATTAATCAGATGCCTTTAGATGTAGTCTTAATGAATTCCTTCTGCTCAGAAGGTCCTAGAAGTGAAGCTTAAAAAACACTGCTGAGTGCCACGATTTTCAGCTGGGAGTAGACCGATCCATAGGCTAATGGATGTGTTGAAGGGCAAACACAGCACAGGTAAGGGAAACATCAATTCTTCTGTTGATGGAGGTTGCTGCCTGCCACCGAACTGCTTTTCAGAACAGGATCAACATGAGTTATCTCCCGATACCCATGTCTTGGCAATGGTGAAACGTACTGAACTTTTTAATTTCTAAGTTTACTTTTAAAATGATTTTTCACTTTGAAAAGCTGATATTGCCTTACATAAAACAAAACTAGGGGAAACTACAATGAAATGTTTAATTTGAACCGAAGTACTTATTTGGCTCACAGGTTTTCTCGTTGGTTTGGGTTTTTTTTCGTTTGTTTCTTTTTCCCCGCAGTGAGAATTGTGACTCTTCAAGATTTGTTCCTAATCTGAATGAAGACAAATGTTGGTCTCCCACATGTCATTGCCTAACAGCTCTAACTGCAGAGCAGGTCAGCAAAGGAGGGAGCTGAGCTCAGCTCCCCAGTTACCGAGCAGCGCATCCACTTTAGTAGCATGTGCACCACCTTTTTTGTACCATGTAGCTGGAAATGCCACAAAGAAATGCTGTGCAGAAGGTGGGACTCCCAATGTATGTTAATCAGTTAATAATACAGTTGCCACCTTTACCTCCCATCTTTCAGTCTTAATCTCACACAGAAATGGAGAAATTTCTCATTGACTTTCTCGCAACAGGTCAGGTCAGGACTTTGCTGTTAGAAAAGCTTGTGTACAAACTTGTAACTTCCAGCTCTTTGAGTAAAGGCTAAAAAGTAGAAAAAGTGATTGTGTAAAGGAAGTCTGTTTTCTTTTATGTAACCATTGTAAAATTAATTGACGGTTGTAAATTACTTTTATGAATGTAATTATAAACTGACGTCTTGGAGACTAAAAGCTGCTTTTATATTTTATACAACTCACTACAAAGGTAATTTTGCAGACTTCTATGTTTAATCACTTGCATTTATACTCATTACTGCATAAATATGGCAGAACTGAAGCGCAGAACTGTATTTCTAATGCAATGGTATTTTTTTCAGTTACTAATTAAACCTATTAAAAGGAAGGGATCTGCTCATGTTCTTATTCACAGAGTAAAGGCATCAAAGCAGCCAATGTGGTATGCTGGATATGAACTTTTTTTTTTTTTTCTGCAGTTTTATGTCATGCATTTGTAAATATATCTTCTAGAACTCCTCAAGGCCAAATTCTGTGAGACTTCCTTGGGGCTGGACATAGGGAAGCTGAAAGGGGGCACAGACAGCCATGGCTGTAGGGATAGATCATCTGTGTAGGTGCCTTTGGCTTTACAAACTTTCCTCAGCTCCACACTTTGAATCCTGTATTTGTTCCAGGGACTCTTACTTCACCACATGCTTCGTGGTTGTGTGAGAATACTTTCCCCCCAGAAGCCACAAAAAGGTTCAGAAAGGGTTTTAACTCTCCTTTTGAGGGGCAACACAGCACCCAAGAGGTGCTGACTTCATGAGGCCAGTCAAAAACATAGGCTTGCAGTATAGAGCCAGAGTAGCGGTAGGTACCAGTGCCATTCCCAGAGGCTCTCCCATCCCTGAAGACATGGAATGTCATTAATAGCCCACTGTTAGTTTATGGCAAGCACTGGCTGCATCTATATTTAGTGGTGGTATAATATAAATCAAAGCCCTGACATTATTAACAGCAGCATGGACATCTAATCGGATTTAAGAAACACTCTCCCGGCCAGCCTCTCTTCTCAGTTACACCTGGGCAGCCCTGCTAGGGTAGATGGGTTTGTGTTCTGGTTCTCAGAGCTGAGTTTGGCCTAATATGGGTCCAAATGGTGACTTTCCCTCCAGCTCCAAGCAACCTCAGATTTTAAAAAAGCGCTGTCAGCTTTAAGTTAGTTGACAGTAGTGGGCACTATGGCTTGTGGAGTAGAACTGTGCATCCAAAACATAGCCTTATAGGATCATAGGATAATTTGGGTTAGAATGGACCTGAGGAGGTCTCTAGTCCAGCTTCCTGCTCACAGCAAGGTCATATCTGGGGTTAGACCAGGTTGCCCATGGCTTTATCTGATCTTGCTTTGAAAACCTTCAAGGATGGAGTCTGTACAGCATCCCTGGGTAATTGTTCACCTGCTTGACTGTTCCTGTGAAAAAGCTCCTGCTTGTTTCCAGTCTGTGGAAACAGTCTTTCTCAGCTTGTGCCTATTTTCTCTCGTCCTCCTACCATGAAACTCTATGAAGCATCTGGCTTCATTATTCTGATGACCATTTCATAGGTACTAGATAATTCACACCAACCCCACAAGACAGCTGGGGGTCTCATCTAGGCTCCCTTTCCCATGAAAGGCTGGACTTGGATCAGACGATCTTTCAAGGTTCCTTCCACCCTGGTGTGTCCCATGGGCCTGTGACTGCTCCTGCAGCTGGCTGTACCTGCTCTGGGGCACGCCGGTGGGCAATGTGTCTCACTACGTGTGTCTACGAGTGTGTTTGCAGAAATCTGAAAGTCTTTAATGTGTTGATTTTCTTTTGTAAGCTCTTTCAGGCAAGCAGGTGCCCCTCTCTAATTTACTCATCCCTTTTCTGGTTCAGACCGATTCCTTTCTGAAAGTCCTGTCGAAGGTCAGGCAGAACTTCCATGGAGGCAGAGAGCTGCATCCAGGTGGGACTATGAAACTCCAGGATGGATATTTCCAGTTTCCTTATATACATTTCTCCTTTAATACCCCTTGTAAGTATTTTGGGGCTAGTCTAAGTGCCCTAAACACACACAGCTCTTGAAGATTTTGACATGAACTGAACATGACATGAACAGCTGAAACTGGAGTGAGAACTTGGGGATGAAAGTTTCAGCTCAGCAAAGCCCTTAAGATGCTCCAGATTTCTTTGCAGGCCAGGGGTAGGCTGAAGTATCAGCTTTAAGCCAAAACCTGCATTTAAATACTTTACCAGCTTGTGCTCTAAGTCCATGGACTATGAATGTCCAGGTTGTGTTGTAGTGTTTTTTTCTCACTTTATATGGCAAGTGAAAAAAAAACAATTACTGTTTTTTAAATGTTGACCTTTGTTGTTAGAATAAACCACATTGTAGGATGTTTCTTGTTATAAAAGTATCAACTGTCTACATAGATAAGAGCATTAATCTGTTAATGACTTCTTCTCTGACAAAGGTGACAAGAATTTTCTGCTATCTTGGAAATCAGTGATCTTCTTTAGCCTGAGATTCAGTTATGCTGACCACTCTGTCATAACCCTGCCCGTATTTCCAAAGTGTATGTATTTCCCTGTCACAGAAGAAATCTGTAGCAACAGAGACAGGACCAGCTTTCTGCAGTTCATGATTTGAAAAAAAAAAAAAAAAAAAAAAAAGATGCTGCTATTATTGTGACAGAGCAGATGTTATATAGAAAGGATTGCTTACAGATACATTGTAAGTTAATCACATCTTTTCTAAAGTATGTTGAAAAATTCTCGTTAATGTCTGAAATGAAATACTTATGATTACAGGAAATTAAATTACTTACAACATTTTTTTTTCAGCCTCTCACTCTCAACACACACTCTTTTTCGCACACACATATACACACATATAACTATTGTTAATTAAGACTGTCTCCATTATGGGCCTAATTAACAATTAGCATAAACATAATTAGCTAACGTTGACATTTAACTCATTACATTGTTTAAATAATTTTCAGAAATTGCCCTTAGTGGCATTCTGTCATACTGAAATAATGGCAGCACTTTGTCATGTAAATTAAATGACATTTGTGTTGTTTCCTCTCTAACTCATGCATGGAAGATTATTATTTTTTTTAATTTGAGCTACATTCAGTTCAGAATCCAAGGTGATTTCTAAAACTTGAGCTACAACATGTGCTCTTTAGATAGCCTCCGTACGTAGCCTGAACTTTTGGGGATCTGCATCCTTTTACCTCCAGAAACTCACTGGATGTCTCCATGCAGATTCCTCGTTCCCTGAGTGCTCCCTGCAGGCTTGATAATGTGAAACGACTGGTAGGAGATTGGTTTGATGGCAGAGGATGCAGCAGGGCAGCCTTGCAACTTGCTCCCACTGGAGTCAAGACTTGCTTTCTGCTCCTACGTATTTGCTCTCGCAGCCCAGAAAGGCAGCTGTATCCTGGGCTGCATCAAAAGAAAGGTGGCAGCAGGTCGAGGGAGGGATTCTTCCCCTCTACGCCGCCCCAGTGAGACCCCACCTGCAGTACTGCATCCAGCTCTGGGACCCTCAGCAGAGGGAACTGTTGGACCTGTTGGAGCGAGTCCAGAGGAGGGCCACAAAAATGATCAGAGGGATGGAGCAGCTCTGCTATGAAGACAGGCTGAGAGAGCTGGCGTTGTTTGGCCTGGAGAAAGGAAGGCTCTCGGGAGACCTTATTGCAGCCTTCCAGTACCCAAAGGGGGCTTGTAAGAAAGATGACAGACTTTTTAGCAGGTTCTGTCATGATAGGACAAGAGGCAATGGTTTTACATTAAAGGAGGGTAGAGTTAGGCTAGATATAAGGACAAAATTTGTTATGATGAGGGTGGTGAAACACTGGACCAGGTTGCCCAGAGAGATGGTAGATACCTCATCCCTTGAAACATTCAGGGTCAGGTTGGACGGGGCTCTGAGCAACCTGATCTAGTTGAAGATGTCCCTGCTCATTGCTTGGGGGAGTTGAACTAGATAACCTTTAAAGCTCCCTTCCAGCCCAAACTATTCCATGATTCTTTGATTCTATGATCTGTGGGCAAGTCGCTCCACATGGCCTGTGACTCAGCTCCCTGTCTGTGGGACAGCATCTGGTCCCCCTGGCCAGAGGAGTGGCATGAGGCTGCTAAGCCCTTAATGGTACTGATACTGCAGCAAAGAGGATTATACCCACGCATCTGTCCGTCCTCCAGAAGAGTGAGAAAACCTGTTGTACATGCAAACCAGTGTCTGTAATTTTTAAGTGTAGAATTTCCAATAAAATATCCTCTTCTGTCCATCACAAGATTTTAAATGTTCCATGAGCTGACTGGGTAGTATTTGCATGGGGTATGACTAATACAATGAGGAGAGAGGCACATTGACATGAAATGCCTTAAAACTTGCGTGATTGATCACACTGTGCTGCCTTGTGCCACCATGGTTGAAGGGGGGATGACATTTGCTGGGATGTGAGGGTTTTGAGGCTGCAGTTTGGACTGCCAAGAGACTGAAGATTTGCTGCAGAATTCTCCATTTTTAGATATTTGTAACAAGGCATTTTATTCCACAACCCAGCCTACCTGCAGCACTTGGTACCCATGGTGGCAGGGGAAGGGGAATGACGGCAAAGCTCTGAATCTTTAATGCTCTTCTCTCTGATGGATTCATATGTACTTGTATAGAGGTTTCTATACACCCTTCTGCAATCCTTATACTCCTGCTAGATCCCTTTGATGCAAATGGCTGAGGTGGCTGTTCTATATTGTGGTATTCTAGGTTAATGGAAAGGGGGGGAAGAAAAAGGAAGACCAAGAAATGGGCTCAAAGGAACATGACTATACAGTTGAAAGGTCAGGAAGCTGTTGAAGAGCAGCAGTACGGGCATTTAGAGTGAACATGAGCAGCCTTTAATCAGGGAGTCATCAGGCCAACAGCCTCTTTAATCAAAGATAATTCCTCTGGAGGCATCCCCTGCAGAGGGCTGTCCATTACATTTCCATAGGACATGTCACCTAAACTGCTGACAGCCCATCCTTCAACCAGAGGCACTGAGAGGATGAATTCCCTAATCAATGAATCCACCATCAGAAACTGGGTGATAAACTTGGGTTTTCCGGAGGCTTGGAGACCCACCTCCCATGGACTTGCCCTTTGCTGTTTTGCTGTATTCCTTGGAAAACTAGGAGGAATTAACTGTTACTGTATTTCCCCCCTCTTTTTGTCTGCTCCATTGGAGTTCACCTCAGTAAGTGCTGAATAAAAAGGACTAACCACCCAAGTAAAAGTTTTGTTTAATGCTAGCATGTGTCCTGCTGAACTGGTGTTAGTTGAAAGTTCTGGAGGTGAACAATCTGTAAGAAGTGCTTCAAGTTGCAACCTCAAAATTATTATTCCTCTAGTTCTCATTTATTTAGGCTGCAGGGAGGGAAACCCTGGTTGCAGCTGTAAAACAGATTTCCCTTTCAGTGTGAAAGCTGTGTCCATTACAGT
>JAVJGJ010000001.1:45597391-45606313 GCA_035590215.1 Microhierax caerulescens
CCTGTTTCCAGCTGCAGAAAGTGAGGTGCACAGAGCAAAATATCCCGCTCGCCCCTGAATAGGATACAGAGGTCAGATTTTTCCAAAGGGTCTAGCTGGAAAAAAAAATCTGTCAGGGTCCTCATTAGGGGAGGGTCGTGTGTGTTGGCATTGCCCCGTGGTTTCAACTCTGGAGTTTGCCTGCCAGCTGGAGGGTTCCCTGGTTCCTCAGGCAGTGGCAGCCCTTTGGGGTATGCATGTCCCCATGTCCCCGATCATCTAGAACGCGGGAGCTGTTGCAGTTTTTCCCTGGGCCCATGAATCCAGGCTCCCTTTCAAAGGAAACCAGAGCTGCCAAGAGCCCATCTGTACTCAGTGCTTGCAGTGCTTGTCCAAATGTCCTGTAAAGACATGTCTGCAGTCTGCACTCGGACACTGCTGTCCGAAGGACTTGCATAAAGTCAAGTGGAAAATGTGTGGGAGAGCAGAGGACTGGGACAGAAATCCCAAGTCCAGAAAAAAAGTCTGACCATTGGACCATCCTTTTGATTCTCACCGTCAGAGCGGTGTGTGTGCCTGCCGCCTGGGAGGAAGGGATGTCCTCAGCAAGCTTTTTCTTACTTGATTAATTTCTGTAACACTGGGGCTTATATTAAAAGGACTGTGCTGGAACAACTGTTATGCGTCTTATGGTTCCCCCATGTAATACGGCACTACTAACTGTGATTTCATTAATTATTCCCTGCTGTCCCAGCACTCCCCAAACATTCTTGTTCACAACCCCACAAAGTGTATGAGCAAAACCCCCCTTCCCTGGTGCGAGCACTCTGGCTGTGTCAGTAGAAGGCTTCTTGTGTGAGCAGGCTGTGGCACTGTTTTGCTGCGTCCCATCATCCCCCTGCTTGGTGGTATTTCGAAGTGCTACCTAATGATTTCAAATTAAAGGAGTTTCAGAGTCTAATCTTCAGATCTGCCCTGCTTTCTATTGATCTAATTCCAGGTTGGTTACCAAGACTATTTTCTGGTTCCAGTTCAGATGTGCCCAACTGGATGGAAATCTCACAAGAACATTTGAACTTGTGGGATTACCCCAAGTTTCTGCCAACTAAACTAGGAAAGTTTCTACCTGTCAGATTTGGGAGGATGCTCTGAAGATGTTAGGGCCTTCGAATTTGAATCCTGGTTTTTAATGTGGTTTGCATGTGAGTTGAAGCCATGTCTCCTATTTAGGTGTAACTTCATGGAGATTCAATTGCTCTTCCTGGAACTTAGTAATAATTAAAAGGTGAGGTCTTTGATCTTGAAGAACAGTTTACATTTTCCACTGAGTAAAATAGTCTTTTTTTTCCTGAAAGAATACTAACTCCTTTACTTCTTTCCCTTGATATAGGTGACTATGGAGCCAGATGCTTGGAGAAATGCTGCAGGAGGAAAGATTATTCACTTTTTTTTGACATGTGCCTTGGTAAAGTTCTTGAGAAAATCAGCACTGTAGTCAACAGTTTCTTGTTATAACTGGGAGCAGCCACATGCATCACTTTTCGAGTAATTTTTCAGCTTTGCTGTTCCTGGCCCCCCTTCCATGGGTGACTGGATTCTGGTAGCAGAGCTGACGTTTTCATTCCCTGGAAAAGCTCAGAACCTGGTTTTCATTTAAATGTGTAAAATTATCTGAGTTGTTTTCCCCTCGATAAGGTTTACAAGTGTCTGTATATCTTTAGTTTTAACAGAGGGCAGTTCAGTAGACAGTTTACGAAGTACTGGTCAGGGAGATAAATTACCCTGTAGAAGTGCACAATCACCACTCACAATCTCCTCAGTGACTTTATAGGCAATGATAGGATTTTTCAAGTTCATAGAAACTCATCAGAACACTTCCTGGTATTTTTTTCCTTCTCCATCTAGCCATTCGCACTTAAAGCATAATCTGTACCACTGCTGCTAGGCCGTGAGGGTTTGGCTTGATGCCTTAGGGCCCCCTGAGCATTTCTTTGTTTCTGGCAGCTCCTTGGGATTTGTGAACTGGAAATGGGAATGTTTCAGGCTGCTGCAGCACTTTGACACGTTCCTTTCCCAGGGGTCATATCTAACCTCAAATGATGCCTTGTGCGTATCGTTAACAAGTCGAGCTTTGCAGGGTTGCTCTGTAAGGTTATCAGGCAACTGAGTTGTTTTATGCTTTCTTTTGCTCTGCTTCGGCAGTCAAAGTTTCATAGCTACATGCTTGAAGCTCCCTAGTTCTTTCGGGTCGGTGCCACTTCAGCCCATAATTCATTTACCACACAACTGGCATACAACCTCTTCCAGCAGAAGAGGACATGCCATACACGGGGCAGCATCTATGGTCAGGAACTCCTTCAACCTCTTCTCCTCCATTTCATGGGCCTTTTCTGATCAACACGGTACTTGGATGCTGTTGGAGACAGACTCTCCTGTATTTCTGAACCACCAGGTACCCCAGTCCCCAGTGGGGCTGCAATCACCTTGGGGCAACACCATACCATGGTAATGCAGGTTATATTGGTTTATGCCACTGATGGCTCCAGCACATGATCAAATGCCACTCAGGTACTAATTTAGCTGTGGGGTGGGGTTGGGGAATGGGGAAAAGAGGGAAGAGGCAGTATGGAAATTTTTTTTTCCCTGCGGGTGTGTATTTCTCCATGATGTGATATGGCCACGGCCGCATAGCTGCTCACATCTACATTTAGATTGGGACTGTGCATTTCACTGTTGATAAACGCCTGTCTCTGTCCCTGCCCAGCTCCAGGGAGATTTGCTGAAGCAACAGTACAAGAAATGCAGGTCTGGCTGCGGGTGCGGAGTGGGGAGCTGTTTTCTGCCGGAGTGAGAATGTGCTGGCGGTGACTTCCTAAGGTAATGGGTTGGACCAGAGCCTCCTCTTCCAGGGCAGGGGTTAAGAATTGATTCAGATAACAGTAGGTCCAAGGACTACCCTATTATAAGACCTTCCAAGAAATAGTTGTGAATGGTCTCAATTTCTGAATTGATTTTCCCCCCAATTATATTCTGACTCAGAGCAACCTCTTGTTCTAAACAGGCAGCACGTTTACCCTGAGTAATGCTTCCCGCATCCAGGGCAGCTTCCCTCTGACAGCACCAGCAGAAGGCATTGCCAGCAGGCTGTAATTAAGGGCATTACTGGAGTTATTTGGTCTGTTCCCAGCAGGCTCTGAGCCAGTGGTCAAGAAGAAACTAGAAACACCTGTGGGGTTTAACAAGGTAGGTTTGGAGTGATAGGGATGTCCCATCCCCCCCCTTCCTTCTTCTCAGAGGGAAAAGAGAGAGCCTGGTATCAGGCAGGAGAGGACACGGACTCAATGAAAAAGAAGTAAGTTTTTGTTCAAGCTGCATATATTATGGTATCGATGTTTTAGCAGAGTGTGTTTCTTTAAGGGATTTTCTTCCTGGGTTTGTCCATGCTGCTGTTTACCCCAGTCCAACAGAAGAGGACCGTGCAACCAGGGATGCTGTAAGCTTAGCTCTGTGGTGCGGCCATTCAGCAAGATCTGGCCCATACAAAGTGCTGCTGGAAGAGCCATAGTGAGGTAGCTGAGAAGCTGGTAGTCCCTGAGTTTTGAGGAATTAACTTGGTTGTTAGAAGATCTTAATTTCTTCCTAGGCTTTTTACGTCTCACTTTCCAAATTCCTTTCTTTCTTGCAGGGATTTGCTCCCTTTGCTCTTTGCTTCCTGGAGAAAAGGGGATGCTGTGTCATGTTCTTGGTTGCCTACTTTGAACCATTTCCTGGGACTGTGACCAAATGAGGTCTTGATGGTTTCTACGCTTCCCCAGGCATTTGTAGATCTCTTTGGAGCCCTGTCTACAGCCTGATTCTGCTTGCTGTGAAACTGATGACAGGCCTCCTGCCTTTCTGAGGGGAGGTAGGCAGGGACCAGCAGCAAGGGAAGCTGCATTGTGAGCCTGTGGAGGGGGATGCATGCTGCAGGGGCTGTCCTCATCTCAGTTTCTGGTACTGGTAGGGGTCTGGACGGTTATTTCCTTTTTCTGTGTGTCTTTTCATTCCCTTATTTTGTCTGTTAGACCTTAAATGGTGTGCAGCAGGGACTTGCAGTGGTTTTCCAGGGTCTTTTGGGTGTCTTCTTCCTAGATGTGTGCCAACAGCATGTGCCATACCATACTTGATGTGCCTTGGACTGGGTCACAGGGAGAGGCTGCTGACGTTAGAGCATGGGTGGTGTGTGTGATGCTCAGGGCGGTGGTTGGGAGGCCAGGCCTGGCCTCCCGTGGCTGCCCATGGATTGCTGCTGCTCCACCTGACACCCAGGGCAGCAGAGGGAGGACAGCATCCAAGTTTCATGCTCTGAGCGCTTGTGTGCCCTTAGACAAGGGTGCCTGTGTCTTAGCAGATACTTCAGTTTTGATATTTTGCCTATGAGACCATAGGTGGCAGCTAAGTAAAATAATTTAAACATCTGTAACCTGCAATTTTAAAAGCTGAATGCAAATCATTGCCCAGATTCCACTAATTGATGCTAAATAGAAAGAAAAATAACACAGGAGAAAACCCCTCCTGAAACAATCAATAAATTAAAGATGCTTGGGGATATAAATTCAGCAGTTAAATGAGATACTAATGAAGATGGGAGTTTAATGGTGAGTACTCTCATTACATTGTTTTAAAAACTCCATTTGATGTAGATTTGGTACTGGTGAAAGGAAGACAGCCTCGTGACAAACATCTGTGAGAACAAAAGTTGTTCTGGTATACGAGCACGACTAGTGCCGTTTATTGCTGAGCAGATTTGCTTCCCCATTTTTGCAAGTTGTTGCAAGACCTGGGGAGAAAATGTGGAGCAGTTAATTAAAAAACAACTAATGACTGTTCCACAGGGTCAGTTTGCTTCTTGGAGCCTAAAACGTGCAGGATATTAACACATGTATCATTTTTTTGACACTGGAGGACAATTGCAGAGCCCACTCTACTGGTTTTAAAGCAGAACTTAATTAACTAGAGATGGGCTAAGCAGGTTTGGCTGGAAATGGGCATTTGGCTTCCAAAGAATGGAGCTGCTCAAATACAGCCAGGCTGTAAATTAAGGACGTGGGTTCCCAGCTCAGCTCAGCCCTGATGTGTGGCACAGTGCTGTTACTGCCCCACTTGTGCCTCTAGCCCCACGGCTGGATGTTATCCCTATCTCCTGACTTTAAAGGTGTTTCTCTTAACCTGTTCTGGACAGCTGCCTTAGGATGAGGTTAATTTTGCTCCCAAAATTCCCATTCCTTGCTGCAGCCTGGATAACAACTCTGACAGATCCAGCACTTGCAGTCAGGTATGATGCCCAGGAGTGGGCAGTTTTGCAGCTGCTGGCTGCAGCCCACTTGTGCTCTGGCTGGGCCAACAATGCTGTCAGATAGCAAAAATACAGAAAATTGCACTTCTGTGTGTGTTCCAGCCCCACTGCGGCTGGGAAGAAGTGGCTTGTTAATGCCTCTGCTTTGCCTCGCCACTGGTGAGGCATTTTTCTCATGTCAGTGTGGAGTTTGGTGAACGCAATTATTTTCCTTTATCTCACACTTATGTTTAAACTGCATCTCTGCTGGTACATGCCCCGTTTTGATTAATATTAAACTTCCAGATCATCTTTTTGAATTGGAGCAATTTCTTACAACAAATAGTCCGGAGAGCCAGATTTCTGAGTGATTAGTAGCAGGCTGAGAGCACTGGATGCTTGGGGAGCTTAACGATTCGTGGCCAGATTCATTCACCATGGTTAGAGTGGTGGGCATGTCACAGCTGTGATTCCTCTTGCAAAACCTCAGCCTGAAATTATTTGAAATCAGGAGTTGTTTTCCATCCCCCTTCTTTCCAGGTTGGCTGCCTTGCCGAGTGGGGGGAGGAGAGACATCCTCCCATCCCGGCATATACTGAAAAATATCTGGTTGAGAGGACCTGCTGGGCTGTAAGACTGTTCTTTCACTTTCTCTGAATTTTCAGTCACAGAGAGGGAAAAACTCTCACTTGCTCCAGAGTGTTAATCTCAGGGGATGCCTATCCAGATTCCATGCAGGGTGGGGGGCAGACCTGGTGATGGCATAGTTGTATTTTGTGCCGGTTTGTTAGTTTTTTGAGGGGAAGATGTTAAATGGGGGATGGAAAGAATGGCTAAAGGAGGTAAATTGTAGCTATCACAGGAGCTGATGCAATGTGAGGAGAAAGAGAAAGCCTTCACTGGCTTCAGCTGTAACCTAAGGGTTTGGCACTGGTGGAAGTTCTGGCTCAAGGGTTTTAGTAACACAACAATGACATGTTTTGTGACTTCCTGACAAATGCACCTAACAAGACCTTAGTCCTGAATTTCAAGAATGCCTTCGTCTGATGGAGTATTGGTATAATGCCAAGGGGCTGCAGTCAAGCACATATAGAGTTGTTTCTGGGCTAGCTACCTGTGCTGCTCTGGGCTGGGTTGCCAAGTAATCCAATACCAGAATGCAGAATGAAAAATAGGATTTGTAGCTAAATGGACACTGAAGCATTTTTTTTTTTTAATAATGCACACATGAGTTACCAGCAGTATGTGTAAAGGTGGATTTTCCCACTCAGAACATGTAACTGTGGTGTGTGCTGGCCAAGCGGTGGAGATTGAAATACAGATAGGTGAGATCACTGACTGTGCAGGAAGGCCGAAGTGTGCTTATGGGACATAAACCTCTTAAGTTGTTTTCTTCTTTTTAATGACCAAGAAAAATAATTAGATGCAGAATCTAATTTTAATCAATGTTGATGCTTTTGGCCCTCACACTGATTTTTTTTCATTGCAAAGCTACAAATGACCTTCTGAGTTGAATAAGGTAAGGAATTCACCTAGGATTTGGACCTGGATATTCCAGTTTGTTATAAAGCAACAAGTACTTGGTGCCTTCAGTGGAGGACAAAACATGATGGGCCATCATATCATTGGAAAAATTGCTGCTGTTGCTGATCCTGTGAAGCGCTCAGCACTTGGTGAATAAGAATTCAGGATTTTGAGCATTTCTGGACATTGAGCCCAAGGCCTGGGTACTCTATTATGGAAGCTCAGAAGTTACTTTGAGATGCTGAACATTGATGGTGCATTATATCTGGCTGTGGAAAAGGTCAGCCCTGTTATTTGTAGAGGGAGTGTTGCCTTTGCTTTACGGCTGGCTGACTTTTTGGGCTACATGGTATAATTTATAACTACTTATTGTTTGCAGACACTGGGCTGAGGATATTTTACGTGTGAAATTTAAAATTCAGGCCATTGTAGTTGAATATGTGGAACAAATTCTTTTGTCCAGAGGGAGATAGAGACATCTGGTTTTCTCACCCTTGGCTTCCTCTTCAGTTAGAGGGGAGAAAAACAGGGACTTGGAAAGCATTAATTATCTTATCCTAAAAGAGCTGTCTAAAATATTTTGGATGCACCAAACACCCAAAGTAGAAACAAATGGATACTGGCAATACAAAGAGATTGTCACTATCTCACGTGGTAGCATTTCTGTTGTAGATGATGGAGGTAGGCTGTGGTAACTCCTATTTCCTGGTGTCTTTCTGTTTTCTGCACAACTTGTCTAAAGTCAAGGAATTGATGCTAATGTGCATGAAAATTAAGAACCTACTTAGTGAAGGATTTGGATGCTTGAATAATTTTCTTAAACCTGCTCACACTCTTGTCACAGTGAAGTCAGTTGCCTAAAAACATGAAGGAATGTGAATTCCTTAATAAATGTAGGACAATCTATCATATTTTTGGACTGTCAGACTCAGAATTTGCAATTCCATGCAGAATTGGTTCAAAACTACCCAGAAATGCATTAGCTGTCATGGCCCATTTCTTCAGTGCAACTCTGGTTTTGAGTAGTAGTGGTGGCTTTTTAAGTTGTTTAAGGTGTTGTTTGATATTGGTATGAGCAAAAGAGATGAGGTCCTCTTATGCCAGGTATTGTACAAACCCAATTTAAGAGCTGTTATCAACCCGAAGAACTTGCAGTTTAATTACTAAATTGTGCAAAGAACGGGAGAAAGAGTATTTCTCCATTTTGTGTGGGGAGCTGACTGCTGGATTTGTTGTAGTTCCATTTGCAAATCAAATGGGTTGTACATGCATGGTGGCACAGAGCAGGTGCGAAGCCCAGGAGCTTTGCTCCCATCTATGACAGGCTTAGGAGCCAAAAAAGGCATTGCCTTGTGTGACAGCTAAACCTGAGGGAACTGTGAGCTTCTGCTTTTTGCTACCTCCAGCTGTGTGTTCTTGTCATTTCCCCTGTGGCTGTGTGATCTGAAGGAAAAAGAGGGACCCCATCCTGTACACACACCCCCAACCAACCAGAAACAAATCCTTATTTTTGTCTGGTTATCCAGTTGAATGAACACCTCCAAAATCACGATCTCTAGAGCCCAGTTGTGGAGTGTCTGACAGCTCTCTTGGATCAATGCATGTGTCGTGTGAAGCTATGCCATGAGGCTCTTGGCTAGCGGACCTACCACCCTGACTGTGAATGATCTCTCCCAAAGAAACGCCCTATGCAGCTTGTAATAGTATCTACCTCTTTCCAGGCACTTTGTTCAAGTTAGCAAATGGGTAACTTGTGTCACAAAGTACTGATTTGTATCCGTTTGGCACTGATGTTGCAAGTTTAGTGTCATAGAATAGAATCATTTATGTTGGAAGAGAACTTTAAGATCAAGTCCAACTCAGCACTGCCAAGCTCACCACTGAACCATGTCCCTAGGAACCACAACCATGTTTTTTAAACACCTCCAGCGATGGTGGCTCAAAACTTCCCTGGGCAGCCTGTTCCAGTGCTTGACCACCCTTTCAGTGAAGAAATGTTTCCCATTATCCAATCTAAACCTCTGTTGGTGCAACCTGAGGCCATTTCCTCTTGTCCTGTCCTTGTTATCTGGGAGAATAGACTGACCCCCACCTGGCTACAACCT
>JAVJGJ010000001.1:45606411-45618556 GCA_035590215.1 Microhierax caerulescens
TGCTGGTGTCCCAGCCCCTGCCCGGCTCTGGCCATGCTCCAGCCCCTCAGTGTCTGTCTGGCCGTGAGGGGGAATGAATGTGACTTGCTTTGTGGGACCAGTCTCTGACTGCATAGCTCTGTGTGGATTATTGTTATGGAAATACAGGTAGTTGTCCCTTTTCTGAGAATCAGCAACTCGTATCAAAGCAGCAGGATGGCAAAATAAAGCATAGAATTCAGCCTTTTCTCATCACTAGTTACACAAAACATGGAGCAAATATCACCAACAAAGACTCAGAGGAAAAAAATGCACTGCTGTTAAAGCCAAGACACTCTCAAAAGCTTTACATTCATTGCAAGTGTCTGTGAGGAATACCTATCAACTAATTAATTATCTTGTCTGACAAATAGCCTTTGATATCACACAAAGTATATATAAAGTGTGTGTACATGAATGGCAGGTGGAGAAACACCACAAATTGCATTCTCAACACATAAGACTTCACCTATTTCTCTGTTACAGCTGTGTGATTTCAGTACCTCCCAGTAACTACTGGTTGTCCAGGTGTCATGCAGATGCTGGTGGACTGGCCAGATGTGAACCACCCAGGACAAGCAAGCAGCACAAGTCAAGTGTGCATTAATCCCTCCTAGCCTGGACAATATATGCCCAAGTGATCCTGCCCAAGAGAAGAAAGACTGAAGAGATCATTACAGAAGGAAAGCATTCCATGACCAGACAGCACTAGACCACACGGGATATTAAAGTTTGCTCTTTTGGAAATGGATTGAAGGAGAGGCACAGTTCATCAACAGCAGTCCATGGAAAAGTCTGTCAAAACATACTTGAATGGTCTTTGGAGAGAGGACACAGTGGAAGATCACGTTTCTGATAACAGCCACTTAGAGACCAAGGTCACGTTGCTATGATGTGAGCCATACAACCATGTATAAGTTAGCACCAGTTTTCCCTTGGGTGTTCCTTCTCCTCTGCCCTGTGTGTAGCCTGGCTAGAATTGTGTTAAGATTAGCAGAATCTGGATCAAAAGCAGTGAGAGAAACAACTTGGGAAGGAGCAAGGAGAAACTGAGATAATGTCAAGTGATTGTTGGCATTGACTGCAATGCATTAGTGTCTTCACTGAGATCTTACATGTTGACAGACAAATAGAAGAGGACCAACAGGAAATAACAGAAACACTTTTTCCCAGTAGTTTCCTAAGTCATTCACAAAATGAACTTGGTTACAGGCATCTGTAATTACAGAAGTAATTCAGGGGTTTTATTACTGCAGAGCAAGCACTTGTGGGCGTCTTTCCTGGTCTGAGTGAGAGTCCTACAACATCAGGCCTCAATGATGTTTAAAAATAAAAGCCTAGGTCTTTGAACAGAAGTGAATTTTGAATTTTTGATATCTTCTGAGGAGGGCTGTTTATCTCTTGTTGCTTCCTCTGCGTGCATGAGTAGAGTTTCACTTGTTTCTTTGTCCCATCTTAAGGTGATTGCTGAAACAGAGAGGGTTTTGCTTGGCTTGCTTACCCATCCCCTGTGCCCTTAACTAAAACTGAACAGTACAACACAGTTGCTTCCAGGTGTAATCTTGGTTAAACCTCAACACCTTTCCCTTCTCATGGCCTTTGCTATCAGCACTCAAGAAAAAACACAAGTTGGGGAATGATAAAAATTGATTTCTGTTTCACTAGAAATATTTCCCCTTTTGGCCACAGACTGAGGCTGTTCTGACTCTAACCGGTCCTCCCTGGGGTTTGATAACAGTAGCTCACAGGAGGCTCTAGCTTATCTGAAGACCAAACAGTAAATTTCTCATTTCCGCTTAGTGGTGAGGTGTTTAATTGCTGCTTAGTTTCGCCAGTCAAGTAATTCACATTGATGTGCTAAAAGCAGCCACTAGCAGTTAAGCTTGCATCCAGGGGCTGTGGTGAACGATCCTGACATCTTTTTGCAGGCACCGGCTCTGCAGGCTGAGAGCATTCAAGTTTCTCCTCTCGAGTGGGCAAGCAATCTATAGAAAATTAAGTCTGAAAAGCCATGAGAGGTTGTGAAAGGCAGCTTAAAGAGAGGCTCTACTGGGTGAAATTCCTTGTCCTGCACAAATTCAGGTTGAGAATTAAAGTGTTGCCAGCTTGCTGGTAATTTAGGTGGAGAAGTACTGCTTAAATACAGAGAAACAGGGTTGAACAAGGAACAAAGGATATTCACTTCATAAAATCCACATGAGTTCATATATTTATTGAACAAATGCTGTCCTTAAGGTTGTATCAAGTTATAGAGGTAGGTAGATAGGGAGATGGCTCAATGCAGAGTCTGTAACTCTGCTTGGTGATCTCAATCCTCACTTGCACTACTGTACATCAGGAGTAACTGTTCCAAAGTCGAAAGCCCTGCCTTGCACGGCTATTTACAGCTTTTGGCAATGGGTGTAAAATGCTGCTTCTAGTTCAAAATTGTAGGAAGTTCTGACTTGGTAGCAATTTAAATCTGCCTTGTTCTCTATGGAATAATTGTGGGTTTGCTCCAAAGTAGCACAAACAAATAGTTTGGTCTTTTTCTTTTTTTGAATTTACTTTTTTTTTTTTTTTTAATTATGATTTTGCTCTTGTCTCTTCTGACGGTCTGATACTACAAACCCTGTGTGGGAGCTCCATGCACAAGATGCAGAACACCCTGCACATATCTGAATATCTATAGGTACAGGGGCTGCACAACTTGAAGGCAGATAAACAATTTGTTTTCATGAGTTAGAAATGGCCAGATAACTCATGAGTGGCAGAGTACAGCGGAGCCAGAGCCAATGATGCATGAGTATACTGAAGCCAGGGGAAGTAAATTGTTTGTTGCAACTTTTCAGACTGGCTGTTGTGCCGAATGGGAAGTTACGGTTGTACCACCTTGGGGTCTGCCTGTGCATGTTTTATTACTGTCGTTGTAGAGCTTGTAGCATGATGGGTTATTAGGGAGTGATCACTGGGTTTTAGTTTCTTGGTGGGTCATAGCATCAGTGTTGCTGGAGCACTGCTTTGGCACTTCTGCAAAGGGCAGATTCATGGCTGCCACAGAGCTCCAGCAATAATTTGGTTATTTAAAGTATGCTATCAACTGATTAATATCTTAAGAGGTGCAATTGCTGTAATTGCAGGCTAGGTAATACAAAGCTGCCACTCACATTGAGCACTGACGCTCTTCTCCAGTTCAGATAATGCAAATAGACACAAAGAGATAAACCGAGATCAGTCATAACAGCTGCCTGATATTCAGACATCAGGTGTGAGGGTCCCTAGGCAAAATGAAAGCCTTGGAGTATGAAATAGCCACACAACTCCAGAAAGTCACATCTTAGAAAAGGGCCTGTAACTCCTGCTCCCAAACTTATCTGACCCTCTGTGCAGGACTGCAGTCTGATGGCAGTTTGAGAGATATTCCGCTTGTCTGTCAGTAAATGAATATATGAATTGAAAGGAAATGGTAGCATGGTCCACCTGAGAGCTATTACCTAGAACAAAGTTTATCTACATATTTTTAGCTCCAAGTAGCGAATTAGCAGGTTATTTCTTAAAAAAACCAAACCAACCAACCATACCGCCACCCCAAACCAAAACACTCCAAAACAAACCCCACTCCACTTGGCTGAAACCCCTGGGTGGTTTCTCATACCCAACCCCCAGCTGTTTGCATTCATCTGAGTTTGATGTCTTCAAACTGAGAACCACAAACCCGAGAATCGATATCATCTACTGAGGACAGCACAGTATAAAAACAATCAATTAATTCCTTTATATGGAAAAGGAGCTGGAACCCAGCTCATCTCCCCTCTCAGGCAAATTACAGAGATAAGAGTTTCCCTGAGCTGCAACCAGAAGCACCAGCTTTCTGCACATTTATCCTATAATTGTGTATAACATGCATGGAGGTGAGATGCAATTTTATTCACAAGAGTTCCGTTATCTTTAATCAGCTTTTACATAATTTCCTTTGTAACTGATTGTTTTGGTTTTAAATATGTAAAATGTTTCCTTTCCATGCCTGTGTAGTCAAAAGGTGAAGAACTCAGCACTATGTTCACAAAAATACTCCATTCACAGGACCTTTAGCAGTGTGAACAGTGAAAACAGGAATACAGAAACTTGTTTTCAGGGGAAGAATTTTGAACCTTTGAAGCATCTTTCCCACAGCTGGACCCTAAAATGCTTTAGAGTAAAACAAATATTTAATGAAACCATATTAGAATCCACAACAGTAGGAATAAACAAGATGATACAAACCAGAGAAATGAGGACTTTTTGAATAGGCTGTTTGAAAAAAAAAATATGGTGCTGATGATGTGCTGCTTATCACTTTCATTTGAGACCAGCTTTTTAGATCCTGATCCTGTAATATGTTAAAATTTGTAGAAATTTAAGGGAGTAAACAAATCTCTGCAAACCTTATGAATTAAGCATTAATGTGCCTTAGTGAAAAGCTGTCTTCACTTTCCTGAGGGCTGAAGATGGTCAGCAATGCACCAAACTTTACGAGAAGAGCAGCCTTTCAAAGCCTTTTGCCAGCAGGGAGAAGCAGCTCATCATATGCATCTGAATGCTTCGTTGCACTGTGGGCTCCAAGCTGGGTGTTTTGGTCCAAGGAAGGGGTGGACCAACTAGTGAGAGAATAGAAGCATGCTAATAAAATGATCAACACCCCCTCTTAGATTTTTAAATGTCTAAATAATATTTTACTCTTTTATTTGGGTTAAATAATGTTGGTGTAGTCGTCAATCATTACATATTGCATCCTGTAGGAGATGAGGAAATTGCCTACTATTGTGTTCGTGGGCTCAAACAGCATTCAGTGTCACAAATTAGGAAAACTTTTTACATGTAACGATGGTGAAATGCTGCAATATGCTGGCTAGGGAGGTATTGGAGTCTTTGATGCTTGAGTTATTTCGTAAGTCAGATAATCATCAGTCAGCAATGATGCAGCTGTATCTGATCCTGCTTTTGGAGAGCAGGATGCTCTCAAGCCCTAATTTTCTGCAGCTCGGTGTGGGCTTCTCAGGGCTGGTTGCTGATGTACACCTGGGTTTGGTGTACACCCTGCCTCCCTGCCGAGCATCTGACAGCCATGATGACCTGAGAATTCTGTTCCTGCAGGTGGCTGCCTCTGCTTCTGACATGGAAAATTCAAGTGTGCCTTGGGCCTGTCTGATCTGTCTCCTCCCTGTTCTCTCCCATGCTGATGGTTCAGTCCCACCTGTTTCAGGGCTTTAGATCTTTCCCAGCTCTGTAGATTGCTCAGTTGTGGGCAGTACCTCTCTCTTTTATAAGTTTATATTACTTATTCAAGAGTAAATGTAATCTAAGGAAAACTTTACTAAGCAGGTGAACTAGAGATTTTTTTTTTTCTTTTCACAGCTCTTAACTTGACAGATCTCTATGGTTATGGCTCCTTTACACCACCTCACCTGCAAATAGCAAGTTTACTGCCCAGCATGTGAAGGTGTGTTACTGCTGTTCAGAGGGGAGATTTTCCCAGAATATGATAAGCATTAAACAATGTCTTCTATTTTTAACATTTTTTTTCTTAGAAACAGCTGACATATTTGTTTGATAATTTCCAGAGTACGCTTACTAGAGACACAAATCTGAGAAGGAAGAAAATCCAGTGTATAAGATCAAAGTTTAACAGATCTATGAGCAATTGGAAGCAGATTTTATATACAGAATATCAGTTAGCTGTAATAATTGGCAAATCCTAGGAATGCCTAAGTGGCACATGTAATGTATGGTGGTATGCATAACGTAGGTGTCAGGCCTTCCTTTTGGCCAGCCAGAGCCTTCTGGTGGCCAAAGCCCTGACAGCCACTTTGCTAAAAATCTAGGCAGAGGAATTTCCCTTTCATCGTGTCAAAGCTCTGAAAGCTTTCCTGTTCACCTGTACGTGGCTGTACCATGTACAACAGTTGTCAACAGGTCAAACT
Source organism: Microhierax caerulescens (assembly GCA_035590215.1). NCBI lineage: Eukaryota > Metazoa > Chordata > Aves > Falconiformes > Falconidae > Microhierax > Microhierax caerulescens. The sequence continues at coordinate 45,612,369 of JAVJGJ010000001.1, forward strand.
GGATCCTGGAGCAGAGGTACCAATGAGAACAACAGCTTCATGCTTAGGTTTCCCTCTTGTAGCACTTACTGTATTGCTTTTGTACCTTTGGAAACACCTTGTAAAACCGCCAGAGCATAAGATTGACTCTCCCCACCCATTCCTGAGCATCTGTCTAACCAAGTATAATTGCCTTGGCCTAAAATGCCTCTCATTTTATATGCTGCTTCCTTCCATGGGTGTTTAGACTTTGTTGCTTCTGGTGGCAGTGTGTTGGGACTGAAAGGCAGCTAATGGGGATGGATTCCCTCCTGCTGTTTGCTGGTGATAGTGCCTGTTAGCTTAGATCCAGGATTTGCTCAAGTGCTTTCATGTCCTACCATGCGTACAGAGCACTTCCCTGGGTCACAAAGCCACCTGGGAACATCCAGAAAGGAGAAGCTGGCACTGGGTCAGCCAGAAGCTCAGCTCACCTTGCTGGGTGCCTGAGCAAGGGATTGCTGAGTAGGTTCATCTTAAGGAAGTGTTACACAGTAGTGCCCAGCAGCGTTATGTTTTCCAAGACAAAATGCTCTTGCTCATGTGGACCAGGATAGGGTCCCTTTCTGCATCTGCAGTGTGGCCTAATTGCTTCACTCAGCCTTGATTAGCAGCTCAGGATTCAAGATGCCTGAGACATGTGGTGTAAATCCTTTTCTTCAAGGCCGTTGAAAGTGACACACTGGCCATCACCACCGTAACTGTGGGATCAGTGGCAGTGATACCCGCTGGTGGCTAGGTGCATAGCCCAGGGATATAAGCCTCTGTAGCCTGCACTGTCCTTGGCTGCAATTGCATGTACCAGCAACAGTGAGACCCTGGGGACCTTCACCTATCCTCCTTTTGAACCTTAAATGTACAGCACCTTAAGCAGAGAGGTCCTGAGTCGTCACAAGTCTCAAGTGAGTGATGTTTATTTTCCCTCTGTTGCCTATTCCCTTTCTGAAAGAAAGAAGATCAATGGACTATTTCAGCTCACATGACCCCTGGGAATAGAGGATGCTGCCAGAGTAATTTTTTTAAGAAAGAGGGGGGCGGGCAAGGGGAAAGAAATAAAAAAATTAAGTTTAAATACAGCCTCTTCCATGACCCCTCTCCAAAACTGGTATTATCCTAATAAAATAATGTGCTGCTTGTATTTTTTTTCTCTCAACAAGGACTGTGAGTTCATTTGTTTGTTTTACATTGCTTGCTCAGAACAGTGTAGCTCTATGAGGTTAAAGAGATCCTCCGAGAAAGATCCTATTGATTTTAATTACCGAGAAACGGCCCACAGGGACAAAAGGACTTTGGCTGTTTATTTAGCCATCGCTGTGCTGCAGTATTGTGTAAGGAGAGATCAAATCAGTTGCCCTCATTATTACAATAATAATAAGGCAGAAAAGGTGCCTCAGGGTCTCAGGATTTTTTTTTTTAAGAGGCAATAACCTCCACCACTCCTCCCACTAATAAAAGGCAGACGTGAAGAACAAGGAGCAATTACTATTAGTCAATATTAATTCAATTACACCTCTGTTATTTATATCATGAAAAGGATTGTTTAATATTTTAGAAATATCCCAAGCAAAGCAGGGGCCGCATCTGTTCTTTTACAGATTGATTTTATCACTGCTAAGTGCACATTGAATGGTTTCTACCTCCTTTGGACTGAAGCTGAAGTGAATTAGTTATTCAGCATCAACAGCAGTTAAACCATGTACCTGGTAGTACAATGAGTGTTTATAATAGTAACAGGGCCAGGAACACCTACTTGGGTGTTAGACTGGAAACCCTCCAAGGATGAGCAAGCATTACTTGCTTGGGATCTCTTCCCACCCATTCTGGGCTAACCCCAAGCCAGATTTATGGTGATCTTGGTGAGAGTAGAAATCCATTTGTTCTGCTTATGCTATTTGTTGTGGGTTTTTTTTTTTAGCCTGTGCTTCTGAGTTGGTATCTGTTCTGTGACTTGCCATGTGTTGCCTCATGAGAACTTAGTATTTCCCAGTGGGTATTCTCTTGCTTAAATACTTCTTGACGAATGCTTGATGCTTTTGGCCAGAAGTGTCCAAACAACCAAATTACAGTGCTTTATGTGATTTGTGTCTCATGTCTCACTTATGCCTCAAAGAAAAATTAACCCATGTTCTTGTTGGCATCGATCTTATAAAACTGCACTTGAGTGACCAAGAGCAATCCAGCAGATGGGTGCATGGGGGCCAGTTGTATAAAAGTCAGTGTTTTAACATGGAGGTGAGGAAATCTGGAAACAGTAGCCGAAGACAGAATTGGTCTTTCAAACACCTTGGCCAGGCAATGTGTAGATGCACGTTGTTATTGGTATGGAACAAATAATGGAGCTGCAAGTCCTTGAAATGAAGCTGTAATTTAGCTGTGATCTGTGGGAGCCCTATGCTTGCTGAGGACTCTGCAGCAGGGCTTTAAAGAGAGTCCAGGGACAAGCAGTTTAGCTGTCAGCATCATTTGCAGTCTTCTGTACAAAAGGCATGGCAGAAGTTGACTGTCTGTGCACCAGCTCAGCAACCGACTTCACACTTAAGGGTTTTCTTTTTTTTCCTTTAAATCATGGCACTAGGAAAAGATTTCCTGGTTCTTGTTCTGCTTCACTTGAAGCTTTTTGAACTTCAGAAGATGTCACATGTAGTTTTAGCTATTTGAATCATCCTCTCAGCCACCAAATTTGTGTTTCACTGACTACTAATGTGATTAATAGAGATCTGAAGTACTTCAGGCAGAGAGGTTTCAGCTGGTAAGGTTAATGCAGCTCAGCACCAGGCACGTGTTACAGGTCAGTCCCTTGTTTAAATATGTTGTTTTGATGGTGCTTCCTTAAATGCCCAAAGATGGTGTAGATTGGCCCAGGAGGCTACGGAGGGCATGTTTCTGAGCCAAGAGCTGCAACGTTGCCCCAGGATGTGGGAAAACTTCGCAAGTACAGGAGCTTTCCAAGTGATTTGCTTTTACAAGTTCGGTTAAAACAGCTGACTCAAAATAACTTAGTAATATTTTATCTTTTGTCAATGTACCAGTTTACTGTTTGACTAGTTACCCAAAATGGAGCACATCAACCCAACTAGATTGTCTTTGCCATGCTCACTTTTTAACTGAACTGAAATAGTCTGTCGCTGACTGGTAAGAGCTGCTGTTTTAATAGCAAGGGTGGGAAGTAGCACAAATGGATTTAGAAAGGTGATGAGCAGCTAACAAAAACCCTAAGATGGGTTTTAAAATTGTATTTTAGGTGTCTAACTGCATCCCAGGTTTGAAGACTGCATGTTTCATGCTTCCAGTTTCTGCACCAAGAATGTGGACTAGGAACGTACTTCTTCAGACTGTCCGTGATCTGGCCATGATTTATGCTATTTCTGTTCTATTCTGTTTTGTGGTATGTTCTGTTTCTGTGATCAGCCCATGGCTCAGAAGTTGTCAGTATAGGAAATCTGTGTCTAAGAAGAGAAGTAGAATAATTAAGCTTATTTTCAATGTGATAGCATGGAGGAAGGATGGATGATGATGCTATTGTGGATTGCAGATATTGTGAAGGAGGTGTCCCCTAAAGAGAAGTCAGAATTAGCTGATGGATAAGTAGCTTCAATTAGTAGTTTGGGAGAAATTGATTTCTAAGGAAAGATTAAGTCTTAAATGTATAGAACAGAGATAAGCAAGTACAACATGCAGAATGTGCAGACAGTCTGTAAAACTGTACGTAAGTATCACGGATGATCAGGGTTTATTCTATGAAAACTGGGGGTGTGAGCTGGGGTGTTGGTGGTTTATATGGATGTGTCTGAGTAGGCTTTTCTAGACAAACCTTTTCAGGCAGCTCGTAAATGCTAGCTGAGTGCTGTAACAGCGTACAGCACAAGGTATGCTAACTGGCCAGGTAATTATTTTTTTTATTATTATTATTTTGAAGTTTGCACTGGGATCACATATATTCTTAAGTTTCCAAATATGGTTTCCCTTTCCAGATACCTGGAGCTGAAAGCTATGCTCCAGCTATGCTGAGATTAATAAAGAATTAACTGTAAACTGGACTCTGACTTCAAGTAAAGTTCTTTTTGTCTGTGGCCTAACTCCCCACTGGTAAACCGCACCCCCTCTCTTATCTATTTAAGTTTTAAACCGATTTTAAGTTTTTTCTTGGTAAGACCCATGAAATGATTTCTTCAATGTCCCTAACTCAGCCCTCAATGTGGAGGTCAGCCTTGGTAATGTTTTTCCAGTACCTCCTCATCAGTCCCAAGGACCTGTTTGCCGTTTGTCCTCTTCTCAGTCCTTCTCTTATCTCCCATTTCCCTATCTTTTCATCTCTATGTCTTTCTCTCTGTCTATTCCATCTGCATACAAAGTATGCCAGTCTCTTTCATTTCATATATTCTGAATTAAACCCCTACTCTGTTCTTGTTCACCCCTGGTTTTGTCCTCAACTCACGTGAGGGGGCAATCTACAGCTGCTGTTTCTGCTTCTGTTCCTGCTCTTCTGAAAACCTTGTAGTACTTACCTGTTCAGTAAGTACAAAAAACCTGTGGAACAACTTGCTGCTGTGAGATAAAAGGGCTGTTGAAGGTCCAGAGAGGTCTCACATCACCTCTATGCATGCTACCTCCTAGTGCTCCTTACACATTAGCTGGCTTGTCTACTGCCTGCCGTATGGGGCTATATGTTAAAAACATACCAAAAGCCTGAGGTTCACAAGCTTTTTTGGGCAGACACTCTCTCCTAGTTGCGGGAGTGTCTGAAAAAATTTCTGAGAAATCTCTGGGAAATTGAGTGAAGCTGTCCCAGATTACACCAGTATCTGCAACCCTCTTTTGCAGGCTAATTCTTACCTGGGCATATGAATATTTATATATCTTAGCTAGGCATAATGTGAATGGTATTAATCGAGTCTTGCAAGGGAATTTTGCTTGATTCTATGGAAAAATTATGGGTGGGGCCCGATCCCCAATTAATTTATAGCAGATCAGGTCATTATGCTTGGGTGGCTGTATGACAGTGTTGCAGAACAGAAAATCTTGCCGTTGAAAGCACTGTTGAATCAGGAGGAGAGAATAAAAGGATTCTCTTGTTCACCCTTTTGGTCATGGCTTTTGGTTATGGTTATAGCTTAACATAACTACCCGTCAAACAACCGTGTATTTTTATGATCGCATGTAGGGTGGTTGGTTGTTGCACAGGCACAAAAGATTTAAAGCTGTTGTCTTTTTGGTTTTTTCCTTTTGAAAGCTACATTAATTGTTCTGATGTCTGAGCATCTGCCCGATACGCATTGTTTCCCCTGAAGACCAAGGAAGACAATAGCTAAATACAAATTTATTGAAGAAGCAAGCTATAAACCCTGAAGTTGGCATAATATTTTAATGGAAATCATACTTTATCAAAGGCACACGTATCAAATTTTCCTGCTGGACATTAGAATTCATCAGTACCAGCATTAATTAAAAATAGCCCACCAAACTTACCCACTGCTCTGCTGTTTCTGTATATAGGTTTTTAGCTTTAGAAACTCATGGCTAACTGCAGACAGGCATGTGTCTCTTATTAATTCAAATGCATAAAATGAAATGTTGTATTTTACTTTGTAAAGGTATTCACTTTTCTGTTAACTCATCCATTCAATTTTCAGTGGCAAAACAGTCTCTAAATAATTCTTCAGCTTTCATTTTATGTATTTTTTACAGTGCTAACTGGTGAAAGCTGATTCATTATCTGCTGTCCTAAGTTTACCTACTCTCAATAACTCACAACTTCAGGTCACCCTGCAGTGCCTCCTTTCGCCTTCGCTCAGATACCATGTCTAACTGAATGGAATTGACCTGTTTAAGGCCTCTTCTCTCCAACTGAATTATTTGATCATAGCCACAGACATCTGTTTGGGGCAGTAATTGGTTGTTTATAAGAGCAGAGGAGAGCCACCAGCAGCAACAGCAGCAGCAAGACAATAAAGGAAGGGACAAGCATGGAGGGCATGTAGACAGGTCCTGACAGACCACTGTCTGCTTGAGATAAGCAATGCAGATTAGTTATATGCTCTCTATCTCACCACTGGGGCCTAATAATCCCCTTTAGCACTCATTCACAGTTATGTAGCAGACAGAAAACTAATACGGGGGGAATCCGGTCCTACTGCCTCGCCACAAATCTCAGACACAGTTTCTGGAATCTC
>JAVJGJ010000001.1:45618577-45630697 GCA_035590215.1 Microhierax caerulescens
GTTTTAAATGTCAATTTCATGGCGGCTCATGAGATGGAAAATAGAAGAATAGTAGGTAAAGATACCCATTGCAAACTAGATTATTTGAGAGTGAAAGATGGCTATTCAAGATGTGCCTGTCACTACTGCTTCCTGGCTTGACAGCGACAATGTGAACATTGAGGTAAAGGTAAAGGATGACAAAAATGTAACCTGAAGGGCTGAACTGCTGAAAAAAAAAAATGACATGGCATTTCTGTGCTGTTTGTGTACAGGGAGAAGACAATGTGGATTTTAATTGATTTGCAAAACCTTGTTGTAATTATCATGGAACACAAGATGGTTGCGCTTGAGGGTGACTTGCAGTGGCAGCAGGCGTGTATTGTAGTGCGCAGTGCGCTGGGTTTGTCCTGTTAGAGCTGCACACGTGTTTTCCCTCACTGTCAAACAGAAACATATGACACAACTCGTAGGTGCTGCCTGTCAGGGTTTGAAAGAGACTGGAGATGCTGGGATTTGATTAAGAGAACTCCATGTTTGCATTCAAATGTTGAAATAAGTAATTTTTAACTACATGCTCAAACAAAAAAGCATTTGCAAAAGCAGAAAAATGCCAGAATAAGGCTTATTTTAGTTCAATTCACTTTTGCAGGAGAAAATATGTGATTGCATACTGTTTTTTCACAGCCAGATGTAAATCTAGCACTGCTGTTTTGGTTGCTCGACCTTGCATCCTCAACAATTTTATTTTAAAGGCACACCCAACATGAACATAATCACATACATCTGCTAGGTGGCCTCTTTCAAAGCCTATGTGATGAATAGGGGACAACCACACTATTTGTCACTGGCTGTTGATCAGACCCACATCACATCCAGACAGACACAGAGAACCCTGTCACATAAAGGCTCCGGCACTACGAGTTAGGGACGGTGACCACCCACCTCCTCTAGACATGGGTCATCCCAATGTTATAGATCCAATGACTTTTCTACTGCACTGTGCTGTCCTGCATTCTGCACATGGAGAACTGTAGATAATAATTTCAGAAAGTAATTTCTACAAATTTTGAAGTATACTGATACTAATTTTTGTTAATTGTTCTGGATTACTAAGTATTTCCAGGGTGTTCTTATATTCTAAAGTCACTCACATGTAGATCAAGATCTTTCCTAGGAGGAAGTGTTTTTAGAAGTCCACCAAATTACTAGAAGGTTCCTATTAATTTTATTTTCAAGTCAAAAGCCTGCAATTTGCCAAGCAATTGATATTTGCTATCGTTCTGAGCCAGTGTGGGGAAGGAGAGAGTGCACAGACTGATATTAAGGCTGACAGATTCTGGGATGTTTGTTTGAATCCCAGAAACACAGGTTAGTGAGACATGGTGCAGGTGTTGGATCCAAAATATTGTCATAAATGTAGTTGTTGTTAAGCTGTGTCACTCATTTTGTGGATAGCAGTCCTTCTTTGTTTGATGTAAATGTGTGCTCATAAACAAATGGGTAAGAAATACTATTCTCTGCAAGTGTCAAGTTTTTAGTGGTACAAACAAAGCGACTCTGGCTCCTGAGCTTTTGAAGTCCTGCTTCTAGAAATCTAGTAATACTTTATGTAAATAATCATGAAAGCTGACTGTAGGGACCAGTGGGAAAGGGAATCTAACCTCAAACCACTTTCTTTAAAAACATTCCTACTAGTCAAAGTGATGTTTTTCAAGTTTTTCAGTTTACAGTTTGTATTGAAAAAAAATTCATATTATCATTCAGAAGCCAACAAAAGGATCCATGTGGCATTCTTCCACTGGTGGCAAAGTGCTGCACCTTGCTGCGCCTTACTGCTGATGACATCTTTACGTTGATGTCAATTTATTCTCTTTATTAGCAGAGATAAACTTTCATGAGCCAAAACTCCTTTTGTGCCTTCAGCGTGTTTGTCATCTTTTCAGCCTTCCTCCCTTCTGTATCCAGTGTGGAATTAGCAACATACTCAAAATACTCTTTTCTGAGTCTTGTACTAGTAATAAAGTAAAGCACCTGCTTGTAGTGCATATTGGGTACCTACTGCGCAGCTAGTGGTGGTAAATCATTTTGCTGCACATAATGGCTTGCTCTCCCAAAAGACTCCCCATTGCTCTTTCTCTTTAAAATTTTGTTGGTGCTTTCTTGCTTCTGTTCTGTTTGGCTGTGTCCAGCGTCATGGTTTTTTTTTTTTGATACAGCATACACACTGCCCAGGCATTGCCAAACATGGGGTTATCCTTCTGCTGATGAGAGATGAGGTCATTGCTGCCAGCCTCACAAGCACACACAGGTTCTGATGTGTATTACTGGAATTGTGTGCATTTGGGGGGGTGGGGGCGGTATGAGTAATGAAAATAGTTGACCTAAAATCTTGGAATAATTTTCTTTGCTTAAGCAATACTATTTTTAATTTCATGATCAATGTGCTTGATCAGTCTGCCACAAAAAATTTTTGCAGATGTCTTTATATGTTCAATATTGTATTGGGTGTCCCCATATCCCACCTGTGTTCTGCACAGCTCATTCTCCACATGCATCTCTAAGAAGTCTTGTGTTTCTGGCATGAATTTCACATGCGATGTGGAATCTGATTTGGAAGAGTGGTAAAATTTTCATGGGACATAAGATTTGCATGTAGAATGCACTTTTATTGAGTTTTCTTAGTTATTGATAGCAGCTTCAAAACTCACCAGTAAGGGACAGAACCCTCAGCCACTGTAAATCCGCATGGCTCTGTTGAAATCAGCAGGGCTTTGCTACTTTACACATCTGTTCCATGGTTTTTATCAGGGAATTTTTTTATTCTGCATTGCCAGAATTATTGTGCAAGCAGGCTGTAAAGCACAGCAATGTTTTTCACTCCATCTACGCGCCCTGTATTTGTTATCTAATTGCCAATAGACTGAACTCCAAAGGGACTGTATTTTTCAGCCAAATGGCCTGTAAGTAGCAGGAAATCTTATGCTCTTACCTCTTTGGCCAAGACAAGAGCATCCACATTTTACATAATGAGAGAAATCAACTGTTCTTTATCAGTGCTTTTTGTGCAATTGCAAATCTTTAAAGCCTAGCTGCTGCTTGGATTTAACAACTGCATCCCAACCCTCCATGCATCAGGAACACACAGGTGGCTTTTATACAACTGCAGTGAATACCATTATTTGTAGCTAGGCTGAAGTAAAATTCAGCCTCAGATGTTCACGCAGGGATCCCCGGCTGCTCAGAGGGAGCAGTGGGCTTCCATTCCAGAGAGGATTGCAAGTCTTTATTTAAATTCAAATTACATATTTCTTGTGAGTTATTTGTGAGTTACAATTAAGCAATGAATTAGTGATATGAAGACAATTTACAGTGTCTCTGGTCCCTCCAGATTTCTGGGTGGTTGTGGACTCTGTGACTATATGAACAGGAGAACTGAAGTTCTTATTCATGTGCTTTATTATGGGGTGTGCAGAAGCACTTCTCAGGCTGCAGCCCCAGTTTCTTATCCATAACTGTAATTTCTTATTTGGACATGTGAGCAGACCTGATTCCTTATTATTTCATTGTGTCTTCCCCAGTATGTTCAGTCTCACCCAGTTAAGGTGTTGCAGGAATGACCTGTGTGATGGGTATGTTTTCCTCCTGGGAAACCATCTGGAGGTGCAAATCGCCTCTTCTCAGTCCCACACCCCATGTCAGGCCCCAGCCAGAGCTCTGTCTTGTAGATGAGGAACCTCAAAGGTATAACAGAGAATGTTCTGGGACTTCTAATGAAATAATAAATTACAATTACAGCTGTTAATAATTATTCTTATTGCCACAGTCCATTCAGATGAATACTTGTATCAGCAAGGTTTTAATTTCTGCAGGATTCTCGCCTATCTGATTTGGTGGGGTGTCCTGCTGTCTCTCTGCACCTAAGGTAATGGTTGGTGTCCTCTGACTTATCCTCCACTTCTTCAGAGGGACAGTTCTGCTTAATGTTCAATCTAGTTCGTTTAATTATTCAAGCGTGGGCTCCTAATAGCACAGATTAGTCAGATCAGCAGGTGGGCTTCAAATCAAAAACATAATAATTGATATTGCATTGACCAGTCTAATCAACACAGGCTGATAGCATCTGCTTTACCGTGTGCTTTTGTACTGTGAAACAAATCTCCAAATTGAACCAAACTATTTGTAGTAGTCATATTATCACCACTTGGCTTTAGCAGCCCTTGTGAGCTCTCATAAGATCCCTAGAGATAGAAAGCAATATGCGTTCCTTTCAGTTAAATTTAGTTTGGTTTTCAAGTGAAAAAGAGCCCCAAGAAATACAGAAAAGCCTAAGCTGTCCTCAAATGTAATGTCTGGCTATGCTATAGCTAAAAGTAAATATTTACCTTTTTGGTTTTTCTCCCTCCCCCTCCTTTTCCTTTTCTCCCCCCTTTTTTGTTCTTTTGTTTATTTGTTTTTCTTTATTACCATAGTAACTTCCAGTTATGTTTTATATAACATGACCAACCCCATCACAAAGGACTTATTTGCTCTCATGTTCCCATCTCAGCTTGAAGTTATGTGCAATGCAGCTTCTTATTTTGATGTTGCTTTCCAAATAATCAGGTAGTTTTGATTTTTAAGTAGGGCCAAAAAGGTACTATTGGCTCCTGAAGCAAGTGGTGGTGAATTTTGTACAGGCCGATGGCTCCTGTAGGACTTTGCTCTGCTGCCCTTCATTAACTTTGGAGAGAGGTCTCTCTCCTGTGTCACCTGCTTTGACACAACATGTTTCTGGGACCCAGAAGAGCAGAGTTCCTGGTCGTTGCTTTCATGCCAAAATTTTAGGTGACTTCCTAGTAATCCAGGATTTAAATCATGGGGTACCTAGAAGTTAAGGACTGATGTTTCCAACTCTACTTCTGTTGAAATTTAGTGAACAAGAGGTAGTTTCTTCTGTGCTGGTCTGGGTCTGCCAGAAGGTCATTTAGACGTGAGCCTCGCTGACAGTGCAGTGCAGCCTCCTGCCATGTACCTCGAAGTTGCTCAGGAGCTGCCTTCTGGACTGCTTGTAGTATGCTGGGAATTGGGTTTTGTGCCAAATTACACTGTATTTATTTTGGCCAGGTAGGATTTGATGAACAGCACGAACAAGGGATGTTGGCCATCACCTGCCAACGTGTGGCAGTGTGTGCTGCCAAGCTAATGTGATAGGAAGTATAATTTCTGGATGCTGCTGAGGTTTTGTGTAAACTGATTGTAATTCTCTCATTGTTACCTTGTGGTTCTTGCATTAAGTTGTTACATACACCTCCTTTTCTCTGTGTTAATTTGTTATTTATACCTCTTTTTCTCTGATTTCTTAAGCCATTGTGAACCTTAGAGGCTAAGGCATCTTTTGTGGTATTTTTATTGCATCTACCCTATTTGTTGTTGTAGTACAGTCAATTGGTGAAGGCCACCATATGATTCATGGCATGAATGTCTGATCTCAGCTTGATTACTTGGCTTTTAAATGCTTATACACAAGCTTGCTCTCATTTATCTGCCTGCTCACATATGTTATAATAAAGTACATAGTAAAGAATGGTGAAAGAAACAGTTTGGATAATGAATTTGGTGGTTCAGCATGCAAACTGGCACAAGATGATTTCAGTCGAAAGCAAAACCTTTCCAGGGTGAAAGCTCTGATGGTATGGTCTTTATACTTGATGATTCAGCTGATCTTTTGTTTCTCCTAGAAAAGCTTATTTCACACAGTCTTACGCATTCACAGTGGCTGCCACTGGGGCATTTCAAAACTGCTTCCTAGATTTTTACTTTTCATAACACACTTATGGATTTGGCAAGTAGTGCTGTTGGTTTCATAGGTGGGAGGGCCTGATGCTGAGAGAGACTTGCTTGGCCATGGCAAGTCAGAAATTATCTGACATGAGGGACTTGATCCCTGGCCTTTCGTCTCACAGCTCTGTACCTTGACCATAGACGTCAGCTCCCAGTCATCAGCAAACACGAGCAAGGAGTCTGGTTCCCATTTCCCTATGACGACCTCTTGGCAGTCAATGCTCCTGTTCTGGCAGGCCAGGGTCCCAGCTACTTAGTTCCTAGAGGAGCCAAATATGTGGGAAATTGTGAAGAAGCAAAATACTCTTTACAGTATTTGCTTTCAGGCATTGATTTCTTGCTTACAAAAGGGATCCACTTTCTCCTGGTAAAGTCTCATGGTTATTCCATTCCCCTGTTCCCCGCCCCACTCCCCCTTAGATGAGTTGGATTTTCAGAGGTTTTCTACCTTTTTCAGATTGCTTTTCTGCTTACTGTAAGAAGTGATAATTATATAATAACAGAATTAAATTCATGGCTTTAATTGTTCTCCAAATATTGAATGAAACTAATATAGCAGACTGATTATATTTTACTGTGTATTTCATTGCTAGTTGAGTAACTTGGATCAGGGGATTATCCCTTTTTAATTTCTAACACTTTGACCTCACTGTACCATGTTAAGACAGGGAAAGCAACCAGGTAAGATGGGTGATAGTCCTAGTTATTCCAGTGCAAGGAACAAGTGTTAGGGTACAGCTTTTGGCAGTCACGAAATGAAATGTATGCACAGTTCTGTTACTAATTTCCATTGTTACAGAGGTATCTCTGATCTCTTGGACTGGAGAAGTTTTTCAAACTGAATATGAATGTGATAAGAACTTGAGATCTTGGGGCCATCTGAAAATCCCAGAGTTCCCACATTCTTTTTATGTCCAGTAGAGAAATAAGAGTTGCAAAACACTGGGGCCACAGTGTCTTTATTTCAAAGATCCCTGAATTTTTTTTCTAGCAGGAGGTTTTCCTGAAAACATGAGGTTATGAGATTCAAAACCTTTGCAACAGGGTCAGCAGTGAAGAGGTATGTTCTACGTATTAGCAGTGATTCGACTTAGAGACTTGGGCTAAATTTTAGACTCAAGTCCTTTTTGTGCATCACTCTTGAGGTCAGCAGGACTCAGGCAAATGCACAATGCACCACGTGGCAAATGCTTTCCTTGCTATATGTTGAATGGAAAGCTTATTTCATAACAGGCCTGGATCAAGAACTACATGTGGGTGTTATCTCTAAAGCTTTAAACTCGGCTGTTCAGCACAGGCAGATTGCTTTTAACTCAAGAGAAAGTGACTAGCTAGCTAACTGGGGAAGAATATTCATTTGACAACCAAAGGTGCCTTTATCTTCAGATACTCAAATGTGAAAATATATTTGTGTCCCACTGATGAAATATAATACTGATGTCATCTCCAAGAAATATAGTGTAAAGTACTGCTTTTCCTTCTATTTTGCACTTTACGTAAACATGCAAACACCGGCGACACCCCACTATGATGGCAGCCAATAGACTAAACACTTACCCTCGCCGCTGTTGTGTAACCATGGGCAATTTATCTAAGTCTCACCTCTCTTAAAACACTTTTATCAAAATTGGCGGTCAAACAGCACTGAACCATGGTGGCCTCAATCTTAAATGCTGTGGTGCAGATTTTAATTTGGGAAAGATTAATGCACTCTCAAGTGTTAATGCCACAGCTTTCCGTTATCTACATTGATGGGTGTCAGCTAATTTCTGCAGAAGGATTGTAAAGCAAACTGTGCATGTTGATGTTTCAGAAACGTAAGCTCCAGAATGGCTAGATAATAGAGAGGGGAATGGAACTATTTTCTCAAATTTCTTTTAAATTAGAAAATGTTTCCCCTGTCTTTCTAAAGCTGAGCTACCGAGTCAATTCCACTCAAGCTGATTCTTGAAGATATAGGGAATATTTCATTTAAAGGAGCAGTAAAAGTGTCAAAAGATACTTTATCAAGGTCGCTTTTAGATTGAAGATAAGAACCCATCTTATAACAAATATAGACCCCCATAGGAAGCTTTGTAATTTCCAATACTGTAGAAGCTCTTAGTCTCTGTCTCCACCATCTCTCATGGATTTTTTTCCTTGTCTGGCCACATATAATGTCTTAATCAACACAAGCCCCCCCCCCTTTTTTTTTCCCTATACATTTAATAAAATGACAATAGTTGGTACCTTTCACTGGTTTATTGTTCATCTTCATACAGCTTAGAAAATACAGCTAGAGTTTGGTCTGTTTTTTGAATAGACTTTTCTAACTGTGAAGATGGAGATGCACAATAACTAGGAAATTCTATTTGTACAGACTAATTTACACAGGAAGCGGGGTGAGGGGGGGCGAAATGCAATTAAGCTCATAAAACTTGCTCCAGCAATGATCCAGGTCAAGGGGCTAATAGTGAATTGCATGAATAACAGTCACTCACCCAGCCACATTAAACACTCTTGATAATATCATCCAAAATAGCCAATTATTTTGAGTATTATGAAAAGGTCCTGTTGTTATTTAACAGTGGTTTATATGGGAAAATAGTAATAAAGCGTATATGGTAAAAAATAATTTCAAAGGGATTAGTTGCAATTCAGTTCACAGTAAACTGTTTTCATGCCAGAAGGATGAAGGGGCAATGCTTTAGAGGAGAGTGAATTGTGTATGATTTAACACTGATTGTAATGTTCAGCCAAAACCATACCACTCATCTTATCATAGGACTAAAGGGAAAACACACTTGACCAAGGTCAGTTTAGATTATTCTCTTTCTCAAGGATGATTTCTTCTTTAGCTTTAAATAATCAAGGTCAATTAAAATGTTTTCTGCCTATTTGTTTTCCTTAGCTGCAGTTTGTGTGTGTGCTTCAGCCAGCCACTGCTCTGAGCCCGTGCTGGGCTGGCAGCCCAGGCACTCTGCCCAGGCAACACTCTCCTCCGAAGACAGCCCTACCTAAATGTATAGCCACACTGTTTTCTCTGTTCCATCTCCCCTGTTTCACCACACGGTATTTGTCACTGCCTTTGCTGGTAGTTCAGTCCATGTCATCTGGTTGTATGAAGAGAGTGACAACGCTGAGGATGTGGTTTATTGTTAGTAGACTTTCCTGGGACCTTTGTTCCCATAGTCTTTGGGCTCCTCAGCAGCTTCATCCTTGCATCGTGTGCGTGGCAAGACAGTGCCCTTGGCTCCGTTTGAAAAACAGGAGCAGAGAAGATGTTGTGGCAGAACCCTACTTACTGCAAAATGATCTTCCCTAAGACCATCAACTTCCTACTTTGATTATAGCAAGTGCTCTGGGGGTGTGAGTCTTGTACTGCGCTGGGTGGGTAGGCAGGGAGACGGGGGAGACGCGCACTGGCCAGGCAGGGTAAAAGAGGTAAAGGGATGCTGTTTCTTGCTGAGTTTACCAGGAAAGTAGTGCAAGAGAGATGCTCACTATAACTCTGGATTTTGAGTTCTGTACTTCCTGAATTTAAATCCACTTAGTTTAAATAATATTATTTGCCTGCATGAATTCTTATAGGAGATATTGCTTCTCGGTGCTGATTATTTTCAGTTTAATTCCACAGCAACAAAGTCTGTTTTTTTGGTTGTTTGGTTGTTGGTTTTTTGTTTTTTGTTTTTTTTTTAATTATCTTTAATTTTGGTTCACATAACTCTAGGTAAGGCAACTTTTGGTATGTAATTACTTAAATCGTGTGACTATAAAAAATAAATTGAAAGCTGGCATCCTCTTGCCTTGCTTTTCTTTGTCAAGTTCTGATGGCTCACTGACAATTTTTCAGTAAACATGCTGTAACTTGACAAATGGAGATTTTTATTCAACTATGGACTAATAAACAACAAAATAGAGCCAAAATGTTGTTTGTTTGCCTTCAAGCAGGGATGTTCATTATTAGAGAAGTCAGACCCCTACATCCTCCATTAATTCTCCTCATACAGGAAGGATGTTTTGCAGCTTAGTGGTAACTTTGTGGTTTTAGTCTTTTTTCTGAGGGGTGCAGACCTTCTGGTAGCAATATAACTCCTCCACCTTGCCTTCCACATGATAATCATAAGTTAGCAGTGGATTTAGTTCTCCTACCCTCTGTTCTACCTTCTTAGAGCCTTGATCCTGAAGTTCACACCGTGTAAAACCAGACTTCGACATCCTGAATCTGTTTGGACTCTGATATGATTGATGAGCAGAGGTTTATTTAGAACATCTTAGAGTATGTCTGCACCCTGCAGCTTTCTGTCGCTTGACAACCAGTATCTCCCAGCCATACAAAAAGGGTTACATTAACCTGCACAGACCTATGTGGCACTACTGTGTGCTGCTGATGTTAAGAAGAGACTATTTTATACCAGTTCTGGTCTTTTTACTTTGCCCCATGGTTCACAGAACAGGTGTCCTCCTACAATTAGATTGCAAACTCTTTTCCGGGGAGCCTCTTTGATGGCAAGTACACCTGAGTCTGTGACAGTATGACCATCATCTAGATGGCACTAGATGACATCTAGTGTGGCACTAGAGTGATAAATGGTGTAAGCTGGTGATCAGCAGTTCTGGTGCTTGGGGTCTTTTGTGTAGTGTTTGGAAGGTCTTGATTTTGGAATCTGAAGGTTTGGCTCAGGTTTCATTTTTATTTTGAGACATTTGAGAGTCTTCAAGAAGATGGGTGAAATGTCTCTCTTGGGGCCCCAAGGGTAAATCTATACAACACTGCAGAGTTTAAGTGGAATTGCATTGGATTGCTGCTGCTGTGGACGAGAAAATGGGTCGCTTTGAAACTTATCACTACTGATGATAAACTCATGACAGTGTATTTTGATAGCATTTCTGCATCTTCCAGGAACTATTGCTACTGTGTAAAAATGAACAGTGACCTTTTCTGGAGAAAAATTAATAGACGAGCTTCAAAGTGGTATGGATTCAGGACATTTGGGGCATGACTGTGAATGGTCTTGTGTGACAGCATAGGTTTTCAGAGTTTTGCCTGTGCATTGAAACAGTCTATTCTGTGTTCCCATTGCTTCAAATATGCATGGTACAGCTTGTCATAAAATTCTGATTGAATTTAAACCGTGTGTGTGTGGTTAGGGAGACATCTGTTAATTGTTCATGAAATTAATCGAATGATGACTATCTAGTTGAGTTTTCATTGGATTTATTCCTAGGGGCTAGTTTTGTAAGAAGTATCCCACAAGCAGGCTATTTTTAAAAATTAAAAAAACCCCTTACGTGTATCTCCTGTCAGTCTATGTTCTGGTGTTGATTATGCAATTTTAAAAATGGGATTGTAGCAACTCTTCATATCAAAGTAAAATGCTTGTTTTTCATACAGGAATTACAGAGTGTAACATAATTGGGCTCACTGAAATGAATTCAGCATCTCTCAGAGAACAAAATCATTGAGCCTACTGACTAAATTTAACAGCCTAATAGAAATATGCAGGTGAAGGTACAATTAATTTTAATTACTAGACTATACATTGTTAGTTGCACAGCCATGAGTAAAATTAAAATGGCAATCACAATTAGAAAATTGCAACCTCATTGTGCAACAAATTAGTCACAAATTAAAAGTCCAGGAACTATTATACATCCACTTTATTGCTTTATGACCATTATTGCCCTGTTATGGATTTTATTTCTTTAATGTCTTGTCCACCTCTTTATATCTTATCTTTGTTTAGGATCTCTGGCTCCTTCCCAGATTGTGAATCTATTAAAAGAAATAACGTAGGCTAGAGGGATGAGACTTCCCTGTTCACTCTTGGCAGAAACTTGTAAGTGGCCCAGTCCTGCTCGTGGGTGGCTTACGAAACAAGGTTTGTCGCAGGATTGTTTCAGTGAGGTTTCCAGAGCAAAGAAAATAGTGTTCAAGGGGTAATAGCTGAGGTCTGTATGTGATATAACCCTTTTAGAAAAGGTCAGGCCAGTTAAAGAGAGGAATCTAAAGGGAATCTACATTGGTGTAAGTTAGACTGTCTCCTACCCCTCTCCTCTGGCTGGCCACACTCATTGCCGGCACGGAGAATTTTAGCTACAGGAGCCTTGATGTTATAAGCTCCATTTTTACCTTTTCTCCACATTGGTTTATGAAGTGAGATTTAAAAACTATCCCATCCCTGTGGGCTTGGTGGTGGTTGAAGCTGCCTTTGCCCTGAAACACTTCAGGAGCCACCATGTGGTGGCTGAGCTGAAGTGGTGGCTGCAAACCTCTGAAATGCAGCACCTGAAAACACTGCAGATGTTCTGCAAGAACACATATGCCTGCTATCTCAC
>JAVJGJ010000001.1:45630797-45648709 GCA_035590215.1 Microhierax caerulescens
TATCTCACATCTGGAAACCAGTGCCTGTCACTATCTGGAACCAGCAGCTCACCTGACCAGGTCTTCACCTGCAGGTAAGTACTATGAGACCAAGAGCAATCACCACTGCCTTAACATCATCTTGAGTATTCCGCAGGGAGAATCCCAGTTTGAGGAGACTCTAGGCTGTACCACATACCAGGACGACTCTTGTGCAAAACCCAGGAGCCGTGGACAGGGCTGAAGTAACTTCCACTCCAGACTCTCCAGTTTTGCCTAAGGTGCATCAGAGAAGCAAGGAAGAGATTCTACCAGCAAATGGTTTATGCACTCTACATTTAGCCCAGTCCCTCCAGTCATCCTAAGGGAGACTGGATACAGGCAGAGGGCTGCATGCATTAGGGCTCAGAAGAATAGTACATAGCAAGATAATTAACCAGAGCTCGTGGGGCGGGGAGCTGGGGAAGGGGTTTAAGACCAAACCATTGAACCCCAGCGTGATCTCTGTCCTCCATGCAGTCTCGCTTCTCTGGGGCCCTTTCTAAAATAACCAGTGCATAGGCTGACTGGTGTGAGCCCCAGCGGGGGCTTTTGCAGTGCTTGGAGAGCCAAAACTCTATTTCAAATATGCAATTGAATGGCTATCAGAGGGTAATGACGTTTAGTCACTACCAATTGGGACTGGATTTTAATTGATGACCCAGAGGTGAAAGTCTTTATATGCCATTACCTGCTATTGCCAGTATTTTTCTTCTGTAATTCTCTCTGCTGTAATGTGAATACTTTGAGAAGGGAAAATTAAAGTGGGACTGATATATACAGCTGTTTTGGGTGAGAAAAGATATGTTTGCTCCCTGGTTATCTTTCTATATTTAAGGCTCCACAGGGACTCAGTACAATCCCAAATGCTGCTGTCTACTGTTAAAATGGAAGCAAAATATAGTTTATTAAAACAACTTATTTGCTTTATAACTGCATATTGTTGATTGTAAATTTCCATAGAATTTTGCTTCCATATTTACACTGTTCTCAACAGGAAGGATTCCCTCTTATCCCAAGTAAAACTCACCTTGGATTGCTAAATCAAACACAGACATCTTCATGCCTTTCTGGGAGAGGTCAGAACCTGTGATTTACTGTACATTTATGCCGCTCCTAGCACCTGATTGCACAGAGTCTTGTAGGGCTTACCTCAGGGTAGAAGCTGAGGAAAAAATAATAATGTCATAATGGAATACAATTTATCTCAGAGGTCCTAGAATTTTCTTACTATCAGTAGTTTTGATATTGCAGACGTCTCTGAGTTTTAGAGTTTCTTGATAAGCAAATAAGGATGGTCTTTCTTTTGAAAATGTGGAAATATAAAAATAAAATGCCAGCTTTAGAACATATTTGGACATATTCTGTATGGTCATTGTTCTGAATAATTTCCATAGCAAGTGAGTATGTAAGATCAGGGAAACATCTATCACTATCACTGGCTGATACTCATTTACTTTGGTGGGTTCTTTACTGGGAAACAGCATGTGTGGTTCATTCAGCATTAACACTAGTAATAATACAAATATCTCTTTTAGGACTTTTAATGTCAAAAGAAAGTTATCACATCAGCTTCTCTGTCTGTAAAATGGGATTCACGATAAGTCAAAATGACGTGCTCAGGGCCATGCAACACCCTTGCAGGAAAACCAGGAATATTCTCTGGTTGCTTGTTTGTTGAGCCACGGGATGCTCCTGAGACTCTTCTCTGTCCAGGTATTATGTGTCTCTTTGTTGTGTGGTGCCAAAAGCACTTGGCATACAGTGGTTTTCTTGGTTGCAGTCTTCGCATGCTAGTATTTTAGAGGTAGTAGTGTAGGAAATGGGGTGAACTTGTCTAGAAGAAAATGCTGATGCAAGAAATTACTTGTTTTATTTTTCCTCCTGCTCTTTGCTGGTAAGAAATTGGCTGTGCCCATGAGTCAGAAGGTTTTTGGTGTTCAAATGCATGGAAGAGCTGCAGTACAAATATCTTGTGATTTGGGTCAATAACTTTGCATTAATATTTGCCGTTAGTAATAAGTGGGTAGAGCCTCATGGGAAAGCTACAAAAATGGAAATGTCTCCTTGTAGACGTGTGTTCATGAAACCAGGGTCTGCAGCTGACAGAGCAATCGGAGAGGTGTCTTTAAGCTTTACTGTTGGAGTCCTGAAACTCTAGGCGACTTTTGAAATCCTTGGTGTGGGGGAGAGGAGGGTGAACTTGGGTCCCAAACTTCCTGTGAATCTCAGAAATATTGCAAATTTCTTATTCAGCCATTTTATTTATGCTGCAAAAGATGTAAGCATGATTCTTTAGCTGTAGCTGAGAAGAATCCTCATGTGAGCTGGAAGGTAGCCTTTCACTTAACCCCAGGTACCATAAACTGCTTAATTTCCCCTACAAAGAACTAATTACAAATCTACATAACAAATTATTTTCTTACAGTCTAACGGGACTCAACAGAAAACATGGGTTTGAGCATGTAGTTTTGAAATTAACTAAGCAATGTAACAGCATTAAAAAAAATATCCCTAGGAAACCTTAATCTCTGACTTTATTTTATATTGTTATAGAGCTCACGCTTCAGTGATTTTCTTTCATCTAGTCACTGGGCTGAAGAAATAACACAGGAAAGGAAACCTCTTGAGTATCTGATGTGTATGGTAAACGGTCATTTCAGGGACCACGCACTATGGGCCTCAGACTCAGAGTTTAATTTAATTGGTTGAAATTAAAAAAACATTCATGCCTCATGAAATTATAACCTTTACCCTCCTGTGTGTCAGCTACATTTGACACTAGCCTTGTTGTTTAGAGATGAAATCCCTCCCCTACTTAAATGGAAGCTCCTAGGGGACCCACTGCAAACAGAAGAGGCAAGTGGCTCTGATCACTAGATCGCTACTCCAACCATGGCTAACGTCAGCAGTGTTTCTTTTAGAAGTTTGTGTGGGTTTTGTGTCTTTGCAACTTGAAAAATCATGCTCTTATTTCTTTTAACATCTGTATTTTGAAAGAATTTCCTTTGTGTTCTCACTGGGAGAAATGAAATACAAGGGACAGAGCTCCAGATTTGTGTGTTTCCTGTTGAGAAACTGGGAACAGAGGTTCAGTTTCTAGCTTGGATGGTAACCTGTTTTAAATCAGTTGAACTGTCTACATGATTATGTGTATGTGTGTGTTTTCTGCTATATTTTTCCTTGTTCATTTAGGATATAAAGTACTAGAACAATTTTTTTTTTTTTCTCTGGATGACTGTGCAGTGCTGAGGACAGGGGCAGTGCGACCTTCTTTGAGACTGGGGCTATTACCATAGTGCCAGATAAAAACAATTTTTAATACCATACACCATGAGGTACAGATGGAATATCTTCAGTGTTTCAGGATGGAGTTTTCAAAGAGGGACCTGCAGGGAGGCAGGTCGTCAGTTTCTGCTGACTTGCAAATGAACTTGAGGACCATCAACTTTAGTTTTTTTTTGGGAATCCCACTGTTATAAATGTGCCCATCACATTTTTGTATGACATACTAGTTAGTGAGATAAAACCCTGCAAACTTGTAGAGCTTTTCTGGACCTTTAATAGGAGATCTGCTTACAGAGATGTCCCAGCTCTGACCGATGTTTGCATCAAGTTAATAATGCTGCATTTCTGGAGCCCTGCTCAAATGTCTTTATTCTGCAAGATACCGGGTCCTCAGCTAGTCCAGAAGCTGGGTTACCACAGAAGTTTCAGTGATGCCTTCTCATTATACCGGAACTCTTTCCTGGAAGGGTATCCTGTGTTGTAGAAAGCTAATTAATCAAGGTGGCCCATTCCTTCTTAGTCTTTTGCTGTCACAGATGCATCAGTTGGTTTCAGTTTTGTGTATAATATGGGCATATATAAGATATATGTATGTAATGTTGAGTTCTTGTTACCCTTAACAAAGTTTTGAATTGCAATAAGCAGTTCAAAAAATGTTCATGGAAATTATTTGGAATCTGGTACACCTTTTATATACGAAAATTCAGGTCATTTCTGCCAGAGAAAAAATGAAAAAGAGACTAAGAAAAAGGTTATAATATGGAGGGGAAATATGCTGGGAAATTCTTACTCTGAATAAGAGAAATGAGAATGAGGTGATGAGATGATGGGAGATGAGAATGAGAATAAGGTGATGTTCAAGGAAAAAAAAGTTACTTAACACATAACCAGTAGAGAAAATTCCCAGAAGGGACACTTGTTCTTTCAAGCTCATTGCTATAGAATGTAATTGACAGCAAATTAGGAAGGTTTGGAAAACTGAGCACTTACAAAGATCACAAGAATGCTTAGAAGGTTAATACCAGGTTGTCTTAAAAGAGGAGTTTGCAAAGGAGGTAGCTTTTGGCAAATTCTCATCTGCCTGGCAGCATTACTTTAAGCAGCCGTAGGACTCAAGGGGGGAAAAAAAAAAAAAAAAAAAATCCCAAAATGCTGAAGCAGGAGTTTGTACCCTTCTTTTTGTCTAGCAAGGTAGAAGGGTTCAGATCCCAGTTAATTCACCTTTCTCTCAGCATAGCACCAAATTCATAAAACTATGATTAGGTGCTAAGCAGTCTCAGGAACATATATATCACCATGAATGTGTGGGTTGACTTGTAGAAGTACTCAGGGTCCATAAGCTTATCAACAAGAACAGTTTGTTTTCATGCCCTGTGGTGCTACTTATCCTTCAGGTCTTTCATGAATAAAAAGCACAAAATCGGTGAAATTCTCAAAGTATCTGATGCAAAAGACTTTTTCAAACGTTGAATTCAGGTTAGAACTAATCCTCCATTTCAGCCTGACATAACATGTACTACCAACCTCATGCATTTATTATCCAAACTGTGCCTTGCGTGCTTGCCCTTGAAAAATTCAAAAGATGCAGTGAATCTGTCCTAAAAGTCTTTCCAGCTTGGTGCTGGGCTCTGATAAGTCAGGAGAGCACCAGTGTCACTCTAAGAAGGCCATGTGTTTCAATGCAACCATCGCTTTGCAGCTGGGAGGGATAACAAAATGGTTTTAGATGGAAGCTGAGGCATTGCTGGTCTATGCTCCGTGAGGCTGTGTGCGTGAGATCCAAAACGTTGACTTGCTATTCATGGGATCATGGGGGCGGCAGTCATGAGTGCCAGAGATGTGCAGCGGTTATGGAAAGGGAAGGAAAAATCCAAGTAGCAAACATGCCTGCTTTCACCTCCTCACTCAACAGTGTAGCCTGTGGGGCTGGTCTGAAAACTTTCCAGGGACTTTGGATTAAGCCCAGTTCTTCTACACAAACAAACTCAATCAAAGGGGAGAGCCTGTGCCTCTGTGTCCTCCTGGCGGGTTGATGCATATGTAGGTGCAAGTCTTGTCAATGGCAGGCAACATGAGCAAGCAGGTTTTAATCCTCCGAAGGGATTATGCTTCAGAGCAAGGAAATGAACGGGACTTCTTGACCAACGGTCCACAGATTTTCCCTGAAAATCAAGGGAATATAAGCTCCTCCCCAGCTCTGTTTCTAAAAGGGAAGCACTAAACAACCTCATCCCCTGTGTGTACCCTTATAATGATAAAAGAATAAACTGCTCTGCTGGAACATTTGGAGTTGTGGGGCTTTTAGCTCCTCCAGGGAGTGGGGCATTGCTATCTGCAGATTGAATCAATCTGCCTCGGAAGTGTGATGGTGAAAGAGCCCATACACGATAACAAAGCGACACTTCGAGGGAAGAGCCTTTACTTCTTTGAGCATAGATAAGGCGGCTTTTTAAAAAGCGAGCAGGCACAGAGCAACTGCAGCCTCACCCAGTAGCAGTTTTAATCCTCTCACTTGAGATTGGTAGAAGATTTGGCATGTAGGAGGATGGGGTAAGTCTCTTCTTGTTATCTGAGAGGAGGACAATGCTATTACAAGTAAGGCAGCAAGAGAATTCTTGCTTGATAATAGAGTTAAGGGGAGCTAAAGGATAAACTTCTTTATTTTTTTTATTGGGGGAATAATAAGACTGTCTGGGACTAACTTTATTACTTGTCATGGGGTCTCTTGTGTGCAGCACTGCGAAGGGCATTGCTATGTTAACCCACAGATGCTGTGCAGGGCAGTGGAGGCCCAGCCGATTTTGTTTGCTTCAAGGCACCCCTCTTTTTTGCTCCTTTCCTAGGAAATGGCTCTTGAGCAGCAGTCGACTCTTAAGCTGATTTTTGCGTGATTTTTTTTTTTGTGTGTTTGTTTCCAGGCCTATGCTTTAGCACCTTTGGGGCTGTGGTGCTGTGTCTTAGAGATATGCCCATTTAATGACAACCACTTCATGTGTACAGATACCATGTTTGTGACATGACTCTCTACCATGTAAGCTAAAGATGATCTCAAAGGGAGCTCTGCAAGACATTCCCATAGTCACTGATCCCAGCCACCAGAGGGAAACACAACCATATGCATTAATCCAGTCTGTTACGTGCACCTTCTCTGCTTGTGCAGTCTTCTTGGACAGTTCAGGTACCCCTGGGCATCCCAGCACTACCTCAAACGCAACCCAAGGATTTAATTTCCCAAAGTCCCAACCAGCTAGCATCGTGGGGGCTGCTGGAGCCCCCATGGGCTCCCTTGTCTTTCCTTTTGTACCTGGTTGGTTGGAAGCACTGTGAGAAGGATGCAATCGTGTCTCTGCCAAGTGTGTATAAAAAGTGTGTTCAGTGTGTGCTGGAACAAAACACAAAATAGTGTAAAAAGTGGTGTTGCCACAAACATCCTGAAAAGGCTGTTACAGATGCTGCCCCAGAAGGCTTTGTCTTCTGCCTTCCATTGTCTAATAGTTTCAGTTGTCAGGAAGGCAGCAGGTTTAATAACCAAACAGACACCTTCCTGCTCTGAAGAAACAGCCCTTCTTTATAACCGTCTCTGCCTGAGCTGGGCAGCCAGGCAAGCCCCATGTGAGAGGTCAACGAGCTTGAGAGCTTCTGCAACCTTGTGTGCTTGTGCTGGTAGGAAGCCAGTGAACACCTCTGCTGCAGCCCTTACCTCTGCCTGGGGACTGCTTCCCAGGCTGGGCTTGTACTCAAACCAGATCCAAATTTGTGCCCGAGGAGGTAGTGTTGCCCTTGATTTGTACATACGCCACGTCTGTCAGTGCATTTGGCCATAAAAATCACCAGTAACAAACCCTCCCAGGACAAAACTCAAATTTTCAAAATAATATTTTTTTTCTAGAAGTTTGGGGTTTCCTATTTTCAAAAGTAGTAGCAAAATATTTTTTTCTGATGAGCAACATCTCAGGGCACTGAGTGCTATCACAGTAGTCGTGCTCCAGCCCTCCTGGGCTGGGGGGATGGCAGGCTGTTGGCACGAAATTAGGGAGGGAGCTAGCAACAGAGATGTAAGGTTGCCTGCTGGCCCTCGGCGGTCTGCCTGCTGGGCGGGTAAGATCAGGAGACCAGTAGTTGCATGTAAGGAAGGGAAGGAGACCTTCTGCAGCCCAGAGTCCAGGGGCACTGCTCTGTGGCCACCGACTTCAGGTCCGATCTCCCTCCATATCCTCTTCCCCACATGGATGCCTGCGTTACAGCCAGTGGTGCAGGTGGTACCCACACACTGGCTGCCAAGGGCACAACCTGAATACTCTCCAGGAAGGGAGGAACATGGGGACAAGTGCAGATTTTTTGGGGTGCACCAAGGCTGGGCACGAGAGGGTTGCCATTATCCTGCAATTCTGCACAATGTCACCGTGGAGGAGGAAAAGCCCATGCATCTTGCTGCATGTACTGAGCATTGCCCGCTGAGACAGGCGTCTTCAAAAGCAACCCCAAAATGCGGCTGGGAGATGAGCACAAGTCCTGGAGCCACTGCTTTTAACGCGTTTTCAGCAAAATGCCCTGCGCCACCCCAGCGCCCCTCTGCTCCCCCCCCAACCCTCCTTCTTCCCCCTACACACAACTATTTAATT
Source organism: Microhierax caerulescens (assembly GCA_035590215.1). NCBI lineage: Eukaryota > Metazoa > Chordata > Aves > Falconiformes > Falconidae > Microhierax > Microhierax caerulescens. Next base: position 45,638,726 of record JAVJGJ010000001.1, read on the forward strand.
TCGCTCTGGCATGAAATAATAGAGTGCTGTGTATCTATTACAGATGTAAAGAGATTTAGACTGCCACAGGTTTCAGTAGCACATTCAAAGCCCTAACAAAGCTGGGTATAATAGACTCTCCCTGCCATTATCCATTCAGCAAGTGTAATAAATGACTCGGCCGCAGCCTGCCATATACCACCCGGCCCAGATAACAGCTGAAAGGAGAAAATTAAATTTTGCTTTTGTTGAAACATTATGATTTATGTATTTGTAATATAGGCTGTGGTGGGCAATTGAAAAAAAAAAAAAAAAAGATTGCTGAATATACTTCAGGGTTACTGATTGTACCACAGGCCACTTAGAGTGCTAGAAATGCTGTTCCTCTCCCCGTGTTCCTTAATAATAATAAAATCATACAAATTCCCATTAACCTTTTCGCTCATGTTGATTTTATTTATTTATATATTTATTTATTTTTTTACTTCCAAGTCTTAAGCTTTGGCCATTTACTCTCAGCCTCATGAAAAATAACAGAGTGATGGTTTATGGAGACAAGGCATGAAGTACCTAGGCATCTAAAAATGATGGATGTAGGTCAAAAAATCTATATATCATTTTTAGTGGTTTTATAATAATTTTCTTTAAACGGAGTGGTTCCCGCCCTTCCCCTCTGCCTCTTCTCCACTGCTGTCTTTAGACTTGATGACAAGATATTCTGATATCCTCATCCTTGCAATATCTAGACCTATAAAAATAATTAACTTCTCCCACCTTAGAAATATAGAGACAGAAACAGGAGTGCTTCACCCTGTAATTTATAATATTGCAGCACCGTCCCTTAATATTGTAATCAGGCCTGCAAAGTCTTATCATGTTGTAGAATATAATGAACTTACTTATTCATTTCAACATTCACATTTCATCTTAGCTGTTCTCCACATTACTTGCTCTTCCCTCCCCTTTTCTGGAACACTGGCAAGAGCATAGAAGTTTTCTCCCTTTCTTTTTCATTTTATTCATCTCCTTTAGCGCTGGGGTTGAGTTGAGTCAACAAACCCATCAAGGAAGCTGGAGGCTTATTTGCCTGGGCTCCCTAGGAATTGAATCATGAGTAGCTTTTAAATTTTTTGTGGGGTTTAAACTTTATTAAACCTATTTATGCACCTTAAACAAATATGCTCGATCACAGTGAAACCAATTTCTTGAAAAAGGGCTTGGCTGTGTGAGAAGGGACAGTGGTAAGGCTGGAGATAAAGGATGCTCTATGCTTCCCATGCAGAAGTGCATTCCATTGCATTGTGCACGGATATTTGGAGGGATAAATGGGATTGTTCCTGTCTCCTTTTTGGCTGGCTGGTGGGGAGCAGACTCCCGAATCTCTTTTTTCTGACCCTCAGGTGGGCCTATATTTCATGTGGGATTCAACTGGTAACAGCTCAGCTGATAGTGACGATCTTGGCTTTTTCTGATACTTTCTTCTGCATCTCTCTAAAGATTTTTTTACAATATTTTCTCTTCCCTCACCAACTTCATAACCACAAAAAGTCCATTAGTCCCATGGTATTTCTTACTGTTGCCCAAAAGCTGCTTGCCTTAGGGGCTGACAGCACTCCTCCAGGGGGTGCTCCCACTGGTGCGCTCCAGGAGAAATACTCTAGAACACCATAACTTCGTAATGTCATAGAAGCTTTAGGCAGCCAGAAAAGGAGGCTCTACCTGCTTTCCAACATTACCTTTTCCATTCTGGCTATGGCCTGAGCAGGTCAGCATCATTGTTAAGAAGCAGCTCTGGTCCCCCTGCAAAATGGGATAGCAGCCTGATCCTGACCTCTCTTGTTCCCTTTGCTATGTAGGAGTGATGCAAGGACATGTGAGCCGTGGCTGTGGGGACAGCCTGTAGCTCATCTGTAGCCTTGGCTGTCTGCACTTTGATGTTTCAGAGCCTGGCACATGTCTCTGGCATTGGGTCTGGCAATTTTTTTGGGTAGGGCATATCTGGAAATGCTAAAACCCAGCAACAGAACTGTATTGTGGTCTCACTGCATTTAAATTTCTTTTTTTAAATCCCAGGTGCATGGGCTTAAGCATTTAAATAACTCGTGTGAATTTTAGATCTGCTGAACCCCAGGTTTCCATTAGCATATATAGTCTGGAAGTTCTGGTTTGCAGGGGATGTTTTACAGCAGTTCATCTCTCGATCAGGTATTCTGCTAATGCACACTGACAGATATTTTGTGAAGCAACATTCAGTCTATTTATTGACCCCCTGCCCTCAAATGCATACATACAGCAGAGCACTCCAGCTTATATTTAATGCTGAAACATTTGTAAGTACTGTATATCCTATGATCTATTGGACTAATGAAAAAGAAGGTTTATCACTGCAGTCCAGTGTAAATCTGGGGATAACCTTACTGTACAGTCAATTTATTCCTTTAACAGGTTTATTCCTTTATCAGGTGTTTGTAGAAGGTTTCACCATAAGTACAACAGAGACATAATTTGCTGTGGGGCAGATTTATTTGTTTCACAGGGTTATTATTTTAACAGTCTGATAATCACTATGAGTATGTTTCACCATTTGGTATTTCTGTGTGTATATACGAAAGTGTGTTTATTCATTCCCTGAACAGGTTCATTTCCTTATCAGCTATTCATTTTAAAGAGTTTTATTACATATGCAGAGTGTGTAGGGTACTAGAGTGCAGTAATTTTATTAAGAGATTTATTTAGTGTCAGATATTCATTTGGCTGGGGTTTACTGTAACACAATCATATGCTTTCACCTGGCCAATTTTCTTTGTATCTTGCTCTTTGCTGTAAACAACACTTTCCCTGTACTGCAGCCTCCAAATCCTTTTTTTTTTTTTTAAATAAAAACCTTTTTACAGGAAACTGCCCCACGCTCTGATCCCTTTCCTTTATTTTATTAATCATCTTTAATTTTTTTCTGCCTTATTGTCAGGGGAAGGGGATCTTGTTTGCAGGCAGGTATGAAGTGTTCTTTTTAAATGAAGAAGCTTAAAGATTCTGCTAAGGGGAGGAGGTTTCAGAAATGTCTCTTAAACGTCACTTGGGAATTGCTTGAGTCCCAGCGCACAGCCAGAGACTGGCTGGAGAAAAGCAGGAGGAAGGTGATCCTGAAACAAGACTCTGGTTTACTTAGAAACTGTTTGCCTTTGATGTTGTGCTGTGATTCAATCATTTTTATACTATGTGAATATGAATGCCAGAAAAAAGGAGGAAAGAAATTGTCCATAAACTGTAGGTGATGTCTGTCTTTAACTTGGCATAAAATGAAGCTCCAAAATAGGGAAAGGAATCCATCTGCATCACCGAGTCTCATGCTGGGGCAAAATACATTCTTATTCTTACCTTCCTGATGTCCAGGGTTGTTTCAGACCGGTTTCCTAAGAGGCAGGCTTGGTGTTTAGTTGGTGGTTTAACTTTCTCTCCCCACAGATGTCTGTGGGAAAGACCTGCAGAAAAAAAGCTATGAGCCCCCCTCTGCTCAGTGCTCTGAAATGGCTGAGGGTCACGGAGGAAGTGGAGGCTGACACTGCACATCCCAGGGACCCAGATGCAGATTTTCAGGCATGTAAAATCTTTACTTTGAACTCCGTAGCAATGTTTTTTTGGTCCAAAGCATACAGGAATCAATGAAAACGTCTGAGCTCAGTTAGTGCTGGGTCAGTTTCTTAACTGCAGGGCAGTGTTTCTAGTAATTGGCCAGCATTATAAACTAAACTTCTGCATAACAGCATAGCTGTCTTCTGAATGCCTTTTTGTCTGGTCCCTAGAAAAATGGATCATGATGCTCAACTGGACTAAAAAATTAAAAAACATTTTTTTCCAGCAGCAGAGTTAGTGAGATAATGTTTAATGCTGAGTTTTTGGAGATCAGTGTAAGATGCTGTGTAATTAAAAGAATTTGTATGGTTGCCTAGATCTAGAATCCCAACTCTGTATTTAATGTTTATTGGAGATAGGAACTTCTGAAAACTTCTGAACATCTACACAGTCATATTGATGTTAACAGTGATACTTGGGACTCTTATTTATATATTTTCTGGATAGAAACCAGGAATTTTACTTAGAACTTAGCAGTTGACACCTCTCACATCTTGGATCAAACTTACATTTATTTTTAAAAGTGTAGCTGTAATTGCCTTCTAAATATTTATGCTGATCTCAATACGCACACTGATTTTTAATTCCCCAGTACTTTTTAGGGTTCCTGTTGTCTCCTAACTTCTTTGCTGCTATTATTTTCCCATCTTACTAGCCATTTAGTCTGAGTGTTGTCTAAGCCAACTTTCCTTTGAATTGCTTGAAACTTTTTCAGTGGAGAGCAAGCTATTAAGCATAACGATATTTCATTCTAATAGAGGAGCAATATAACTTCAACTGTGTTATCAATACAAGATCAAAACTATTGATGAAGACACAAAAGTAAATCAACATTTGTCTGTAAACAGCGTAGTCCACTTACCAGATGCAATTAATACAATTTAAGCATTCAACCCGATCATCACTTAGCATTTGCTGCTTTCTTTTTTACAGTCAGATGTCCAGCAGTTTAGTGGGAATGGCAAAATAACCTGCTAAAATCCATTCACTATGACAGTATTTCCCAGATAGTTAGAGTAAGGAGTCAGTGTTAGAACTGATTAGAATAAAGAATTCCATTTTCACAGAAGTTTTGGGAAGTCTTTTCTATTTTGTGCTGGAAGAAATAAAGTCCTTCATTTTTTTAAAATAGAGCTATGTTAAAATACAAGATCTGCACTGCAAAGGACTAAGTTTTGGTTTGTTTCATCTCTGAGGTGTTTGAGGAATCCATCTTGATCCATGAAACCTTTTTCTTGATAATATCCTTGAAATCAATATTTAACTGCAAAGCATTTTCACTGACAAAAATGCATTTTCAGAAGAAAGAATGTTTAATTGGAAATGCTCTTAACAGCTCTAGTCTGGATGAAACTACCCATTGGTTTACTCTTCATTGACTCATTAGTATGGTATTAAATTTATGACTACAGTGAAAAAAAAATCAGTTATGGGTAATTGAACCCCTATTGTAAAGAACCATGTTAAAATGTACTTAGTTATGCTCAAGGCTAATGTTATTTGTTAAATCTTCTAAGAGGGAATTAGGAGTTGAAGTTTTGTTTTCATAGTGTTAATTATTACTCTTGATGCTGCCATGCAGCATCCTTGGCTCACTATGACTTTTCAGCAAGAGTTGGTGTGACAAGTTTGGTCCTTATTGGGTAAATAGTATTGTTAAGAAGAAGCAGGGAAGGTCAAAAATCGGACACGGGGGCAGGTGTAATGTTGGGTGATGGACCCAGAGTCAAGGTTTTCCTAGGAGATGTTTGTGACTGCAAAGTGATTGTGATTTTCTTGGGAGCGTGAAAAACCCAGGTCAAAGACGGTGTGGATCCAGCTGCTGAGTTTAGCCTAGAACTCAAGCTGTAGAAATTTGTGATTTTTGTTTCTAGGTTGTGTCAGCCCAGATAGAAGCCTTCATAAACTTTCAAGTGTTTTCAGTACAATGGTGTCAAAGGAAAAGCCCTGCATTATTGGGATAATGTGCCTTCTCCTACCTGACCCTGGGAGTTAAACAGCTGTGAGTTTATCTGAAGCTTGAAGGAACGTTGCCTTTGCCTAGGCATCCCTGGTCCTCTGGGAACAAGCCAAGGCTCCATGGCCAAACCCTTATATTTCTGCTTCTGCTCTTCACAAAAGAACCGAAGAAAACCCCACTGACAGTGACCATGAAGTATTCCTTCTACCCCAGCAAAAGCATCCTGAGTTACAGCTAGGTGCTGTATCTGCCCATTCCCTAGGGGTAATGGCACCAGAACATGCCTGCCTGCTGTGCATGGGCTCCATTTCAGACAGAGACCAGAAAATACTGAGGTTAGGAACGATGTCCAAACACTGGCAAACCTCAAAACTCAGTGCAAAATTCCCACTGTATAAAGTGCGAGGTTTTCACTTGGGTTGCATGTTTTGCACTGCAAATACATGGCATTGCAGTGTCTGTTGGATCTTTTATCCTTATTTAGAATACAGATATATGTGTGCATGTGTGAATGCATATGTGTTTAAAGGAAATGACTGCTGGGATTATTTTTTTTCTTCTGGTCTAAGTGCTACTACAATACAGATAAGAAAGACCTTTTTGGTAGGCTCAGCTGTTTTATTAACAGTGAAAGATTGCTCCAAACTGCACCTACCTCAAAACTGGTTTTCAATACCAAAAATAGCCTTTGCACAACTTCCCTTGACAAATTATTCAGGTGTATCTTCCCTGAGAATTTTGGGAAGAGATAATCAATGCAATTAAGATCATGCTTGTTTTCAGACTGTGATATTTAGGATTTATATTCATGTGAGCATGAGTGTTTTTTCCAAGACATGGCCTCTGCCATAAGGGGTTCTGAGTGCCTTCAGTTTTCTCGATACTCAGAATCAAGCCTTTGCACAAGTTTTGTAAAACTTCAGAAAAACTCTGCAGAAGTTTTCTTTCAATATCTACAGTGAAAACAACAGATCTGTAGATTTTTGAAAGGAAATGAGAGCATCTTAATTTCTGAAGTTATCAAAATGTTTGATGCAATCAAAGAAGCAGAAAATAGCATCATGAAACAACTGATTTATTTGAAGCAACGTAATTATTAGTACATTTGTACATATATCATATATAGGATTGCATATAACAATATTATATTAAATGCAATAATTTTATGCATATAGTCAGAGATCGGGCCCACTCAGGGAAATAGTCTGTCTGGCTGAAGGAGTCTGCTAGAATGATAATTTCTGCTTGCTACAAGCCTAAGAATGGCTCAGAGCAGGATCTTTTGTTGAATGAAAGGCTGCTTTGATATTAAGTCTGTTTCAACAGCTGAACCAAGCTAGAGCTTTGTAATTCCTTGTGATTTACAGTATCAGTTTAAAACTGAAATGTTATTTGATCAGATTTGAGGATGTTAACTTCCACCTTCTATAGCACTTTATCTGCATCTGACCATGTCCTGCTGAATAACAATTCACTAAAGAACCTGTATCAATCCGAAGTAATTTAAAAGAAGAATTATGCAAATGATCTCTCTTTATTTAGCTGTGCAGTGAGAGATCTTTCAAAGAAAAGAATAAGATGTAATTTCAACACACTCAGAAGTGGTGCTTCCAGGGGAAAAGGAAATCTTTGAAGAAGCAATTTGTAGGCAGAGGTATTGTGCTAGAATGTGTAAATTGATGATTATTTACTAGTGAGCCTGTGAAGGAGAGAGACATATGTCACCTTTTATCAACGGGAGGCTGCTGCACAAGAAACAGAAATCATGATGGTTCTTATGGTGTCTATTTTCACTTTCATTGCTTGCCAGGGCTGTAATGCTGATCTCTCCATTTAAATTGCAGAACTAGAGGAAATAATTTACATGGCAGCTTCCTGCTCTGCAGAAGCCTGCATGTCTGGAATGGCATTGCTCTGTCATACAGGTTGTATTTTTGAATGTCTCTCCAGATTATGAACTATTGTCAGAAAACCTTGCTTTTTGCACCCAACTGAAGGCTGGAAGGAGCTTTTAAGGTCTGAAAGGAAAATTAGTTCTTTGCACCTCTTCATAGAAGAGGTTCCAGTACTGCAGTCATGTTCCCCATTGCTCATCTTCCCTGCCCCTTGAGTCTTGTATCTGCCTTTACCTCTCTCCTGTGGAAGAACAAAGGTAGTGCTGGGGGCTTGAATCCCCACAAATGAAAGCAGTCATTGAACCCATCTTGCCTTGTGGATGTGTTTCCCATAGCTCTGGATGAGGTTGGACATTAGATATCCATTAGATGATTTCTGCTCAGAAAACAGCAGTTGGAAACCTATATATATGATCAGCTATAACCTTATTAGAAAGTGGAACAAGGAGCAACTAAATGAAAACCATCTTCTTTTAAATGTAGGGGTGAAATCACCTATTCACAGGTCTTGCAAGGGCTCTGTCTCTGGATGCTCAGCCTCAGACGGGGACCAGTGGTGGCTCAGACAGTATGCCTGAGAATGAAATAGAAAGAAAACCTGTAAACATCAGTAAACTGCCAGGGGCCAAGGACAGGTGTCACAGCTATGGCATCCCTAGGATGGGCAAGCCTGAAGGCCAACTAAGTTGTACATGAGAGGTCCTCATAGAGAGGAAAAGTTCACTCTGAAAATTAGTTAAGATTTTTAGGGCACAGCATGAAAACTCTCTTTACTCCTTGTGCCACTTACTGGCTCAGCATGTAATCACCTGCTGAGAGCTCAAGCATTTGTGTGCATCAGCTGGGCTGTAGAAGCCATTCTCATTCTAGATGTATAACACCAAAACATCTGTCCTGGCAATGTTAATGCACAAGAGCCCTGATGTTGTTTGCAACAGACAGTACAAATATGATGAGAAACCTTGGAAGCCTTTTCTATTCCTATCCTGGGAGGAGAAGAACATGTTGCAAGAAGCAATGATTCAACATACTTCAACACTTCCTGACATATTTTTCCTTTAAGGATTTAGACTTTTTCTGGATTTGCTCTGAAAATCTAAGTAAAAGAGAAGATCCAAATTATCACCAGTGCAAGAGACCCTTTCTGCTGTTTTATCTATGAGAAAAAAGCTTTCTTCATGCCAGTCCTCTGGTGTATGCATTGCTGTAGATACGCCACTGTTTAAAGAATGGTCTGTTTACTGTTTGGATAGCTTCAAAGAGAGAGGGTTTTTTTTTCCTCCTGAAACAAAGCTCTTCCTTAGCAAGATAAGTACAAAGTGTTTAATAGTGCCTCTCTCTTTCACTCTCAAGATTTCTCTCTCTCTCTTTTTTCCTTTATCTCTGCTTACTCATATGTATTTTAAAGGGGACCTGATACACTGGTGTCATACTTTCACACTAGCTTAACAAATGATGCTGCTTCCATGTAATTAATGCAAAGACACTGATACCATTAGGTCAGATGGATTGAGCACTATCTGAGGCACTGCAAAAGTGCCCAACACCAACTCTTCCTGAAGACAGAGAAGGGATATGAACCATCTCCATGCTTTTACCCCTCTGGGACCTGGCTTCATGGGTTTGTGCGAGTTGAAGAAGCCAAAGAATGGTAAAGGATTGAGGGTTTTCTGCTGGGCTGAGTGTGCCAAATGGGAACAGCTTGTATCCACTAGCCCTAAAGTACCTGGCACTGGCTTGAACATGAGTGCAGAAAAAGCTCCACAGGACAGAGATGTGATGTTGTTCAGCTGCTACTTCAAGACGTGCTATTAATACAACGTACCTGAAGTGGTACTTACTGCAAATTCCCACCTATCTCTCTACAACGCTGCCTTGTAAAAGCAAAGGACGTGTTTCATGGTACAGCCTGGAAAAGGATGGGTGCACTCAATTGCTTCTCACTTCAGGAGACTGTGAGTCTTGTCCTGGCATGTACAGTCTTAGCTCTGCACCTGCGATGCTTGCATGGGTACCTTCATTGCTTCCCCTTTCCCTATTCTTCACACATCACCTTCCCACTTTGTACATCTGTGCTAGGCTCTGTGCTTCACAGGAAAGGGACTTGGCCTTTGGTCTTCAAATTTGCAGCATCATAAACCCATATTTTTCACTTTTCTTTATTCTGGTTTCAGCTGAACCAGTCACCCTTATCTCTGGCACGGGACTGAGTCTTACTGGCTTTCTGGACCAGGTCTGGGGCCTTTCTTGTGAACTAGACATAGAATCATTTAGATTGGAAAAAACCTTTGAGATCATCAAGTCCAACCATTAATTCAGCACTGCCAAGTCCACCACTGAACCATGTCCCTAAGAACCACAACTACATGTTTTTTAAACACCTCCAGCAATGGTGGCTCAAAACTTCCCTGGGCAGCCTGTTCCAGTGCTTGACCACCCTTTCAGTGAAGAAATGTTTCCCAATATCCAATCTAAACCTCCCCTGGTGCAACTTGAGGCCATTTCCTCTTGTCCTGG
>JAVJGJ010000001.1:45649728-45662196 GCA_035590215.1 Microhierax caerulescens
AACCTTCCCTGGCACCGAGCTCGGGCTGACAGGCCTGTAGTTCCCCTGATCCTCCTTCCTGCCCTTCTTGTAGATGGTGTCACACTGGCTGAGCTCCCGTCTGCTGGGACCTCCCCGGTGAGCCAGGGCTGCTGGTAAATGATGAAGAGTAGCTTGGTGAGCTCTTTCACCAGCTCCCTCACTACCCTCAGGTGGATCTCACCCAGCCCCACAGACCTGTGCATGTCTAAGTGGAGCAGCAGGTCACTGACAGTTTCTTCCTGGGCTGTGGAGACTTCATTCTGTTGCTCCTTGTCCCCATCTTCCAGCTCAGGGAGCTGAGTACCCTGAAGGTGACAGGTCTCACTATTCAAGTCTGAGGCAAAGAAGACATGAAGTACCTCAACCTTTTCCTCATCCTTTGTGGCAACATTACCCATCCCTGCCCTCACACCCACACCCACACCCCCCATCCAATAAAGGGTGCAGATTGTCCTTGGCTCTCCTTTTGTTTCTAATATATTTGCAAAAATAATTTTTGTTACTTTTTATGGCAGTGGCCAGCCTGAGTTCTAGCTGGGCTTTTGCCTCTCTAACCTTTGCCCTGTGTAACCTTGCAATGTCCTTGTAGTCCTCCAGAGTCCCCTGCCCCTTCTTCCAAAGGTGGTAAATTCTCTTCTTTCCCCTGAGTTCCAGCCAGAGCTCTCTGTTCAACAAACTTCACATTCGCCATCTTCCCTTCTTTTGGCACCGATTTTGACTTAAGTGATAGACCATGTGTTACTTGAGGTCACCCTGCAATGTCATATTTGAATTCCCTCTTGGGTAAATTCAGTGCAGTCCTAGAATCATGTAACTTTTTATTTTATTTATTTACCAGAACCTATAGCCCCTTGTGCAAAGAATTAATTCCTCTTCTCTGGACTTATTTTCTGTGAATGCTTCTTTTCTACCTCACTCCTATACTGGCCCCACCATCTCCCTGGCACTTTTCTTCCTTTTAGCATGAAAGGAAAGGTTTTGCTATGAACATTAGTGTCTTTAAGAAGGTGCTTTTCAAAATCGTTTTTCATTTGTCTGAATACAGTTTGACTTTATCTTGCCGATTTTCACTAGTACCCTTATTTGAAGATTAATTTCACTTTTAAAGAACTTCTTGTTATTTTTAATGATTTCTCTTCCTCTGCTCTTCCATCATCCTGGAGTATTTTTGGTACCTTTAAAATCTTTCTGGTTGGCATGCATATTTACATGAGCATCCAGAGATGTCTTTAAGTATGCAGTATGCTGCCAGGATTTTGCCTTCAGGTACTACAGTAAAAAGTTCCCGGTACATCACTGGGTTTGTGTATTCTATGGCAGAATTTTTTCTTTTGCTGTCTGGCTGACATAGGCTCACCAAATCAATCTTAACATGACTAGATAATTCCTGGAAAAACATGACTACATAGGAAATGCAGTAAAGTTACAGTTTTCTTGCAGTGAGCTAATCTTTAATAGTACTTGTGTACATCTGGAGCTATATTTGACCCACTAAGAGGGGACCAACCGTCTATATGGTTTTAATAGACTTGGGCAAGTGACTATGCATACGTACACGTGTCAATATGACCTTTTCTTCAGCTAATTGTCACCCAGGATTGAGGCTTCTGTCACAAATGTGCTAAAATCCAGCAGTAACTTAATACCAGCCTTTCTGAGTTTTCTAATGATCAAAGAGAATGGATTGCGTGGAGTGGCTTCCACTTTTCCAAGCTCATTGGCATTGAGAGATAGCTTTGGATTGGATCATGTCTGCAAACACCTGGAAGAACTGAGACGTAAATCCTTGTGAACCTGTGTGTTCCCTAACATGGACGTTATAACATGGCACCAGCTGATTTAGGTCTGTATTACACATCTTATTCTCTATTAGACACCTGAAAAAAAATATCACATTATTTTGCTATTATTGTTTCACTAAATATAGGAAAACAAATGGAAAAAAATCTGCCTAATGAGTTAGTATCAAAATGTCACCAGCCTGATATGATTTCATGTGTGCATAAAGTCAAGGCATTTAAATGTAAATATATGTTATGTATCCAGACATTTATAAATTGAGGTATTTTAATAAAATTGTGGAATACAGATTTTGTGGAATTTCAGAAGTTAAAATGATTTGCATTTTCCTCCAAAAATTTGCTAATGATTAAAAGGGATGTTATATACTTTTCTTTTAATACAACTTCCATTTCTGTTCTTAAGTCCTGTATCTGCTGTGACTGGTTCATTTGAAGTCTTAATCTTCATATGAAGGTTAATATTGTCCCTGGTCTCTTTTGGTTTGTTTTTAATGTTTTTCTTTTTTTAATATGGGTTTTTATGTCACTTTTTTAAACAACGTTTTATAGTGATTTATTTTTTCCTCCCCTTTTTTTCTCTGGGCAAAATTATTCTTTTAGTCAGATCTATTAACAGCAATGCAGAGCTCTATTGCATATATCACAATCCACATGGGCCCTTGCTGCTGGGCTTTCTCTTGAAATAATTGTAGGAGATACTCCGGACTGCACTCTTAGCCTAGTGGCAAACAGCTGAACTCATCAGCTGCTCATAGCACAATCACATTTCTTTGCACAGGATTGAGGCACAGACCACACCTGAGTGTACCCATCAGTGCGCACTCTGGAGCAAAGGGTTTTCTGTCCTGGCTCTTTCCTTTTCATCGTCTTCAGATCCATTTGGATTTTTGGTTTGGTTTTCTTTTTCCATTTATTTTGATGTTTACTCTTGTCTCCTCCTTCTGCTTTAGCGATGATATGTCAGTAAAGTACCCCTCAGCTGAAAGTTATGAACTTGCCTTTCTCTTCTTCTGCACATCATCTTCAGTTGTTGATTGCATTGGGAGGCGCAATACAAAACATGGTCATTATGAAGTAGCCACTTTTTTGCAGTATTCTTGAGATTTAAAAATATAAAGTTCTTTTGCTTTTGGACTGCATTTTCAGAACTGATTCAGCTGTAAAGGGACTGTGAACAATTGTTGTGAAACTGAATTTCAGATTTAGGGGTAACAACTCAGGTCTTGAAACCATAAGGGAACTTTTGCATAAATTTCCATCCTCACTGGTGTTGCTGCATTTGCACCCAGCTAAGAGAGAATCCAGAGAAATTGCTGTGTCATGGAAATTTTACCTTCAGGTTTAATTGGAATATATTAAAAGATGTCAAAGGCAAATGAAACAATGTGAAAGCATCTTTTGTAGCCGTTGGGGTGATTTCAGAAAGTGTTATAAGTAATTCTCTGAGTGGTGTAAATTTCATTGAACTACTCCACATGAGTTTAGTTTCGTTTGCAGTTTGGGCTAAAGCCTGCTGGCTTACTCTCATCTTCTGAGGATCTCTTATTATTCCTGGCTGGAATGTCTACAAAATGTCTGCAGATATATATAGTACTAACAAGATAACATCATTATGCTTTTATGATTTTTTTTATATATTAGATGTTTTCAGGTGACTAACATTTGTTTTATCTTACAGATATGAAATTGCACATATATAACTTGCTGTTGTATTGAATAGATTAGATATCAAACAGGTATTGTAAATGAAGTAGGTTTTGATTATAACTGTATAAATGAATTGAGTATCAAGAAAGAGAACTACAGAAATATTTCTTAAAAGGAAAGACTATATATAGCTCATAAACACATGATTTTTTTCATTGTAGTTTAAATAACTAACCTGAACATGACTAAAATATAGTAATTTTCCATTAAACCAACTGAACATGAAGGACACCAGAATGAACTGTCATTGTTACTGAAATTCAAGGTGTTTCTGTAAGTCTTGCTGACACTGAGATCCTTATTTCTGTGATTCTTCAGTGTGTTTCTACATGCTGCCACTTGGCCAGGGTCTGAACTGCAGAAATGGAAGAATTAAAAGTGATGAGATGAACAATAAGATGTCACAGTTAAGTTCTCTAATGGGACCTATAGTGGGGTCACATTATTTGTCTTAGCACTAGCTAAGTGCTTATGAATTATATTCAGTGGGTTTTGTTCACTTCTGAAATGAACTATGAAGAACAGAGTGCTTGTGGGTGAAGGATCACGTAAGAGATCTGATAAAGACTGATTCCTATCTAATTTTCCCAACTTTTTTGACCAGTTCTTAGCAAGCTTTATTGGGGCAAGGTCCACTGCTTAGAAAAGGTAAATAGTTATGCCATGGCATTCAGCTTTGCCCTTTGGGTACATATGTGTGTATCTATGTACTTAAACTTAGTTTAGTAGGGGTGAATGCTTTTTATTGCATAATGAAATAAATACTTGTGGAAAGCTTACAAAGTTTGATAACAGTATTCTGTTTAAACATCTGTATTTAATATAAAATAAGAGAAACAATGTGAGGATTATTCTAGTTTTTGTCAAGTAAGAATGCAAATGAGGTGTAGATCAGAAATACCATCGTACCATCATACTGTATTTTTTTCGGTTGAAATCTGGTCAGTAGCCTGATATTTTAATTTAATAGATTAAAACAGTTTAATCTATTTTGGGTTCAGAATTTCTGCTAATTATAATCTGGATTATCATTGATACCGAGCTGAAGTTGTCTCAGCTTTCACTTATTGCAAGTTTAAACTGAGAAACATGCAAAGCATTTTAAGTAGTTCCTGGAAAGTCATAAGCCAAAAAAGTGCCTTTAATGTGAGAGATATTTTGAACATGGGGAGTGCGTGTGTGTGAGCACTCGTGTGACTGCAAGAGTAGAGACTTGTCACTATATGCTGCAAAGAGAAGAGCAGAGGTTCTGGGGGTACTTGGCAACTTCCAGACTGAGAATTTTCTTATTCTTTCTATTGTTCCATCTTTGTTTCATAGCAAACTGCAGGAGTGTTAGCAGACTTGCTTTGAATGTTCTTAGGAATGAGGGCAAAATCTCTGCGTATAGATTTACTATATGTCCCTTTTTTTCTAGTTTCAGACTAGAAATGAATGCCCATTCTTTCTGACCAAATAAATCACATCGCTTCTTCAATCCACGCATGTCTGCATGGTGCCACTCATTCTTCACCCCACGTGAGGACTTACTTGCCTGTGCAGATGAGGATTAGGAGACCTGATGCTTCCTGGTTGCATTGTCTTGTCTCACGTGCAAGGTAATGCTTCATGTCCATCTTTTCCTAAATCACACCAGAATAATTTGTTCTGTTGTCTTTCTAGTAATCCCTTCTCCTGGAAGCAACCTGTGATTAGGCAGGGATGGGTTGTGTGCTCAGCTGCAGTGGCAGCCAGAAGCAGGCTATAGCAAAACAGAGCAAAAATTTGGCTTGTGCACTGCTCACCAGCTACCCTTGAGGATGAGGGGTGCCAGGTATGAGCTGTGCACTGGATGAGTTGTCCCCACGGGCCACCAGCTGAACATGTCTGCAGAGCGGCAGGCTTTATTGCCCTTTTTGTGTCTCCCAGAAGCCACGGTGAGCACCAGGCTACATACGGAAGGGTGCACATTGTCATGTCCTGCAGACATGGCCCAGTGAAGGTTTCAAGTCTTGGATTAATCAAGCCAAACCCACAAACTAGCATGACACGACAGAGCCCCTTGTTTCTGGGGTATGTTTCAGGCTGCTTGGAAGTCTGGACAGGAAGGCAGTAGAAGGTTGTAGGGCATGTTGGATGCAGGGAGCTAAGGAAGTAAGGGACTGCTAAATAAACCAGATAACTATTGTCACTGAAACCGATAGTATTTCTGTTCCCCCAGTACATTTTTTAATCAGATTAAGCCTCTTCAGTTAGGGTCTAGGACAGCTTGATTCATTGAGCCTTTTTGCTGGTGTACATTCGTGCACTCACTGGGGTGTGATGTACTTGGATTACAATGCTTGGAAGAAGTTTGCTTGCTCTGGAGTGCAATTATTTTTTATACTAGTATTTACCAGATGCTCATCTCTGATATATCACAGCGCATTGCCATGCAAAGAGCCATCACCCCCTGCATTCTGCTGCTCTGTCGCCGAACAAAGAATGCAATGAGCTTATCTCATACAAACTACAAACAGGTGCTTGCAAGCCAAAGCTTGCGCTTTACATGGGTTAATAATGTTTCTTTTGTTATGCTAATTTCCCAACTCATTCCTTACTAAGTCTGTCTAAGTAAGCAGGGATAATTGCACACTATTTAGAGCATTACAATGCAACAAAGAAAATGCTCTTTAGGTTAAAAAGGTTAGGAAGTTAGTATCAATGCTTTTATTTAAGTCATAAAATACAGCAAGATGTGCAGTTATTTTGTAATAACAGCAAGCTCAGGAAATATGCTGAGTTATTAGACCTTTTTTGCATGCTGTTTCACCTCACAGGTTCAGGTAATGATGAAACTAGGATGGAATTTTCTCACTTTATACCAATTACAACAGAGGTTTTAAAACAATAATAGTAATGATGGCATAGGCTCCCTAGCTTTGTACTTACTGAATTTTCTGTGCAGTAAAACATAGACACATGCACATACCGACACGTGTATAAATGGAGATACAAATACACATACATGTATGTAACTACAAAAGAAGGCTTTCATTAATTAATTTATGATGTGTATTAAAGGTGGAAAGATCTACTATGTACTAATGTATGCTTTCATTAATGAGAAAAAGCAAAATTCTGATGCTTTTAGTAGCACAGTCTCTTAGTCAAAACATGTAAGAGCATTCATAGAATAAAATGCTCTCAGGCACAACAGTCTAAAAGTCCTAAGAAGTTGTGTCTGTCACATGCTAAACACACTGGCTCCAATCCAGTAACACATTTGAGCCAATGCTGGACCTCAAGGCTCGCAGGACCACTTGTGTCCTCACAGGTCAGTGCTTTGATGAAGCGGGGACAAGAGGGTCAGCATGTTGCAGAGCTGAGCCTTCACTGAAATAGGACTGAATACGAAATAGGACACACTAAATAGGACTGAATGCAGAAGTGGTTTTCTGAGTAAGATACTGAGGTAGGACAGCAGATTTTAGGTACGAATACATATCGTTTGCAGTGCATCTGTGTATTGGGGTGCCTGTGTCTCTGGTGGGTTAGCTCACTGCCTGTCAAGCCTAGTGCCACTGTACCTTCACTACTACTGTGCACAGTAGCTGCATTAGTGGCTTATTATTGCTGGCATGTAGGAGTTGCGTCTTCTGACTATAGTCTAAATGCATGCCCTAGGTTTGGCTTCCAGCTGCATTTGGGATGGCCTATGGGCTGAGCTGGCTCCTCTTTGTGATGCTTCAGTTCTCCTGCAGTAATGGGAACACCAGGAGGCAGACAGGACCGTGTTGCTTAGGAAATGTTTGGATGGTTGTTGTGGTTTAACTCCAGCTGGCAACTAAGCATCATGCAGCTGCTTGCTCACTCCCCTCCCTACACTGGGATGGGGAGGAGAATTGGGGAGAAGGTAAAACTTGTGGGTTGAGATAAGGACAATTTAATAGTTGAAATAAAATGAAATACAGTAATAATAGTAACAATTGTAATGAAAAGGAAAGAGAGGGAGAGAGGAATAAAACCCAAAAGAAAAAAAAGTTGTGATGTGAGATACAGTTGCTCACCACTCACTGACCGATGCCCAGCCAGTCCCCGTGCAGCGATCGGCATGCCCCAGCCAACTCCCCCCAATTTATATACTGAGCATGATGTTCCATGGTATAGAATAGCCCTTTGGCTAGTTCAGGTCACCTGTCCTGGCTCCGCTCCCTCCTGGCTTCTTGTGCACTTGCTCGCTGGCAGAGCATGGGAAACGTGTAAAGTCCTTGGTTTAGAGTGAGCGTTACTGAGCAACAACTAAAACATCAGTGTGTTATCCACATTATTATTATACTAAATCCAAAACACGGCATTATACCAGCTATTAAGAAGAAAATAAACATTATCACAGCCAAAACTGGGATAATGGTGTAATGATGGATGTCAAGGAAATATGTATTTGAAGCGTTAGATTCTTAAGTACTTATGTTGGATAATGTGCTAAAATGTGTCACAGTAGATTTAATTTTTTTTAGTTTTTAATTTAATAAAAATATGAAAATGTCAGTGATTGAGATAAGTTTGCTTTTCAAAGATAGTAATGGAAGAGCCCCAGAACTGTTCTTTTTGCTTACAGTGTGTAATTCAACAAGGATTAATGACAGCTTGCCCACATTTGCTTTTCTTGGATTGAATGTGATAGAGTTTTGACATTTCTAATGCTTTAATTTATAGGCAGAGTACATTCGATAGTATTTTCTCCCTCTATATGGAAACCAATTTCTGACGGAATACATAAACTAATTTCAGGTTAATCCCCCAAATATTGTTTCCTCGTAGAGGAGTTGCATTTTGCCAGATTCCAGTTTAGGCCAGGCTCACTGCTGGTATTATAGCTTCAAAGATGAAACATGGTCTCCCTGATTTGACAGAAGAGACATAAGGTTTGCCTGATTGTCATGCTCTAGAGAGAATGACATCTGGTACCATCAGGTAGAAAAGACATATTTATGAAAAACAAAGTAAGCAGGAATAGGGTTTTTAAACTAGTTTTTGAGTTGTTTTTTTAAAATCAAATACAAAGTTTTATTGCAATTTTTAAAATATTGAACCATTTTTAAAGTATCTGTGGTATTCTATTGTACAAGTTTTCTGGAGAAAGTAATTTTGCATTTCGAAAGCCTTAATTTTAACCACAAACATTGAGAAGTAATTGGTTGCTGTCTGTTTTTTCTAAAAGAGCAAGGTATCCTCTTGCTTAACCATACCTTTTACTGTTTATTTATTTATTATTTATTTATTATTGAAAGAAAACTTACCAGAATGCAAAAGAATTTTTTAGATGCAGGTGTTTAAAAAGTATGGAGAAAATTAACCTTTGCAGTTGTTAGTTTTGCTGAGAAGTACTGTGTCCTAGTAATGCCAGCCTCAATGACAAATGAGCCCAGATGATCCGTGTATGTCATAGCAGAAACTGGCAACCAGTGCCACCTTGCAAAACTCCCAGCACCATTTCTTGGGGCAGGACTTTGCCTGATGACTGCTAAAGAGAGAGCTGATTCTCTGTCACCAGCCGTGGCTGCGTGTAGCACATTCCTCTTTCCTTTATCATCTAACCCTGGTTTTCTGTCTTTACTTTTAGAGAAGGCTTGTGATTCAGGGATAGCAAATCACTTGGTTTAGGGCTTACACAGGAAGATTTTTATGTAGCAGAGGTTACTGAAACATTTATCTTTTAAGAAATGGCATACATATACAGAATTGCAATATATGTATTTTGTAAACAGCTTAGGAGAAATAAATAGGTTACTCTTTGGGCTTTGCAACCTTAATAATGTCTTTTTCTTGTCTGTCTCACTTATATGAGCTATTCTGCTGTACCATCATATATTTCTTGTTTTGAAGTTTGGGGAGATATACTTTTTGTTTCACTGTATTGCATCAAGAAAAATTTTAAAGAAAATTAAGTTGAACAAGAACTACAAAATATTTGAAACTACAGTGTTCTTAAAATATGGGACATTCTTTGAAGGCTTTACAGAACATAAAAATATCGGGAAATAAATTCTACTAGATGACAAAAGATGAACTTACTCTCTATCAAGGACAATGATAGAACAGCAATCTTGGACAGATTTGATATACTTTGAAGAGCAAAGACTGTTATCAGTAAGAATTCAAGATAAAGTTTACTGTACAAAAGCTCTACTGACAAACCTGGCAAACATCAGCACTTCCTATGCTAGAATATATAAAACAAGGTGGTAACGCATGCAACAGAAGGCTAACATTAAAGGATGGTGAAGTGGAGCAGCCCCTGTTCACACCCTAAAAATAAGAGCATTCATAGTGTTTATTGGAGAAAAAATAGATCTCATTTCCACACAGATGAGATAAAAACGAAAGCTACATTTAATAAATCCTTTGGCCTTATGTCTGCAGAGTTTAGCCGAGGGATCAAGTCAATCTTTTAAAAAATACTAGATTTTCTTTAAATCACAAAAAAACCCAACCCAAACCAGGCATCCTTTTGATCAAAATTCTTCACAGTAGATTACCTCCAAGTGATAAATGAACTACCGGAGAAGATGAATGAATGGCGTGAACCCCTGTATATACTGTTCACTAACTGTAGGAAAGATCTTAATTCAGCTGAAAGGAACTCTGTCTTGGAGCCCTGTCGAACTAAAGAGGCAGAGCATGGATGATTACATTCAGCATCCGAGAAACTTCACTGTAATTGAATCAACTATGTTATATTTAACTGTGGGAAAGCTCAAAAAAATAAGCAAGAGGTGCAAGGTAAAGAGACCTCTTTTGCACCCTTGATGGCTAGACCAGAAAGGGAAATGGGCTGTACTTTAGCAGAGAGGAGGAGGAGGCGGGGATTATTTAGAGAAACGGTGGAGAATAGACAGCGGAGGTGAACTGGCAGAAAAGTAGGTGTTGAAGCTGGCACAGTCAGAAAAACAATCAAATAAAAAGACTCCAGAGGCTGACCACAAGAAACATCTATTGACTGAAAACTCCTTTGAATACAGACCGGACTGAGCAGACACCCTCATACAGAGCTGGAGAATACTTTGTTGTAAGTCCAGAATTGTAGCTCTGCTGACTGACTAAGAAAAAACCTTTCATGCTGTAGCATGCACTGGACTCCCAGTGAACTGAACAGTTTTACTCATGAATTTTACCAGGATGAGTATCAGGAACAGAATTACCTTCCTTATAAAGCAGTTGGCATATGTATGGTGGAAATCTGAGAACCGGAGCCAAAACTGTTAAGCTTGAGCTCAGTTTTCATGCAGGAGAGCTTCCTTTGACCAGCATCCTCTGTGATGTCTTGGTTTCTCCCTGCTGTCCCCACTCCTCTTCCCTCCAGCAGCCAGGGGGAGGCTCAGGTGTGCAGATCTTCTCCCAGCCTTGGGAAAAGCCTGGGCAGATTTATAATGACAATTTATCATGGAAGGTAAGGAGGAGAAGGTGAACAAGGTGTTTGTCTGTAGAGCTGTTCCTGCATCTTTTCCTGTGGGTGCAAGTGCAGCGTGGGTGCTGCAGAAAACTGAGGCATGCATGTGCACCATTTTGTTTATAATCATGTAGCATATTTCTAGTGATAAAGGATGAACATTTAGCAGTTACTACCTAGCCCAGTTATGCTACAACTAGTAGATAATATCTGTGTCTCCTGAATTTCCTTTCTGCTATTAGAATATGTTCTTTCAAATAGCAAACTGCCTATCACTTACTAATCTGGCCATTGTGTAACTAATACAATAAATATGTCTCCTGTAAAGTGCAGTGAAGTAATGAGCAATTTAATGAGTTAAGCAAAGAAAGATAGAAAGTGAAAATAAGAAACCATGGAAACTAGCTCACTAATCCTAGCAGAGTGCCAGCAGACTAATGAAGACAGACGGAGAGTGAAAATGAGAATAAAAAGGAGAAACAGCTCACTGAAGGCAAAGATACAAGATATCTGTGTCTTTAAAAGATTTCTGTGTTTGCTCTTTGCACTAAGCCAACATTTCCCTCTTCCACAATCGCCAGAGAATGGCTTTCTGTCAAGGAGAGCAAGTCAAAACCACTGTTTGCAGCCAGGACCTTTTACTGACCTTTGATTTCCTGGTCTCCTATCCAAAACTGCACAGTTCCTTGGAAATTCCAAGTAGATGGTATTATTGGAGGTGTTAATTAGCTGACCCCTCTTTCCTCCCTCCCTTTCATCTCCCAGATTAAGTGGTGATGAGTTAGCATCAAAACTCCACGTCCTGTATGGTCACAGCTGTGATGGAAAGCCTGCTGCCTTTCCTGGTTTGGTTAAAAAATTGGGTTCAGGGGAGGCTGGTTCTTGCCTGGGATTCACTACAATCTCAGAGACACCACTGGACAAATCGGGGGTCTAAATCCGACCTGAGATCTCTTGTGTAACTAATGGAGAGACATAGGAGCTTCCAAAGGACCTTTATTAGGATTAAATGAATTGTTCTTTAGAGTGTCTTTCTAAAAAGAGGTGAATGGTGTAGACTTGGTGCCTAAAAGCTAGGACAGATAGGTCTTGAGTCCAAATCTCAAGGCAACATCCTCATCTAGTAGCAGCCTCATAAATGGTAACAGTACTGTCACAGCCTGCTGCAGGGTCAGGCTTTGAGTCATTGGGTGGCTTTTGTAGAAATTACTCTGAGGTTACTCTAGAGGTTAAGATGGGACTGGAGCAAAGGGCTTTGTGAAGCTGTGGTGGGTTGATCTTGTCTGGATGCCAGGTGCCCACCAAGATGCTTTATCACTCCCCTTCTCAGAAGAACATGTTGGGGTGAAAGTAAGATGGAAATAAACCCCAAACTCATGGGTCAAGACAGAAGCAGTTTAATGAAGCAATAGCAAAAGTTGTGTGCACTGTAAAGCAGAGGAAAACAGAAGATGTTATTCTCTGCTGCTCATCAAGAGGTGATGCTCGGCCACTTCCCGGGAAGCAGGACTTCAGCGCCTGTAGCGA
>JAVJGJ010000001.1:45662435-45754115 GCA_035590215.1 Microhierax caerulescens
CAAACCCTGGTGTGTTATCACCACCTCTCTGGCCACCGATACAAAGCACAGCTATGGGCGCTGCTGTGGGGCTCAGCTGGACACAATACAGAAGTAAAAATGCTTCTTACTATTCAGAGGCTAATTGAGATGTATTTTCCACTGGGTGGTGGGCAAGCCCATGAAGGAATAGGGCTTAATCTCATCTCAATATCCATAACTTCTGAGGCTAGGACTAGGGAAAATTGTAGGTTTGACATGCTTTCTCATTAGCAATGTATTAGAAATGTGTTCACGATTTTGTGGTTGTGTTTTAAATGTTTGTATCCAGATTTTACACATGTCTCTTCCTGCCCTGGTTTTACAGTAGTAAAATATAGGAAGACCATCAAGGACCCCTCTATTCCTTTTCATGCTTTACTATATGCAAGCCAGTATTTTAAAAACCTTTAATCTAAGTTTTAGCTATTTAAGAATCTAACCAAGAATCTTGGATTCGTCCTGTAATTACTGCTGTAAGGAGGAAATTACAATGGGCACTATGATATGTCAGAGCTCAGGTAATAGTATATTCACTACTGAACTCCGTCTGCTTTCTTCCATTTCAGAAAAGCAATGTATCCAAAAGCGAAATTTAAGATAACGTTGTATAGCAATATAAACCAGTTGTGAAGCACTGTTGAATCAGGAAATTGCCTTCTCTGTTTTTTTCTGATGTACATAGAGCTAGTGAAAATTTCTGGACAAATTATCTATGGCAAAAAAATCCCTTGCTTTAAAAATATGAAAATTGGCAAATATATTGCTGAGATTTTATCTTTAAAACACCTTTGGCAATTAAAAAATTCCTGGATTTCTCTGTTTGTCCTTTCCTTCTCTGTTGCTGGTAAAGTGCGAATAAAATAGATAAATGGAAAACTAATAATCATATTATTTTAATCAAGCCAATCAAATTTACTCCATATTTGTATAGGAGAAAACTGATTTTTAAATATTAAAAAATTGTCATTCAAAGCATGTTCTATTTCTGAATTGATTTTAAATAAGGGTATGGAGTGGCTGTTGTTGGAAACAGCCACGTGGACTCTGTTTTGCTGCTCATTTCATCTGACTTAATGGTCAGCATTACTATATATCCAAAATCACAATATTCATCATCTGCCTGATGCTACTACCTAATGCTGCTTCAGGGAGATGGACATTTTTCTCCAAAGGTATTTTGACCCCCAAACTGAGTGACAGTGTATCCCTTATTCTTCTAGGCTAAAAGTTGTCTTGTTTTCTTCTGGTACAAAACACCAAATATACAGAAAAGACCTCTTCTAGGTGTTGAAGTGAACTTGAAGCTAAGAGCAGACCCCTATAGCCATGGTCTCCACTCTGTCCCCTTTGACCAGATCCTAATCCAGTATGTGCTGTCCACCCAAATTTAGCCTGTGCTGGAATCAGACTGTCCTCATCTCCTTTCTCTTAGGGACTCTTAACTCCATAACCCCAGTGTTTCACAACATAGCTTTTGCCTTTAATAATGCCTTGGAGCAAACAGGACATGCCTGTTCTCGTGACGTTTGGGCACTTCTTGAGAACATGTCAGGTAAATGAGGCTGTTTATGAGAGATCTGTTATAGGCAGTTCAATAGTATGTAATTTAAGACTATGTTTTAGACTAAGGGTGGGGACTGTCATGTAGTGGGTTAATACATACATGACCTTTAGCACATCCTGACCTTCCTCAGCCTGAGATAATGTTCCATAACAAATTTATGGTGCCGGGGAAATGATTTGTCAGCCAGCAGAAGTAACTGGTAAGAACAAAAGGGAGTAGGGACAGAGAGGAGTCTGCCAGTTGGGAATGCTTTTTTATTTATTTTCTGCATCTAGATTGTAATTTTTTATGTGCAATGTCTGAATCCCCACCTATCCTGTGACTGAGCGCTAATGGATACTTCTTGCTTTACTTATCTTCTGACTGGTCTTGTAGTTTATTAATGGTTGTCCCTTTATGCTGTAAGCTGGTGAGAGCACAGACCCTTGTCCGCTTGGCTCTGATCAGCTGCTGCCCCACAGCAGCTATATTTACAATGCTCTGTAAGTGAACAGGTCATAATTCATCCATAAAGCAAACTCTCCCTGGTCAGAAGCTTTGCAAACAATATGCAGCTTCAGAGAATATTTGCACAAGAAGTTCTTCATGAAGGAAGATGGGTACATCCTTTCTGATCATAAACTCTTTGGAAAGCAGAGTTAGACTGTTTGAGGTTTTAAGTCACTTTATTGCACTGTGTTTATTTTCCCTGTGTTAAGATATCTAACAAGGGAAAGCTTTTTACAACTGATACCTTGTATGTTTTGAAATAGAACTGGGGCTTTTTTCAGAACAGGGAATATGCCTGAAGAAAGAAAATTTCAAGTGAGTGTTTACTTGACTAAAAGTGGCATTGTCAATGGTTATATTTCCTTTTTTCAAATGCTTTGTGAATGTTTATAAACCTCCCATTTTATATATTATCTACGTGTATTAGAAATTTTATGGAAAATGACCTGTGAAGAAGTGGATTTGGTTGCTTTAGGACTTGCAGCCATCCATGGAAGCACAAACTATGAAACTGAAGCATGCTGATGTGACCTTGTGTGTTCAATGAAACTACCACACCAATCTGCACTGGACTTTTGATTATGAAAATTTGCAACTAATTAGCCACAGTTAATCTGCAATACTAGTATAGCAAATAGAATTATTGGCAAGAAATGTGGTAGAGCAAGTAATGCTGAACTTTTGGGGTGCTGTGCTATTTTATTTTCTTTTCCTTTTCCCCTTTTTTCCACGTGTTTTCTTCTCTTGGCAAAACGGGAAAGAAAACATGTAAAAAAGAGAAGGCAATGAAATAATATTTACTAATGCAGCATCTCTTTGTTTTTGGAAGTCAAGTCAGCTAATTTTTGCCTAGCATTTTTATGTATAATCATTGAGATTTTATTTTTTGAAAAGGACTTAAAAATACTCAGTTATAAATATTTCACCATCTATTGGCATAACAATTTTTTCATTTTTTCCTTGTGGGATCTAGTCCCTTTAGGGTTATATTATCTGCTATGAACACCTCACTTTTACACAGCTCTTTGCATCACATTTAAAACATTGTAGATATGACACAGAATGAATTGCCTGTCTTAATTCTCTTGCAAAGGAAAATGGTATTAATTTAAGGGTCAAGTTCACCTATATTTTTGTGGAATTAACTCTGAAATTATATGTCTGCAAATGTAATGCTGCTCTTACTGAGCAATACTGCTACTGAGCACATTAATAAATTATTGCTGTCTCCTATGATTACAATAAAATATTTTAAAATGAAATCCAGAGATGCAATTAAATTAATGGACTCAAGGAGAAATATAAAGCTATAGGATGTAACAGTGTAAAAGGCTATCTCATGGTTGTGTGAGCCTTTTGAGTATCAGATGGATTTTCTTTATCAAGAGATCTGAATTCTTTTAGATCCCACATTGACATTAAAGGCAGGATACCATGAAAGTAATGCTTAATATTAAGATACATATATATACTCTAAATCTAAGAGAAGATTCTCATTCTTGGACAAGCGGTTCAAGCTCAGAGGGCTCACTACTACTATTTTTCAGGGCGTTCTTCTCTCCTAGTCCCATTTTGTGATGTTCACCTGCTGATTCCCTCTTTCCAGAATCCTCAGGGAAACATCAGAAGTGACTCTGAGAGTTGCTGTGAAGTGGTATGAATAATCCTTTTTTCTGGAATTAATTTTCTTATAACGTAGAGCCTTTGGGAACAACAGACCAAAAATAAGTGTAATGGAATTACAGTGTATTGCTGTATTTAGATTTAGGTGTTCAGATATGAAGGCACAAGAACCTTCTCGAGGAACAGCACTACTAGGATTCCTTCCTTGGAGTACCTTCCCTTGAAGGAAATGGGATTTTTGCTATTACTTGTAGTAAAAATAGTTCATTGCATTAAAGATATGAGCCCAAATAAAGGGGAACAAATAATGTTTTGTATTTTGGTTTTCATTGGTGCACGTCCACGTATTTGAAGGGCTGAGAATTTGGTAGAGGAGGGATAGTACAGTGTCGAATTGATCTCATGCATGCTGCTTATGTTTCCTTATGGTAGTGTCTTCCTGGAAAATTAATTTCATAATGGTTGGTGTTAATTGTATTCTTGATCAAATGTTCTATTGTTCCTGAAGAATAGGAAGAATTTTTACAAGCTCTTTATTCCTTAAATAGTTTTTCAGTGCCCTTTGAAATATGCCGGTGTACTATACGAGTGATCATACATGAAGTATCCACAAAGTAAATCAGACACAGTGGTTCAATATCATTTTAATTGAATTGTCTATGTATTTAAATTGAAATAGTCAATTGCAGAGGTATATTTGCCCAGGAAGCCCAGCTTATAAACCAAATTTATTCTGTATCTAACAGGAAGAGACCTGCATGAAATTACAGAGCTGGGAGCTCCAAGTATTAGCTGTGCATTTTTCCCTCAGCAGACTGCCCCTTTAAATTGGTCTCAGAGAAAGAACAGTGCATTTATAATTTAGCTTGTCCTGAAGGAGAACTCTTCTCTGTGGGAGGATCCTCTTTAATTACAACTTCACAGTAATAAGATGAGAAATGAGCAAGCAAGAAAGTACTGCTGGAATGAGACATGATAAATCAGTTTGTCCAGGAAGCACGTTTATACCAGATCTATCACCACATTCAGCATGGTGCTATCTTTCTTATTTCAATAAGGAAATCTCATGAAGAAATTTTAATTGCATACTATTAGGTGAAAGTCAATGTCCCATAATGAGCAAAGTGAAACCTGCATTTTTTCTTCTTTTATCTTCATGCTTTGAGTTCCCAAGGATTAACACAAAATGATTTGCCCTTAAATTGCACCCTGGGTTTTTTTTTTTTTTTGTTCATTTGTCTGAAGGATGTAGATTTTAGGTAATTTAAAAGGCACCAAGCTTTTGCTGTATGCTTCAGGCTTGCAAGTTGGGAGTCAGAGGGGAAAAAAATTCCAATTTTCAAAGTCTCCTATTGTTAAGGGTGACTGAATGGCAGCCTGCAATTATATGATTTCAATGTAATTCATTCAGTAGGGAAGAGGTTGGTTCATAGATGCCTGGCTTAAAAGATTGGCATTGCTGTGTGATTAATTTCCAAACTTTGGAGGTATTTTCAACAGCATACAATAGAAGCATGTGACAGTGACATTTTCTGGATTTGTGCTAGGATTGCTTTATAATTGAAGTGCTAGGCTTGTGGGGATCACATTATCATTGGAGTTTCATTTTTCATAGGGTGAGTATATGTTTGTGTATGTGTGTATATATATATATAAATATAACTATGCATCCATAAGTATACATGTGCATACACGTATATGTGAGCACACATGCATGTGACGTGGAAGTGTAGGGGGCAATTTTATTATGCAAGTGTCTACAGCATGTTCACATTTGCCCCTTTCATGTAGATTTTCAAGTTACTTTTTTGCCCCTTTCACATGGGAAAGGTAATGATGAGGTTCATTCTTGAAAGAGTAATTTAAAGCTTGATTTAGGATATTTAAGGAAAAAAAAGTTAGGGTTTTTTTGAGATAATTAAACTTGTGAGTTATAATTGCAGGCAGAAATTGCTGCAATAGGCAACTGGGAAGTACCTTCTCTTACAACAAGTTTTTTTGGTCCATTGTTTGTTATGGTCAATGGATTTCCTAATTACTTTTATTTAAAACTGTGCCAGATCTTCATTATCAGACCTCAAACCACATGAACCTTACTGGCACAGAAAAGAGCTGAAATGAATCAGAAATGAACATGCTTTCGGCTTCCCACCAGAAGAAAGATGCACTACATTTCTACCTCAAAGGACAAAGACATTGAGGCAAACACTCTCAAAATTTTAAATCAAAGTAGTACATGTAATCTTTGTCTCTCTTAAGTGATTTTCCTAGTTTTGAATGTATAGGTTTTATATTGCAAGTTTTTGACAAAACTGTAGCAACCAGAATCACCCTTTAAAAATATAGACCATAATTTTTGCTATATTTTTATCTCTGGGAGGTCTGCCTGAGGAAGGATGTTATACTGGGGGGAAAACCTGGGGTTAAAGCTGGCAATGGTGAAGTTGATTCTAGCTGAAGATTTTCTGATAAAATTATTTTTGTCAGAAAAAGCAGCTTGGCTATTTATTTTGCTGGAAAACTCACACCAGTTTCAGAAGAAAAGCTTCTTGAGATGAAGATCCCAGGGTCAGGTCCATATTCTTTGGGTTTCATGAAACCCTATGAAAGTTTAGGATTCAGAAACACTTTTGAAGTCATGGCAGTGAAATATCCCCCTCTACATATAGGTAGTTCTCTTGTTAAGCCTAATCTGAATTTCGGAGTAGTATAAACATTTTGAGGAATAGGATAAATGAAAGGGAAAGGAGTAAGAAGGCAAGAAATGAAATAAGTACTTTTAATATTTCTCTTGTAGGAAAGACTGTTGAGTGGTTGCAGGTTTTGTGCTGTCTATCCAGCACTAGTCTGATGGTCTGTACTGGAAAGGGAAAAAAATAAAACTTGGGAAAAAAAAAAGTTCTAGTCAGCAAATTTTCCCTAAAAGCTGGGAAAAGAGACATTGCAATGCCAAGATACTTATGCACTGCCCAAAGGCAAGTGATCACAAGTCCTGGGGTGAATTTGCCTGGGACAAGGCAGTCTGTTTCTGCCTTCTATTTCTTCCCTGGTTTTGACTTGTGATGAGGAGTGGTGAGTTGCTGCTCTACTTTGTGTATGACATCTCTCCTTCAAGTTAGTACAGCATCCTTATGCATTATATAGGTTCCTTGTTTAGCTAAAGTACATGGGAGCTCACCAAGGGTAGTGACATCTTTATTCATCTGGGTCTCACTGAGTTTTCAAAGTAATGCTCTCCTCAGGATGGGGTCTTTAGGAGGCCAAAATATTATAGGGCTAGAGATTGGTTTTGCCATTTCAGTAAACCAGAGTTGTCTTTTGAGAGAACCCAGCATCTCTGCAGGAAAGTTCTGGGTGATGTGAAACAGCTGGGAGCCAGTGTTATGAAACGATAAAAGCTTTTAAAAATGTCAGATTGCCTTTCTGGTCCTGGTGTCTGCAGGCAGCAAAGCACAGAGAAGGGGATGGAAAGGTAGAGATGGGGAGCGCACACAAGTTGTGTTTCCCTCCCTCGGTGAAATGTGGGTTTGTGTGATGGACATACACCATGTGGGGGAAATTCTCCTCTCAGTATGAAATGATTGTCTATTTGTTCTGCTTGTGGAGCTCCCATTAATGCTGGTGGGACTTGTGGAAAGGGTTCTGAATGGGAAGCCAAGAGCAACTGTGATTCAGAGATGAGCAATTTGCCCCATAATGTGAAGGTAGTTTTATGAGCTGTTTATTCAAGTTGGTCTATGCTGAAACTGAAACTCTTCAAAAATGACCCAGCGGTACAGTCACCTGGTCCCACTGCATTACACAAGCACCACCACTTCGGTATTTTATTGCAAACCTTCTGGGATGTTAGGGATACAGGACTGCAAAGGGTTTACACCATAAGTTCAGACCACTGATATCTGAAGAAATGAAATTTTAGAGTATCATTTATAGAACGTAAGTCCCTTCTCACAACCATTTAGTTTCTGTAATTTCCAAGGAATTCCAGTGCTCAACAACAGCTATTTTGAAACTACTCAATTTTGACAAACTTATACTCAAAATAGGCTCATAATATAAAATAATATAAAAATGTAATAAGGAAGAAAGGGATAAATGATAGGCTTTCCATAATTTTCTATAAAAACAAACAGGTTAAGACCCTCTTCCATTGTACTAAGTCCATGGCAAATAATGGCTAATCACCAGTCATACCAGGTGTTTACATATAATTTCATGCCAGATTTAGTGTGTGTTCAAGTATTAACACACAGAAAGTGCAGATTTTGTACTTTTTTTTTTTTCCTAGAATAAATTCACAAATAGTATATGTGCAAGTTAAGGCAAGAAACTAAAAGCTGGTCTTATAATGGTGGTTACTGTCAGTTATTTTACAGTTACTGACATGAAGAAAGAGAGAGAAAATTTCTGAAATTCTGCCCAATCCCCAAGATGAGATGGAATATGGATGTTGGAGGAGCGATGTTGGATGATGTGTCAAAACAGAAATGAAACAGAGAGACAATTGGTGGTAATTAATCTCCAGTATATGGGATGAATAGAGGAGTTTTACCAAATCTTAATGCACGAAACACATAGAATACGCAGCTTTACACTTCAGCAACTGTATCGCATTGCTAATTAGGAAAGGAGACATTTGGAATGGTTCCTGACAGAAGGAGAAATGTGCCAAGCTATTATTACATGATATTTAATGTATTTATTTATGTTGCAATGATGCAAATGGAGAATTTTCATTTAAAATGAATGAAGCTGATGGGAATTGTCACTATGCTGTGGCTCTTGAATGGCATTGATGTCACGGGCTGCGAAGGCACCTGGACTCAATCCAGTTGCTGTTCTGTGCCACTGGCTGAAAAGAGCTGTCTCTCCTGTGCCACCACCTATTTCCAGAGTGTCACAGGGATGCAAAGCTCCGTGAGGCTCTGGCTGCCTCTCTCACTGTCTCTGTGGTCCAAAGAACATTCTAATCCAGACACAGAGCAAAAAGGAGACTTTTGCTAGCTCTAGCCGTGTTTTCAAATGCACTGTTGAGCGGGGCTGACACTGCTAGGTTAACAGAGCTTGCTAGAAGCTTGCCAGGACGTATGGTTTAGGTTAATGCAGCTGCCTGGAAGAAATCCTCCCTTTGCAGTATATACTGGGGGTTTATTGACTTGCAAAACTACCTAAATAACTAAGTACCTCTGCAATCTACTGTAACCCTTCATTTGTACTAAAGCTGTGTCTTAGTTCTTTTTACCTCTAATTCCACATTTACAGTTAAAACTCTCAGCATGGTCATGCGCTTCTCTGTTTTATGTATTTCTTGCTTTCTTAGATGGTGCGATGTCTTATTTTTAGGAAATGTACCTCTTGCTGTAGATGTCTTGCTTTATTTAGCACAGACAGAGAAGTGCAGGTGAGCAGTACATACACCAGTCTACCCAGTAACCCAAAAATGCTTACATTTTTCCCTACTTCAATAAGTGACTTTCCCTTAAGACTTACTGTTACACTGACTTCTCTATTTTAAGTTTTAAATTTGTTAAAATTACTGCTAACCTGAACGTGTAATTCTTCTGATGTGCTATCTCTGAAATCTACTGAAAGCCTGTGCAATTAGCAAAACTCTTTTCCAGTAATAAGTTCATTTTGTCTTCTTGCAGAAATATTGAAAAAAAATAATCATTGTTATGTGATACCATGGTGCAAAGCTCTTGATGAACATTGTTAACACATGTATGTAAGATAAAAGGTCTTGTGTTTTAAACGCACGTTTGTTGGTTGTCTGTACATGGGAGCATCTGCTGAGTGCAGGAGGTGCTTGCTTCTGGGGGAAATTACCTGGTTTACAGGTGAAACAATTTCTGTCATCTGTGAACTAGTAATCAGATTCTCATAGGACAACTTTGTACAGTTTCAAAGCAATGTCATCGAATTCCTGCAACTACTGTGCTTTCAATGTGCTTTAGAAGTTACATGAAATAGCATGAATAGATTTTTTTTTCCCTAAAAGGATCCTTTCAGGATCAGAAACATGAGGCCTATGAAATCCTTCAGAATCAAAATATTTTCTTTCCCCAGATTCAGAGCTTTTAGGGTTTTCTGCAGCACCTGTCTATATTGTATGGAAGTACCTTTACGACCTAGAGGATAGAACAAGGCGCTAGCACATACTGGTCCTTAATTCTGTAATCAAAGACATCCAGTCCTGGCTGTAAGGGGTAACATAAAGCCCCCAAATAGTTTAAATACCTAATTTTAGCAGTGGAAAAAGGTCTTTAACCAAAGCTAAAGAATTTATTCAAGTCTTGATCATGGTGGAACCTGCAAGGGTGAGCTAACCCCTCCAATGTGGAAAGAAGGTGCCCCCCTGAAGATTTCTTGACCTAACAACTCATCCGCACACCTTGTATACCCACTTTCTCAGCCCAGTGACCCACTGAATGCAGTGATGAAAACTTGGTGTTCTTTGACCTTTTCATCTGATTAAAATGCTTGGTGCTGGGCTTAGCCTGAGTTTGGGTACCACCCTGGCATTTTGAATTCAGGATGACTATATAATATCAATTAAAATGACAGTGACAGGGCTTTTCTTGTACAACTCTTTAATACAAGCTGTAAGACATAGAGGGGCTTGGTGGTTTCTTTGTGGCTCGTTTCTTTCCCAGTCTCTGTATTTTCAACTAAGGGGACACGGTCCCCTGCCAGTAGATGCAGGCTATTTAAATGCTCCATTGGAGAGGGATTAAAGTTTATGCAAGGTCACTGGGGATGTGATAATTATAATCACAGGTTTTTGGCTTCACAATGACAGCCATTTGTTATTTTCGCTCGAGTAATTCCTGCAGCTTGGAGCTGTTGACAAGCGTGCACTGATTTACTGGCCCCCCCAGGTCCCAAGGCAGTGTCCGCTCTGAAGTCTGACACCCCTGCCTGGCTCCTGCTGCTTTCAGTATCTTTTCTGCTGTGAGCTGCAATACCGACTGAAAATTGGAGAAAAATATTGTGTTAGTTTATAATGGGATCAGAGAGAGAGAGAGAGAGACATAGGGTTGCTGAGTTTGTTACTACTCTGCAGCTTCCCCACTCCCCTTCCACGGCTGAGCATTTGTTTCTGTGTTGTGAGAGGATTAATAAACTACTGATGTGATTTACAGTGTAAGACCATTGGAGTATTTTTGTGGTGGAGAGGCCTTGAGAGCTTGGATGCAAAGATCAAGAGAAAAAAAAAAAATTCATTCTTTTGAGAAGCAGATCTCCTTTCTGTCTCTTCAGTCTCCTCGTCTCCCTTTCCCTTTCTTTTTGATTTATGTTGCCTTATTTTGTTTGTTTTTGCAATCAGAGGTAAGAGCATTTTAATATATATTAAATGGTGATAAATTGAGAATAGCTGATAGGTTAGGGCCAATATGACATTTGTCTTTATGGGTGGGGAGATTGATAACTCATGAGTGGCATGAAAAAATCAAGCAAAATCACTTAATAGGGAATCTATTTTTTGGAAGAGCATTTTTCTTTTGTGCAGGTGCATGACTGCCATGATAGCTTTTCATATTTTGTTTATTCAGCTTATCTGTTCTTTCCTCAGGCCTCCAATTTCCTCGCTCCTTTCCTTCTCTAAAACACCCCAACCTTCCCAATTTGTGTTTAATACACTTTAATACATGACCTTTCTCCCTCCCCTGCTGAACCTTCAACACCAATTGCTTCCTTGTCTACAGTTCAAACTTCCCTTTGCTGTTCATGAATACATTCCAAAGTCTTCTTCATCTGGTCCGCCACCTGTGCTTTCACTTCTGAGCACAAACCAGGTACATCCAGGACACTTCCAGATGTCCCAGAGGAAATGATGGCAGGGGAGCAACTGGGAAGCTCAGTTAAATGCCAGATGAGCATATAGGCTACAATTTTCACAAGTTGCCTGAGAGCATTTTGTAAAAAGCTGTCCTTGCCTGGGCTTGGCAGTTTCCCCCAGCCTAATGCTGCATCCCTCCTTCTTCCTGCTCTGGTGAGCAGAATTTGGATTTGTCTTTGTTGTTTCCTTGGCACTGTTTAACCTCAGACTTCTTGCTGCTGCTTCTTTCTCAGTACCTGGCCATCTGGAGCTTTTTGTAAGATCTCACCCACTTACCTGTGTGCATACTCGGTACTGCTCAGAGGTGGCTGGTACAAAATACTTCTTTCTCATCGGTCACCTCAGATTTCCCAGACCTACTTTGCTCTCAGTTTCTCAGAATTACATTCTCATCTGTCTTTCTTTATGCAAGATATTTGCCTGAGTGCTGGGATGGAGAAGTGCCAGGCACGAATAAGGTCTGGTAGCAGGCCTGGTAAGGTGTGGTTACAGATATGGTATGGTTTTGACATCTCTGTTTTCTCAGGGAACTAGGCAAATAGGAAGGTCTTTCTGGCTGTCTCCAAATAACCAGTGTCTTATCTCCAAATCTCACTATTAATCCCAGCACAGAAAGTCTTGCCAGCTTTCTGCTTGGTTTCCAGTAAGTGTTCCTCCTACAGAGCTGCAAATGACTTCCCCAGTACTTATATGAGGAAATAATTCTTTTCCACCCTGTTGTACCTCTGGAAAGGTTCTGGCACCACCAATTAATACTATATTCCTCTTGTCTCTCTGTCCCCACTCCAAAACTATGTCCTCTTACATTTCTAATTGTGAATGTAAGACAGCTTTCTCACATTTCAAGCCTCCCTCTCTTGCCTCCCATCCACAGTTTCTTCTTTTGCCTCTTCTTTATAGTACCTCTTGGAGTAACAGGCTTCCCAGGAAGTGGTTGAGTCACCATCCCTACAGGTTTTTAAAAGACATGTAGATGTGGTGCTTAGGGACATGGTTTAGTGGTGGGCTTGGCAGTGTTAGGTTTACAGTTGGACTCAATGGTCTTAAGGGTTTTTTCCAGCCTAAATGATTCTGTGATTGATTCTATGATTCTATAGGTATAGACTTTGTATGCTCAACAGAAATGTTCATATTTTTATTCCTTTATCCCTCTGCTTTTTGTCTGTCTTGCCTTGACTCTTTCTGATTAATATTATGCTATAGTTTCCAAAATCTGAATTCTATACACATGGGTTTTCCTTCTTCTGGGTACATTATCCCAATATGGGTATATTATCCCAATATTTTGTGACTCAGGTCATGAGTCTGCTATCAAGGTGAAAAACATTTGATTTAGCCTTGAAGTCTAATTTAACATTTTTCCCCCATCTCTAGTTTCACCTCCAGAGCAATAGTAACATTTCCACTTATTTAAATCCTGCTTCAGCAGAGATCCTTATTTGTATTATTTCTTTCTGAGCTATTGTAATCTTCTGTGTTTATCTCTGCCTGCAAACCTGGCCCCATTTCACTGTGAGCTAATTGAAAGAACTTACAAAGTGAAGCAGACAAAGTTCAGGAAAATGGAAGGTTTGCTCAAAACTGAGCAAGTGGTGTGGTTTCGTGTCAACTTCTTTGTCAGAGGCATCAGCAGAACCCACCTGTACAGCATGTCAGATCCAAGGCTGAATGGGAAGTCATTGGTCTTCCAGGAGTCCTTTTTTGTTATAAAGTAAGACCTAACCTTTTAGGAATTTAAATAAAGAACGTATTTTTAAAAAGCATTATTTACCACTTAAGAAAAACTGTTTTCTCCAATGCTATATTACAATGCATAGAGATTAATGTTGAACAAGAACCTGCTGTTGCGCAAAATAACTATATTAAGAACATTACAATAATAAAATGAATCTCTATGGATTCCAAGACTGTTACAAACATTGGTGAATTAATTAGCACTTGTGAATTAGTAGTGCTTCCATCTGGGTAAAAGGAACCACAAAGAAGTGATTTCGTGGTGCCAGCAGCACTCGTGCTCTTTTGTGTTGCATAGTACCTCATGGTGGTCGCGGGCTGCACTCTGAGATGCTCTGGGCAGCAGCAATGGCCTCCTGTTCACTCCAATGCAGCAGCAGAGCGGAGCTCAGCCGGCACTTACTGTTACCTGTCCGTCATCGCCGTCAAGGAAAGAGATGGGTCAGAAAGGTTACAGCTCACAAGAAACTTCTTCTGCAGACGAGTGCTCAGTAAAGTAGGGAAGCAGGAAAGAAGTTGAGTGTTTGGGGAGCTGCTGCTGTTTATAAATGGGAGGCTGGAAGGGAAGCTGCACCTCAGCCTTTGAAGGCTAAAGGGTAAGAGCTGAAGGCTAGGGATAGTTGAGGAATAGGTGTCAGGAAACCACTGTGGCAGGTGGGAGGGAGAATGGGAGAAGGAAACGTGGGAGCAAGTGCTTTGAAAGCTGGGACTTGCACATCTGTGCGTCCAGTTCACGTGGGATTCAGCTTTCAGCCTGTAGCAGATATGGGATGATATTATGTAGTGGTTCTTGTGAGCTATGCAACTTACTTTGTCATAGACCTGTATTTCATCAGCTAAAAATGTCACAGCAAAAAAAATTAGTTGTGTATCAGTGTGGACCTGTTTTGAAACATCATGATTTTGGGGCAAACTTGTATGATTTTTGGTGCAGGGGAAGAAGGAAGCTCTGCTGCATGTACTCTTGTTGGACATATTGGTTTGTCAAATTGGACAATATTTCCCAAATAGCCCTAGAATTCACAACAGATTGGAAGATTATAATCTATTCTATGTGTTCTGCTGCATTTTGGAGAATGACTATTTAGCACTGAATTATGCCAGAATCCAACCAACTCTTAATAACACCAGGAAGTGGTAGAAGTGCAACCGAGGAGTCAGATTTTCTTGCCTTGTAGATGTTCTCTTGCAGCTTTTAAGCAATTTCATTTTTGCAAGGAAAATGCTCAAAGAAAGCATTTTTGTAGCAGCATCAGCTTGAGATGACTCAGGATTTGCTAGCTGAGATGGATGAAAGCTAGCAGGTTGGAGGTAAGATCCTCTGTAGGACGAATTAAATAAATATAATAAGGTTATAATATAATAATAATATTATAATCATTATATATCTACTATAAATATATTTAAATATTAAATATATAAAATACACCACAATTGATTTATATTAAATAATATAAATATTAAAATATATTATTTATTCTAATAATAATGATAATAAATATAATAAGTAAATAGGGTTCCATGGGCTGGTAGATATTATTTTGGCAAATTCTCCTTGTGCCCAAGTGATCAGTGAGTATACAGCAGTAATTTGTAGCTTGTCTCCTGAACATCCAACATACAATTATTTACATCAGTCAAACACACATGGGAAAGATCTCAGTTTAGATGTTCAAATAGTGCTGTATTCTCATATTATAATAGTAACACCATTTTTATATATATACATATATATATTTATATAAAAACCACTATATGTAGGCAAAATGAAGGTCAACTCACCAAAGGTAAGTACTGACCCACTCTTTAGTTGTGCCAAGGACCAATGTGATTCCAGCTTTCCAGTATTAAAAAGCTGTTAGCAAGTGGGCAGTGATTGTTTTCTTCAGTTGAACCTCATGTTCAGCAAGAACTGACCAGGAAGTAATGGACTTAAATGAAATGAAGAAAATACTTATACTTTATAAAGAACTTTCTAACTTTCAGCACAGGCAATGATGCAACAGCTGAGTTGTTGAATCCCCATATCTGTAGCTTTTTACTCTTAGAAAGTGAGAACTGGTGGGATAACTGTTCCTGGATTGGAATAGATAAAAGGATTATATTATTTTTTCTATACTTTGTTTCATTCCTGGAATCATGATCTAAGCCTAAAAATATTGTTCAGTACCTTCTTCACTTTCTAATCTTCCATGCATGAGGTGCTCTATTTTTTGTTCCCCTTTTTCCACCCTTTTTAAGCTTTACACAGGTTCTTTGCCTTTCTCCACTATTTTTATGGGGTCTGTTACCGCGAAAATGATGTTTAGTCCTATTTTACTTCATTCCCCAGTGCAGCTGTGCTGGCAAAGTAAGTCTGCCACGAACTCCTTAGTCCTGAGTGATACAGTGGAGATGAACGGTGCTATATAAATGTAAATTTCAATTCATTCCCTTCATTCATTCAACAAGCTATCAACACAACCTTGTCATTTCAATTTTTCACACTTTTTTTGTGGGAGTCCTCTGTCTCAGTGAAGTCTCTTTTCCTCAGCCCAGTGCCAAAGGTGACCAGGCTGTATTAGAATATGCAGTCACTTTTTTTTTAAGTGGTCAGACATAATGAGGAGGAAGTCAGTTGCAGCCTCAGCCAAGCTTTCTCTCTGCTTCGTTAACCAGACTCCAGCCAAACAGGTAATGCTGCCATCTCCACCACTGTCCATGTACCAGTATGTGCCCTGTTAGTTATGAAATCACTTTTCCAAGGATTTGAGTTGCTTTTTGCCACATCTGGACTGTTTACACCTTGTCTCTTGACATCTTTCCAAATGCTTCAAGTCACCCTTCTAATACATTCCTGGTTTCACATCAGAGTCAGTCTCTCCATTTGTCCTTAATGAAGGACAACCATAATATATCATAACGTACCTGTGGGTAGGTCAATTTGCAGTTCCTTGCGCAAGCTGTACAATTTTATCCAAGATGTGATGTTATTACCCCAAGAATCCGTCGGGAGAGTCTAAATGTGGAGTTAAAATACTTGATTTTGATCTACTTTGGCACAATGTCTGCTTTTTAGAACAGAATTTCTCTGCCATCTCTTAGAGACACTTCTCCAAAATCTGACTCCTTAGCCTTACAGAGCTGAAAATTATCTTCTTATTTGTCTTAACCTCTCATGCAATCTCCCTTACTGTCTCTTCCTCTGCCTCCTGTATTAATTTTTTTGTTTACACTCTCTTAACTTCTTTCTGCAATCTTTCTAGTCCTCCTCTCTACCTAATGTTTTATAGCTTGCATATGCCTCTTTCTTAACCTTAATTACTTTTTGCACTTCCTACTCCTAGTGTATTTATTGCTTGATAGCACACATAAGCTGTGGCATATATTCATTTATCTTTGGATGTTTCTCATTTGCCTTCGGTTCATTTGTTAGTGTTCCTATATACCAGCCAGAAGTCTGAGGGTTCCAGATTCACCCCAATACTAGGAGTACTTCCCTGGGGTTCACGCCACAGTTGATTTACAGCGCTTTTGGATACTGTACTGGTGTTTCCAAGTGGTACCTTTCATAAGCATTCCCTCTGCACAGCCCTGCTGCTTGCCAAGGTACCCAGCCAGGAAAAAGTAAAAGACCCTACTGCACGTTCTAGAGAGGCTTAGAAAACTTATGTCTTGGTTAATACTTCGAAAACAGGGCGTTTCAGAGACCACTGCTGCATGTGTGATTTATTGTTGGCTTATGCATTTGGCTGCTTTTCATTACTAGAACCCTATGGGATTTAATCAGGACAATTAAACAGTTTGACAGTTGTTGTTTCTTTTGTGGGGGTGTGGCAAAGAAATCAGTATTTCATTGAATCCTGTTCATCAACTCTGTTTAAAAGGCACCAGCTTAGGGGTAACAGCCTCATATGCTAATTAAGCAGACCAGTTACTCTTTCCAGTGTTTATTAAAAATAAATGTTCATGATTTAAATAACAGTGTAGGTATTAGGCTCATCATATTTTTATTTGCTAATACAACAGGTTGATGTTCTCTTCTGCCTTCTTAAAGGAACTTTAAATGTATAACTCTCTATATTAAAATTTTTGGAGTTATCTGAGTTTGGATTTACCTCACTGGTTTTGCATCAGTGAAGTCAGATCCAAGAACAGTTTTACTACGCACTAGATTGTAATAACTGGAGGACTTGAAATGGTCTCATTCTCTGTGGGTTTTGTTATTCATAGGCATCTCTGAGCTATAAGTCTACTTTTTTTCCTCCAATGCCAGCAAGTCATATTGCTAAGTTCTATGCTCTAATAATGAGGTTGGCTTAAAATAAGGTTTTGATGTTATTACTGTATTTTGACTTCTTTTCCGAAGGATTCATTTTTTTGCGTTTCATTGTCACATTTGTACGCTATCCTCTGCCTCTGGTTGGAAAGGGTGTTATTGGAGAAAGGGTGCATTAAAGAAAATTGCACCATAAAATAGCCGTCCATATCCTGGTCAGAGCCATGTCTGACAAAATGGTATGTGATGTTCATGGCAGGTGGATGTTAACTAAGATTTGCTACGCAGTTTTGGGTGGCTGCTCTGAATTTTATACTGACTTCTATGGGAGAAAAAACATGGATTTAAAGTAGAAATTAGCACATAGAGAAGGTCAATTGCTACTCCTTGTTAGGCTGCTGCTGTTCACTATCCTTGAAGAAAGCCACAGGAAATCTGATGAATATATTTTTAATTATGTTTTCTTATAGTAAATTACACCAAAACTGCCTCTGATGATGTTATACATCAATTTAGTGGAAGATAACCCAGGGAAACAAAAATAAAAACTGAGTTGGAAATCTACAGCTGATTTATAAATTGTCTGCTAAAGGCAATTTTCTCTCTTTGTCTGCTGCACTTATCCAATTGCTGCTGAAACTAATTGCTCTTTTCTGGGCATTCTTTAAAGAGGAAAAAAACACACCACAAAACAAAATAAACAAAACTGTGTACCAAAGTGAAACAGTGAATTGTAATCAGAGCTTCTCGCTAATTATCAGCTTCTTATCGGAGAATCCTGTCCAACACACAAATGTAATTGCAAGTGACAACAGGAACGCTGGCTATGACAAGCACAGGGTGGAACATTTTCAAGC
The DNA here is from genome assembly GCA_035590215.1 of Microhierax caerulescens. Lineage (NCBI taxonomy): Eukaryota > Metazoa > Chordata > Aves > Falconiformes > Falconidae > Microhierax > Microhierax caerulescens. Next base: position 45,680,822 of record JAVJGJ010000001.1, read on the forward strand.
ACATATAGAGCTGAGGCAGTGTCAAGGTCTTTTTCAGGTCAGATCCCTAGCAGCTGATCTAGTTCTGCGCTGAGGGTGATTCAAAGGTTAAGTCTTATACCAAAGGGCTGTTCTGGTCAGACACATAATTGGAATAACAAAGTCAATATATGTTGCTGGTTGTGGGACACAATCTTCATTTGATCTCTCACACGGCAGATTAATTAAGTGTTATCAATTAATGGCCTGGTAAGAGTGAACACCCTGTTAGTCAGTTTTCCAAGTAGTGTCAAGCGTATGCAAGCCCTGGGGGGAAGGAGAGGGTGGGGGGAATCACCCCTGAGCAGCACAATTGCTTTCCAAGAGCTGACGAACAAAAACAACAGGAATGTAGATTGTAAAAAGTAACAACTAAATAATAATACATGTTTTCCATTGGTTCTGTTTTTATAGTGACTCTGAGCTTTGAGTGGAACTGTGTTTGAAATCATTCCATCAGGTTCTGTCAAATCCCTTTGTCAGAGATATCACTCTTATTATTGTACACAGGTATACATCAAATTGCAGCGAGCAACATGCAGGGCTGGGTGGTGTGATACCTTTGAGCCCTGAGGGACACATACCTGGAGGAACGGTACTATGGCCTTCCTTAACCCTGCTGTGACTGTTCAGGTCAACAAGTGCTCATGGGTGTGAGTAATTGATGGTGCCAATTAATAGGCCTGCAGTGTTTAGGATGTCCACCAGAGAGAAGCAGCAAAGGTGTTTCTAAGCTCAGTGGAAAGAATGGTTCAAAATCTTTGTGTGTTTTGTTTTGTTTTGTTTTTAAACCTGTCTAATAAAGTCTGCAGTTCTAAGACTTCAGGACTTGATTTGCAAAAACAGAATTAAGTATCTAAAGTGCATGAAAACACTTCATACTGAACTACATTTATTGGAAAGATGTTTTGGGCATAAACCAAGGAATGGCTTCCTTCAGCCCACCCAGCAACAAATAATAGAGCTGAAAGCGAAGCACTCGTTGCTGTTTTTCCTAATCAAAAGCCTGTTTAATTTTGCAAGCGCACCGCCAGCCACGGTTTCAAGAGCTCGCTTAAAGGATGCAAACAGGCATTTCAAGATTGCCTTCAAAAACAAACTGGAGAGCTACACTATTTAGAGTGAGTCTGTCTAAAAGGTATTTATTAACTGTTAGTGATTGCTCTTAATGTATATTTTCTTGATAGTAGTAATACCTTTCAGAAGTTTGATTTCTTTCAGTCCATGAAATGAAAAAAATGATAGTTTGTTTCCATGTACTTAAGAGTACTGGTGCTGTTATAGATGCCTGAGTGGCTGCATCAACAGACTTGGGTTATGATGAAGCTCTTTCTCTTGCCAGGTAAAACACAGATACTGTTTTGTTTCAAGGTGTGACATATGGCACACGGATGTTCCAGTCACAGGGAAACTACATTTAAAGCAAAAGAATTTTTTAGGGGAAAACCAGGTTCCAGTTCAGACCAGAGGGAACCAGCTTGTTTGCGGTGTTTATTTCTTAGTTGCCAGTAGATGGGATGTTTTCTCTGTGGTGGCAGGATTAGCAGACAGACTGCAAGACCATGGCATGTAGCCTGCAGAGTGCTAGCGCTGAAGAATGGTGAGACTTGTGCCTTGCAAAACTTCTGCTTTTTTTGCTTTTTAGTAATTGGCATTTGTTTGGTTTTGGGTTTTGTTGGTTCTTGTTTTGTTTTGTGGGGATTTTTTTGTTGTTTTTGGGGATTTTTTTACAAATGAGTGGATTTAATTGTAGTCCAAAAGAGGTTTGAGTTGTCAAATGATAAAAAGAATGTAAAATGTTATTTTTCTTAACATATTTTTTAGCACCCTGTCCTTTTCTTTCCTCTGAATTTTGCCTTTTCCAGTCTTATTAGATTATTATGTTGTTTTCTGTGCATCCTCCTGGGTTTGAACTTTGCCTGCTCTGGTTCCTGATTTTGCAGATTTTCCAAGATATTGTAATTCCCCCAAAAGCCCCACATTGAATGCCTAACTTTAGGCTTGGTGGTCTGGGTGCTTAGCACATTCTGTGGAATCTGGTGACTAGGACCTGACCAGCCAAGTGGGTTGGATGGAGGCTTTACTGTAGACTCCAAAGAGAACAAGAAATTTTTGGCCAAACTGTCCCTCAGGTTTGAATCTGAGATGTAATTCTTTTACTTCTCTTTCTCTCACAAATATTTCCTGCTGTTGTTCTTCCTCTTCTTTGCTACGAGGCAAGCTTGTAAACCAGTATCCCCATGGACAGGCATCCATAGGTACTATGGCTATACATACTTGTCTATGGGCAAAGAAAATACTTGGAAACTATCAAGCCAGCACCGTTGGCGTGTGCTAGATTATCAAAGTTAAGGGCCTGGGGTTTCTCATTGACTGGAACAGTATGTGTCCTCCCACCACATAGCTGCTGTTCTAAATGACTGATGGCCAAGCAATGGTAGGAGAACAGTTTCATCACAACTTTTTGGTGTTAAGACAATTCAGTACTTGCTAGATTGCTTAGCTTTCCAAACTCTCTATAATAATTTTGGTCACTGAGTAATGTGCATGCCTCACCATAATTTTCATGATATTTCTTGATAGGACACTTTGTAATAAAATCAATTCTAAAAATGCATTTGCAGGTTGCAACCATATTTTTAAAGCAGAATAATCTTTCTCAGTTTTGCCCGCATGATTAAGCATCAGAGTTTATTTCATGTATTTTGTTTTATTCAGCAAAAAGAACAGTTCCCAAACCCTCACTTTTAAAAAATATTTTGACATGTGATTTGCTGAAGTTATCTGATAAATTTCAGAACAAATATGTCTTCTTGCCTTCCTATAATACTATGTGTAATAGCTGTGGCTGTCTGTATTTTTCCGCATTGATAAGATGAAGAATGTAGAATTTCTGTGGTCTCCATTTGTTATGTGGGACAAAAGGGATAATACCTTTTCTGTAGCATTTGTTTCTTGCCCTGTACTGCTTACAGCTTACCCCTTTTCTCTACTGCCTGCTTGTTTCATGGGCCATACCCACAAGGCAGAATCTGTCAGCACCCAGATAATGCCATCACTTCGGCAAACGTTCCCTACTGACATTTTGGTATTGATAGAGAGTATGGATGGAACATCAGTGCAAATTTCCCTGCCACCTTTCTACCTGATTTTGCAGGTGGGGGTGGAAATCATCTATGGAGGCGGTGTGTGGATGTCTTCTGCTTGTTTTATAAAGTGGGGTAAATTGCATTGCCAGCACTGGCAGAGCAAAGGCAGGTTGGCAAGTGTTTGCATATGGTTGAGGCAAGAAAATGCTGAAGGTCAGTGCTGGGAACTTTACTAACAGTTGCAGAGTCCTTAAGACAGTGAAATTTGCTGCTGCTCAGCCCCTGGAAAAGGCTTTGCAGTCACTCAGCAAACCCAATGGGCAGCAGTACCAAAACCCTGCTGCTGGGATGTCTTGCAGGTCTTAAGTTGATGGTATCATGCTGCTTTCTTGTCAAGAACTTCTCCGTATTAGGATAGGAAACTTGGTGCCAAGCTTTTCTCAACTGCCTTATCTGAGATCCTGAGCTCCAGCTGGAAAAATGTTCCAGTGTCACATTTTCTGTACAGCTTGAATGATATTTTCTGAAGCGTAGAGGATAGCTGGTGCCTTTCAGTGAAGTCCTGGTGAGTGAGTACAAGCAACTGCTGAGTAAAGTATGCCATTGCCCCTCCTCCAGCCACTTCAAGGGTAAGGATGCTCCCACTGATGTCCTCCTTTGAAAACAGAACCAAATGTACAATAAAGTAGAGCTTTTCCAGTGACAGGAGATGGTAGCACTGTTGTCCATTGCAAAGAATATCAGAAAAGGAGGTTTTCTATACTATTTATGCAGGAGATCCAAAACATCCTTAGGATTCTTACTGTATGGCACACTTTCCCTGTTTTCTACTCTGCCACATCAGTCTTCCCTGCAGATTTTTTTTAGGAAAGCAGAGCTCAGTCTTCTTATTTTTGCCTGTAGCAAATGGACTGGAAATGTGAACAACAGAGAAGTTCATCTCTATGCCAACAGCACAAAGACCTGCCCTATCAGAGCAATGCAAACCCTCTGAGTTATAGACGTAGTATGAAGAGATGGACAAAAGGAGAGATAAGGTATTATGACGTGAAGGAGCATCTCCTATTTTCTGTTTATCTGCAATTTTCTTTGATTGCTTCAGTAAGGTCAGATCTCAGTGCCAAATTAGAAATGGGCAGTTTTAATTCATTTTCTACCAAGTAAACTGGATTTTTGACAGGACCTTAATTCCTTTCAAAAGAAAGCTTTAAACATGCCAGGCACAATTCTGAAAGTAGATGGTGAATATTTTGCTTTTTAAAATTTTAAATTTCCAGTACCTAAAGGAACGTGTAACTATACTCTGACAAAGCCTTCTTTGGTTCAAAGAAGGTCTTTTTGCTACCTGCAGGCATTTATCCCAGTGTGGTAACAGCTGGCTACTTGTCTGAATATGTGCAGTTACACAGAGGGGGCGTGTTACGGAGAGTCATTTCTGCCCCAATGACCTGGCACATATTTATGCTGCAAAACCCCCACCATTCTAACAGAAAACCAACCCAAGGTCTTGTGTTCTTATCTACTCTTGGAAGCACCCTCTATACTGATGCCATCGATCCTCTTCTCGCCATAGGTTGTTATTTCATCCAAGAAAGACTGGGGGAGTCTGGGCTCTCCGTTAACCACTCAGAGCCGTGCTTTGGTGGAAAGAGGAGACTGCATGACTGTCACAAGTTGAAAATTTGCAGTGCTGACTTACCTTTTTGTGTAAAACTGGCTGTAGGCTCTTACTCAACTGACACCCAGCTAAGGGAAACCCAAACATCACACCATTCAAAAGACATTACAGAAACACTGTGTTTCTGAACTCCATATGCAGTAGTATATCTAAAATGGACTTGACAGGTTCTGAATTTCTTGCAGAATTAGTATTTGTATGGACCTCTTGTTGCCTCAGAAAGAGCCGCTTTGTGTTATGACATCTCTTGTCTTCAATTTAATCTCCAGAATTTTAGAATAACTCCTAGGGACCTTGTGAGGGAACTAGAAACGGAAACCTTTTCAGTTTTACATGCCACACAAATTTATTTAAGGTTAAATCTACCGAGCAGACTTTTGTGAGCTCATAGCTGTGCCCATCAGGGTGCACGGTACACAGCCTAGGCAGACCTAATCAAGCCAACAAAAACCATTACACAAGAAAACCTGTATTTAAGCTTAACAATTATTTGTTAAGGGGAAGGAAACTACTGTACCCTTAAGAAGCAAAATTTCTCTGGTATCCTTAAAACTACATTGGAAGTGCAGAACTGCCAGTGTTTCTGTACTGGTGAAGCTCTCTAAATGTAGGCAGAACCTGAAGCTACTTTCCAAGCTGATTTGCTTAAACTATTGCAAATGCCTTTGTGCACACTGTTACACAAATGTAAACCTTGCATATATTGCTTCAGCTTAAATCGATTTTTTTCTGAATTAAGCCAAATTGAAATAAGCCAGGTTCAAATTGATTTAAGATTGTCCACGTGGATTTGCAGTGGTGTGACTAAATTGATTTAAGAACCTTCCTTCAGTTAAACGAATGCAACTTTTATTACAGAGCGTTCTAAGTGTCCTGAGATCTAGGGCTAAAATTCAGTTCTCCATTGTGTATGCACAGAATCCCACTTGGCTATAGCCATATGAGCAAAAGGAAGAGTTTGCCCTCCAATTGTCTGAAGTGTTACATAAATGCAAAATATGATTATCAATGCCATTATGACACATTCATATATTATGTATTCTGATTGATACAGAAATACAGTACTGTATAAGTAACTAGAAAAAAAGGACATAATTTAATCTTAGAGCTTTGCGTGTGGCATCTTTTAATTAACGTCCCAGTGACAATGATGAAATGTAACAGAGAGCATGCATAACTTCAAAGTAAATGTAGATGTGGTCAGACTAATGATACAAACTACCTCTTTAATTGTGTATTCTGAATACACACAGGTCATTTAGGTTTCTTTTACTTTGTTGTACTGTAAGGGGAGATGCACCCAGTTTAATTGTATCCCATTGATTTTTTTTTAGCTTTTGTGAAATAAGCCTTGTTTGGCATAATGAAACTTTTGTTTTCTTCAGCTCTTCTATATTGCCTCTTTTAAAATATTCACCATTTACTCCTCTGCACTGAGCAAAAATCTTTCCTTAAAAATGAGGAAAGCACAATGTCCTCTATTTCTGAAATCATTAGAATTGACTTTTAGACAATCAATGTGTTAAATGATGTAATTATCCAATGGTCCTCTCCCCATTTAAACCAGTTTGAAAGTTAAAGGTTTGTTTTAGATCAATTCCAACCACTTTGTGTGCAAATTACACAACTGCCTTTTCCTTAACTTATCTCACAAATCCAATTCAATAGTGGCATGTCCATGTGAAATGGTTCTCTGATAATGAGTAATTCTGAGCGGGAATATGAATTTATCTTAAGATGGGGAAAAGCTCTGACTCCTGTATGTAATAATTTTAAGCCAGAACCAGGTGAGGCAGAAGTTACTGGCAATGTTCCCATTGATTTAGGAGGTGCAAGTTTCCTACATAGGTGTAGGACATAGAGCTTTTTTGGGATGGTCTCAGTCTCTCAGAGCAGACTTCGTAGTGTAGACCCAGTGCCCGCAGGTAAGACCAACCTATGATGAGATAAATGCACTCTTATGAATGCAGGAACCTGTGTAGGAGGCCACCGAAATGACGTTTGTGGTACCAAGTGAGTTCATAAGAAGCGTGTCTACACCGCCCTTCCCATCACTTAAGTCATACTTGAGTGCTGTGTCCTAGTCAGCTGGATTTCCCTGGCATTCCTCGCTGGGGAATGACACTGAAGTGGCCTCTGGCAGGCTTCAGGAGCAGGTCTGTTCTCTCCCGCTTCCCCACTGCTGGGTCCCTCTTTCCTGTTGCAATGCAAGATCTCAGTGGAAAACCTGCTCTGGCTTGAGGAGATGCCAGTCCAGTCTAGGCTGCTACTGGTAATAGGACCACTGGATGGATAAGTGCAAGTGATAGTAGGACCACTGGATGGTGAAAACCCACATCTCATGGTGGGCTTACATGTGCAGACGTGCAGAGTCTTCAGTGCAGTGCAATGCTTACGGTCTGAGGAGATGATTTGTCCCCATCTTAATACCTGAGACAATGGAGGGATCTGTGTGCCCCAGATTGCTTCAGATGATGGGGAGCTCTCAGTAGATGAGACAGTAAGGACAAGGTGTAAATGAGGAAAAAATACTTCTGAGTTAAAAAAATACATGGTGCCAATTGTGTATGGTTTTATTTATATGGATTTAATTATTGAAACACGAACTGTCAGTTATCCAGCATCTATCTATTGACCGCAGGGAATAACATTCACATTGTATTAGATGCATAGTCAAGCATACATATAGAAGTAAATAATGTGGAAATGAAGATTTTCATAGCTTCATTAGCATAGACTAACAAAGGCTCAGGCCTGCAGAATACTGCACCCACTTGGCTTCATAGAGTTATGTACAAAACTGGACCCCTACTTACCAGCTACATCTTACAGACCCCTGTCTGAGCGTGCTGCATACTGAAAATGTACATCCTTTGCACAGGTTACCTAATGTGAATTATGAGAATCTCAACTTTTTTACTTCTTCCTTGGGTTTATGTGTACACCTACTGCGTAATCCTAAAATTGCAATAATATCCTGCCCCACTTTAATAGATATATTAATTATATTTCTCCCCCTTAATGGGCTGCTCGCTTTATGGTTTGGGGACACAAAAGTAAATTTTAAAATCAATTATACAATTACATATGTAGCAATAACAGAGCACAGAGCTAATCGTCTTTGGGTCAGGACTATAACCTTCTCATAATGCAGGTTTCATTAGGGTAAGGTCTATTATTGCAAAGAATTACAGAAATAATTGGAGTGGGTGTATTCAGCAAGAAATAACAAATGAGGGTCTTTCCTAGATAAGAGAATCTGTTTGCTGGCTGCAGTGTGATAGCAGGCCCCTATAGTGTATGTAAATTGATAGGGTCAACTTCTCTTGGTGTATGCAATGCACAGTGTGCAAGAATTAATTTTCGTATCATTCTGGAGAATGGCAGGAGGAGGGCTTCCAATTATCACTCATCATTGGATACACCCAAGCTGAACCACAGAGCCAGTATATGAAACAGACTGCAAGGAGACACGTGAAATGGGCTAAACACTCGTAGTATAGTGCACACAAGCCACTATGCACTTAATGTTTTCTGTTATCTATATGGTCTGCAGCAGAAACAATAGCTGCCTTTGCACATTGTTTAGGTGTGCTTTTGAAGACTATGCTTTCAAATATTATTTGTAACAAAAATTTGCACATCACTTGCAAATCTTTACCATTCTTGTAAATGTATGTGAACTTGTAAATATATGTGAAGCTGGTAAGGTAAGCTTTACACTGTCTTTATTTTACAGTGGGAGAATGATCTTTATGACAGTTAAAGAATGTGCTCTTCAAAAGCGCCTAAACTTCAAAACCTCAAATATTTTAATTTAAATATGGAAGATCGATGTTCGTATATCTTTGAGGTTCTGGAAGCACAAAGTTAATGAAGCATTAATTATCTTGCATATCATAGGTGGCCTGATAATTTTATATTCAGCAGCTTGCCCAACTCCTGACCCACCAGCCCACGTTCTGGTACCCATTAGAGTATGCAGTTCCTGCCAAAGTGAATCACTACCTTCTCCAGGCGCATGTAGCCCTCATGTGAATGGGGATGCAAAGGCAAAGCTTCTCCCATTTCCAGACAAATGGTACCATTGTGAGGGCAGGTGGGGAAGGCATGATCTCCTTTGTGTAGCTTATGCCATCGCCCAGCTCCTTATGGTATCTGCCTGGGGTTGAGGGGCCACATTGCCCTGCTGAGGACTCTGGGATGAGGGCTACTCAGCCCTACTTACAGCATTGAGTCTGTGACTGTTACACGTTTCAGAAGGCTCTGAACACGGGGATTACAGCCTGTTGTGAAAATATCAAGCATAAGTTTAATGATAATTTGGTAGGGCTTCCTGCTAAATTCCTTGTCTTACCCTTCTTCTTTTTCCTCATGGAATGTCACTGCTTAGTAATTATCTGTAGTGTTTGTTAATGCTGCCTCCAAGCATGTTGGTATCATTACCAAACTGGCTGAGGGTGCACTTAATCCCACTGTCCATGTTGCCAACAAAGATACTGAACAGCACCGGTCCCAATACCGATCCCTAAAGGACCCTGAAGAATATCAAGCCATTGACCACAACTCTTTGAGTGTGACAAGTCAGCCAGTTCCTTACCCACCAGCTGGTCCATCTGTCAAATCCATGCCTCTCCAGTTTAGAGACAAGGATGTTGTGTGTGACAATGCCAAATGCTTTGCAAAGTCCAGGTAGATGACATCAGTAGCTCCTTCCTTATCTGTCAATGGTATAGCCCTGTCTTAGAAGGCCATCAAATTTGTCAGGCACGATTTACCCTTAGCGAAGCCATGTTGGCTGTCACCAATCACCTCATTTTCCTTGTGCTTTAGCACAGTTTCGAGTGCTCCATGATCTTGCCAGATACAGAGGTGAGACTGGATGGCCTGTAGTTTCCCAGGTCTTCCTTATTTCCCTTTCTACAAATGGGGGTTATGTTTCCCCTTTTCCAGTCAATGGCAACTTCACTGGACTACCATGACCTCAAAAATGATGGATAGTGGCTTAGTTACTTCATCTACCAGTTCCCTCAGGACCCACAGATGAATCTTATGAGGTCCCATGGACTCTGTATTCCTCCCAGGCTACCTGTCCTTGCTTCCACCCTCTGTGGGGTTCCTTTTTGTGTTTGAGTTTGTCCAGGAGCAACTTGTTCATTCATGCAGGCCTCCTGGTGGTTTTGCCTGACTTGCTTTGCTGGGATGCATCACTCCTGACCTTGGAGGAGGTGATCCTTGAATATTAACCAGCTTTCTTGGTTCCTTCTTCCCTCCAGGACTCTATCCCATGGTACTCTACCAAGTAGATCCCTGAAGATGCCAAAGTCTGCTCTCCTGAAGTCCAGGGTAGTGAACTTGCTGTGCACCTCCCTTGCTGCACTCAGATCCTGAACTCCACCATTTCATGGTCACTGCAGCCAAGACTGCCCTTGAGCTTCATATTCCCCACCAGCTCCTCTGGTCTGGTGAGAACAAAGTCCAGCACAACACCTGTCCCCAGTGGCTCCTCTATCACTTGGAGAAGGTTGTTGTCATCAAAGCATCCCAGGAACCTCCTGGATTGTTTATGTCTTGCTATGTTGTCCCTCCAACAGATACCAGAGTGATTGAAGTCCCCTATAAGGACCAGGGTTTGTGAATGTGGTGCTGCTCCTATATGTCTGTAGAGGATCTCATCTGCCTGGTCTACCTGGTGAGGCAGCCTGTATCAGACTATAGTGTCACCTGTCCCTGCCCTCTCTTTAATCCTGACCCATAAGCTCTCAGTTGGCTCCTCATCCATCCCCAGGTGGAGCTCCATGCACTCCAGCTGGGCACTGACATAGAGGGGGACACCCCCTCCTCATCTCCCCTGCCTGTCCTTCCTAAAGAGTCTGTATCCTTCCATTCCAACATTCCAGTCATAGGAGCCATCCCACCATGTCTCCATGATGCTGATAAGATTGTAGCCCTGTAGGTGTGTACACATCTCTAACTCCTCTTGTTCATTCCCCATGCTACGTGCATTTACATAGAGGCATGTAAGTTGGACTCCTGATGAATCTGACTTCCTGGCTGGACTGACTGGAATTCCTTTGTGCTGCTCTTCAGGTGCTCTCCTGCTGACCTGTGATTTCTTTCCAGGCTCTGGGCATCTCTTTCTGGCACTGGCATCAAACTGGTAGGCATGGAATGGATTGAGGTTGCCCTGCCCTGGCAACTTTAATTAAAGCCCTTTTCACCAGTTTGGCAAGCCTATGACTGAAGATTGTCTTCATCTTCTCTGACAGATGGGCCTCATCATCCCCCAGTAGACCAGGTTTTTCAAGGTGGGTCCCATGGTCTAAGCAGCCAAACTCCAGGCTGTGGTACGAACCAGTCCTGTAACCATTTGTTGATTCACCAGATTTGACTGACCTTTTCAAACCCCTTCCCTTTGTCCGGGAGGACTGATGAAAAAGCTGCCTGTACTCCAAGAGTCCCTTACCACTGCTTCCAGGGCTCTAATCCTTCTTGATGCCCCTCAGACTGCTCCTGGCTGTATCACTGGTGCCCACGTGAAACAACAGCAGCAGATGATACTCAGTGGACTGTATGAGGCTTGGTAGTGACATCCCCGATATGGGTGCCCAGTAAGCAGCACATCTCTCTAGAGAGTGTGTCAGGTGGGCAGATGGGTGCCTCTGTACCTCTCAGAAGAGAGTCACCTACTACTATCACCCATCACCTTTCCGTAGTTGCTCTGGTTGTTACACAGGGAGCAGACCAGGCTCCTGACTCATCTCCAGTGTCTTTGCTGATGTGATGAGTCTTTCCCCTTCAGTCTGCAGAGAGGTGAAGCGGTTCTGCAAGGGTACCTCAGGCTTCGGGGGAAGTCTTCTCCTTCTGCAGGTCCTTGCTCTTGCAGGCTTCCATTCTTTGGCATTACTGGCCCAGAGCAGGTCAGACCAAAAGCCCACCTAGCTAATGTCCTGTCCCTGGTGGTGATCTGTATGGGTCTAAGGAAGAGAAGATAAGAGAGGGGAAAGACAATGTGCTGTCTCATTAGGAAATACTGCTACCACATGGTGGTCTGACTTAGGGACTTGCCATGCCAGAGGTGCTGTCTTTGGCCTTAGTAGCCTTGACTGATTTTTTTTTCTAAAAAATATTGCCTAATTATTATTTTGTGTGAAGTGTGACCTAGTGGGATGTATGTGAAGGCTTGGTCTCTGTGGAAAAGGAAAGTACTTACACACTGTAAAAGGCTTGTTTCCTGGGATATACACACAAAAGGCCAACACAGGACTCAGGTGAGGTGTCTTCCGCGAACTTCTTCTGAACATGGTCCATTTAGGTGGTGGCTTCGGTAGCAGAGGACAGGGTACGTATCTGATAGCCCTGACTTCAGTGCAGACAGATCCTTTGCAGGATGCAGCTACCAAGGTGAGGTGCATGTATAAACTTAGATTCCTTGGGTGGTTGATATTTGGCTGCCTGGGGCTCCTTTTCACAGTGATGGCAAAAGGCGTATCCTCTATTGCACCACCATCCATCTGCTAAAAGTCAGGTCTCTCATTTGATATCTGGTGCATTACACACCTTGGTGAACTAGCCGAAAGGATGCTCTTAATCTCCCAAAACAAAGTATTCTCCCAGTCTTGGAAAGAGCTGAAGTTTTAAAGATGAAATGTGAGTGAATAAATATTTGAAAAGCAAAGCAGTTTAAGGACTTAGAAATATTAAGTTCAGCAAATAAAAATACCTTTCTATAATAGAGCTTTATGCAACAACATCTGTATATGACACTACCTATATTAATATTTATAGCATAGCTGTAATGATGCATAATGATAATTTAGTTTTCTCTCACCAATAAATGCATGTAGTTTACACAACTGTGTTTTTTTGCAACAGATAAAAGAGACGGCCCTGTCATGACAAATTTCTTACTGAAGCCCAAACTTAACAGCATTTAAAGCAAGCAATATTTAAATATACACTTAATTCTGAATGCATTTTGCTGCTTCTTGACTTCAGTAAAATTAATTGCATGCTTAAAATTAGAAGTGTACTTAAGTATCTGATTGAATTTGTGCCTCAGTTGTTAATTTTCCAATCAATTGTTTTTAATTTTCAATATAAGGCCAAAACAAACAGCAGATTTTTCTCATTGAATGTGATAAATTAAGTGAAATTTAATGATGTGATCCTAGTGGTTCAGAGCAGCACTCTTCAGAGTTTTTGATAAAGTAATATCTAAGACACACCTGACATTTGCAGTTCTTTTAAACTGATAATTATCGGAAATTGGCTTACTAAAACCACCTTAGCTATAAATGCAGCAAAAGTAGCTAAATACACTGGTTTAGAAAGCTTCATATAACTTAATCCTGGCATCGTTTTATAACATCCTAAAATACATCGCAACATGGAGTCAAGATTTTCTTTTCTTAAAACCCTATTATGAAGTAAGTTAATTTCACTTTAAAGTCGGAGGCCTTACCTACCCGGCTGCATTACCACTCCTCTGACAGCCCTATTCAGCTGGGCCCCGCTGATATGTTCTAGAGATTTGAAAGTAAAGAATTGCAAGAAGTGCAATTTAATCCCAAAGTCATTACCTAAATGCTGAGATAGGATGGGGATTACCACCAATGTAAATGAGATATGAGACAGCCAATGGATTAGGAGACCCTTTCTTTAGGATGACTTCAGCAAATAGGCTAAGATAACGAAATCTTTGTAATTACATGGAGCTACACTGGTCAATTCTGACTTTTAAATACTGAGGCGCTGGAGAAAAGGAAAAAAACTGCTACATATGTTATTCTGTGCAATATTAAGTAATTCCTTTCTAATTCTACACAATCAATAGAAGAACATCATGCCAAATGAAAAGATGAGGGCTGCCTACATGTCCTTTTGTGATTGGTATCATTCCATCATTTTTGGTAATATCATTTCCAAATTAAATTTTATGGTCCATTACATACTAGCTCAAACACTTTTCTAATGGAATCTTAAATGGAACTGACTTGCTTTGCGTGGGGTTTGTCTCTCAGTTAAGATGTTATTTAGTTCTAATTATCAGATAATGAACTCAGGAAATTTAATTTTTAATATTTATATGTCAAAAGTCCATTGTACTTTGGTTAAAGGCTTTAAATTAAAAATTACCATGGACAGAATACTAATTGAATATTTTCCCTATCTATAAGAGTGAGAAATGAGTTACATAGTTCCCACATTAGCTTGTTACACTGCAACTGTTTACTTAAAAACTTAATTTAGTCTTCAGAAATAAATCACAAATAAGGAGATCCAGGAAAAAGAACCTGAGAAGCTTTAGGTGCATATCAGTATATGCATTTTCTCAGCTTCATATTGATAAGGTATTGCTCAGGTGCATATACATATTTACTACATATGCAAATGTCTGTGCACCTACACAGTTTCCAGATCATAGTGGTTGTTTCTAAGGGTGTTCTCTCCATTTACATTTTCTTTGCCCACATTTACTCCTCCTTTCCTTCTTAACAAAGAATGTAACCCCTTTTTAAATTGTTCTTTCACATTTCAGAGCAAGCTGTCTCAGGAAAATAACTGCAGAAATGAGAACAGGATATTTCTTTGGACTTCAGAGTTTCGACAGGTGCCTGTCCAGTTGTATGTCCTTAAATTGACTCTCTGATCTTTCTGTTGTGGCTACTGGGTTGCACTGGAACTGAGGAAAACTGGGTTCAATTCTTTCCTCTGCTATCTATTTGAGCAACCTGGGCTAAGTCCTCTGAAGTGTGAGAGTGAGAAAGGACTGTTTCCATACTTTGCTATTATAATAGACGCTGGTGACTGAGCTAAAGTATCTGCAAAGTGTGTATGACGTGCATGGAGAGTGACCTTCTTCAGAACAGATGCACACCAGAGAGCATGCAGCCCGTGTTAGATGGCAGAAAGCACAGAAACCGAAGGTGGGTGTTAATCCTGCCAACATCAGTGTTTCAGTCCTTTTATTCCCTTTTCTAAAGAAGGACTAGTCTGGGCTTGACCTTTTCCTAAGCTTTCAATTTCTTCCCAAGAAAGGGAGCAGGGGCAAGACACTTTAAGAATTATTTTTACTCAGAACTGGAGCAGGTACCAGCTCCCCTCGTTTTACAGAGTGGCTCAGCGATTAGGGCGTTAGGTCCAGGGTGAGACACCTGGGCTGGAGAGTAGGGTGTTTTGGATCTCACCAAATAAACAGTTTGGGCATATTATATCAAGACTGTTTAGTTTAATATTGATAAACAGGTCTCAGAGGAGACTGGACAGCTGAATCTCTGCATTTCATACGTGTCTTACTCAGGCACTGTGTAGTCCCTCTTTGCTGTTTAAAGCTTAACTTAGGCAGAGTCTTGAGACCTGTGAACTGACAGCTGAGCACATTCAACAAGCCCAAGCATGTACCGTACAAGAACAAGGTGAGAGAGCTGGATTTGTTCATCTGAGAGGAGAGAGGGCTGAACAGCGATATTTTCAGCTACCTATGAGGGCTGTAGGGAAGACAGAGCCAGACTCTTGTCAGAGGTGTGCAGAGAAAGGGTGAAAGGCAACAGACACAAGTAGTAGCAAGAAAACTTTCAATTAGATATAAGGTTCGCAATGATGGTGAATCAAAAACTGACAGTTTTCCCTGAACAACCCACTCAAACTTCAAAGCCAGCCCTGCTTTGAGCAAGGAGTTGGACCAGGTGTCCCTCAAAGGTCCCTTTCCAAGCAAAGTTGTTCTGCAATTCAGTCATCTGGGTCCTAAAAGCTGGATGAACTTTTTAATCAGTGGGATGTAGACATGTATCAGCAAAAGATACTTTTTAAAACTCACTTGCAAGAAAACTAAAGGTAAATAAGGTTTTCCAATGTTATTTACCTAGATATGTATATCTAAAGTGGATCTGGTATTGTTGTTATGACATGATATATGAGTGCAGATGATATATCACATTCCTTTAAAGAGACTGTCATTTATGTATCAATCATGATTAAATTCCCATCCAACCTCTCTGTAGCTCTGATTTACCAGGCTTGAGAGCTTCTGTCGAAGAAACAAACTCAAGCCAAACGATTCTTCCCTACTTCCTCCTCCTGACATGATCAACAGGAGAAAACTGCTCAGTCAGCCGGGTGTGAGTTTGTGATTACTCCAGTTTCTTTACTGGAGTTAGCTTTGACTCACAACCCTGGAAATGGGATTGCAGGTTTCATGTGCATGGGCTTTGAAACGAAATTGCTATTGGAAGAAATAATTATGCAAAAGGTGCTTTCCACTGGTTGAATCTAGAGTCTGTTTTCTCATGTGGTTTTGGAACATGCCAGCCTTCAAGCCATTCATCAAGTCTGAGACCTTCATCCACCTTTCTCTCTTTTGGAAACATGCATTCAAGTAGCCAGCCTTTAGCCTGTGAGTTCCTTTGCATTTCCAGAACATTCTGGGAACTTTCTCAAGACCCTGAAAGGAGGGAATCTGCCATCTTTTCTGATACCTTCACTGCAAAAGCAAATGGCATAACTCATGGACTGACACTCACCTACTCTGCAAGTCAGTGCACCTATGGGGCACCCAAGCTTTGGACACACAAGAAGTTATAATCAATAGACTCCACCTGAAAGGCCACCACGGTTTTGATTAACCAGCAGTTGTATTAGAGGAAGTTCAGGATTATTATTGACTCATTTTCTGATTCAGACCCCCAACCTGCATGATCCTCTCTTCTGTTAGTAAAAGCAGGAGGCTTGACAGGAAGGCAGACAAGCCAAAGAGGTAAACCCCTTGGTTTTGCATGAAGTTCCATGCATACAATACATACAATACAATGTGTTGTCACGGGTGCTGGGCTGGGTTGGGTTTTGTGGGAAGCAGACAGTGCTGGACCATGCACTATCTGCTGACAAGGAAGGACAACACTGTTTAGCAAATTAACCATTATATTCTTTACAGAAAACAATGTTCCGGGTTATATACATACACTGCAATAAACTGGGGCCATAACAAGAGTCAGAGAGAGTGACATCTGCTCAGAAGCTGTCAACAAAGCAGGGGGACCATCTGGTTATGGTGAGACAGGCAGTGGGGTCTGGTGAGCCTCTCCTATCGCACAATATGGTTTTGCACTGGTTACTGGGAAATCATGGTTTGGAGAATGTCTTTACCAAAC
Source organism: Microhierax caerulescens (assembly GCA_035590215.1). Classification (NCBI taxonomy): domain Eukaryota; kingdom Metazoa; phylum Chordata; class Aves; order Falconiformes; family Falconidae; genus Microhierax; species Microhierax caerulescens. The sequence continues at coordinate 45,697,756 of JAVJGJ010000001.1, forward strand.
CAGTAGCTGCAGCAGGAAGTATGAAGGGATTCTAACTGATGTCCAGGCAGCAAAACATGACTCACGATAGGTCTGACACCATCTTCACTATAGCCTTGGCTCCACAAACTCATGCCACATGCTTTTCTTTCCTACCAACCCTCTCAGAAACTTATCCAGAATTTGCAAGGTGTTCTGGGATGCAAGGAGTTATGCACTATAAATCAGTTGTAGATACTATCGTCAGCTGCTGAAAAAAGCATAGAAATGGGAGGGGCCATGGGGAAACAATTGTAGTGTATGTTAATTATGTTTAGTTAGCTTGTGCTCACTGCTCAGAAGCACATCACCCTGAATCAATTAATACTGGAAGAATGCAGAAGCATGAAAAAGGCACAACCTATTATCTCTGCTCTTGAAGGCTGATTTCCTCTCATTCTTCCACTAAGCAAATTACTTACATCTAATTTCTTTCCGAAGTAAATAAAGAAAATTTCTTGAGACATATGTTACCTGTGGACATGTAGTTCATTGTTTTTTTAAATTGAATGCATATGCATACATGGGTGTGTGTGTTTCTGATGAAGTTGGTGTAATAGAGATTTCACATTCATTTTTGCTTTTTAATTGAGTAGTAAATTAATTTGATTAATAAAAAGCCTGGGTAGGTCCTGAATGTGAATTAAAGGCAGGCTAAGCATATAAATATAGTATCTTTCAAACTAGTAATTTTGCAAAGCTGCTTCTAATTTTTCTTTTCCTTTTATTTCCTTAGGGCTGCAGTGATGAGACTAGAGTAGTTGTGTGCAGTTCTTAAATGTTTATTTCCCTCCTCAATGGCTATTTGAGTCATTGCCAACAAGGGTATCTTGCAATAATTTTGTGCTATTCTTACTCTCTTCTAATATTATTCTGTACTCTTCCTGAGCATCTCTAATACTATGTGACTGAAATGACTGATCTTTAAGTAATACATGGCAAATATTGGATACCTGAATTGAACAGTTTAGCCATGTCAACCTCTTTTTTCCATCTTCAGGGAGATCTGTTTCTTTTACTACTTCACTGCTATTTTCCTGTTCTTTTAATACTTGCATTATCTTGACTCCACAGCATTTCAGCTGAACCGAGGGAGAGTCTCAAGACCTTGGGAACAGGTATTATTTTTTGGTATTTTGTATTATTTTTTGGTGATGGGTAAGTAAGAGACTTTCTTCTCAAAAGCTTGATTTGGGAGGAGCAATGAGACAGGACACCCAAAACAAGAACAGGAAAATGGTGATTGATTGGGATATCAAGTTGAGGAGCACATGGAATATACTTTGGTCTTTGTCTATGAAAGCACCTGTGTGAAACGTTGTTTCTTTATTTGGTGTTTTAATATAAAGCATTATTGATCCTTGTCACATTGATCTTTTGATCTAGTATCTCTTAAAACTTCACTTCTCCAATTTGTGGCGTACACTGGAAAACCTGCATCTCTATGAGAGCCCTTCTGTGTGCAGCAATACACTGCAGTCACTCCAGGGCCAAGATATATGATTTAACAAACCAACAAATTATCTTTCCATTTCCAACTGATTTAAAAACAATTGCCTTACTGTTGCTTTAGAGGAGGGTGGGTCTTTCACTGTCACAAGGTCACTTTGCAAGTTTTAATTGCTGGGTGCTGTTCTGTCCTTTCATGGCTTTCTAAGTGATAAATAGCTCATCGGTTCAAAAGCTAGTCTATATAAACAAGCTTATCTCTGCCCATAGTCTTTAGTGAAAAATGAGTTGTGAGTATCATTGTTAATCATGGTAATTGTTAATGTTAAGAGGGCTGGTATTATGAGTTTTCCTATTAGGTTTTCAATTCGTTATATAAAATGAGCAATCTACTAGCCATCTATAGCATTCTAATTTTAATTATCTAGTGGTTGCATTTCAGACCACCCTTTCTTTACTGAGATTAACAAAACCATAAATGCAGTAACCAGTGTCTTTTGATGTAATTGGGTGAAGTCAGTTGTAATGTTCAATGTGCAGTTGTATCATTAAAGATCAACTCGTCACACCATGATGTGCTTCCTTTTAGGAATCACTCTCTATTGGTTTTGCTTTAGCTTACCTAATGCAGGTGATTTTACCCAAGTTTGTTCAGCTCTATATTAAAAATACCCATATTTCACATGTGTAAAATATAGGGTATTCAAGAGAAAAAAAGATAACAAGGGAAGACTTCAGAACTAGTCAAGCCTTGAGTCTGTGAAGAAGTTAATGTATGAAAGACAAAAGGACAGAGGAAATACAGATTTAAAACCCTCACTAAAACCTCATACAACTCCTTAGGCAACCAGCGGTAGTGTTGAAAAGAAATATGGACTACAGTATCCAGACAGCAGCTCCTAAAAATTCATCACACTTCATGCATGTCTACTTCAGCTTTGTAGGATGACGTACATATGAATGTATCTTCTCTCCATTATTTGAGACACAAGTATTCATTAGAGCAGCATTGTTCCCATTTAAATGAATCAAGAGGGAGAGCTGCTTTGAATATATCTGTTTGCATCAGTGATGCAGGCTAAAGTGTCTGGCATCTCCCATTTTCTGGCTTTACATCTACATTATATATCATAGCATAATAAAGTCCTACTTACAGAAATGCAAAAGGTGCAAAAAGTGGCATTTACAGATGTTTATTTTAGAATAATTTCTTTGATCTCTAAAATAAACACAAGGTTTCTGCTGGTCCCATATTTCTGCTGGAAAGCAGGTGGAAGGGTTAAAAAGGGTACAGAAAGGAATAGGTTATGGGATTTCCCAGAGGGAACTAGTATTTTTAAAAAATTCTTCTACACAAACACACATGAATCTATTTATCATGGGAGGAAAGAGGAAAACGTGGGAGCTGGACATCACACCACCAACAGTGGTGCTGAGGCAGGGAGAAGTTTATGGATGTTCCCAGTGTGCCTTGCTGTTACAAACCACCAGGAAGGGCTCCCAGATGTGAATATACTTAGGCAGCTTTTCTAATAGCACTAAATGTTCTAGTACAGGTAAGCTGTTAACTATCTCTGCTATTAGTACAGGTTGAGTTATGGTTGACTTAGTCATCAGAAGTCTGGATTGACTTTGATGTTTTCAAAATGTCGAAAGCTAAACAATATTATTTGTTCTTGCATTAATATAAGGTGTTTCACTCAGGGCTGTAAATCCTTATTTGTCTTGGCTAGATTTAGCCATAAAATATGTCTATCCTTAGTTCTCAATGCTGAATTAATTTCTTTAGTTCATAGAATAAGGAGTCTCAAACTGTGACTAGGGTCCTTTGGTGTTCTATTTATTTTTTATTATTTTGTCACAGTAAAAATCATCTTCATTCATTATGAAGAAATTCAAGCAATGATCCAGGAATTTAAAGATGCTCTGCATTTTGCACCACCCCTTGCTTGGCGTGTTCTAAGTTTTACAGGCTGCTGTCTTATTTGTACACATGAGGATACGGGTAGGTGGGAGGGCAGCAGTGATTGCATCTGGCCATAAAGAACCTGATTCTCCTAACGACCTCACTTCACACTAACGCTGGAGAAAGTCTGAAGAAGACAGTAAGATTACTCCTGACTCATTATAGTCCAAATAAGAATCAACTCACTTATTTTTAATATTGTTGGTAGATGTTCAGCATATCCATTTAATACTCTAAGCATGACCTCCGGTGAGAAGTTCATTAGCTGTGTACTGAAATAAGGCCTGACCCTTGGCAGAATGGAAAAGGACTTGGTGGTATGCAGCTCCCGTCACTCCCAGAGTGCTTGTCAAGGTTATGAGTTAAAGACTCATAGTGTAGTGACCACATAAGCGTCTCTATGAGAGGGGAGAGGTTACAAACAGGCTCTGGGTGTCAGATCCCTGTTACAAAGAGTGGAAATATTGGCCACAATGCAAGAGTAGTTGTCCTCTTTTTGAGAAGGATGCGGATATCTGTCTGCTGTAATATGTGTTCCCTCCTGAAACACATTTCAAACTCTTAATGAACTTATTTATATATCTCCAGGTATAACTTTTACTGCTCTGCAGGTGCAGGTGGAGCTATACAAGCGGTTAATTAAATGGTGAGACAGTCCTGTATATATTACAGGTAGGCCATATACAGAAAGGCTATATGAAACCTAGGAATTAACTCATGATGTGTCCACCACATCCTAGGCATAACCACCAGCCTATTCTTCTGCCAGATTGCTGCTGCACTGTTCCTTTTGCAAACAACTAACTGCGCGCACGTGGACTGTCCTACATGCAGTGCATTCCATGTTTGTACAGTTAGTTGTTCTTTACGTGCAGCGAATCTGGGTGATAAAGAGAATTTTGTTCATGGTACAGATGAGCATAACTCCTTCAGGGCACACTCAGTGAGAAACTAACATGATCTGATTCTGGTAAGCTTATTTGATTTTAGATCAACTGTACCTCTTTCAAAACTGCACCTCTCTCTCCTCTGATTTAAAGGAGGTTTGGGGTTTTAGGCTGTAGGAATGGCCTGTTTTTGCCAGGCTGAAGTCTCAGAAGGCCATGGTTATGGGACATACACTTTTTGACACAAAGTGCTGTCTGTAATGTTCTTTCAGTGGGGTAGGTGGGCGTGTAAAAATGTTTCTGTCCAACAGAACAGAGAGCACTAGGGGACCTCTTGGCTCACTAAATCAAATCTTCACCCCAGGCCCCATGCCATGTGATCTCCTGCCATGTGATATTGAGCTGTGTTTTACAAACAGTTGGTTTCATTGGCTCAGCTTGTCCCATGAGGTTTAGAGTAGCTTTCTGACATGTCAAGATTTTCTTCTAATGTCCAACCAGTGAATGTCCAGCAACCGTATCTCATCTCTGTCTTATACTACTACCTTGCAAACAACAAATTCCTTCAGTCTCTTTTTCTTGACATCCATCTTGACAAATTCCAACATCCTGACATAAAGGAAGTTGGAATTTGTCTGTCCCAGGTAAGACTGACCACAACTGCACACAATCCTCCATTTATGTGGTATGATATCTTGTAGGCCACACACTAGGGACTGTTGGCATTCTGCTTCAAGCCAAACAACTTGTGATAGAAGAAGAGCATCTCTCATAGAGGACATCCAAACAAAAGGATCTGCAGAATGACCTTCAGAAGAGCTGAAGGTCATGACATTCAGCATGGGAGCGCAAGACTAGTATGATAGGTAATCTCAACATAATTTCTCCCTGAAGTCCTGCTTGGGGCTCGGTTCAAGTATGTGACTTAACTTTTCCAAATCTTTTGTCAATGTACTTTTTGGAAGAAATTGTTGACGTCTAACTCTTATTAGCCATGTGCACACTCCCAGGTCTAACTCTTCCTGAATCATGCTGAACATCTCATGTCAGGATAGAAGTCTGTATCAGAACTCAGCCCCTCCTGGCTCTTTGTCCTCTGCCCACACCTTTCAGCCTGTCATTCATTATAGACCTCTGATTGAAAATAAAGTCAAAGCCATGTGACCCAGGAGTCTGGTCACAACCAAGCTTTGTAGTTCCAGCCTCTAAGTTATAGAATGTGCCGGATAGGTAATAGAATGGAAATGAAGTAATATTTCAATATTTTCATGCTGCCTGCATTACAATTATGATGTTAATTAATTATCTGCCTGGCAGTTAACACCGTGCAGAGGCATGGCTGTGGTCGACTTCCTGCTGTTCTGCTAGCAGTGAGTAATTAACCTCTCCTCTTCCCTGGGATTCTCTACAAGATGATCAGCGTGTTGATGATATAATTATTATTAATTCAGTTTCTGTGTTTCGTTGACATTGTTAATTACTTGTCGGTAATCAGCTAATGTTTAATCTTCCTTGCTGGATAGCTTCTTAAAAGGCTGCTTGAAATGGTTCAGAAAGGCTTCCCAGCACATTCTCACTCCTCATTGCATCAAGTGTTGGACAGACCACTATTCAGAATAAATTATTATCTAAATTCTACAAAGAGTCAACTGAAATTGGGGAATTCTGGGATCAAATTAAATTGCTGTTTTCACTGTTATAAGCAAGAGTATGTAAACCCATTGTCAATAAAGCAAGGAAACAAGTGGGATCCCTTTTGGTGCCAACTTTAAAAACTCATCTCACTTACAGAATTGTCAATATCTTTTAAAGACCAAAATTTAATTTAGTGCTGGTTTTTGTTTTTCAAGGATTAGTGATTTTCCTGCAAATAACTGTTCATGGCATTATTATTTTCAATGAAAGTAAGAAATCTCTGTCCTAGTATCTTGACTAGTGGGTATTGTATGCTATATTAAACTTTCCTTAGCAAAAATAATTTTAGCACAAATTTTAAAGGAAATGCCAAAAGCTTTCCTTTTGTTTTCTAAAAACATTGTATAAATGTGTATATCTTTAAATCTGATTAGACCGTTCTGTTCTCCACTTCAGTAAACAGAGTAGAAAGTTTGAAAAATATTTTCCTAAAATAAAAGTCAGTGTCATTTTTTGGGCAACTGGTTATATCCACCAAAATTATTAGTTCATTTGGCTTTAAATTCCTAGGTTAACATTTATCAGAATACCAAAACAACATCAGATTATTGGGGTAGAGCAGCAAACAAATAATTGTATTGTGTGCTCTTCTTTTGAGACTGCATCTACCCTGGACTTTCTAGGTAAAATATGTAGCTTAAAACCAGAATTACATTAAAAGACCAGAAATTCTGATATCTGGCAGAACTGGGCTTAAACTTATTCATGGGATAGAAAGTTTTTGAGAAACAGCAGTCAAAGGAAGACCTTGAATGAAAAGAAGGTGGTACTTGATGAAGAAGGAGATCATACATTTTTCTCCACCTGCTACTGGTAAGGTCCAAGTGGTAAAATGGTACTCAGTTTGCAGTATTTTATTTCAAGAACTGAAAGTTCAGAGAACGAGAATAATGTATGAATATATGGTCCATAAGGAAAGAGTTAATTAATTGGTTTTTCAGCCTGAAGCAGAGAAGGCTGAAGTTCATGGTAACAGTCTTATATTTGTTAGGCATCTGCAAAGAGAGTTCTCTCATGGCAGTGTCTCTGAAGGCTAAAATACAAAGAAATAGGATAACACTGCAGCCAGAGACTAGGATTAGATGTTAGGGAAGTCTCCAAGAGTAAGAACAGGCAGAGAAGCAAAGCCTTTTTTTTTTTTTTCCTGCCAGGAATTTAATTAACCTACGGAAAATGGAAGCAAATAAGTTGAGGAGCATGAATGAGGAAGAGGAAAAAAAAAGAAGGGATAAACACAACTGAGCAGAAGTCCTGCAAGTAAAGGGAGATGTATCTGAGGTGATGAGGGGACACTTAGCAGAGAGAGTGGTGAGATGAGGAGCAGTTGTGAAAGGGGAACCCATAAAGGCAACAAGGGTGGGGAAAGCAACAGTGCAGTTAAGCAGGTTGAGAATAAAGAAGCAGTTTGAGAAACCATAAAGCAGGTGTGTTTAGAGGAGAAGAGCAATTAAATACAAGGTATTAAAGAGACCTTTTATTTCAACTGTAGTGGCACAGCAGAGGTTGTAAGCAGTTAAATGGAGATCCTTCCAATGTCATTTTAAAGCTGCCTAAGTCTTAATTGCTTTGCTCTGCAAGAATTTAATGCCAAAAAACCTGCTACCTTTTGCCTGAGATTATCTTCAAGATTTGCTTTGAACCTGGAGTTCAGGAAACTTGAAGCAAAACTCAGCTGATGCCTCTACTTTATACCTTACTTTGGACTGAAAGCCTGCAAATTGCTTGTTTGGTGCTGATGGGTTTTTTTGGAACCACAGTCTCTCCTGTGTCAACTAGAAAATTTTATATGTATTCCAACCCCCAAAGAGCTTAAACTTACATGAAATTGGGGTCCAAGAAGTGTCATAAATCTCAGAAAATGTAATCACTCTTTTCTCTGGAAGTTTCAGCCTCACTTTTAAACTCAAACACCCAAAGGATAAATGTCCTTTCAAAGCATGTGGCAAAGCCTAGTTTCAGCAAGTTAACTAGATTGTGTAACAGAGTGCCACACTCAAAGGGGAAAGGCAACATTTTTTATTTTCTAAGTTTCACATAAAGGTAATATAAATGAGCATGCAGATTGTGGAATGGTTCATATTTTACGTATTCAAGCTCTGGTAATAGGTGAGAACAATATGAATTGTACTTATGTACCAAACGAGGTCTAGCTACACAGCCTGCCTTTGATAACACCCCTCATTTTGTAAGCTATATGACATGTCAATTTACCGTTTTCATTTTAGAGACTGAGAATGTTGGATTGAAGCTTCAAGATCAAAACAAAGGTTAAACCAAAAGAACTGTTGAAAAAAAGAATTTATTTTTTCCCCAAGTGTAAATATTCTAACGTATCAGGGGGTGGTACCTTGTATTATCTGGAAACAGGGACTCCTGTTGTACATTCCTTTTACAGAGGGATCATGGTTCAGTTGTTATAGTATTTGTCTTGAATGTGGACGGCATAGGTTTAATTCCTCATACTGCTACAGATGTTGTGTATGACCTTGGGAAAATCATTCAGACCCAGATCCTCAACAGTACTTACATGCCTTGTGTTTGCAGGGCTGACATGATCTGACAAAGTCTGAAATTTGAATGTTTCTGTTTAATGAACTATTTGCAAACACCTTCATGCAGGCAAAGCACAAGCTATTAGGTCATCCACTATCTCTGGGCTTCAGCTACATCTTTGGATATTATTTATTCACTGCTTGCTATGGATGCTGTCCAATAAGTTAGGTAAGTCACACACCGTATCTCTTTTCTTGTGCGATGACAGATTCCACCATGAATATTGAATACTGTTTTTGAGTATAAAAAAATGGCAATCAGTTGGTACAAACTGGTACAACAATTTTGTACCAAATCAGGTACAAAAGCATTTTCAGATCAGATTTCTAACCCAAAAGGACTAAAACTAGCGTTATACAAGAAGCCACTTTGGTGACAGTCAAAAACACTTGTAGGGAGTTTTGCAGTGTTTCTCCTTGTTGTGCAGAAGGCAGTGCAGGGTGGCACAAGCTGACAAAGTGAGAGGCAGCAACCCATCAGGAGCCAAAATCCTGATTTTACCCAGAACAGTGTAAATCTGTCACTGCCCCAAGAAGTCAAGGGCTTTCCTTCAGATCTGCAAGTGGTTGGCTGAAAGCAGGAACTTTACTGGCTTTACGTGGAAAAAATTGGGACCAGCTTTGGTTGTTGCTCAGAGTTCACACCAGAGGCAGCGATTATCATTCTGAAGTTCAGAACAGTCTCTGTCTTCTTATATTCTCAGAGCTGCCCACTTTCAAGGTTTGGCCAAAGAACTGAAAACGATGAAGCTGAAGTTTGCATTCTCTTAAAACTGCCTGCTTGCCCCCCTTCAACTTTATGAAATTATCAGGGTGCTTAACATGCAAAATAATAAGATTTGACGTTACATTTATTCCTGCATAGTGAGTTCAAGGTCAATATGAGCTATTGCCAATTGCTTCCTGAGTATATTACTTGAAGACCAATAAAATAGATTTCCCGCAAACAAGCTCCAGAAATAGTTTTTACAAAAATCAGTTCCTCCTAATTAAATGAAAAACTCTCTTGGAATTTAAAACCCATATTAGCTCATTTACTCATTATAATGGCAGATGGTAATACCCCCCACCCCCATCAATAAAAATGTAGTGAAAAAATTCTAGTTCTGATATGGTCTGTATTTGACATCACAAGAAGAATATCTTACCAGTAGGAAATTACAGTTTTCAAAAGTTTTTGAAATGTCTCTTGTCCTAAGTTATAACCTTAGGAATGAGTTGTTGAGAGTCAGTCTGTACATGTGACCCTCCATTACTGCAGCTGGAGCCACCTTACCAGTTTTTCACAGACAGGGTCTCTATCACTCTCTCTTCTCTCCAGTCTACACTACAAGAAGGTTGCTGCTCTGTTAATGTGTGCTTATACCAGCATAACTCATGGTGCACCCCAGGGGATATATAGTACTCTACCAGTATAACTGCATCTACAGGGGGCTTTGGGTACAAAAAAAAAAAAAAGATTTTTTTTTAATTTATTATTTTTTTTGTATTGTTGAAGATTCCTGGTGTAGATTGTCTGGCTCACTTTTGGTGCAACCTTATAAAGTTATTGCTAATGTTTCCTGTAGGTGCATAGTGCCATAGCTACATGGGTGTATAGGAAAGCACAGGTCACACCATGGATGCCTGGCATACACGTGAGCTGGATTCAGGATCTTCCCTGAAGCCAAAGGAGTGATGAATAAGTGTGAAAACATCTCTGTTGACTTCACTCAGATCATCTGAGGAATTGTTTACTGTATTCAAACCAATTAGGCTGAGATGCTGTTGTTTCTCTAGGACATTGCAAAAGCAGCTCCTAGAAAGAGTGAGTCAGATATCACCATAGATAGCTGCTGGCTTTAGAACTGTTACTGGTTCTGATCATGTATATCTAAAATCAAGTGTTTGAATGTCAGAGTTCAGGATGTTTGCAGAGCTGGTAGCTGAAACTTTATGTGTTGTATGTATACGTACAAGTTGTATGGAAATCATGACATTTAGCATAGTTGAAATAAGTGTGGCATGGTACGTTACCTATGTTAGACGAGAAGGTTTTTTTGATAGAAAGACTTAAAACCTATCAATGCATCATGGAACATATCCTGCTTTGAGCTGCACATTGGTACATTGATTACCAGCTATTATGAACATTTCTGACTGCTGAATCAGAAATAATATTCAAAGTAGGAACAAGGGACTGGAGAAGATCAGCTGGGTCACTCACTCCTCTGCTCACATGGGCACACTGGATTGCCCTTATAATTGCTCACAATTTGGTTGCAACCACTTAGGTTTCCTGTTCCCAACTCCCCTATGGAAACTCACTGGAGAGGTATTCTTGAACTTCATCACTTCACCAATTCGAAACCTGCTTATCATTTCCAGATAAAAATTATGGTTGATTAGTTTATATCTGTGTATTCTGAGCCATGGTAATTTCTGAGCTTAAGTGGTTCTCTCCCTTCTGTGGTGTGACCCTAATGAAATTTGTACTATGCTGTTCTTACTTAATTGCTCTTTCCATTTCTTAGAGCAATGGAAATTAGAGAGTCTTCAGGTTTTAATTTTGTTTTATTTTTGGGTGGTAACTAGTCAGACTGTGCTGGCTTCTGGAGCATTAAATGGGGTTTAACATGTCATATGAATATGTATTAAATGTTATGAACAAAATTAAGTGGTGAAAGGGAAAAACTAGCTCAACCTTGTTAGATCTGGATACTAAGTGTGGGCTTTTTATTTATGGGAGAAGCAGGAAGAATGGAAAGATTTCAGCTGAAAAGGTGCTACAGTAGAACTTCTGAAAGAAGATTTGATAGAAAATAAGGTAGGGAACATCTTAATCTTTTCCTATGTGTATGTCACCTGCACAGTATCAAAAGTACGGGAGAAGCATGATGTCTTTGGAGGAGAAGCTGATAATGGCTTAGACTGATGGCTAAGGAAAAAGGGGTGGTATTGCAATAGGGCACTAGACATCTTTGACAGAGGCTGCTAAATAAAATGTCTTTAAAGTAAAAAGCTGCTGTTAGTTATGAGTGGAAGGGAAAGGAGTAACTATCATCAGGCAGCAGGTTTTCCTAACAGGCTGTGGCCAACACGAAGGCAAAAAGAGCATGGAATAGCCAGGTGAATAGACAACAAGGCTTGGATGAGAGTTTTAGCTGCATGGAAAGCCTAAAAGATAGATACATGTGAAAAATAGGAAATGTTCAGATATTGCCTGAGCACCTGTCTGCACGTGCGTGGACTGAATCCATGGTCTGACCTTGCTTTTGTGGCTGGAGGGAGGAAAGGGGCATTGAATCGGGTTCAGTTCTGGTCTCTCATCTGCAGATGCAATGGGCTGGGTGTGCATTGTGGTCAAGACAGGAAACTTTTTAAAAAAAGTTTAAAGCTTGTTTCATTCCCATTACAAAAGAATAAAAACAATGAAATGTAAGGTGCATTAATTATTGGCTGCAGGCATCTAAAGAGAGCTCTCAGAGATTTCATCTGCTCAGCTGCAAAATAGGTTAAGATTATTATCCCCATCTCACAAGTGGGGTCTGAACCTCAAGGTCACACAATATGTCAGTAACAGGGTCAAATAAAAAAATATCCAGCAAGCTTTTGCTCTAACTGCAAGACAGCACTGCCACACTTAATAATCGCATATAGACAGTATACTGTAAACTTGTGTGGAAAGAATCTGTGGTTTTATTATTTCAATAATCTCAAAATCTAATTCTGATTTTGCTGGCATGGTGTCAGTGCTATGAATCTATCTCATCCAAGTTGGTTTCTTTTCAGTTTTTCAATCTGGCTTGTCTAGGGAGACGGGATGACATTTCTTCTTGTTTTGTTCTTTCTATATTTCTTTTACCTCTGTCACAACCCTCTAAAACAATACTTTAGAAAATGACAGAGAAACAATGTTTGTAAAATGTCATGATCACAAACAATCAGAGTGATTGCATGCTACATTTATCGTACATCAATGTCCCCTGCCATCAATTGCTTCTTGAAACTACAGAAGTCCATGAAGTGAAGCGGAGCTTGCTCTTGCAATGAGCTGCTGTAACAACTTTTTGCAGTCCCTTGTTTTAGCTGTAGAGCTGAGTTAATTATTTAAATCCTGTATTACCAACTCTGACTTTTTAATTCAGCAAGTTGTTAGCAGTTGTTTGCAAATATTCATTACATATTTTTGTTGAGCCTTATCCCCTGCTTTGACAATTCATTACTGAGTTTGTCTGAGCCATGTGATGTGATTTTCTTTCTGATTCTAGACTGGGTGTACTGGCTTTTTAAAAAATGGAAGAATAACGAATTGCTGAATTTAAAGACAAAATTTCAGCTAATTTGCTGTTGGTTTCACAAATTAGTTGTGTCAGTCAGAATCTGTGAGAATAACAAACGGCAAATCTCCCAAATCAATTGGACTGCTTACTTTCACTTACAGCAATACAAACAAACCCATCAAAATATGCCATCTGTTCAAGCATTTTAGAATAGCTGGTGTCTATGACCCACAGCTTTTGTTCATTCCCTGAAAAACCCATGAGTCAGGCCAGCCGTAAGTCCTTTCTAAGCTTTCCATCGCATTTTTAAGGCAAAGGAGCAAGGAATAAAGAAGATGGCAGCTTAAATATGTGGTGATGCTTCTCCTTGGGGCATCTTATATATGTGGTGATGCATATCCTTGTGATACAATATACTTACAGTCTTTATATTGCCCCACAGACACATTTGATTTCAGAAACAAATGAAAAGTTTGATCATGATCTACACAGCTTGCTGCAGTTTCACCCCAACTCTCTTGGATAAGAGTCCCACTCCTTGTAGGCCAGCTCAGTACCCAAGAGCAGTGGCGACATCAGTGCTAGACTTGGGCTGATCTTTGGCATTGAAAAATGTCCAGTAATTGCTCCTTTCTGTGGTAATATGCTCCTGCCTTCTGGCCTGGTGCAAGGCTGTGCGGAATCCTGGGTGCTCAAATTTAACCAGGAGAACCCGTGTCTGGGGAGAGATGCAAAAGGCTTGATTTCTTAGAGGGGTCACCACTGGGTCCCTGCAGAGTGGGAGGCACAGCTGAACAAAATTAACACACTGGGAGCCAGGGTATCATCAAAGTTGTTTCACATAGGACACCACTGCCATTTCATCAGCATAGAGACCTCCAGCACCGACCACAGCCTCAGCCAGTTCCCATCCAGGCATTGCAACATCACGTGGTGTTGGAAAGGGTACGTGCTTCTCAGCTGTGGCAATGAACCTGTATCAGTGGTCCAAATCCTGCTTTTTGTTGCTCTGGAGCAGTTAGGCTGACTTAACTGCAGGTGCTTGTGAGGAAGATCCAGCCTGGAAGATGGAGATCTTTGCATAAAAATCCAGAACTCTGTTTTACACTTGTGTTGCAAAAATCTGAATAGCTGTATTTCTATAATTATTTTCCTAGAAAGACTAGCACGGTAATGACTTAAATTTGAACTTTGCAACTGTCCTGTGATATATACCTTGAAAAAAACCTTATCTTTGTCTTCATATTTGTGTCCTTAATTGCAATCAATATGGTGAGAATAATTTGATTTCTGTGTATACTGTATTATCTACCATAAGAATAAACTACAGTGCAGATTATGCAAATACTGTTATATAACGACAGCAGTTACTGCAGTGTCTTCCATGGTATATATCAGTGTACTGTAGCAATTAAACAGTATAGTGAAGCCATAGCAATTACCATTCTAAATTATAATAAGCAATCCAATATACACTATAGGATAAATCATTTCCTTATAGCAACCACTGTATATGTGCTTCAGATTTTATTCTAAAGCCCTTATTACTTGTCATCTGAACACTATACCAGATGATTTATACTGCATGCTTGTAGTTTCAATGCATATTTATTATATGACTTTTGCAAAAAATGCTCATAATGATTATAACTGTGTTAACTTATTATCAGTTTGCAGTGGTATCTTAAAAAAAGAAATCAATGGTGTGGGAAGGAGGGGTTCCATTTGAAGTTTTTTCAAAAACCCACCCAGAACTAGACATAACCTTCATATAATCTGAAGTGTAATAAAACTGACTCCCCATAATTTTAGGAGATTTAATTCAGAACTAAACACATGAACTACTAAGCTAAATTCTATTCATTTTTAGAATCAGCTTTCTTTCTAGGTAGTAAACAGATTCCCAGTAAAACTTGTGCATGATTTTAATTACAGATAAGTTTCTCTTTAAAGGCCACAGCATTCATGCTCAGGTTGCTAAGCTGAATTCAATATGTCTATACGTTAAAGGTAGCAAGCTAATGTGTAAACAGGGAAAATATTGGAACCAATTGCTGTTAATTTGGTTTTGATCAATTTGCATTGACTACACTTTACATGCAAATGAGAAGTGTGTTGTACTATCCCAGCTGAAAATAGCTGAGACACTGAACTCTTTACAAATCAAAAAACAGAATAAATGGAACTGGAGAAACAGAAAGTGGAAAGGCCTGTGTACAAAGTCTTGGTGAAGAAACACAAAGAATTACTGAATACAAATATATTAGGATAGCTTAGTGTAGCACAGATTTATGGAGCTGTTGTGCAGGGAGTCAAGATGGCAAATTCTGGATCCTAGGGTATGCTGTTAATATATAATCTTTATGCTGTTAGGCTACTAAAAATTGATTGTTACATTTAAAATAACTTTAAAAACTTTGCATGAACCAGGCAAATGTGGAAAAACAAGTATAATACCAAGACAGACAAAAAGAGTAAACCTGGAAGCTGTTATCGGGTAACACCAAATCTCAACAGAAAAATTTGTTTTCTGGCTGTACATCAGGCTGAAAGTATGTGCTTTTCATGTCCATAGTCCACTGAGGTGGGCAAAATATTTTGCATTTATGGCACTGCAGAAGAATAGGGTGAATGGACTGCAAGGATCATGAGGTAGTTGTAGGTCAATGATGCATTTGATCCAGTCTTATGTAATAGTACCCACAAAAATCATTCCACCTGACTTACAGTGAAGGATGTGGATAGAGGAATATCTCTTGGGACGTAAAAGAGAGTGACAGTGAGTGTGTGTAACGCTGCTGGCAGTAGTGTAGTTGAGCACTGTGGCACTTAGCATGTGGTGTAGGTCCTTGCCAAGGAAAGGGACCGTTTACATCCTATTGACTTCAACGGCAATTAGGCACACACGAGGGCACTTTCTTCATCAGGAATGCTTTCTTCAGTACTAGTATTGCTTTTAATAACCCAGAAAAGGAAGTAACCAAAGTTGTGAGGAGTTGCGAAAACCAGGAAGGACATAGGTATACTTACAGGAGATCTTAGAAACATGACAGGGAATCAGCAAATGAGATGCAATCTTCAAAAATGCATAATGGGACGCTAATCCAGAAGAAAAATATCCAAAACAGATATCAAATAAGGAAAGATAGCTGGAAAACAATAATTACCCTGAAGTATGCCCGGGAATGACAACTTGTAACATGTTAGACATGAATAAGTGATGTTCCTAGAAGCACATGGGTTTCAGCATGGTATTTCAGTTCATGGCAAAATAAGAGAGTTCCACTTAAAAACCTGTAAAAAGAAAACATTAAGGCATTGGTGGTAGGAGAAAGTTGGTGGGTTGTATGGCTAACTCTGCAGCTTCAGCATTATTCTCATATAGAATAGGAACTTTGCTTGGCAGTGTGGGATATTGATCCAGGATTGATGTAGTAAAAATCATAATTAATAGACAACTAGTTCAGCTGGTAATTGTGCAAAATTAATATATTCACTGCCTTTCAGTTATTATTGCTAACTTTCAAAATGCTACCCACCCACCTGGAAAGGAGACAGGACTGTAAAAAGGATGTGGTCTCTGGTTACCATCACACCTGTCTTTTCAATAACTTCAGGTGTGAGGGAAGATAGTTATGAGACCAAGATCGGATTATCTTGAATTTGTCAACAAATGTGCGAGTCACTTCCAAATATTCTTGAAAAATTTGGTAAAGATCAGAGAATTCATCTATTGACCTGGGGTTTTTTTGTCTTCCTTAAGAGATCTTGTTGGATATTTGCTTTCTTTGTCATCTGACTGACTGCAGGCTTGTAATCTTCTGGCTGATTTTCCTGGGTCTAGATTCAGGTGGCATATGCCAATGAAAATTGTATTAATAGCTCTGGGCACTGAATTCCATTTAGCCAGAAAATAGGCATAGTTCAAACAATGCAAACTGCTCGATTGGATCATGTCTGTGTGTGTGTCAGCTCTGATATACAGTTTCTATCTCTTTGCATGAGGGGAAGAATTCATCTCTGTCATCTTGACCACTCTGCTAAGACTGCTGGCAAGGCAACTGTTGAGTTTGTGTTATGATGCAGGTTTTTTCTGCTGACCTAGACCATAACCCTCAAAATTCACAGGCAGGTCTATTAAGGCTTCTCTTGGGCTACATATGACAGAGTAGTAACTCTTTGTGATTGCAATGCTTAGCATTTCCAGAGTTGCTTTGAAGTTTGGGGCAAAATTACCAGTATCTCTGACATAGGAGTGTTTGTATAACTTCAAAAGATGTTTCCATGAAAGACCTAGACCTTACCTGATGGGTCTACATGTCATTGCACTGGGTTCCAGAGATTTCCTTGAATCTTCTCCAGATGCCTCACTGTGCTGAATTTCTTGGGTGTAAATGCTCTCCCAGGTTTTATAAGTTTCCGTAGGCTCGCGAAATAGAGGGTAAGTACAGAAGCCAAAGGGCAGTCTGGTTGGATCCCAATTTTTTCCATTGTTCCAGAGGACGGGTCCTCATGGTGGCTGTCCATGCAGGTGCTGATGGGTTATTGTTGTATTCAGTAACTTTCCACGACTCAGCTGCCAGAGAAGGGTCTGACTTTGGAGTGTGAGTCCTAGCTAAAAGCTATCATGTAACGTGAGCTTTCTTACAACATAAAAAGATGTCCCAGTCATTCTGGAACTTCCTTAAGATACAATTCACTGTATCTTCTTTTCCAAGAAAGGCATTATGGCAGTAATTGACAAATCAATGCTGATGTAGTCCAGAATTTAAAATCTTTATAAGCAGTTTCTCTGTAATATCATGCACATTCATGTGGACCTGCAGATTCCTTTGGAGATGTATCTCACCACAGGCAATTTGTTCTGTTTGTGCCATGTCATAGAGACTAGGTCTTCAAGCTTGCCAAGCTAGCTGTCTGTTGGACAACCTCTTTGGTCCAGTTGGTGTCTGACCTGCCTTGTGAGATCTGGAGAAACTGTCAGCTGATCCTTCCTCAGCTGGACTTAGTTGGGATGATAATTCCTGGGCTGGCACATAAATCCCTTCTATCACTTAAGATAGTCTTTCTTCCCATCAAAGGTGCTCTCAGTTGCTCTTTTTTTGAGGCAATAACGCTGGAATTTCTAATAATAACGTTGCTTTTGATTTGCCATATTTTTATATTCCATCTCCACGTTCTTACCCTCAATGACAGATTTTAACAGTACCAGCAGTCTTGGTTCTTTTTACTTCTTTCTAATTGCCAATGCCGTTTCTTTGCTAATGTTATACTTTCTTATCAGATGCTGGCTCATGCACTTGTACCCGGATTAAACATAATAAAAAGTTCCACTTGCTTTTCAGGTGATAGTCTGCCTCACCATGTGCTGCAGCAATGATTAATTGATCTGAGCTAGTGGTCAGTCTCCTCTTATTATGCAGAGTTCACACCACTGGTACTGGGTAAATAGATGCAAGAAATGTGGATAATGAATGCATGCAACACATCTGTGGCATTCATTATAGGGTGTGCTATTCCAGATTCTGCTTTTTTGTCGATTCTGGTCTTCAGTCCCAGTGTTTTCCCTGCCTGTAGTTCCTTAGATCTTAGTATTTTGGATTCCTTGCTCATATCTCTGGTCCCAGAATACTTCAGTCTGGACTAAGTAACATGATTTGGTGGAGAAATTTGCACCTTTTGGTCTAAGAGCAATTCTAGCTTTTTTTTTTTTTTTTTTTAATGTATTTCATTATTTTGCTCCAGATCAACAGCCCTCCTTGATTTTCTTGCCTGGGAATGGGTTAGGCCTTGCATGATTCGCTTTTTTGCCTTAAGTCACTTAGATTTTTTCTTTTTGGTTTTGCTTTTTTTTTTTTTCTTTCATTTTTCTTAGATTCTCTCACACAGATTTGATTTTCATGGCTATTAAAAGCAGAATGAGGAGCTGAATCAGCAATTAATGGCTCCCTCTCTTTTCCCAGTGCTTCCTGCTTGCAGATGCAGTGTGTTGGCCCAACATTTTTTTGCCCCCAAAGGCTGAGCTTTGACCAGTGTCATTGTTACAGTATTGTTGCTTGGGGTTTTTTAGTTTGCTTTGTTATTTTTGGGTGCAGTTTCCCTTTACACAAAGACATCATGATGACTGTAGTTTAAAAGGTGTTTTATTTATTACTATTTTATTTCTAGGTGGGCTGGGAGAGTAGGTTGTCTTATGTTGCCAATGTCATTTAAAATAGCAATAGTATAAAGCAGAATAGGTCCTTTAATTTTTAGTGACATTTATTATATTTTTAAATACAATATGCCTTTGGTGAAACTCCTGTTCCATCAATAGGATGTCTTGTTATTTCTTCCCCCCTCCCATAAAAGTTTACTTACAATAATTTGGTAAAGCTAACTACAGAATATAGGTGCCAGGCCTTGAAGATCTTCTGTTTTTTTTCAGCAGTGTATCTACTGTAGGTATACGATTTTTCACTGGTAAATGAAAATGCCAGCAACTTAGTATACATTACTGCAGCTTTGCCTGTAATAACTTTAAATCCCATTATGATCATCTCATTTTACAGCATGCTTTGGTCCCAAGATCAATATATCAAGAGAATAGCATGCCAGTTGCTATCCTTGGACATAAAGATTTCAGAGCAAATACAGCAGTCTTACACATAAGAGAAAAGGCAGCAAAGAATGACTGTTTAAGTACCGGGTCATCCACTGGGGCTCCCCAGTTTTCTGTGCAGTGTGCAATAAGTAATTTGAATATATTTACACTGAAATGTTTTTCTAATGATTTACCTGTACTTGTACCAAAGGGATCGGGCGGGAGAAGAAAAAAAGGAGGAGGAGACACATGCATGAAGAAATTGCAGCCTCTGGAGGGATATATATAGACTCTGGGGCCTGGACTTGCTTCATCATGTTCCTGGTTTTATACAGAACATTAGCCCCTCCATTGGAATTCAGTCCTGCACATGAGATTCTCTCCCAATGTTATTCTCTCCCAGTGTTAAAGATGGTTTAAAGTACAGATAAAGAGAACAACAAGCAATAGAGGTATGGAAGGGCACTTATCATACTTATTCTCCATAAGCTTATTAGATTTTTACATCTCTTGTGGTATTGACTCTTTCTTTATCCTTAAGTTTTTGAGCTGATAAAGAAGTGAATTCCAGGACTATGCAAAAGTCCTGCTTGAATTTCAGACTCCCTAATACGCAAACCTCTGGGTACGTATCTACTGTTGTTCCAAAGTGAAATGCATTCAAACCACTGTGGACTCTTTAATACATGAGAATTTATCTGCTTCATGAATTAGCCACAGATTAGTTTCCTTGTGTAGAAAACCATTGTGGAGCAGGGTTTTTTGACTACTTTATAGGCAGGATCAGCACAGCACCATAAAGGGCTCCTCTGAACTGCCAGGATAGTTTTCAATGCATAGAATTAACATTGGCAAAAGCAGGGAAAAAAAAAAGATTACTAGAATGAACTTGAACCTGCAGTGCTTTCTTGAGGGTTATCTGTGTGGTAGGTGTGTTTGCTTGTATTTCAGTGCCAAATCTAAACCTCAGGTTAGTTCAAGAGATTGAGGTGAATAAATAATTCATAATCTTTTTCTTATTTAACTTGTTTGATTCTGTGCAGGCTGGGCATAAATATGCAGCTGGTGAAAAAGTCTCTGAATCAGTAATTGGGAAAACTTAGAGAAAGAAAAGAGAATACAACGTTAAAGATAAATCCAGGCAAAACAGCTTCTCTCCCTGAGCTTCAAACTGTTAGCTTTGAGATCTGTTTTGATCAGAAATCAAGGTTTCATTTATATTTCCAAATTTAGACTTTGTGAAATAAGTACTTAAATCCTTGAAGCAGTTCAAAGTGGTTTGGGGTTTAGGAGCTTTTTCTCTCTCAATTTACAATGGCAGCGGATATTTTTACATTTTAAAAACCCTCTTGCAGTATCAGTAGTTCAAACGTTCCAGAACTGTGTGTTTGAAAGTGAAACAATCAGCAAAACTAAAGCTGATGCTATGGATGTTTTTTCTTTGCCAAAATGGAGGGACTTGCCTGAAGTTCTGGGGAAATTTGAAAGAATACAGTGTTATATATTGACTTTTCAACATTTAAAGTAGTCAAATACAGTTTCTTATCTCTCCTAAAATAACAGTAGAAAGTATCTTGAAGAGTTTATCCCCAGTTATGGGGAATAGCTTAAAGGCTATTAAAGTGGTCCAGAATAAAGGAATACAGCTCTGCTTTCTTTGGTGGTCTGCACTCGCTGCGCTCAGCTTGTGGCCAACTTTGGTTGTGGCTTCTGAAATGAATTACTCCTGCAACACTGCAGGCAAGCATCCAATACAGGACTGCTTTTTTCTCAAAGACTGGCTCTTTGCAACTGTTTGGTTTGGTTTTGCTACCCCATAACAGATTTATTCCTATTAAAATCTCAGTTATATAATATAGGAAGCATTGCTGTGAAAGCAGTATGAAATATGCAAAGTAAAAAGTGAAGTCAGCACCTTGGTGAGACTTCCCAGATGAGATATTTGATTGCAAATTGAAAATACAGATTGTGTCTACAAAGACAGCCATTCTCAAAACACTTTAAAGTAAACTTGGGTGATTTACCCTCTTGTGTTCAACCCTGTGAAATGTGCTGTTCCCAAAGGTTCAAACACAAAATCTGTAAAGAGCCAGGAAAGGGATTTTTGGCAGATCATCACGGCTCAAACTAAACCAGCACAAGTTAGTGAATGAAGGTCACTGTTTCAGTTTTCCTAGGAGCATGGAGCAGCTGTGTCCAGGAGAGGCATCTGTGGAGGAAGAAGCATCCCAACCTGAGACAAATATCTACATACCACTTGCTTAAGAAGTCTTCTTAGGATGGAAAAATCTGCCCTTCCAAAATGCCTTCCTTTCTCCTTCCCATAAAGCAAAATCCTAGATTTGTCTAGATTAGGTGTTTGACTGTCAGATGGCTATTGGTGGTGGGCTGGGTAGACCGTGTATCTGGAATAGTCACCCTGTCAACAGCCAGAAATAACACAGCATATGAAGAATAAGAAGTAATTCACTTCTGCATTTGTGAATGTTGGAAAGGGACTATCTTAAATTCTTTGATGAAAGAACAGCCACTGCAAAACAACAACAACAACAAAAAAGGGATGTTATCGTGTCTCTGTATCTCCCAGAGCTTCATCTTTGAAGTTGACACTTCAGCCCATTGCTCCTAGGGCTGATGTTTACAAAGTGGTCCCAACCTCACCTTATCTGTCTCATGTCATTGCTTGTCTGCTGGGGAACATGTGCTGAACCAGGACAGCTAAATGACCCACATTTTATACTGCATCTCGTTTGCCTTCCCAGAGGAACTAGCTTTAGCATTTCACAAAATCACTATAGCAGCTTGTTGAATGAAGCAGAAACACCGAGATCAATTTTGGAATATAATGATGAGGTTTAAATGTTCTGAAAATATCATTAAATGCTTATTTTCTCCTAATATACTAGAAAAAATATAGACTTGAACACTGTTGTTAGTTTTTGTGGTGAAACTGATAACAATAATCCATTGAAGGACATGTCCATGCCAAATCTTTTTGTAGGGAGTTTTCACTTTTTTTTCCAATTACACATTTTCACTCTCCTAATACATTAAGAAAAGCTTGGATCTGTTAATAGGTGTCCACACAGCATGTGGTCCTGACAGAGCTCAGAACAATTGCTATGTTTTTAAAATGGTATGGTTTGTAAATTGTTAGATTAACCTCCATTTTAATATAATATTTTTGTAAGTATTGGTTTGATAATTCACAATAACGTGTAAATGTTAAATTAAGCTGAGCTATTTGGTTTTGTCCTGGCATAATTTCACAAAGTATAAAACCATTTTTATAACAGCATGGGGCTGATACACTGAATATATTTCCATGTACAGCCAGAAAAAAGCAAGTTGGGAAAGAAGGCTGTGAAGATTTTTTAAATGGAATAAGCTTAAAAGTAAAATGTCATGCTAAGCAATTTGCACTGTAGTTTTCAGTTTTTACAATTACAGGCATGCTGTACTTCTAAATGAAATTTGTTTTCAAGTCTTTTCAATCACAGAATGGTTTGGGTTGGAAGGGACCCTGATTCCATGGGCATGGACACCTTGTCATGGGCAGGAACACCTTTTACTAGACCAGATTGCTCAAAGTCCAGTCCAACCTCACCTTGAACATTTCCAGGGAGGGGGTAATTTTGAGTAATTTATTGTGCTTATCACAACACATAATCGATGTATTCTCACATTTACACACAGATGTCGGTAACCATGCATACGGACATACACCATTATGTCACTTCACATATACTTTATTCTCTGCAGCAAGAAGGTGAAATCAAAAAAACCCTTTATCCTGAACATACAGTGACATTGTGGAGAAACTTCAGAAACTTCTGGTCTTCTTGCTCTGGATCAATCTTATTGCTCTTGTTTTCTTTTCAGAATCACTTCCCTGTGTTGATGCAAGCTAACTATGCTCTGAAAGCAACCTTGGCTGGTGGCATCTCTCAGGCATGTTTTTGCTTGTCAAATATTAAGTTCTGACTCCTGTTCAGGTAAGAACAATCCACCAGGTTTTATGTGATCAGGGCTAGTTTGTTTATATCCCATGAATGTGGCAGAATTTATTTTTCAGTTGAGTAATGCATCAGTGAATCTCACAACTACCTTCATCTTCAGATAGACTCAACTGTACACCTATAGGTAGCCATGGCCCTATTCATACTTCAGAAAATACAGCGTAGCTCCTGTAGCACTATTTTTATTGGCACTGAATACATGCAACCAGTTCAAGTCTGCTCTAGGTGAAGCAGTAGCAGAGGGATACAATAGGGGAATGTGTTTCAGGACCGGGACACTTTGATGTTGCTAAAGGGGTGTTAGGGAGAGCTGATGTCCCAAACACAAGAGAAAGCTTTCTTTACCAGGAGCAGCAGTTAGTGGATTCATTCCAGTAAGAGAGAGGTGCACAGCCAGATCATGTCAACTGATATGTTTGTGACTGACTTTTTCTTTAAGTACCATAAGCTTTGTGTTTACTGCTGTCCCAGAAGAACACTTTAGAAGACTACTGGCAGCAGGGACTCTCCAGCCATGTGAACTAGGGTGTGGTGAAGTCCAGTGACTGGGAACTGAGGTGAGAGAAATTCAGTATGCAATGTCCTAGCTGTGAAGAATTAAATGTAGGACAAATCAATATGGGATCAGCATGGCTGTTGCTACTTGAGGTTAGATAGTTGCTTACATCTGGCTTTGTAGTCCTTTGGCCCATGTGCATGCAGCAGCAGCAAGCTAGGTCATGCAATTACAGTGGCCCCTTCTGGTCCTTATCCTGGGGGAGCCTGGACTCGATCATAACTCTTGCAGTTCCCCAGTGAGATCATACCAGTTTATCAGCTTCCCACTTACTCAGCTGTGACCTCAACAATGAATTTACTCAAAGCATAACTTAGCTTCTGTGGTGGGATTCTTGTATGGTATCTCTATCTTCTAAAGCACCAGAGACTGACTAGGAAGGAGACATAACACAAAGCAGATGGACCAGTACTCAGAGGTGGCATAGAATATTAGGTCAAGTGTTTGGCTGGAGTCACTTTAGGCTGAGAAATTTCCTTGCAGACCTTATTGGAAGGAATTTCTGAAGATCTGGTCTTTCTCTGCAGCATGGGGAATGATTTGGCCACTGGACACATCAAATAACCCTGCATCTTTTTTGGACTCTTGTCTGTACTCCTGCTTGTTGTATGCATTCTCGTTTATGAGGAATAGAGACAAAAGAAGCTAACATTGTTTTGGGCTAGTTACATGATATCTGGATGATGCTTAATTGGCAGGGAAATACAGGAGAGATTAGATGATCTAGAAATCACTTCTCCCCTGAACTTCTATGAAGTTCATTACAAAACTGCTTATTTTCCACAGCATGCTGTCCACCTGTCAGTGAAGGATGGAGCAGTGTGCTCTGCATTTTGACTAGAATTTACTGATTTATTAAAAGTTTAAGTCATGTGTTGCATCAGTATTTCTTTTTATTAGGGGCAGATCATGTAATATTGTATTTTTCCATGTTCATGGAACATTTTGGATTACTGGCATACTAATCTTAGGAAAGTGTGGTGGAGGCTCTTGCACAAAATGCTCAAGGAAACTTTGATTCAGCACAGACTATGAAAACATAATTTGTTCTGAGAAATATGTCATATTATCACTGAGAGCCTGATCCAAGTGCTAGTTCAAGAAAACATGAGGTTTTGACTGAGCATAGGAGACCAGGAGCTGAAAACATTGGATACTTCCCTGGACCTGGTGTTTTACTTGTCTTCCTTTCTCCTTACTGGGGCAGTAGTTGAGGACAGATTGATGAAAAAACCATGTTTATTTTCTCATTGGCAAATTTTAATGCCATCAGTTCGTTCTGGGGCATACCCTGTGCTAAGAATGTGGTTAGAAAGCAATCTGGGGTGGCATAGGGGGAACGTCAGGATTTTTTTTTCTTTTCCGTGATGCAGCTCATTGGTTTGCTTATCAGTAAATTGATTAATTGGACATATTTGAGACTGTTTTCACGAAAGTGTTTGAGCTATATGATTCCCTCCCACGCACCTTTTTTTCTGCAAACTGCCATCATCAGTGATTTGGAAGTGTAGAAAATAGTATTATAAGGGAACAGATGCGAACAAAAGGGGTGAAATTGAATGTATTAGTATTCAGCGGTCTGCTTTTGATTACCTCTGACTGGAAAATATTTGGAAGCCACCAGGGTCCCCTCAAGTGTTATGATTTCGTAAATTCAGCCCTCGTGTGTTGGGATTCAGGCTCCCTTATTGAAATTGAATTGATATTTTGTAAACTTCATTTGTGAATAATGTGATCTGACAGGGACAAATGTGAGGGAGAATTGTTTTCAAACCTTCTCCAAATGAAACTTATTATTGGGTAAATACGGATTTCTTTGTCTCTTTTCCTCTCTTTCTATCCTGAGCGTCTTCATGGCTTGAATATGTATCAACTTTTCCAAGGTAATTGAATTGATTCAGTCATGTGTGGGCAACAGAAATGGGCAATAGAATATATTCCTGATGGGGAAAAATTGAAAAGTAGAGGGATTTCTACTCAGGTGCAGGGCTGGGAGGGTCACAGTGCTATCAGAGGAGAGAGACACGCAGGAGCTTCTTTCTGATTATCTCAGCTTTGGCCATTCTCTCCCTCAATAATCTCCCTCTGATATAACGCCGGCTTTCCAATTTTGCTGGCCAGCACCAGGCCTCAGATGTGTTACATATTAATTTCCCTTCACAGAAAATTTGCCAAGCTTTAGCTCAAATTCAGTTAGTCGGATTGATGAAAGTGGCAAAAGGATACGACATTTACTGATTCTCCCTTTTCACCTTTGATTAGCTCAACCTGTGAATTATTCTTGCCCTGTCAGTGTGCCATTAAACGAGCTGGGCCCAAGGTTGCAAGTTCATACTTTCTGATGTAACTGAGAGAAAATATGTCGAGCCATGATTTGTCTGACAGGGACCTAGGATCGTTTCAGTGCTGCGTTGCCGTTATTTTAACAGGTCAGCCCTTGGTGAAATAAAGAAACAAAAATAAAAGCTCCATCTTCTTCCTCATAAGCTTCATTCCTAGCCCCTGTGCCTGGCACCTGCTCACTCCTGGCGGTTCTCGAGTGGAAGAACTCATTGTCTTCGCTCCAGATAAATTGGAAAAGTCCCTCCCTCTCTCTCCTGGCTGATATTTTCAAATTAAAGGTTGCTAGTCTGTAGTGTTCATAGCCTACATGGATTGCTGGCACCGGCTGGGGTCTGTGTCGTTGGTCCCGCCCCCCCCCCCCCCCTCTTTGTTTTCACTCTGCCAACACACTGGAGGTTTGATCTTTTCTGGAAACACCAGGCACTGTGCACTGCTGAAGCATTTCACTCTTTCACCCTACCAGCCAAGTGTAAGGCAGAGCACTTGGTTTCCCACGCCTTCCTCTGCTACTGCACTACTTTGACAAATCATGCCCAAGTTTTGATTGCTTTTTTCACTTGATGAGTGTCTTAATTTGTTGATTGTAAAGTTTGGGTTTCTTGTTGTTTTTTGTTTGTTTTTTTTTTTAATGGCCCAATGGAAACTTTAATGTTGCTATTACAGCTTGTTTGGGAGATTGCCAGGAAGATTGTTAAGTTTTGATTGTCAAGTTTGGCAACACTGTTTAAAAGACATTCTCTGTAATGATGCTGGGCATGTGCAGTGCTATTTCAAAACACCAGATGTGCTTCAGCCCGTGTTGTATTGGTGGCTGTGGCCAAAGAGGAAAGATATGGGTTAAAGTGAAAGGAGCCAATGATTGAATAACATTTGCCCACGTGTTTCCCTGCAAAAATTAGGCCACAAATAATTTGCTTTCTAGCCCACACAGTAAGAATACACAGTCAATCAGCTGGCAAAGTCACACAGTTCTGTCTATCTTGCAACGCCCTCATGGTGTCAGAAACTCATGGAAAACACCTCAATCCAGTCATCATGGTTTTTGTATGCCCTCAGGGTCTGAAACAGTGGCAAGAACCAGTGACGGTGTCTGTTGTCATTAGTTGACCTTTCCATGAGTATTTTGAGAAAACATTAGGAAACACAGGAGAGATGTGGGTTTGGTCCTTCTGTGTATGACACAGTAGTTTTTCTACTAGAAATATTTTTTAAGAGGTTTATCATTGAGCTATTCCCTCTTCCCTTTCTCTAATAAACTACCTTTCTAGATATACCCGAGAACACAATTTGGAGTGTATCTAACAAGAATTTTCTTATCCTTTCTTTGGCACATAGCTGCCAATTGCAAACTATTCACTTCAAAATATTTATCCTAAACCTGAAAATCTAGATTTAAATTACCTCCCTTTCTAGGAAAACTGGAGTTGTATTGAGAATGGCAGTCTTGCCTGCCTCAGTCTTTTCTGTATAATATATAGCTGTTAAGTAGAAACAATTGTTGGAAGTAGAGAGCAGTGAGGAGAGGAATTAGTGTGCTGAACTCTCTGGGAAGGGCTTCCAGCTGACATGCAGCAAATATTGCTCTGGCTCTTCCATCACTCAGTGAGCACAATTGGGTTTCTGTAATTTTCCACAACCAAACTGGGCTTCCCCAGGTCAATAGCCCGCATGTACAGAGTCATTGAGACAAAGCACAAAAAGACCTCGCAATAACCTGTGTGACTGTAAGTGTAATGTAGACATACTCCTAAAAGCCATTCCTTGTAGAAAGTCACCTTTGGAAAGTACTAAAATCACTGACCATTAATAATGAGGCCTACATTGCAAATTAGGTTATTTCAAATCCATCAAACAACTTTCCCAATCAAAAGAAAAAAATGATATATAGTTATGGTAGTGTTTTCTATCTTTATATAAGTTATTAATTTGTATACTTAAAAAAAATCGAGTCCGTTCATAGGAACGTTTTATATTCTCTCAGCCTTAAAAGTGCTCTAGCTATGGCCTGCTAACTCTTATGGCCATGAAGAATGCATGTCTTGGTTATAAATGGTATCCACTTTAGCTTCATAGCTTAAAGCTGAATAAACACAGAATCACTGAATTGTACTCAATGGCTCTATTTATACTGTATTTTGTTAGCATCTGACATAAATCAAGCGTGATTTGATTGACTATACACAAAGTAGAGCTGGAATAAAATAATGAGGGCGTTTGTTAGTGGAGCTGCCAGTCTTTAGTAGTAATGACATTTAACGTAATAGGTAGCAGGTAGGTTAAAATGTGCTTTTTATTTGTTGTACATACGTTTTATAAAAGAAAGATGTAGTAAGGCCCAGAGTGCAATTTTTCACACCGCCCCTCCAGATAGGAAGCTAATTAAAAACAAGGCAAAAACCTGATCATGAATGAATGCATTGGCCATTGTTTAGTGTTATACAGAACTGTACAAAAAAGATCATTAAATTCCATTCATCACTTTGGCTTTAAATTGATGCAAAAGACTTGTACTTCTGTGCATAAGGTAGAGGCTAAGTAGGAAGGGTATTAAATCTATTTGAGAGTCTTGGGAAAAAATATTTAGCAAGAGAAATAATAAAGAGCAGAATATGATAACATTGCTGTAAGGAGTGTTAGCTCATCTGTTTTGAATGCAACTCTGAAAGGGCAAGATGGAGGTAATATAAATGTTAATACTAAAATCCAGAGGGTTTGAAATTTTCAGTGGAAGTACTTGGTGTCACAGCAATAACCAAATGCATTTTTATTGTCTTCAAGTTTAAAAGTCCGTTTTAAAGAAGTCTGGTGGTATAAATTTTAGAACTAATGACTTACAAAATTGTAAACCACTCTTTTAAAGTGTACTTTAGTCTAGAACTTTACATTTACAGATTTTGAGTGGCTACTAATATTTTTTTTTTTAATAAATGTATTAAACTTCTCTTTTGAAAGCTTCTCCAAGTATTAGATGGAACAGCTGAACAGTCTGTGAGCAAGTGCACTTGGACACTAATTAACTGATTTGCGTAAAGCTATTTTCTACAGGCATTGAGAGGATACAGTCATTATGGTCATAAAAATTGACTTCTGTTTGTTACACGCACTTCTACTGGAGTCATAAAAATTATTCTCGGCTCTCATGTGTGCATGTAGCTACAAACTGCTATTAACACTGCCACTTGCACTTTGTCATAAAATACTAATTGCTTATTGACCAGGTCACACAATTCAGGCAAAAAGTATATCTAATACAAATAATGAAGTCTGGAAACCATTCCACCTCATCTAACACTGTGGAATGTGGTTCAGACCCTGAAAACAGATCCTCTGGCCCAGACCTGCATCCCACACCAGGGTGTGGGTCATGGAGGGGACCATTTACGCAGTGCCATACTTGATCTTCTGTTTGCAGGATTGGGACAATCCTTAGGTAAACATGTTTTCCCCGAGTCTCAATACAGCCCTATAGAAGACAGAACAGACCTAGCAAGGGTTTTGGGGTCAAACAGCTGAGCAAACTGGATTCGTGTTCCTCCTGCTGAACTTCATCTTATATTATTAAATATTGCCTATGTCCCTAAGACCTCAGTGCCAAGGTGCTGGAAAAGGCAGGAAATCTCTAGGTAATCAGCAGGCTGTAGGAACTGGACTGCCAGTGAATTAGTGTGCAGGCTTTGAGTTTCTGCTGTATCCTGATACCTAGAAAAACCAAGTTTTCCTCAAAAGAAGGTGCTTCCTCATAGATACAAGTGAAGATGAAAGGCAAGACAATGAAGAGGAAGAGGGAAAAGAGAAAGGGCAGTGAAACTGTTGAAACACCAGCTTTGCAACATGCTTGTCTGTGCTGCCATATATCTGTGTGTGCTTTATTCACTGTTGTGCTGGCAGTGGGGCCAGCAAACAGGTCTGCAGGGGAGATTCATAATAGCAGGGGTGCAAGCGCACCTGCAAGCTGACGAGTCTCCATGTAGCCAGCGGGGCTGGGGAGAAAGATGACATCAGGAATTCCAGTTGAAAGGAACTAAACCCACTCAATTACAGTTTTTCTGGGTTGAGAAATGTGGTGGAAATTACCTCTGTCCAAAAGTTGCTGTGAAGTCTTACACCCAGGCTGATCCCTATTAGAGACACTGAGTATCTGAACTTCCCTGGTTTATCGTGATGAACACCAGAGTGCTGGGGAAATCAGACTGTCTCAGCATTTGGGGGAGCAGGGAAAGGGCCAGGGCCCTGGCCTGGCCCTGGCTCCCCTTTGGTTGCTGATGCTCCAGGAAAGATCCAGCAAGAGACGAGAGCACACAACAGGGCTGGCCACAACCCTGGTGCTGTGAAGTAGAAGGCATTTTAATTAAAACATCAGCCATTGGCACAACTTGGTCCATTTCAGTAAGTAAATAAGTGAGTTTTGAGATGATTTAATGAGTCAGCTGTCTGAGGAAAGCCAGAGCAATGCCCAAAGATGGCTCTGAGTCCATCAAAGGCAGACATTCCCCCAGCTTCAGGGAGGTGATGAAAGGAGAGCAGCTTTGGTCTCTTCCATTCTGTTGTTTCTGAAGTGGCTCTGCATTGTGTACTGCTTTTTATTATGGCTGGGAGGGAGGTGATCTGATTTCTGACTGTCTAACAAGCCATTTTTATCATACCTAGCAATGGACTGAGCAACAGTTCCTGACCACTAAAAATGAGAAAAAAAAGCACAGAGAAACCTGTTGCCAATGCTTTTCAATTCTGTGCCCACCTAAGTCTGCTGTGAGCAGCTTTTCAAAGCAATTTGAAAAACTTGGTGATGGAAGTATCTAGCAGAAAAAAATCCAGCTCTGGATTGAATCCCTTCATAAAGATGTTTTTAATTCATCCTCCAATAACAATCTCATTTCTCATACACAGGCATGGTAATTGTTGCTTCCCAGTTTGTAAGAGGTTAAAAATAGAAGTGTTACAAAGAGAGATTTACTTGCTATTCAAGATAAAGTCATCAAGGGAGATGTTTAGTGCTGAGTTTTTTTGAGGCAGCAACGTAATAGCTTCTGAAGTTTATAACTTAAACTCATCCTTTGGGATCTCCACTTTGGTGCTAACTCAGACTGTTTCAGTGCTGGCTATAGTGCAGACAATGGCTCTCACCGGTTACAATGATCCTAAAAAGCCATGATTTAAAAAATGTATTCTAAAGTTGAAATCTCTTTAGTCTTGATTAGCATAAGCTGATTCCTATGTGCTAAACGTCTGCCTTGTTTTTCCCTGAAGATAACACAGTTGAGTTGCATCAGGGGTGATGAGCACCAGGAAAATCTGATCCGTGAAAACAATGGAAAAGACCATGAAATACAACTTTGTGGGTTTGCCATGCCTCTGCCTAAACGTGAGTAGATTCAGGCGAGTGACCAATTACCTTAGTGATTATGGTGAAGCAGTGGAAGTTAATGCCTCTCACACTCGATGTTTTGAAGGATGAGCTAAATGGTTTGCACTGCACATCTTGCTGTCTTGGCCAAGGTGCAGGGGACGGGGACATGCAATTCCAGGTCACTCTTCACAGCATCACAGTTAGTAGTAACACATAGTAACACACAGTTAGTAGTAACAGCCACAGATCTTTCCAAGATATTTCATCAACAGGGACCCTGAGAGGTTGGTTTTGCTTCCAGAAAAAAAAAAAAAAAAAGGAAATTCCTTCCTGAGTCTGAATGGAAAAGGCTCATGCTAATAACTCAGCTCAGGGTTCAGGTGAGCTCTTGGTCTCAGGGATATTAGCTACTTGGTCCTTACAATTTTATTCCAGTGTTTCACTGTCCTGTTTGTTTCTTTAAGGTCTAAGTTTTCACATCAGAATTCTGATTTGGAGGTGCTGATCTTTTTTTCTGACTAATTTTTCAGCTTCATTTAGAAAGGTTGTTTTTAGCCCAGATTACCATGCTTCTGAAATCCATCCCCTATTAAGATATTTCAGGTTAGGTATCCATGTTTTTTTAAGCTTTTTGACTTCAGATGGGCACCTAAATTGCTTTTCAAATTTATTGTGCCATAGATTGGGCAAGATTATAATGTACCAGTATCTGCTGTTTAAAAAAATTGATTTTATTTAAGACAGAATTTGCAAAGCCTTGTAGAGTTACATGTGTTTAAAACACACACATTTTATTGAGAATTGGCTATCTTACTCTTGTAGGTAGTTTTGAAAATCTCAGCCTAAATTTTGTTTAACATTATTTGATATTTCCTTCAAGGAAATCTATCCATCACCCTTTTGCAGGGTAAAATGCTTCTCTCAGAGCTGTGTGATAGAATTTATCACTGGTATTTTGTTCTCCCCACCTGCATGCAAAGCACAATTCTTTCTCTTTGCTTTATTTTCTCTGTTCTCTATTTCTCTTTTGCGGTGCATTTACCTCAGTGGCTATTACCATGGTGTTCAAGTCAATAGAATGTCCAGTGTCCTGTATAATATGGTCCTAATTTTTTCACCCACAGGCTTCGATTTTGATCTGGACACTTCCACCACAAGCCTGTACTTAATAATTAAAATCTTCATATTTTTTGCACAAGTTCCCTGTTTTCCTTTCTGATGGATTCAGGCACTATGAATTGTTCCCTGAAGCCAAATCTATACTTTTTATTGTTATGTGAATATTCTGCTCATACTAGATATTACACTTTTACTTCCTATTCAATAAATATCTATGACATTCAGCTCAGCAATGGGTATTAGTCTGTCAGAACACTAATTTATGATGAGAATAGTGTAATATCAATAGGTTTATGGATCAGAAATGTGTAAATATGAAGTTCAATCAGTGGCTCTTCTGTAAGATAAATTCTAAGCAAACATTCCCTTCCAAAATTTAGTTAAGTGCTGTTTTATCTCTTTTTCAAAGCTGATATGAAAAGTGATGTGAGGTGATTTATGGACTTAGAAGAATCTTCTTTGAAATTTTTCCTTCTGCATTTTGTGACAATATATAAGCCATCAGGTTGTTGAGGATGAGAGTACAATTCAGTTACTTCATTGGGAGATAGCTCAATATTAACTTTCTGGTCTGCTGTCTTACTGAACAATGCACTGACAGTTCATTTAGATATTGTCATGGTGTTGGAAGCTTTAAAGGGGTTAATGAGGTATTTATTCCATTATTGTTATTGGAAATTACAGTGTCTAGAACACTTACACAAGAAGATTAAAGATAGATGCTTTAGACCACTTTCTATAGTCTGATAGGCCATTATTTTCTGGTTCATAACACAAAATAGTACTTTTCATCAAGGAGCTCATATTCTCTAGATGATTCAAAAATTCACAGACCAAAACCAATGTGAAATATTAAGTTCCTAATACTTTTTTAACCCCAAACAAGTTACAATGAAAATGTTTTAATCAAACAAGGCGAAATCATTACACACATTTCTCTCTGTGAAGTCTGACAATGGAAAAGGGTGCCTTGAAAAACTGGAGTAGATCTCCCCAAGCCTAGCTTCTACTTACAGATTAGCAGATATGGCAAACTCTGCTGCTTCTGATGGGTTGGGTTATTTTGCGCAGGATTTAAAACTTCCTTGCTTCCCTGATTTTCAATGGGAAGGCATTGAGTCTAGTTTTGCTATTTTAGTGTTGTTTCTTGGGGTGGTGAGTAACCATTTCATGCTGGAAGGGCAGCAGATGTTGTTCATGAGTTGTGTGGTGTGTTTGAGACATTCAGGATCCTGTCCATGTATGCCTTATTATTAGCATGAAAGTGCCAGCTGTAGTATTTCAATCCTGAGGGCTAGAAAACCATCTCATAGTCCTTCAGCCTGTTGTGGTTGTGCAATGTGATGATGGAGCAGCCGGAGGTCTGCAAGGGCTTTCTTGATGATTGAGAATTAGTACAGCCAATCTCTGCAAACTTTCATGCTCTGCTGGTATGTAGTATAAAAGAAATGATGCAGCCAGTTATTTTACTAGAGGATAGGTAGCTCCTGGTAACTAGGTCCTGAGCACATGTCTAACAGCAACTGAAGAGAGGGACAGCTGGGGAGAAGCACATCTCCACCCTTGCAGATAATCAAAAGCCATATGGATACAGTCCTGGGAAACTTGGACTAGATGATCCTGCTCAAGCTGGTGACCCTCCTTCAGTTGCTTGACCCTGCTTGGGCAGGAGGGTTGGACAACATCACCTCCAGAGGTCTGTTACAAATTCAACCCTTCCATAATTCTGTGATGCACCTCTGAAGGCTCACATGCACCTTTGCCCCTCTGGGCGCACAGGATGGGCAAGTGGCAGAGCACGGGTTGTGCACCAGAAATCTCAGTCCTTCTTGCAGCTCCTTTCTCAGGGCAGCACCTGTGTGTAAAGCAACCTGCCCAGTTCTATGGAGAAGAATGTGGCCCTTCTCCTGATGGTGGAGTTTATTTCCCCCACTTTGTTGTGAAACAGTAAGCATGGCAGTGCTTAACCCCTTACTGTCCCTTTGCCTGGATACATTTTAAGGGCTGCATGGTCCATAGTGACTGCTACCTGTACTGCACTGCCCTAGAGGCAGCACCTCAGTGTCACTGACAAGGTCTTTGGCTAAACCCATGGGTGGATCTAGGACTCCTGACACTCAGTTTGGTGACTTCTCTAGAGCATCCCTCCCTCTTTGTCATAGCATTTTCTTCCTAGATACTCCCATGCAACTTCCTATGGTCAATTACAAAAATCAACCTGTGAGAAACAACCTTTGGTGCACCAGAGATTAGAAACTGGACTTTGCTGTAGAGGAGAGACTCAGTCAGCGTTTAGTTTACATGCCAAGCCTTATAGTAAACCTTGAGAAAGTCAGTAAGATAACAGGCTGGAAAACAACATGGTCTAAAGCCAAGATGTATTGGGAGATATTCATGTAGCAGAAAACAACTTCACTGTAACAGAAATAAGTTTTATTTTCACACAGCAGTACAATGCATAATCTGATGCATTCTCACAAAATAACATCTTGAATATTATTTTGGAAAGAGAAAACTGCAACTGAGAAAGTTTGTGCTTGAAAAAAACCCCACAAACCATTTCTGGACTTGGGGGTTGAGGGTTTTTTTCCATTTATGAAAGTGGAGATAGGTTATAAATCAGAAAAAAAAAAGTATTTATAGATGATACACAGCTAGCAATACCAGTTTCTACTGGCCAGTACATCTGTGTGACTATTTCATCTTCCATGGTAACTTAAACACAAGAAAAAAGCCTTTACAGTTCAGGGCACTGCCGCCTGGCCAGAGATTGAGTGGGTTTGTAATAATTCATAGACCTTTCACTTTCATTTTTCTAGTGCTGAGGAATTACAATCCGCTATTAAAATGGCTATGTGAATTGCCTGGTAGATTGTATATATTCTACCTGCTCAAACAGATAAATACAGCATCATAGGGAGCAGTGAGTTCTTAATAGCAGATATTCTAAAGAATCCAGATGGCTTGAAAGAGAATAGTATCATGTTCCCTCTTGTTTGTTGGTTGTTTTTCAAGTAGAAGCCCTTAAAGGATGCAGGGTAGCAAGCACTATTTGTCTTCCTTGGGCACTAGCCACATATGTTTTCCCTTTTGTGCTAATTAAGAGCAAGACAGCCTTGCAGTGGAGCAAATCCCTAAGTGCTTGCAAGGTTGGATAAAGTGCTGGGCATCAGCTGCCAGATCTGTGTGTGAAAGACTTGGGAAGGTCCTGGGCAGACACTCTGCAGCAGCAAGTGGGCACAGTTTGTGGGCATTTCAGGTGGGGTTAGGATCTCCTTGGTCATTCATTGGTGTCACTTTTAACGATCTTGGTTGCGATGACAGTATCTGGGCTACAAGAGACCCTGGTGTGGAGAGCTTGGCAGAGCTCGCGGGAATTTGTGGTGCTCCTTCCTCTCCAGAGTCAGAACTCTACCTAGTGGTTTTCCTTTTTATTTTCAGAATTTATTGATTTCCTTGCTTGGCTGGCGGGGGCCTGGAGGAGAAAATGAGTGTTTCTGCTGGGAATTTCTTTCTTAATGGTAGGCAATGCTTGTCTGAGGCTTGCAACTATAATAGAAAATGCTTCCATTAAAGACAACTGGAAGAACTCCATCTGGAGAGGTTCCTGGGAGGAGGTGATGTGTGTCTATTGCTTTCCCTACTGTATATGGGCTTTGGTTTGCATGTATACCATTGCAGCAAATTGTAGACCTGGCACATGGATCTCAGAAGTAAATAGTGTTGTAGACTCAACAACCAGCAAGAATAGTCAGGATGAGATCATGCCAAAATACTTTTTGGTTGAACTTTCATGCTATTTCTAGAAAAATATCATGGCTCTCATTCCCCAATTTAAACAGCTGTACTCAAGGCAAAAGAAAAAAGCTGAAAGGTAGTAGTCTGTTTCTAAGCTGTTTCACTCCTCAAGTGAGACAAGGAATCAGCCAAATAAAAAGAATAAATCAAAGATATGTTCTTTGGTCTTTCTCTCTTCAGAATCCAGTTTCTCCACCAACGGGCACAGCCTCATATTCTCAGTGCTCCGTAAGGGGTTATAAGATGTTGGCCTTGAACCTTCATAAAAAATCCCAACAGCAAAGCTTTGTGCAGAATGGGGAATGTAATTCACTGACATCCACAATGTAAGCTGAGATTTGTGTATGCCAAGAGCCATGCATGTTCCCAATAACAATGTCATGCTTTTATTGCCATCCTCACAAACCTTTAGACAAGCCTGCAAAATATCTGTTCATTCAGTATTCCTTTATTTTTTTTCTCTTCCTTTTTTTTAATAAACCCTAGATCTTGCCCTTGCATTTTACAGACTGATAAGTGTCCTGACATCGCAGAACCCGGGGTAGATTGTATCAGCCTTCATTCTTTCCCTTGCAGGTGTAGCCTTGCAATATGTGACACGCCGTTCATAATATGAGCAGGAGTGTACAATACAGAACACCAGTCTTTTGTTACTGGATGGAAAATGGAGCTCAATTTTTAAATTGATTTTGGGAGAGGGAGGGAAGAGAAGAAATGGGTATTTATTAATTTCTGCTGCTAGTAAAACCTTCACTTTCAAATTTATAAAAGTGGCCAGCTGCATCGGTTCCCACAGGCCCTCTGAGTTACTTCTGTGCAAATTATAAATTCTGTTATAAAGAACATAGAATAGCTATTGCTCTGTGGGGTGGCAGCATAATGTATAGGTCCATTTCTCTGTTCATGTCATCTCTTGTCCATAAGGAACAACTCTGATGAAGTCAACAGAGTTAAGGTAAGTTAAACATATTTTGAAAAAAAAGGCTGGGCTTGATTCTGTTGTATTAATCTCCTACAAGTGAAATTAATCCATCCCATGTCTTGGCAGTTACTATAATGTGTAAGATGATTTTTTATTTTTTTTTTTTTTAACAAGTATTCTAAGGCTAATTACTAAATTTTACATGTTAAACCATCATAAATCAAGAGTTAAACCATGGAAGTCAATGGTGCTAAACCAGTCTCAGGATGAAGGCAGGCTCATGAGCAGTTCGTAACAGGAAAATGAATGGTGCTAGTTCAAAAATTATTTCAATTAATTTGGGACTGGTTTTGTCTATGTGGTATGTAGGACAGATCTTCATCTAGACTACATTGCTCTAGTTTTACTGATGTTTCTGGGGGGAGGACAGGTTTTACTATTGGTATATTTTTGTTTTGTTTTTCTGACTGCATAGAGAATTAAGGATTTTTAAATATTTTGGTCTGATTTGCATCCTGGGACAACCTTGTATCTGGTTTAACTAATATTTTTTGAATGCTTAGCTGCTTTGCATATTTGCTAAATTTGCTACAATTTGTTACATTTTGCAATACAAATTGCTACATAGTAAATACTACATTTGCATCAAACTTGCATCGTATCAAACTTTGCTTTTTGCAAATTAGGATTACTGGAGGAAATCCTTTTGGCTGCCGTAGTTCTACATGTAAATATGTGATGGAATGGTCAATGCTGAAAGCCTGTGTTGGGGAATGCTACACTCTGGGAGAGCTGGAAAAGTTTTATTTCATAACATGCAGAAGAATATGCCACAACAATACTAATCATTAAGAAAACGATATAAGTAATTGTTTTACTAGGACATAGTGCTGCATGGCTCATGTAGAAAAATCACCCATGACTTCAGCAGGAACTGAATTCTTCTTCTAGATAAATTGGTACTGTTTCTATATTGACCTGTATCTTTCAGACAACACAGTGTGATTATTTTTTTTTTTAACTTTTTAGTTATTTAGATATGGAACCTTTTGTTAACAGGGTTGTATACTTGAAACAGTTGGGGTTTACCGGTGATTACTTGTAATTACTTTGTTGTATTTTTATTGACGAATAAATATATGAAGAGGAAAAGGAGGCCTGTGCGGAAATGCATTCTGAAAGGCAAGAGTGGGCTCAGACTGAACTTTGTAGTCCCTGTAAAATGATCTGCAGTTTTTGCGAAATCTTCACAATTTACAGTCGAGGGCATTGACTTTTGTGAGTGCTGGGTCATGGCCAGTTTTCCATGGCTGGTAAGTCAGGTGTCTCAAGAACTGAGTATTGAGCATTTTGTTTTGAAAGGAATAGCTCCAGTGCAGGCACAAACAGTTACTCTTCTGCTCATTGTGTTGTATCGTGACTGCTCGATGGTGAATCTGGAAAGAAATTTAATAATTTCAATAAATTCCTTGGGCTGTTATGTCATATAATCCACCCCAAACAACCTCTGTAACTATCACAGAGGAAACAAAACTTCAAAGTACCCTCTCATTTCCTTAGACTTATTCCCCAGGCCATGGCTGAAGCACGTTAGTGTGATCATAGGAATTTCTTGACTCATAACTGTATCATTAAAAGCTCAAAACTAACCACTGGGTATCAGTATACTTGAAGTAGTCTTGCTTGTTTTAAAAAAATTGACTAAACCCATCTTTAGGCAGAATATCTATTGCAAAAAAAATAATAGGAAAGAAAATCAATTTTGATTCCTTGTAACATAAAAAAGTGGTGATAATTTCTTTCCCTTCTGCTAGTATGTAATCAAACATGAACTATAAGATCAGTAAAAAAACTATTCTGCTTTTAGCTGCTAGCACACTTCATCCAAACCAGAGCTTATAAGGCAAGCACTCTTGACCTATTTTCTGTGGTTTGCTAGGTTTTCAAGAATGAAAGACAGGAGCCAGAGTGGCTGCACCAAAAAGCTCATGGAAAGCAATAAGTGATCTCAATCTGCTATTGCAGTGGAGAATCAGCTGTGAACAACTTTAAGACACCCTAGTCTCCAAGCTATGCATGATTTATGGCCGTATCTAACCCTAAGAGCAATGTGAGCAGACCACTGCAGTGATTAAATCCTATTTGAATGTTTTGTTAGGATAGTTCATGACAGGACAAAGGGCTCCTTATTCCCTTGTGACAACATCTCACACACAGCCTTCTTCCCTTGGCTTTCTCTGTACTAATCACCCCTAAAAGCTAAATAACAGGTTTCTGAAAAAGCCTGAAGGAGGGCTCCTAAGGCAAATGGTTAATGCCTGATCTCCCAGACACAGGGCTAATTAACTGAATCTTTAAAACATCATGATGGGGATTTTCTGCATGCAGGTATTATCAATTATCTCATGAATTCAAGAGCTGCAATTCTCGGTAATTAACACCACATATTCATTGCAGAGGACAGGACTGTACAAGGGGAAATAGCTGTGGCAAACGTGAAATTCTCAGGTTAAATTGTACCTTTGAATAAAAGAGATCCATACATTGAAGATCAAGACAAAGAAGTGACACATGCTCTGTGTGTGATACACAGAGATAGCAAGTGATAAGGATATAGGGAATAAAACAGCCAGATACATTACACTCCCAGTCTGGCATCTGCACACTTTTGAACACATTTGCACGTGCATCTTCTGTCTCGGAGGACATAGGCAATTACCAGTGCTATGAGCTGCCAGCTTCACAGCTGATGGGGGAAAGCTGTCACGGTCATATCATCCTAAGTTTTAGCTTAACTTAGTGAGGGTGAGTGCAGGTACTGCTGAAGGCTGCTGGAGCTGGAAATGACAGGTTAGCTGTGTTTGTGTGCTGCTAACAGCTAACACACATCCTCAGCCGTGGGGCACTGGAAAGCCAGATTCATTCTGGGACTCAATTTTCAGACCCAGGGAGTTTAAAGAGAAATATTTGAACACACGGCTGAGGCACATGAGCGTTAGCTTGGTGCCAGTCTGGTTACTGAATTAGCATTGGGCGGCACAAAGAGGTATTTTGGTGACGGTGGATTTAGATGATTATAGGCAACTGACTGTAAAGATTAGGCTCTGGGCTCAAACGTGAAGACAAGTTATTCAGCAGCGGGTCTATTGATTTTCCAAAAGAGTAACAAGATTTCTCTTCTTCACATCTCTTATTCAGTTGTTAGATACTCTGGAAAGGGAGACCCTGGGCACAGCTAATGGGCTTCCCAACGTGCACGACTGAAGGGAGCGTTCCTGCATGTCACCTCTGAAACAGGGGTAAGAAACAATTCAGCACTTCTTTTGTAATCTGTTGCGATACGAAAATTATCAAGATGGATCATTTTAAAGCATAAGATGTGCAAAACCTGCACACCCAGCAGTAAAGTTACATTGAAGTTTTCATGAGAAATTTCAGGTCTGTGCTTATGTGGGGGTGTGTGGGGGTGTGTGGGTGTGTCATAGGGCAGGCTGATCCTGGTCCTGGGACTGGCTAATCTGCAATCTCCAGTTTACCCCTTTTCTTGCTTACTCTCTGTGAAGACACTGGTGTTAATACAAACAGGGTGATATTTTTAGTTCATCTGAAGAGGTTTCCAAAGCCGTTTGTTATAAATGATTTGTGATGTGACTGTAGGCATGGTTTGGTCTGGGGAAAATCCATATTGCCAGCTATTGTGGTAGTATTTTTGAAAGCTGGAAGTGTCAATTCCAAGTTATTCCCTCAGTAAAATATTTTCTGTTAAGTAGGGAGGCCATAAAAAAACAGCCCAGAACCAAAACCAAACACCCAACCCCACCCCACCCCCAGCCCCACTAAGTGCTATTAAAGAACTGAAAGCACAAAGTGGTCATTCTGCACTGACACCTGCCCTGCAGAAGTTTGGATGATCTCTTGGTTGTCAGTTTTACTATTCAGGAGCATATATCTTTCAGGCAAGGAAAGGTAGGCTTAGCGCGGCCTCAAGCTGTACCATGATGCCACCATGAATGATGTCTTATTATTGACCTGAACTGATTGTTCAGAGAGATTCTTGTTATGCTTAAACTCCAAGACCTAACATCACTGGGCAGACAATCAGTGTTTTAAACCTTAACAGGTGGTACAGTTTAGACCAGCCAAGAAGAAAAAAAAAAATGAAATTTATTCACTGTAAACTTTCACAAATTTACAATTTAATGAATCAGTTTTTCCATCAGGCCTTCTTACTTATTTTATCCTCCGTGACATTTAAATTGCACCCCTCATGCAAAACTTACCCAAACCCATAACCTGGGTATGTTTTTGCTACAAGTGAAGTCAGCAAGTTGTTCTTACATTTGACTTAGTATCTTAACTTTCAGAGTGTGGCTTGTGCCAATTCTGCCGTGATTAAAGTCAGCAGTTTTTTCCTTGTAGCATCTCCTAAGGGCATTACCACTATCTGGGATTCGATCCTTGTTGCACTGTGGACCATAGCCATATAGAGAAGACTCAAGTATTGAAAATCAGAAATAT
The DNA here is from genome assembly GCA_035590215.1 of Microhierax caerulescens. Lineage (NCBI taxonomy): Eukaryota > Metazoa > Chordata > Aves > Falconiformes > Falconidae > Microhierax > Microhierax caerulescens. The sequence goes on from JAVJGJ010000001.1 coordinate 45,739,790, forward strand.
ATTTAACTAATGTTTTGAATTGGGTCCCTAGAGATTTTTCTTTCATTTTAACTTACTTTGTTCCTTCTCTGTTTCGGTTTTTGGGTTTGGGTGTGTTGTTTTTTGGTTTGTTTGTTTTTTTTTTTAATAGGCAGAAACATGAACAAGGATACACACATGTGCGCACACATGCAATCACCACAAGTGAGCAGCGTAATGGTGACAGTAATCTCTTTGTCTCTTGAAACAGACATATTACATACTTTTCTTGTGTTTTCCTTCGATATCTATTTCTGCCTTTCCTCTCTGCAAAGTAAAGAGGAGGGAAGAGCTGAGGATATTTTTGCATTTGGTTTTCCCCTTAAATCAGCTTAGGGTGTTTTTGATGTTTATTTCTGTGAATATAGGTATGATCAGCAAACCCCTAGTAAACCCGTTAGCTCTGCTCATGTGCAATTTTAGTTCCTTGCGCCCTGTTAACATAGACTCTTAGTGCAGCTGGTGAGTTTTAAAATCATCTTGGAGTGCTTCACTGGACTGAAGAAATAATTAATTGAAGGCTCTCAGCACGTGCTAAGTAGCTCGGCTGAGTCTGAAGATCTGAACAATTGCTTTGTTTTTTCCTTTCCTTATCACCATTAGCCATTTTCACTGGATAGAGATACAAAATAACTAGCCTTTACAGTGAGCCATTAAACTGTCATTTGGGCAACTGTGCATGAAGAGGCATCAGATAACGGTCAGTGCTGGAGTAGAACAGGGTTTGTGAATCATAGCTGTCTCCACTGTACTTAAATCACATTCACCACTGGAGCAGTCAAGGGTTTCATTAAAGGGAGAAGCATTCATCTAGAGAAATATATCCAAAAAATGAGAGTAAATAAAAGCCTTACATTTTTCTCTATTTCTCTTCATGTTTTATTTACCACAGTGGGGGCTTAACAAGGTAGCAAATGTAAAAAGCACTGAGATAACCATGCAGAAGAGGATTCTGAAAATGAACACAGTGACATTTTAAAAGAGACGTTCCACACTGGGGCAGATTTAGGTGGGTTTTTTTTATTATTTACAGAGCACTTAGGGGAATAGTGGAGGGGAAGCTGTGAATATATTTCAATGGGGAAAGTACAAAACTGACTAAACCAAAAATATCTGCCTCTGCAGAGACATACATCTGGAAAGGAGTAATTTCTGTTGAGAAATAGGATTACTCCTCTGCTACTTAAAAAGCATGCAGCGAATAAAAATAGTCACTTTCATATGATCAGTGTTAATTAATTATGTGATACTGCTTGAAAGGTTTTAATAACTGCACACACAAAAATTGCAGTCTTTTCTCCCAATGAGTTTGCAGTTTAAGTAAATAAGGTCTCTGCAAGTGAACAAAACCCAGAAGGCATTATGGGGGCTTGGGGAGAGGGGAAGGGGCAAAGGGCCAGGAGGGTACGGTAGCACGACCATGTGGCTTTGCTGCTGTGTCTCTGATACTTATGATCTGAGTCTTTTAACAATGTAAATAAAAAAAAAAGGTGGTGGTGGTGTTAAAATGGGGTGACAGAGAAGAACAGTTTTTACATGTGGAGGGTGAGGGGCAGAGAGCCTGGGTCTGAATCATATGATGGTGAAAGCGCAAAGAGCCCGGGGTAAGGATTAAAGCAGAAATGGGCATACAGCATGCAGGAGACCTGTCTGAAATCTGCATGCTGAGTGCTTTCCTCTGTCACCTTCCTTCTGCATTTCCTTGGCAAAGTTGCTTTGGTTGACCCCGGCAAAAAGCACCTTAACTCCCTACAAACAGGCACAGACTCCCCAGAGAGGGAAATCCGTGAACCACTCCTCCTTTGGTGCCAAAATTCAGCTCTTCCCAAGAAATGACGGGGCTGAGCTTTCCCTCGCTGCTGCCAGAAAAAGGAGGATAATTAATTCAGCCAGTGACTCCTGCTCAGAGTAGGTCACTGCTGCTGGCCCAGCACCATTAACCAAGTTTTCCTCTTTTCTAGGTGGAACTAGACTGCCCCTAATCTGCTTGTCAGGGAAGAGGGATCCTTTCTCCCTCTGCAGCAGCCCACCATTTCACCTCCTCAGGGAGCCCAGCCCTGCTACCGCTGCTCTGCGAGGGGAGGGGAGGATGCTCTGCATCTCCTCTCTCCCCATGCAAACACAACTGGCGGCAAGATTTATCCTCTGGGCCTCTCATTTAACCCTCTCTAATGCAATTACCAGTTTCTGGGCTTTATGCAGCAGCCTCTTAAGTACATATAAACTGAAGGCCAGAAATCACATCACAAGGCTCCTCTGAAGCCACTTGGACCACGTCCTTTGTCGCTGTGCATCATGCGTAGTCATTGGTGCAAGATGGTTGCAAAATGATGCTGAATTCAGGATGGCAGGGCTGCGCTTGGCTTTGCATGGCTTTGAAGGAGGTAAACTCACAAGAAAAGTCTGGCCCTGAGGTTTTATGGCATCGTACTTTGGAGCTTGGCTGTCCAAGCTTCGTGAACCTATGAGTTCGGGGTCTAATTTTCCACTGTCATAAAACAACACTAAATACTGAATAGCTCAACTGAAACCCTGCTCTTGCAAAAAATAATTTTATCCAAATCCAAATATTATCATTGTTACTTAGTTCTGTGTCTGCATAGGTCCCCTTGCCTCCAGCCGTCCTCAGTGTTCAACATATAACCTATATGGTCATCTTTAAAGGCTTTGGCTGTGTGAGCACAGCCACATGCCCAGCTGCTGGCTTACACACCCTGTGGCTAGCAGTACTGCAGCACACCTCTCGCTGCATTTTGTTCCTGAGCACATCTCTGCTCATGCTGTATTTACCGCCGGCGTATGGAGTGATGGGTATGCATCGTGCTGTGCAGGGAGGAGCTGCAGGCGGGCACAGGTCAGAGACCGAAACCACGGTGGGGGGGGTCTGATGGTGCAGGCAGATCCATTGCGTGGGGCTGTGGCAGCAAAGCATGGCTGAAATCCGGGCAAAGGAGCAAAGGTGCTTGCAGTGCCACTTACAGAACCTGGGCCCGTGTGCTTGTGAGAACCGGCACCATAAGCATGGCATCCTCTGAGATGGCTGGGGTGGGCCAAACAACAGTGCAAAACCAAACTCAGCCACCCGGACTAGGGAGGTGAGTGGCTTCCTCTGAACTTTGGCTTTTCTTTGAAATAAAAGAAAAAGCCCTCCAAGGCCTGTTTTTTACCTAAGAAATAAGGAAAAGCAAGGATATAATTCTTACAAATTAAAATTAGAGGCAATCTAAGCAGTAATCTAATCAGGGAAATTTTTTGTTGTGCTTGCAGCTGAAACTCCTTGGACTTCCAGGACAAAACCCCTGTGGCTGCAAGCTTGGCCAAAAACTTCACCCCAAAACTAGGATTTCTTGTTGCCTCATCTTCTTGCATCAAATGTTGCCAGGTAGTGTGTTTCTTTCTGTTCCAGTGCACAGCCCTAATTCTACTCTGCAACGTTTCAGGGCTCTAACATTGTAAAATGTAGGTTCAAACATGATCTTTTTCCATAGGAATGTGTTAAACAGGCCATGAAAAGCCAGCATGATCAAAAGATGTTCTACAAAGTATTGATATTTCACTGCTTCTTACCTTGAGCTTCTCCAGTAATTCACCATATCAGAAATACAATATTTGTAAGTTCTTTTTCATAAAGGTCTTTATGGGTTTGGAAATTTAAACACCGCGAAGCCGAAGTTGAATTGGAAACCAAAAGTCTCTAAGCTTGTACATCTTAGAAAAAAAAATTCAATTAAGTGGGATTTTAGCTGTTTCAATAAAATTGGACTCTCCCTTTTCAAGATAAGGGTCCTATAGAGCTGAAGCAACCTTTATGTGGCAGGAATATCCACTTCTACTAAACGTATAATCCTAGCTCAGGATACAATACACACAACAGGAAATCAATGTATAGTAGAATCAATTTGAAAATATAAAATAAACTAATATATGAGTGGAAAATTGACTTCCTATGGATTAAAAGCAGCACAAATGGTAGAAAAATCTGGCTTTTTAGCAGGATGAGGTGGGTGGTAATAATAATGCAACTGATTAACTAGCTGGACTCAAGATGCTGTGTGTGCACATAGATTTTTTTTCTTTGGTGAAAGGACTCAAAGAGGAAATAATTTACTGGTGCACTTTGCTCAGTGTTTGTCACTGAAAGGATGCAAAGTGTGTACAGCACCGTGAAAAAAGGGGAAAAGTAAAAGATATGGAATGTATTATTTAAAATATCAGCACCATAAACAGTGTAGGATTACTGCAGCAATCCCATTATAGCTGTAGGGATATATAAATGTTTCCATTACGATTATCATTGAAGAGTTTGTAACTCCGCCATTGAGATTTTTATTTTTAAGGGAATTTAATGTTTGTGTAATGTGCTGTACTGATAGTCTGGAAACTGAAAGTCCCTTATTTGTTGCCAGAACAGATACAATCGGACATAGAGGGAAAGCAGTCTCCAGTTTGTCCAGTGCCATCCTCAGTCCTGTCATCAGCAGTTTTTTCAATATCTGATACTTCAGACCTTTTCTGGTCATTGGTACCTCCCTGGTGATTGCTCTCAGGGAAAAGAGTAATGACAGTAAAAAGCAGCGTAGTGACAAAATAGCCTGAGACTAGAAAGCTGTTCAGCATAGGCCATAGCCACAAATGTCAGGTGTCTCCACTTTTGACGCAATGCAGAATGACACCGTAAACCTCATGTCTGGGACAAATTGCTATGTTTGATCACAGGATGGAGAAAAAGAGCAGTCGTCCTTCCTGAGGCTGAGCTGCTGTCTCTTGGGGTCATTCCAAAGTAACGGATGGAGCAGTATGAGCACTATTGTGTGCCCTGGAGAATGCCAGCTGACTTCTGGGCACCAAGTGTCCTCCTCAAAATGAGCTATCCAAATTACTTCAGGTACAAGACTGGAGCCTAACTGGGACAATATGACGTATCTGCAGCCTGCCCAGCACAATGAAACAGCTATGAATTCTCCACATCTGCCAGTTTCATTGGGGACTGTTAAGTCTGCTCACCACCACTTGATACAACCAGCTTTAATCTAGTGTGTGCGTAGCTATGATACAGACAGTGTGGTGTACAGCCCCATGGCTTCTCTCCCATCATGTGACTGAGAAGACAAAAATTAACTGAGGCTTGGATCCACATTTAAATGTTTATTAGATTCATGAAGCTGTTTCATGAGTGGAGCTAGAGACAGACAAGGAGAAAAGATCCAATGAATGTGTAGACTTAGCTTGTCCCAGGTACTGGTAAATCTCCAAAACGCAGCATTTCCAGGCTGGCTGTACACAGAAAGACACAAATCTGCTGTATCCTGCAGTGGAGATCCATCCGATGTGATGCGATGCCAGAAGGAGCAGACAGCTCCACATCTGAAAAAGTGATGTATTCCCCGTAACACGGCATTCTGCCAGAATGACAACAGAGTCCAGGCAGACCTCAGGCAAGGGCAAGAAGGAAGGTATCCAGACAAGCTGCTGTGGGTAACCAGGCAGCAGGTAAGCCTGCTGCCAGAGATGTAGCTGCAAGCAGCAGAGCCCCACAGGTCTTCAGGAGAAGACAGGTCGCTTTGCCCAGGAAGGTGACTTTCTTGCAACCTAACACACCATCTGTACTTTTTGTCCCCCAAGAGACTATATGTGGTGGTATGGTAACTTAATTTGAACAAATTAAATTAATTCCATATAACATCCTCACACAGACAAGCTCAAAAACCCAGGTAGAAGTGTTGAGGAAAGAGGCTGGCAAGGAAAAAAAGCCAAAGTAAAAAGAAGTGCTAAATAAGGTATCAAGTGAACAGTCTATAGTAGTTTTGTCTGTGTGGATGACTTACCCTGCCCTGGGATCTCCATAAAATGTGCAAACACAGCTTGTGTCTGTGAGTAAAGGACCTGAAACTGGAGTTCTATTCGCATTGGCATGTAGGACTGATGCTGAGGAACAGAAGACTAGAACTCCTCGTACAGATTGCAAGTCCAAAAAGCAGCTGGGCTCAGGTCATAAGCTGGAATGTCTCACAGCCATGGTAAGTTAATATGAAATTCCATTATAATTCTGATTCTTACAGGAGTGGAGTTAAATGGATTACTGTTACTTTAAAATCCTTTAGCTATCTGTATTTTTCTTTGATTTCTCCCCTCACAAAAAGGACTGTGGGCAATGTAAAGCAGAGGTGGAAGGGGGAAGGAAGCAGATTGCTAACACTGGACCAATCCATTGGGATGGAGCTTGATGAGTTAGAAAGTTAGAAAATGTATGCACATGCAACTTTGCTTCCTGATCCCAGGATCTGGGCTCAGTCATTAAAAGGTGTGTTTGTGCAGACAAAGTCACAGACTGGGTCAGATAGAACCCAGCAGACTACTAAGCTCTTATTGACTAAATGTGGTTGTGTTGCGAGTAGACCTTTTCTTTAATCTTTGTCTAAACCTCTCACTGATGTGTATGGGAAATCTGCTGTGCTGGGAGTTGAGGTTAATATCTAATATCATTTAAACTAGAATTCGCTTCTCTCCATAGAATGGGTTTGGCACCTCTGACCTAAACTCCATGTGTTGAGAGCTATAGAAAATGATAGAAAGAGAGGGCACGTGGGTCTTGCCGTCCAGAAAGGGTGATACTGGGTAAGAGTACTTTAGGATGTTGGAGTGGTTATTCTTTAGTGCTAGATTTATTCTGTTGCCTACACCTCATGTAACAAATGGCTACTCCTCTAAACCAATCTTGACATCAAGAACAAAGTAGTCCAGATTTTTCTTTCTTTGTAGGATTGCAACATAAACATCCACAGCTGTCAATGATCAAGAAAGTGCCTTGCAATCTGTATTCGCTCCAACTGGCAGATCATTTTGTACTCAGTAATTCCACAGCACTTTTCACTTTGCTTTATAAGGGTAGAGGAATCTCTGAAAAAAAAATGCATACCTAGAGAATATATATATTTTTAATGAAGACTAAATCTGCTAAACCTTCCTTTGAGAAGTGATGAAAACCCAGCTTGATATCTTAAACAAGTCAGATAACCAAAAAAAACAGTAGAGACTTTTAACACCTTATTAGCTGCATTAAGAATTGTTACTGCAATTGATGTTACCAGGATATGTGATGTATTCACGTAATGAACTGCTTTTCAGCCATCCTGAGATGTCTCATATGTCAGTCTGGAGGCTGTGATTCTCCAAACAGATAGGAGTAATGAAGGTGTGTCTAGCACTAACTGAGCATGGAGTGCATTTTAAAAAATGAAAACAATAATCATGCTAAATAGGACTCTTGGTTGAAGCCATTAGTATCTATCAGATGAGCTGTAGAAGCATTGACAGAAATAGTTTAATATATTGTCAAGGGTGGTTTCTAAAGCGTTTCAATCCCATAGAGTCTGAGATGCTTCAGAAAGCTGGCTGAGCCTTTTATCACTCTTCTGAGGTCCAGTCCTTTCCCAGGGATAGCAAAGTTTAGGATATGGGAATGCCACCTAAACAGCTCTGAATGGGTTGAGGACTCAGTAGTTCCAGGTCCAAGAAAGCTTCATGTACCTACAAGGGCTGAACAGATCTTCTGTCCTACGGCTTGCGTTGGCCATACTGCCTCGTGCCTTCTGCAGCCTTTATGCATGGGGAGAGGGCTCTGTCTGTCTGCTGTCGGATACCTTAGTTAGAGGGGGAAAAAGAGCAGAGAGAACATGGAAATAGCATTGCAGGGAAAACTTGGAGATATTATTCAGTGCTGAGGAAAGCTTCTAGCAGCACTGAGACCCACCTCCTCCCTTCAGATCAGCAGCAATATATGCCTACAATCCCCCTGGTTTTCCATAAGAGGTGGGTAATTAAATTTTTTATAGGCAAGGAGCTATGTTAAGGAACAGACACATCATTGTTGTAAGGAAGACTTGCGTGAGAATTTATTTTATAGCAACACTGCTAAAAATCACTACTTCAAGTGTTGATACTGAGCAGGAATTAATGTTTTGAAGGGGCACATACATTCAAGGAAGCCTTCTAAACCATGAATATTAATAAAATCTGAGCTGAGATCTTGGCTGACAGATGACCAGCTCTACTCCATCCATTGCACTGCAACATTTTCTTGGCCTCGATTTATCAGCAATATAAGTCAGCTCACCTAAACCTCATGTTAGGATAAGCTGCAGCATTGTATGCATGAGGCATATGATAGTGCAGCTCCTGAAAATCATTGTGCTACAATGTAGGTGGCTTTTGTGGTGTGGCTCCCAGCCCCTTTCCCACTCACCAAATGACTCTCTGAAAAGACTGGGTACAGTATGTGTGGACCCTGCACTGTGTTCGATGAGAAAAATATTGTTGCAGCAGGGCATGCTGCTGCATCTTGCTAGTGGGTAAAAGGTAAAGACAGACCTTGGCAAGGAGATACATATTTGGTAGTAGAAGGTCCCATAGCGTTTAAACATCACAGCACAAATGGTGCATGCCACGTATATTGACAGCTTTCTAGCCCAAAAGAGGGCAGGGATGTGCTCCTGAAAACTTGACTGCTGGTGTGAATGCCAGTGTCTGGGGTCTCCATCTGGAGGAATGGGGACAATTTGAGAAGAGCTGGTGGGATCAGATCAGCAACTGCAAAAGCAAGCAGCAAGAAAATAAAGAGGAGGGATTAGTGAAGGATTTTTGGAGGAGGGATAGGTAGATTAAAAAGCCCATCCAATGTTTGTGAAGTGTATGTCTGTTAAACGTGCACTACATTTAAATGGTTAAATACACAGGGATTATAGGGTGTTGTGCCAGGGAGTGAAACACAAAGGTCTCTAATGGGAACAGCTGAACAGAAACCCTTAAAGCACATTTTTAAATTCAACCCAATCCAGGGGTTTGGCAAACTATGTTGCAAAAGGGTTTCTGAAGAGGAAACAGTATGCAGATTGGCTCTCAAATGACTGGGAGCAGAGGAATATTGCTACTATATCTATTCCAACCTTTATATGATCGTACTCTAATGTATACACATTATCAGTATTTATTTGAATTGCACTAGCCCATAGCTACTGCTGTCATGCACGAGGATCCTATTTTGCTAGCCACTGTATAAACCTATAATTAAAAATAACCTTCTTTATAGAGTTTATATAGTCTCAGCAGATGATTTGTAAATATATTGTTGCTATCAGTTCCTCAGTATGGCTGTAAGCACTTACAGAAATTTCTGTGAAGAAAAGAAATAAGTCTTAGTACAAGTTGGCATTCAGCCATGAAGATTTAGTTACCTAATTTATAAACATTTAGTAAATATGAATTACTCTTGACATGGTGGATTTTGTGCTGAATTAAATAAACATGCTTACAGTCTATAATGCACTTGGACAATAGGTAAATTAGCCCTTCATTAAAAAATCATGAAGGAAAATGCATAATCTGCAGCAATGCCCAGAGGAAAAATTACAGTTATTTGAAATAGAAACACTATTGTTAGCAAATTTGTGCAAGTTGGGTTTTAGGGGTTTGTTGGTTTTTTTTTTTTCCCCCAAAGTGTTATGGATCTTCCTGTGTATTGCCTCTATCATGAGATTTCCAGTTGAGAGTATTAACTAAGTATCCTGGGTTTAATTGGAAATCTGAGGTAGAAAAACTGTAAATCTCCTTCGAGTCATTTGTCTCTGCACTGCCTGCTTCTCAGCAGCAGACAAAACAGTGTGTGCTTTTACATCTGATTAATGCTAACGAAAGCTGTGATTAAAACATCCTTGAATTCTTCTGTCATACAGCACAATTTTAAATTGTGAATTATCCTTCAAAACAGCACAAGTGGTGCAATTGCACATTAGCATAACAGCAAACCTTATTTACACAAGCACAAATGTTGTGTAAATTGGCCTTTAAGTGGGTTTTAAATGGCAATCACTTGGTAGGTGTTTTCAGAACTGCTAAATAAAAAAAAAATCGCTATAGTGCAATATTTTACAAATGAATACTTTTAATGGGCCTATTTTCAATTGAATTGACTATTAAAACAATGAAAGCAGAAAATGACAACAGTTATTTAATCTGGGATGCAGTATAAATACTGGAACATTTTTAAATTGTTCAGCATCTTGTAGCAGAAAGTATTTGTGAAAGTCAAACGGTTATTAAGCTTATGAACTCCCTGCTTTGCCTTCCTGCCATGTGCAGCTGTAAGCTTGGGGACATACACAGCTAAGGGGCAACAGAAATTGTGTCTCTTTTTATAATTTTTGCAGAGCATAGAAAGGAATGGCTTATTAACCCTCTTGTTGAGGAATTGCTCTCAGCAGCTTCAGAAGAAAAGGGTTCCATAGCAGAAACCCTGCAGCTCTGCTTCCTGCAGCTGCCCTGCTGGACCTGAGCCCTTCAGGACACAAACGATGCCTTCCTAAAAAGCCCCAGCCACACTGCTGGTCACTGGGCTCGTTGAAAGAGATTTAAACTACATTTGAAGGGACAAAGGGATAAAACCAGGCTCACTAGAGATGAGCCTGAGGGTGGCACACCAAAGTTTGAGGGACTGTGCTAGCGAGGCCCTTTGCTCTGATGTCTCAGTGGATGTAGGGGATGGAGATCCATGTGCCAGCAAAGATGGAAGGATTATTGATGCTTTAGAAACCAATGAAGTGCCTGACAATGGTCACATAGAAATTAAGGCTTCTCCCCCCCAAAAAGGTGGCAGGATCGATAGCCCAACTGAAGTGCATTTACACCAGTGTACCCAGTATGAGCAACACACAGGAGGAGCTGGAAGCCATTGCACAGCAGGAAAACTATGACGAGTTGCCATCATGGAAACACAGTGGGATGTGTCAAGGCTGTGGCTGTTGTCTACTGAGACTTTAGTAAAGGCTTTGACACCATTTCCCACATCATTCTGGAGAAACTGGCTGCTCATGGCTTGGCTGGGTCTGCTCTTCACTGGGTAAAAAATGGCTGGATGGCCAGGCCAGTTGTGCTGAAAGGAGCTAAATCCATCTGGTGGCTGGTCACAGGGGGTGTCCCCAGGGCCCAGTGCTGGGGCCAGTCCTGTCTAATGTCTTTATGGATGATCTGGACGAGGGGATCAAGTGCACCCTCAGTCAGTTTGCAGATGGCACCAAGATGGGTGGGAGCTGGACTTGGCAGTCCTGGGTTAATGGTTGGACCTGATGATCTTAATGGACTTTTTTAATCTAAATTATTCTATGTAATTCTATTCTGTGTAATATTGTTTATAATGTTATGAGCAGGATGGGAAGAAAGTTCTTTTCCCCTCTGCACTTGCTTTTGCCCTGCATTTTGTTTGTTTGTAGGAGTGCCTTAAATGTTGTACCAAAATTGTGGCCAGGGTCTAGGGAAAGCTACAAATACGGACCCTAGAGATGGTCCCCATCCTAACGAAATGTCTCGCCGTCAGTCTCATCTCAGTGCCCTAGAACGTGTCCTGGAACACAGACGTAGTGCTGGTAGGTGACAGCAAAACCCCAGATGTCGTCATGTGGAGTCCATTGGCAAGTGTGCAAAAGTGGCAATGATGCTAGAGGTGAACAGAGGGACATGAGTTTATATTGGTGCATGGGTTTTATTTGTTGAATTGATCAGATGTACCAGTTCAGACTGGTACCACTTTAGTCTGACTCACCTTAGGTAGCGAAGCAGGTCAGCTAATAGCTTTGGCTGTCCTCTGGTCTGAGACCTATTTGCTCAACTCTTTCCTAGTGTATTGGATTTGCAAGGCAAGGTTTTGGTAGTGGGGGGGCTACAGGGGTGGCTTCTGTGAGAAGCTGCTAGAAGCTTCCCCTATATCTGTTAAAGGTAATTCCAGCCAGCTCCATGCCAGACCCTGCTGCTGGCCAGGGCTGAGCCCATCGATGATGGTGGTAGCACCTCGGAGATAACATATTTAAGAAGGGAAAAAAAAAACCCAGCTGCACAGGAACCTGCAGCTGGAAAGAGAAATGAGAATATGTGGAAGCAACAAGCCTCTCTGAAGGACATGGAATGTGTAAACCTTGGATGTACATAAGGAGTTTCTCCTGGGCCAGAATGGGACTTAGCTGACTTAGAACCGAGATTTTTTTCCTGTAATTTTGGGCTGAATTCTGTAAATAAATGGTAATTAGCTATGTTGTGTTGGAGTGTGCTCCTCCATGGGCTGAAGAAGTTCACAACAGAGCATGGGTGAACAGCTCGGAGTGGAGAGTTCTGCTGGTGGGACAGTGGTCAACACTGGATGCAGTCCTGTGGTATCTTAAATGAAAAGTTGAAATTGGATCCAGTTGCACTTTGAATTCATCTGATGAGGGAAATCTTCCAAAGCTACTATCCAATATCTGGTATCGAATTTAGGGAGTGAGACAATGAAAAAAGAACATTTTAACAGAGGAGATGTCATTTTCTCTTCTTCTTCAAACAGCAATTATTCTGCCTGTGTGTTCTGGATCAGCCATTGGAATTACACAAGCCTAAAACTTGCGTGAAATCAGAAACATGATTGTCTTAGGCTTCGTTCTCTATACCATATGAAGAGGCAGCTCACAAACAGCTCTGGTATATAAAGCCTGTTTACCAGGTCGACTTTTAGAGGTTTTATGCTGCTGTATTCAAGCTAATATTTCAACTGATTCTAATCTGCTTGGATTCATATCCCTAGTGGTTTCTCACAGATGAAGGATTTGAATGAACCAGGCACTAATCAGTCCCTGATAAGATTTGATGATGTTTGTTCTATTTTTGGCATTATGCCTTCTTTTTGTTGGTAATCAGTGGTTTTATACTCACGTGTTCCTTTTTAAAAATTTTATTTACAGCCTTCACTTTCTCTTCTGTTACTCCCTTAGTGTCATGAAGACTTGCATGAACAGTCATTTGGATTCATTTAGTCCTGGGACATAGGGACATGCTAATTTATGCTGTAGCAGTTTCAGACTTACCATCCATCAGATGATCAGTTCTCCCTCTGCTTCAAGAAGTTTTCCTTTTGCATTGTAGGGGCCATGTGGGTGCTTCTGCATTATTTCAGTGCAAAGTGAACCACCGCAGACCACCTTTATTCTAACAATGTTCTTATGGCTGTAATACTCACTTAGTCTTTGTTATCCCCTCCTTAATGTGCTACCTTGTGTTCATTCTGTTCTGAAAATGACTAAATCTTAAACACAATTTCTTAGTGTTCAGACATATCCACAATTTCTAAGTTCAAAAAGGCTCACCCTTAGCAAAACAACAGTTTTTGCACCATCAGAATGGAAAACACATTGCTCTGAAGCAAAAATAATTACTTTGTCAAATGTAAAATGAGATAAAGAGGTAAAGTGATGATAATTTTACTTGGAGTTTACTTGGGGGAAAAAAGCTGGAAAATGTAGTACAGCTCCAGTTTCGCAGTAGTACAGGATAAAGTCAGCGCAGGTGCTGTGCAGGCAACCTGCTGCCAGGCTGCACAGTCCTAATCAGGTGAGAACTGGTTCACTACTGGCACCTTGAATTTGTATGTTGCTTTGGGAATCTGCACATCCTGAATGTGTCTTCTTAGGCTGTTTACATATTAGAGACTGCTTTGGGGTAGTGTGGGAAGGACCTCCTGATCCTGTTTTGAAGATGCTCTTCTGCTGGCATGTGGCTGATTGGTGAAGTTTTCAGTGAGTACTGCCTTTTTTATATGTGCTAAGAGATATTAAACTGTGTGGGGTTTGTATCTGAGTCATCCAGCCTTCCATAGAATTGAAACTGAGCTTGAGTTTATCCATTTGATCATTGCAGTAACCAGATCTCTGCTGTCACTCAGGTTGCAGGTGTTTTTATGATCACAGACTATAGCACTCTATAATCCATACCCAACTTTGTCCAGCCAGTCTTGGGGTGGAAGCTACACTGTAACTTAATTTCTTTGCTCATTTTGTGCTGTCCATGCTTTCATGCCTGGCCCAAAGCAACTCGAACTCTGGGGTATCACCTAGAGTGAAATCACAGAAAGAGAAATGAGGACACTAAAACGCCAACTGAAAGAAGGCAAAGATGACAGTAATACCCTAATCTACATAGTGAATACAGAAAAAAGAATGTAAAGTATTTTCTTGTACTACATGCAGTACTCTTTTGAAAAGCAAATGATTTGAAATTTAGCCACTCTCCATGACTTGCAGGCCAAGTGTGCAGAATTTACAAATTGAAATATGGCTGTTCTAAATTCAGAGCTGTTTGCTCCACTATGGCACACAAACCCATGCTTTCAGCTCTTTTTTGTGCTTAAAAATCTCAGTAAGGAAGATGATACAAACTAATTGTTGACTATTTTGCTGGTGACACAGAAGACAGACACAGTTCAGCTTGATATTGTCCATCCTCACTGACCCTGCCA
>JAVJGJ010000001.1:45754215-45779612 GCA_035590215.1 Microhierax caerulescens
AGTGACCCTGCCACACTAACAGAGGTCGCAGGGCACTTGGACCATAGGGTAAAATCTGCTCTCTCCCTGACAAATATGTATGAATGAATGCAAATTGACTACCAGCGTACCCACGTTTGATGTCAGCTGTACTCCTTGCATTGCTTATCAGCAAATAAATGTTGCACATCCCAGGTTCTCTGTCATTCAAGAGAGGAGGTGGGACGACATCTTGCCTTCTCATACAGCCAAAGAGGCTAAAATCAGTAGTCCTTCATTGCTGTAATTCAGAAAGGGAATGGCACTAATTTTACACTGAGTTGGACTGGAGAAGACCTAAGGGCAGCAGGGACAAAAAAAGAAGTGGGCTGCACTTCTGGCTGCAGTCACCCAAATGCGTGATAATGCTCTAAGCTACAGAAGCAGATCCCTTTGGGTCATGGTTTTCAATGTCTGCACACACATGTAGCAATGAGAGTGAGAAAACTCCCACCTGGATGCTGCGTGCAGCAAGCTTAGCCTCCAGAGGCTGTGCAAGGGGATCCTCTCTGAGGCATATCAAAGTCAGCTAGGTCATATAGTCTTTAACATAAACTATCATAAATAAATGTTCCTTCTGAAACCCTCTAGATTCCCTTCCCTGACTCTTCCCACTCGAGGGCTATTCCCAAACCTCACACCTCTGACAGTAAACTTCTAATTTTCAGTCTAAATTTATTTATGGCCAATCTGAGTTTTATTATTTGAATATTATTTATTCATATGCATTTGCTGTTGTGCCAACTTTCCCCTTTAGCTTAAATAGATTTTCTACCCGCTGGAGAAGATGCTCCTTTGATATATTTATAGGGAGAACTATATCACATATCAGCCTTCATTTTGCTAGGCTAAGCAAGCGAAGATCTCTTAAAAAGAAAGGCCTCCATTTCTCAAGATATCTTCATAACTTTTCTCTGCCTTAGTTCACTGTGAACTCATCTTTCCTGGATGTGGTTTTAGGAACTATATTTTTTTTTTAGCATAAAGTCTGGTGCTGGGTGCATATGTCCAGTATTTCCTTAGTTCTGCTTAAAAATACATTGTCTGATGCAGTCTAGAATCATGTTTGCTTTGATCAGCAAATCACAAGAGCTGGCATGTGCACTTGCACTGTCAGTCACACTGTGACTAATTTTCCTTCAGGTTTTCTCCTCCTGCCTTGATTCCATCAGAGGATCTTCCTCTTTGTAGCAGAAACTCTTGATCACAACATCACATTTCAGTCAGTTTCAGGCAGGTCTCTGATATTCCAGACCTCCATATGAACAGTATTCCCAACTTTGTGTCACCAGCAAATTTTCACCATATGGGCCAAGTCTATTGGATATGTATGCTTAGATGTTGCAGTGCCTAACAGTTTAGGTGTCCAGTCCAGCTCTTGGACGGGACTTGAAAGTTCCACGAACAGGGCATAAGGAGAGCACAGGGACCTTAAAATGCAGTCTCAAAAGGACCCATGCTGCATAAGAGGTGCCAAGATTAAACAGAGATTCATTATAGCAGGTGCTTTTTTATCCAGTCTCCAAATGCCACTGAAGACAAGGCATATGCCTGAATTAGAAGTGCAGATGTCAACTGAGCCCACAAGTTTTTAGGGTTACATAGCTGTAAAACATAAGGTGAGAAGATAGATTGCAATGTTGGACATGGACACTCTAAGTCATCTTCTCAGTCTTTTATCAGACCCCTCTTGGAACTAACTTGAAAATAATAAACAAATATGGTCCCGAGGCCAAAGGAAAAATTCTATGTCCCTGCACTTATCAGGAATGAACTTTGCTCACTCAGCCTGTTCTGCTGACTCCAACATCACCGAGGGACTTTCTGCCACAAGTCCTTAGCACAGTACCAGCGAGCTGACCCAACCCAATTGTTTAAAAAGAAGATTAATACTACTACTAACAAAAACAAGAATAACAACAATAATAGATTCTTAAAAGAAGAAATATAACCTGATTTGCTCCATTTTTGAACTCTCTTCTCGGTGAAATCTCCTGTGCTTTTCCTGCAAATTCACCCCAGCGGAAAGATCCTCAGTTCAGTCTTCCAGCAAAGCAGCTCATCCGCACTTAAGTTCACGTAGACAGTAATCTCACTTTACAACTGAGGTTAATCAGTCATGGCTGATGAGCTTTGTTTAATGAAGGGTCATTTATATAGTGCCCTTTGGATAAAGGCTCTACATTTTAACATTCAAGAGAATGTGAAAGGGGGAAATTAGAAGACACAGGAAAGGTTAACACCAAAGGGCTTCTTTTCTGCTTTTGTTTTCCTAAATAAGTACTATAAATTGAAGATTTGCTTCTGGAAGATTTTTTATTATTATTAGCTTTAATGCATCTGCTTACTTTTTCAGACCCCAGGTGTGAAAATGGACTTCCATGCAGCTGCACAGAAACTTGCAGCAGTCTGCATTTAATCTGAGCAGCAGCAGCTGCTTGAGATGAACCCATCAAAAACTAACTGGCCAGGTTGTGCATCTTCAATCCAAACCCATCTCTAAAATTCCCAGCACTGTTCCACTGCTTTATCCTCTGAAACAATCTGAAGTCAGAGTGTTAATCACTCATTTTTACTGTGCTGCTAACGCAGCTTTTAAATTTAAAGTCCTGTTTGTTTCTGCTATGCTGAAAGCAAAATAAAGACAATCAAAAAAGAAACTTTGCTTCCACTGTTCTGTGCTGGTACCCAGCGCTACCTGGCAGACCTTTAAAGTGTCGATTCTGCATGACTAATTGATTGCTTCAGCTGGGGTTAATTAATTAATTAGTAGCAGAGCTGCATTAAAGATTGGAGGCATTCAGAACTCCCATAATGGACGCCAGCTTTATTAGTACATAAAATGAGTGTTTAAAATCCGCACAGCAACTAATATGCTCTTGAGGCTTTCATTAAACAAACCTATAAAATTACTTGCTTCATTATGTATTTTAGTTACTTTCTTCACATTGTACGGTATCTCTTCACCTTTTTCTTTTGCCAGCCAGTTTTAAGTGCCTATTTGAAATCAATTTCTCTAATAATGGGCTTAATGAGCTCATCAATTAAGGCTGCCATAATGGAATGTAACTGTGTGGTTTCAGTTATCAGTTAAACTCTGGAACTAATTTCCATGCTTCATCTATCAAAAATGATTGGCTAATATTGTTTAGCTTCTGCTTTAGGACGATAGGGAGACCTCGGGCCCTTCTTCACTAATGTCCGAAGGGCTGAATTTCTTCTTGGAGAAGCAGAAAAGGGAGGGAGGCGAGGTGGGATGGAAAGAACAATGAGCAGAGAGATTTGGGCCCCTATCTGGATCTGGAGTAAGTGTGATCCTGTATTTCAATGCCAGCATGGTAATTAGTAGTAATGGATTACATTTTCAGACGTATTAGATAAAATGATTGTTCCACATGAAAAATCCCATTATGAGTTTCTTACCTCTCGCTCCCTCTGTCTCTCTCCTGCTTTTGCTCACTCTCTCTGTTTTAATAACCACTGCCCTTTTCTGTGACCCCTTTAAATAATGGCATAAATGGTCAATAAACCTAAACATATAGGTATTTCCTTAAAACAGTGCCCTTACATTTATAGCAGCCAAACCTGAATTTTGGGAAGTGCTTTCCCTGTACAGGAAAGAACAAAAACCTTACAAACACAAAAATCTATCTAGCCAAGAAAACCTCCACAAACAGAGTGTAAAAAAAAAAAAATATACTGTTAAAAAACAGGAAAACCTGAAAATTCAGTTTTTAATTCCTGTTTAATTAATGAATACTGGAAATGTTTATCTGTTCTTACTGTTACGATTGGATACATTCAGGTTCATATGCTACACAATTGCTAGCTGCTGGTGGGATTTTACTCTTTCTTAGACATAACTTTCCAGGTTAACAGCAGCAAAATTTGCCTCACAATCCAGATGTTGACTGCAATGTTAAAATCTCTTTAGGTGTCAGAAAGTTTGTGTGACTTCTGTTGTGGCTGTATCTATTTCTCTTACAGTTGCATCCGTGCTCTTCTAGGCATTTTCCAGGTTTCTGTAAGGGATGAAGGAAGGCCACGTTTCAGGGGGAGAACGGCAGGCTGGAGGCTGCCTGAAGGGGAACAACAGAGATATTTTTTTTTTTAATAGAGGCTCTTTGAATCTAAAGAGCCTTTACAATTAATCTAATGTAATGGGACTACTCTTCAAGTAAGTGACTTGAAACCAATGGCACTATGCGAGGGAGAAGATTGCAATTAGGTGTCAGAGACTGGCCACTATTTTTATTTTTAAGACATGAAAATTCACTGTTGGTGGAATACTACCCAGTAAAACTCCAGAGAACTGCGAGCATCACAACTGCCATCCTAGAACTGGCCGGACTGCGAACTAATCCTCAGGCTGTGCTTTACAGAGCCCACAATGAGAGGTGCCTTCCAGCAGGTTATCAGCTCGAGCAAACCAAAGGGGATCTTGAAGGGACAGTGGGATTTTGTGAACCCTTCCTTCTCAAAGGGAGCGATTATTATCTGGCTATTGGTCTGTGAGTGATTTTTTAATTGATTTTGCATTAATTTTCAGGCTCTGATCTTACACCTAGGCTCACAATTGACACTACTTACGTGAAGTCAGTGTGTTACTTTTATCCAGTAAACTTTCTTCATGTGAATAAAATTAATACTTCAAATACTATTCTTGTGGAGTAACAGAAATTGTGGTAAAGCAAATAAAACTAGTTTAAAAACTTATTTATAATAATCATGTTCAAATAATCAAGCTGTACAGTATGAGAGTGAGCTCTGTCAGAAAGTTAGAAAGCATTTTTCTAGAAAATAAGATTATTTTTTAAGTCTGTGGTACCATAAGTTCATATGTTTTGTATGCTTTTTTCACGTTAGACTTTATATACAATTATAAAAAAGGGATGCTGACATGAAAGATTTCTCCAGACAGGTCCTATAATTTTCCTGTATATTTTTAACATTTTCCATGATTCATAAGTTTTCCAAGAAAAGTGTAAAGAGATAATAGTGAAGGGAGAACCTAACTGAACATTCATCTCTCCTCACCTTCAGTTTGGGATGACAATGCTTAGAAAGCCCAAAATTTATCAAGATGCTTAAAAAACAAAGCAGGAATCCTTTAGTTTACATGTTAAATATCACAGAGGTACTGAGAGGCTTAAGCTCAACTTTCCTTTCCAGTTGGGATGATTTTAATGTCACTGATGTAATGTAGCTATAACACTTGTAAAAGCAAATGTTATTCTAGTGCTGCAATTTATAAAATTTCAGACAAAGAGAAATGCAAGTGATAGGCATGACATTGTACAGTTAAAGCCCATGCTCTGACCTCTGATTTAGCTCCCGATTCTTTTGCAGACTCCCCTGATCATTCAGTCTTTTAAAATCTCTGGCTGCCTGAGTAGTTCCTGGGGATGGGGAGAGCACCTGTGACCCCACTATGTCTGCCACAGATCTTAAATTCTGTTCTCAGGAACATTTTTGTATCTCCTTTTTTTTGCCTTTACAAGTTGGCCATCAGGGTCTGAAAATGCAATTGCTCAAGTGCTGCCTCCAGCATGACGCATGTGCCCCTGCTTTCCCCACAAACACCCCAAGATGCTTCTGCGGACTGTGGTTCTCCCCTTTTCCCTCTTGCAGGGCACCAGGTCATGGGCAGCACATCAAGAACCTGTGGTGGGACCAGTCCTTTTTGTGAAGTACCACAGGCAGCAATGTGTCCTCAAAGGCAGAGACTGCCTTTGGTAATTCCCAGTGATGTGAAAGCAGGAGAGAACTCTGGTGAACTTCAGTTGTTTCCTGCTGGTTTGTGTGCTTAAGAACAGAAAAGCATGATTTTTTACACCTAGTCTTAGGGCATACATTGGCCTTGGTTTCACTGTACACACCCAATAGTCTTTAGGTCCCTTTTTTTTAAATGGCAGAAGATGATTTGTAACCAATTGTAAAGACGACAGTAGGTTTATTCTGAATCCTTGGTGGTTTCCCCCTCCCCATTCTTCCCTTGAAAACAATATTGCTATTATTAGAAGGCATTCAAAACAGGGAGATGCTGTCACTGTCCACCAAAGTTTCATTCTCGGTGCTTAGGTAAGTGCTATACCTTTGTCACAGGATAAGGGAAAGGGAACATGGCAGGCCTTGAAGCTATAGATGAAAGGGCTCTAAATAATGGTAATAATAGGTATTTTTAAAAGTCTGTCTTCAAGGGCTGAGTGGGCTCTGTGTGCCCTATTTACGCCTTTTTAATTCTTGAACAATAGCTGTGGGGTTTCTTTGCTGCAGCACACCAGCGAGGTTAAACATTATTTCTGTAACAGCCTTTTGTTTCCAGCTCCCATGGAGAGAGGGGGAAAAAATTGAGATAAAGAAGTGTTATTAAAATTGTGACACACGGCTCTGGGAGTACGTTAAAGATAGAAGGAGCCAGGACGTCAGGAAAGAAATAATGAAATGCAAAAATCACCCAGACTGACAATTGGGAGCCTATGTAGCAGCTTAGCCTGTTGGTCCAAGGCTATTTGTCATAATCAGTGGCACTTTTCTCATTAGCAAAAAGCCATTACCAGTGGACTTTATCAGCAGCTGTGAGTTATCAAGGGGCACACAGCAATCCTAGCGTGTAGTCGTGGGGTTCAGCCGGGGTCCAGCTGCTTTAATAAGCCGCCAACTCTTTCCCCAAGTTCCCAGTCAGGTGTCACTGCCATTCCTGGTGAGGCAGCCGAGTGCGGTCTATTAACTGCCTCCCTCCAGTGCCTTCCCACTCCTCCAGCCCAGGGGGCAAAGCCTCTCCCCCTTCTCCTTGCTTTCCCCTTCCCTCCCAGCCAGCTCAGGGGTCATCAGGGCTATGCCCTCCCTGCTTGCCCAGATCACTCTTTCCGTTCTCCTGCTCTCTCCTTTTCCACATCTCCATGCTAGCTTTGCTTTGCCCACCGCAGCTTGCTCAGTCTCCTTGCATGGACCAAGCAGTTCTTCTCTTTCTTGCTCCTTCTTCTCCATTTTCTTCCCATTGCATACAAAGCCCCATCTGCTCCTTCCTCTTCCATTTCCAGTGCCAACTGCTTGGACGTACCATCCCACCCCTCCACATCAGCAGCACAGGTTGCATTTTGGAGGCATGCCTCCACACCTGCTCCAACCTGCCATGAGTCTGCTGATGCAACACAGTCACTTGGCTGCGTCTCAGCTCTGAGTGAGATTTTTCCTCTCTGCTCCGAGTTCTGTCTGCCCTGTGAGATGGATTGTCCTGTCATACCCTCTTAAAACATATTTAGACATTTCTGTAAGTATTCTCCATGATCTTCTCCAGAGGTCATATCCTGGCTCTGACAGGCCCAATTTGCCCCCGGCTAGGGCAAAAATTTGCCCTGTTCCTGCCCATGCTGTGCCGTCTCCACAGCAGATGGTATTGAGCAGAGATGAACCGGGCATGTCCCTATGGCAGGTCCTGGACTGAGAGCAGTGGTGTGAGCAGTCCCCAGGCTGGGAGAACTGGGGTCAACCACCAGCCAGCCTGGGGGGACTGCCTGAACATACAAGTATCCTGCAGTGGTGCTTGGACGGAGACATCCAGGGAGAGAAAATGGTGTAATCAACAACCTCAGGCAGTATATCCAAAGTGTCCTTTTCTCTCAAGGAGGGAAAACATGCTCTCCGCATCCCACCCTTGTTTTCAAATACAAATAAAATAAACATCTTGCTTCTTAAACTGCTGGTGGGAACCTCCTTTCAATGGGAGGAGAAATCAAAGCAATGTAGTGCCAGCTTATTCGCAGCTTTTTCACCTTTTTCACTGTGGCTGGAGTGCCAAATTTGTCATGTTGTAAGAAAACAGCAAACAGCGGCTCAAGGAACGCACTGGGAGGTAAAAATGTACATTTGTGTACGGGTGGTGGTGCTCAGTGTGTTGCTCCATTGGAGCCTACTGGAGTCATTACAGGTCATGAACTGGAGGATTTGAATGGATCCAAAAGCTAATGAAGTTGGTGACTTCAGGAGTCTTTGACAGAGGTGCTAATTGAGGGAAAATTATAACCTTGCATGGAGCTAAAAGTTATACTTGTACAGACCCCTGCACTTGAAAGAGGTAAGGAAATGTGACATGTCCTTTGTTGATTTAAGGGCATCCCTGTGTTCCACCCTTTGTTTAAATTGGCTTTAAACACACCCTTAACTATATTAATTTAAATTTATGCACAATCAAACCTAAATTATTGATGCTGTCAGAGATGAAAAAACATCTGCAGAGACCATGGGTAGCAGTAATTTCACCTTGCATTGGAATTTGCTATCTAGATACCTGTACCAGAGATGGCTCACCTGCAGAATTGTTGGAGAGGTATTTCCAGGGCGTAGACTGTCAAACCTGTTGTAGGCACCTATAACTGTGCCACAAATTTTCCCGTTGCCTTCCTCGGGCTTTAGCAGGAGCAGGTGAATGAGTTTGGTTTTGACTTAAATTGTATAGACAGCTCCATTCACCCAGATATGTTTTGCCCTGCCTGACACCCACTGTTACCTCTTCTGCATCAACAGAAATAAAGTCTCAGGAAAAATCTTGAACCTCGATTCAAAAAAACACTTTCTCAGCTTTATTAATACCCTTCTATACTTTATAAGTTAAAGTTACTCCATAAAAAAAGTTTTAGTGAGCCAAGGCAATGCCACCATATGTTACTTTAAATATTTGTAAAAAGGAAATTTATAAGAAGGTAGTATTATGACACTTTTTCTTTTTTTTTAAGCAGAACTGTTTGTTATGGTCTGCATTGTGAACCACTATTTCAGATATGCTGTGGAAAAATTGTACTACCATTGTCCTATAGTACAAATGGAAAAGTCTTTCGTTTGTTTTGGAAAAATAATAAAACTATCACCGGAATGATTCTATAACATCTGTTAGACAGAATTATAAGCAAAGAGTTACATTACTGGAGTTATTAAATATTTCAAACAATACCCATTGAACCTGCAACCCATTTTATTCTCTCCCCATGCCTGTTTCTCCATCTCTATTTTTGAAGATTAATAGCATTCTCAATAAAGTAGAAAAGCAGCTCACCTTTTGCTTGGACTCAAGCACAGCAATCACTAATAAGTTTGTTATAATTTTGTATAGACAGCTTGTGCAAAACAACGTTTAACTTGGATAAGTGTAAATGGAGAACGATAATCCTAGATATCACTAGAAAATAAGATGAAAGGGTCTGAGCTATGGCAATGCTAAAAACAAAAAGGTTTAGAAATATTAGTGGAACACAAACAGGAAGGAGTACATTACAGAAAGCTGCAGAAAATACAAAACTCTACTTCTTATATTAGGAAAAGTATTTCAGAGAAACAGCAATACTCAGCTCTGCTCCCAAGTCAGTAATTAACTTTGTGAACTTAATTAACTTAAACCTGCATTTAAGTTTTTGCTGCTTTGGATCCTCACAATACTCACCAGAAGTGAGCATCCACTGCTGTTCTGATGTTGATTCTCTGAGAGCAGAGCTATATCAGCAGGTCAGCAGCACAGTGTCCATCCAGATGTACTGCAGACATTGCAATGCTTTGCCCACATAGGGCATAAATAAGTGGTAGCCTCTGTATGAAGCTAAGGGATGTCAATTAAAGAGGCCTGTGTTAATTAGGTGTGGCTATAGATAGCTTGGTTTCAGCTGTGGGAGAAATAGAGTTACATAACAAACTCTGTATTAAAAAGTGCATCAGGACGGATCTCAAGAATGAATTGTCCTGCTGCCAAAGGCAGTCTATAATCCTAAAAGTACAGTGCAAATTAAGACAGAGTTTAGATTTGGTAATTTAGCCTGTCTCCAGAGAAGGCACTGGTATATACAGCCTTGTGCCAGCTGCAGACGAGGCTACAGAATCCTACAGTTCCCTTTATGCAAGACAAACACTAATGTAAAAATTCTCCCAGCTCTTATGGAAAGATGTTGGTCAGTGAAGCTGCTTTTTTGGAAGTGCTGAAGCATCTGAAGGCACTGTGTATGTGTGTGTGTGTGCATGCTGCAAGCATCTTTAAGCTGCAATGTTACTTTTGAAAGACAAGTATTTGTGGGTAAACCTGCTCTTTGTAATTTATTCTGCACATCTTGAATACTGAGAAATTTTGAGAGGCTTAGCTTTCCTGACAGAGCTGAAGCCGTATGAGATCCCTGTTTATAAGAATGACTGAGTGATGCAGAGAGTTTAAGTGACAGTTCATTCTCTTTTAAGCCTTCCCTCAGCCAGTCTCAATTTGCAGAAGGAGATGGAAGGGGAAACAAGGAATGAAGTACTGTATAAAGACAAAAATCACAGAATGTGAGATGGAAAAGACCCATTAGACCACCTAGTCCATAGAATTCCAGGAAGAGGAGGTACTGTAGGGTGAACTGTCAGCAGATTCTCAGGAGTGAAGATGACAACTGGATCAAGAATCACTAATGGAGAAGAAAGTGATGATGGAACACGACAAAGTCCACGTGTAATAGGAGCCTGTCCCTCCTTAGTGTTAGTCTCACCTTTCTCTGCCTGCCTATGCCACATCAGAAAGCTGGAAGTACCAGGAAGAAGAGATGACCACACACAGTTCATAGAAAAATGATCCCAGTAACTTTTGTTAATGTTTGTATAGTAGTTCTGCCTATTTTTGTTAAAAGTATTGCAAAACAACTTCCCTTTGGCAGTCTTCATGGACATCAGTGCTTAGAACCTAGTCAGATTCTCTTCCAAGTAACTTTTCTCTGAGCCCTATATTCTTGCCCTTGACTTCAGAAAGTATCTCTTTTTAGATATTGAAAGAAGATCAACTATAAAATGAGAATGTTAAGGAGGGAAAAAACAGTAATACACTTCCAACCACTTGACATGATCTATAGTTAAGCTTATGTTGAATTCTCTGGGATAGCAATGTAAAATTTGTCTCTGATGCCCCCTTTCTACTTTCTTCTCATCAGCTGCATCTCCGAATTTTCCATATTTAGATTCATTTCCATGAAGTCTGTATGTCACTGCTTGTCCATGGTTTTGTCACAGTTTTTGGACAATCTTGACTGAACAGATAAGGTCACAGAAATTTCTAACTGGCTTTGTGAAAGCAGGCAGTCGGGAAGGGAGTCACCCTCTGTGGGAGAGGGTTATCCCTCAGACTTCAGATGGACTCAGGAGATCTACTGAAGAGCCTGTTTCATGAGTCCCGTGGAAATCAGTGTTGAATTTTATGTCTAAACTCATCTTGCAGCATCATGTAAAAGCTTTCGTGACCTCTGCAAGTCTTAAATATGATGAGTTTTACCATACTTTCTGTCCTAAGATCTCTGAAAACGCCAGGTTATTTTCAAACTTGTATTCCTGTTCAGATTTGAATCATCAGAAAAGTACCTCTAAATAAGCAGAAAATGGCTAATATTTCAAAACTTTTTGCCTTATCTTAAAGCAATTGGCCCAATCCTTAGTCATGCAAGCTGCGTGCTTGCCACTGCTGCCCATGGGTGTGCCTATGAGAAATGGCTGCAGCCCTAGCATTTATTACTGTGCCTTGATATGCTCAGGTTTACTTCTTTATTTTCCTCAGGATTTAAAAACCTTGGGGAAAAAATCATGAAACTGCTTAATCAGTGGTGAGTGAGCAAATGCAGCCTCGTGTAAGAAGCAGAAGCACCCGCACGGTGCAGCAGGGTGCAACAAACTCATTACGACATGTTAAACCCCGTCTCTTGCTAGAGGATGCAAGGAGACTTCAGCAACTTGCAGTTCAGGACCACAAGAAAATAGATAAGCTTTGAACCATTCCCTGAAGGTTAATGGGGTTGGGCCCTGACAGCCCAGTGGGGAATGCCAGAATAAAACCCGTTTCACTGAAAATCCCCCACCGCTGCCTGCAGGCAATCAAACACAGGACGTGGCAGCATCAGCACGTGCTCCCATCTCCCATCATGTCACAACAGTATGCTGAAAGAAGTTGTTTTATAGGTACAGAGACATTAAATTACTATAAATGCCTTGCCCTTGCCAATGACTGTGCAGGGGGTTGGCCAGACACAACTGGCCTGAGGGAGATGATGCGGCACATGCTGCAGGCAGGACCACGGCTGCCCTTGTAGCATTATACATGCATATACGAGTTTGAAGCTCTTGCAAGCAAACAGCCTCCATCCCTTGAATAACTTAAATTCTGCCTCAGAACAGTACAGTCAGTTGGAGCGAAGGAGATGCCAGCCTGAGCCCGATGAACACCAGCACCCAGTGATGGCTGAGATCAGCTGCTTGCAGGGAGGACTGGGAGCTCTGCAGGAGACCAGTTTTTGTTAGGATAGTGTGGGAAAGGATAAGCCTTATCCTAACCCTTCACAATTACAATTGTTTTCAATCCTGAAATATTCAGTCCAACATACCTTCCTATTTTTGATTCTCTCACTCCAGCTGTACTCTGAATGCTTTTTATTAGCAATGCAAAACTAACATTGCATAAAGCTGATTTAAAAGAAATTTTGTGTGGCCATAAGCACTGTTGTCTTTACTGCAGAAAAAAAAAAAAAAAAAAAAGAAAAATATAAGCCTGTCTTCTTGCTAGGCAGTGAGATAGCACTCAGAGACACACAACTTATGGTAAATAAAAAAGTATGTGGGAAGAAATAGCAAAGGAAGTTTCTCAAAATGACTACTAGAACCTTACCCCATTGAAGCTGAGAGGAATCTGTCAATAGATGTCCATGCATTTCAGACAGGCTCTATGAGACCAGTTAAATGTTTCATTAAAGTTCCCGTGTTAAATGGTTTAATTATTTCACTTCTGTTCATGAGGAATTTGAGAGTCTGACAGAAATGAAGCAAACAAATTCAAAAGGCAAGGCTGAATCTAAATGATTATTTTCCTTTCCAAATGGAGCTGACGTTTCAAATGCAAAAAAAAAATAAAAATAATGGAAATAAAGCCTGTGGCTATGGCAGGGTTAATAGTAAAGACTGTTTTTTCTTTTTTTTTTCGTTTGAAATGGCTCCATGGTTCGAGAATGACTCTTTGCTTCCCCTCTTAATCTGTATTTTACGAGTGAGAAGCTTTGCATTATGCAAATCGTTAGATAGGAACAGGTGACATTTCAGCAAAGAACATGATCAGCGGCCCGGGCCTGGATTGGGCTGCTGATTTATACATTAGTATTTGTCACAAGGATTGCAAGTACTTCACTCTACATTCTGCAATTTGCTTTTCTATTTTTTCTCCCCACAATCCTTAAGGTGGAAACTTCATCAAAGTGTTTAAAACACACTGGGTGGACCAAAGGGAGCTGCTTTTGTTCTGGCACCTGGGGTGACGCAGCACAGCCTTGTTTTGGTGGCTGTTTGCTGCTGTTCATTACCAATGGGTGGTTTAGGCTTGCTGCAGCTTCAGACCAAGCAGAGCACATCTGCACAACTCCAGAGCCAGATCCTCTGCAGCAGTGGCGAGCCCCCTGGTCGTCCCTTGGCCTTACTGCACAAGGACCATCCTCAGAGGGACGGCTTGGACTTTTATTTAAACTTTGTGAACCACATAAATAACAGGCAACTTCAAAGTGAAAAATGTGCCACAATGCAACTGTTTATAGTCCATTTTTATTTTTCCCCCTTCTGGACCTTCTCTAATGGCAGGCAGGCTCAATACAGATTGATTTGTATGCCACAAGGTACGTTTTGGACCGTAAATTATTTCTGCAAAAACTATGGGAAAAAAGAAAAGGATTTAATGCCATTGAATTTAACATCAGAAACAGTTGTTTTTCTTCCTTTTATCTTCTAGTACTCTGAAGCATTTTGGTTTTTTACTTTTATAGTGGCTTTGCTCCTCCCCTGCTAAAACATTAAATGTTGACAATAGCTTAGCTCAGGGAACAGGAGAGGTTAATGAATGATCAGAATGTCATTCAAAAGGAAGTTAAACAATGCAGTTCACAGCAGTCTGCCCATGCTCCTCAGCATGGACAGGAGAAACACGTTTGGTGTGAAGGACATGGTGGTTGTGTGCTGTCCATCAGCCCTGCCTTGTGTGGCAGGCACAACAACATGGCAGTTGCGAACACTGTATTTGCCAAATGCAGAATGGCAATGAATTTACCCAATGCAGATTGCTTACACGGCTTCACAAGAGTCTCTAATACAAATATAATCTCTTGGTCTTCTTTGAAGCTGCCTTGCTCCCAAAGACACCAGGACAGGGCTGTACCTGCTCTATGGCACAGCCCTCACTCTAACACTCCGGGGACATGAGCTCACAGGACTGTGATGGAGGCGACACAAGTAACACATTTGATGTAAATTGGGGGAAAGGGGGAAGGCAGAGGCATCTTGTTCCCCATTTGGTGATTCTGGTGGTGTCTGCTTCTCCTTGTCACTGCCTGTGCCCATCCCAGGCAGGGATCCTTGACTGTGCATCCCTTATTGTGATATTTCTTTTTGTTCTCAGCACTCAGCCAAGGCTCTCCGGATGGCCTCTCCAGGGTTAATAAAGGAATGACTGGGCTGTGGGAATCTTTGGTCCAATGTACATACAAAGGCTGCACTGTCTTGTGTCCCTGAACTGGGTGGAGGCCAGGCAACACGAGCTGCTATGGCTTCTCATCACTCCAAATCTAAGATAACGCTTGGGCTACAACAACCTCGATTTTCTTAAGGCTTTTCCTAAGGGCCATGCTACTTAAGAAGCTGGTGTATGTCTTTCCCCTCTTCTTTCTTAGTCTGATGTTTTGGCTATTTCTTTGATGAATACAAGCGCAAAAACAATTCTTCTCACTAATGCTTTAGGTCCTGCACATCTTACATCTGTTATAAAGGAAGCATATTAGGCCACCTGAACAAGTTTGAGTTACATATTGCCGTATGCTTATGGTAATATGTTTATTATGTTCTATTATTAATAGAACATATAATTTATATTAACAAATAATAATAAATAAATAAATAAATATTAATATTAATGGTTCTTTTGAGTTAAACTTGAATGAGAAGCTGTTTTCATAGGTTCAGAAAGATTTATATTAACTCATAATGCCGCATTTTCTCATTTCTTCTGTTTTCATCCCTATGGAGTGTAAAATGACATACAAATAACTATTCCCAGATGGCCTTCTTTTCATAAGCCTCTCAGGTATGCTGACAATTCACTGTCCATGAAAGCTATGTTTCCCTGACCTTTGAGTACACTTCTGTTTAAAAATTACTCCTTTTAAGACTGGTGTAGACAAACAGCAGCATTAATCCAGTATAGCATTCAGCATATGGCATATACCTACCTGCAATAATGGTCACTAATCCTTCAATGTGATATTTTATTTTGAGCACCTTGCTTTTTAGCTGGAGTAATGGCTTAGGTTCCTTCTTAATGTGTTTCCTTATCTCCTTAAGGTAAATTTAGCAAAGATAAGAATGTTCTTCTGAGAATGGCACCAGCCTATAATTCATTCATGTCAGAAATCATTACCATTTCTTAATGTCATCCCAATTTAGCTTTATTTCAATCCTGATGTTCTCAGCTGTGGTCATGGCAATACTTTTGACCTAAAGCCTGTGCTATAGGTGATTTTCCCAGTGCTGTGTGTGTGTGTGGCCAGCTGTGTGAAGGCTTCTGGTTCTGGGAGCAGGAGGAGGTGCTGCTGGCCATCCTGAATATGCTCCAGGTGTATGGCACTGCTGTGCCTGGTGTAAGTCTGTAGGGGAATGAAGACAGTGGGTTGATTGACATTGATAATATGCAGCTGTGGCCTTGCTTTGACGATGTGCAGCTGTAGCTCATCCCCACAAAGTGGTTAAATAGCTCTGAGGAGGATGGAAGAAGGAGGGGTCTGGAGAAGGAAAACTCCAATGTAGCTAGGATAAGGAGGCAGTGTGGCCTGGCCTCTGGAAGATGGAGAGACAGCATAGGCAGTAGGGTCTGGCCAACGGTAAAGCCTTTTTTGCTCCTTACTAGCTTGTTTGTGCTGAGAAATAAGTCTGGAAAGGTGACTAGTGCAGTCTCCTGTGCCAAGATGCACCACTTAAGTAGCACTTGCTGTGGGCATTGGTCTAAAAGTTTGTGAACTTATGCCAAGTACCTAGCCACTACCTACTAAAGCTGTGAAATGATTTACTGATGGCAATTAACACAGTCAGCAGTAGCAGACACAGAATAAACCAATCCCATAGCGCTGGCACAAATCACATTGTGAATGAATATGATCATTTTTACAGCAATGCTTTATATCAGATACGTTTTTGATTGCCATATGGAATACTTACTAAGTTTCCCCAGGCTTCATATTCAACTGCATTTCCAGGACTGGGTGTCTTACTCATATTGCACTAACTTCCTTTGCTGTGTTATTCATTTATCATCTTTTTGTTCATATTTTGTGCTACTGTAACACAAACCATACAAAATCTTCATGGCATTTCTTGAAGACTGGTTAATTTGTCTCCATGCCAATGAGATAATTATGATTATCCTCGTTTTACAGGATGGGAAGCTGAGGAAGAGGTATGACAAAATGCTTTGTCTGGAAGAAAGATGCCCACATGCATGCAAAGTTATCATTCACTGTTTTGTATCTCTTCCTGTAATTATATTCTAAACCATTTGTATACCAAACAGTTTGCTGAGGCCAGAAGATGTGTGCGTGTGTGTTTGTCTGGGAGGAATCCAATCCAGGTGTGAACAGCAGGTCACCCACATGTGTCTTCACAGAAAAACCAGCATTATAAGTCATATAATATTTGTTGGTTCATTGGTAATAATACCCTAATACCAAAACTGTTGCGTATAGAGATGATGCTGATTTTATAGTCATTTTCTCAATTAAATTCAAATGGAAATAAACAAGAAAGAGACAATAAATTATGTATTATTAAACTTCAGGCACTGAGATGCAGATCAAATTGTCTTGCAGACAGAACCACAACCTCATCCCAGTTCTCCAGCCTCTTGCTATAACTATAGCAGGGAGTCTTCCTTGGTTTCTCACTAAAAGGCATTGGCAGCTCAAGCATTTTTGGTATCTGTGGATTTTTAAACAGGTAAACTACATATCTTCATTCTATTTGTGTTCTTTCACGTGAATAAAAGTAAGGCCAGGTTAAGCAAGAACTGTTTCACTAGTGTAAATTTAATTTCGGTGGTTGTCCCTAGTATGGCATTCTTTTGAAGAGCTCTTTTAATTCACTTCCTGATTGCCTAAGAAAAGATAGATTTTACGTGCTAAGGAACATTAAGATGTGCATTGCAAGGTGCAGTGACCCATTTGATAGGTGTTTTTTTTCTTGATAGGTTCTTCTACACTGGCATATACTTGTAATGCAGCTGCTACCACAGTCTGTAAGGACATGTATCTTGCCATCGCCTTGCCTCTGGTCAGCACTGTCAACTGGGTTGGAGACAAGAGTCATCTATCCCCAGTCGTTTAAGAGCACAGGGGAGTTGTCTTTTCACGGATGAATACAAGAAAATTGTTTATGACTGTTACCTACAGGATATTGGTAATACAAGGCAGAATGAATAGAGGTTGTCGTTTGTCAGTCTTAATCTGGGGTGTTATATGGTGGAGGGTAGTGTCTGTCTATTTGGGGTTGTATTGTCTGTGCAAAGGAACGATGTTGACCTAATTAAAATCATCCATTGCTATCTCAAAACTGTGGATTTTTTATTGTCTTAAACCAAAATAAAAGATAGACCAGATTGGTACTTTTTTTTCTCAGAAAACCTATGAACTGTAAAAAATAGGTAGTAACTTTGGTCCAAATACCAAACTTGTGACAGACCTTGAAATAAGGAGAAAACAGGAGATGGCTAATGACAAAGACCTGTTGGTCTCCTTGAATTCATTCAGTGATGAGGGAGCTTAGCACTTCTGAGACTGAGTAAGAACTCCATGTGGGTGGTGTTCTATCATTGATTTTCTATTCACCTGTCTGTTAATATATATGATCTGTATTGTAGGGTGAATAATTGCTTCTGGATGCTTCATTTGGATTGTATTATACTTTTTTCAGCCTTGGAATTCTTGAGATTCCATAAAAGTTTTCGTTTCTTCCAATGATATTTATTTGAAAATATTTTTAACAGAATTTTGGGATTTGGCTTATTCACTGAAAGGGGTATAGAAACATAATCTCAATTCCTGCTTGGGTTTGGGGCCTGCTTAGTTCTGTAGTTCTCCTGAAATGTTGAAGTTCCCTGATAATCCACACATAATTCTCCATATTTAATTCTAAAATGAGAAAAATAGTGCTAAATAAAAGACGTTTTGGTCAGTGGCTATTAACTTAAAGGCAGCACATTCAGAGTGATCCTACTTCACTGCTTTTATAGTACCTGCCTACTTAAAACTGTTTTATGTTGGCAAAAACTTCATTGCTTACTGTACATTCATGTGAAGACTGCATGACAGAGAACTGAAAACAGGGGACATCAAAAAAATCTCTTGAATACATAGATAGTTGGTTGTCCTTTTAAGTCAAGGTATACCCTGCTGCATTATATCACAACAGAGAACATTATCAGGAATCAAAGCCATTTTAGAGAACTGGAGAAGACAGCAAATGTTGGTTTCCATTGAGACTACCTTAATATTCCAGTGCATGACAAAAATGATAAAATATAACTTGATCGAAAAAAACCACTGACCTGGTATGATTTGCCCATTTTGATCATACAGGAGTATGTTCACTACCATGATGTCAACTGAGTTAGTTGGGCTTATACTTTGAGATAAAATGTTGGCTAATATATGAATGAGAATTTTATATATAACTTACAATTACAGATGCAAGAAATTACATATATAGCCAGATCATCATAGGGGGTGGTTATTATCTCTTTACTTCCCTACAGAAGTATGTATTAACCAACTGCTTCCTTAGCATGCTGGATATATTTTTGTCCAAGCAGTTGGGCTACTTCATCATAATAAAACAAAGGAAGGATAAAAATCCAGTTCCCTGTTGCTTGTGTTGGTTTAAACAGATATGAAACAAGCTTTTGATATTGGCTGAAGTGAATGTGAATAACTGCATAGTATCAGCTACTGAGTAGTCTTGTAGAGGACTGGAAGATTTGCAGAATCCTATGGGGTCTCCACGTGCAGAGCGAGCCATGGGCTGGGTCATGGGTACCGTATGAAGAAAATCTAACAGAAAGTGAAGAGTGGTCTTTCAGCAAGGATTAGAATAAAAAAAAATTCAGTGAGACTCCAATTTTGGTGCTTTTAGGCCCACTCATAGTCCAGAGGAACAGTAAATTACATAAATGTGCTAAGTACACAAATACCTTTGCCTTGGAACAGGACAGAACTGATTTTTGTATGCTTTGAAATTGGCATCTGGAACAAAAAATTGGCCCCCAACCCCTTCAGCCCTTTAAAATTAATCCCAGCAGCATGATGGAGTCAGATCTCCTAAAAAATCTGTCCCTCGGAAGATTTTTCCTTTGTTTTGCTAGTCAAAAATCCACAGATACTTTGGGTATGATTAATGCAACCATTTGCAACCATCTGGATGCTGCTCCTAATCCCCAGCTCACAGGTTTATCTGTGAGAGGTCTTTCCTTCAACGACAGCGGAACAGAGCATCCCAAGGTAGAAACGTTGTGCTTGGGCCTTCAGCTGAGCAACGGGGTTGAGTCCCACGAGTCTCAAACTACAGAATGGAAATACATGTCTCCTGTACTCCCATTTTCCTAGCAATCACAGCCTCTGCAGCGGTGACAGATAGCATGGCTCAGGTTCCGTTCCTTCCATAACTTTGTTGTAATCTGCTGCTAGAATGAAAAATAGCAAGACTTGTGCTGCTGGAAAGACGTGTGCCCCCCAACCCCAGCCTGAGATGTTAGAAAAGGAAGCATGACAGTCTTTATTTATCAAGGTCTCGGCTTTCCAGTGGACTTCCCCAGTTTGGTCCAAGTTTCTGCCCCTTTCCAATTTGCCTATAATACATTTTACCTGGCCTTTATCTGATAGTATTTCTATGAGACCTTCTATGGGAAAGGACTTTGCAAGCTATAGACAGGTAACACTGGTCCTTCTGCAGGCTGAAGGGAAGGTGGGAGAAAGGCTGTGTGCACAGCAGGACTGTGAGGCACGTGGAAAGCCTGAAGACAAGCAGAGCAGGGAAACTTTGCCACAAAACTTCTAAAACTTGGGTAGGTCAGGCAAGGCTTGGTTTGTAAGGGGTTGCCCAAACATCCCTCAGAACAACAGCAAACTAAGTGGTGATTTGAGAGTGAGTGTTTAAAGCCAAGGTTCCAGGAGTGTTGATAATCCTAACGTGACCTCAAATCACAGAATGATAAATTAATTATTGCCCTAGAAAGTAAGGAGTTACAATACTGACATGGAATATTTTGCCTTTGCAGGTGTCGCTGAAGATGCATTTTATAGCAGAAGTTCTTGTAGCTCAGGAATTGTTATACAGATTCCACCTTAAATGGATTTTATCAGACTGTGCACTGGTAAGCTCATGCTAATATTGGCTCCAATAAAGAACAAATCAGTGCCCAACTCGACTCGTCTTATCGCACAGTCAGAACTGATGGCTGAAGAAGTCATAAAGATCCCATTTAATCTCTCGCCTATCTATCACTGTGAATGTCTTTATCCTCTTTGTGCAGTGGTAATATCTGCTCATTATGAAAGCAAAATAGATCTGGCATGAATAAAAGCGGAATGAAGTGCTCACTTTGATTTTGACAGCATGATCAGTGGAAGCAGTAATCTGTGAGAATCAAAAGGGCTAAATTATTCCATAACAGTAATTTGAGGGAACAGCTCAGAGCATACACATCTGCTTTCATATATTGTGACGTGCACTGATAAAACATCCTTCCCAATTTACTCTCTCTGTGCTTGACTAATCTGCAACAGCTCTCACAATGTCTAATCATGCCATCAGAAAGGAGAAGAAGTTCAATTGAGACTCAAATGAAAGAAGATTGGAAAACTATCCTCAATTGAAATTACATTTGTAAATGAGCCATAGTTTTTCTGTTCAGAGTGCGTTATGGTAAATCTGCCTGAAGAAGTAGTTATGCTGAAGAACAGCAACATGTATCTAGATTGTATTTATTCCATTACTGCTCAAGTAAAATTATGGCAGCTTGGAAACCCTGGGGCATGTTTTCAAAACCGATATGCCAAATTCATAGTCAGATTCCTATGGTATAATGATAGCATCTTTGGCCAGCTGAAAGATTCCCAATACACATAAATTACACAGCCAGGTTACAATTGTAGAGTTTTTTTTTTTTTATTTTAAAACATTTGTGTTGTGGGAGATTTCTTCCTTTATTTGCAGGCTTGGCCACCGCCATACTTCCCTTACTTTCTTCCTTTGTTCCTGGTATTTTTTGGAGCCAGACCTCTAATAGACTGGAAACACAAAAACTAAGGTCCCTTTGAAGGTGATACAGGGATGTATCCTGCTGATGCTGGTGGAGAGAACCATAACCTTAAGCATGTGTGGGCTGGGGTAAATATACACTACCCAGACTGAAAGTGAGACGGTCAGGTTAAAGCCCCTGTAATGGGTATTCACATTCTGATTGTTGACATGCTTTTTAACACACAGTCAAAATCTTTTCTTCCTAACGCTTTTGGACCTTGTTTCTGATCTTTGCTACTTCAAGTCTATCCTGTGGCACTCTCACCTTTGAAGACATATTGTCACCTCTTCTGGGATCTTACTGCAAGAAGTGTTATCCTTCCCTTAAAGCATCTGCTCCCGGAGCCATATGATTTTGTCAGCCAAGGTATCTCTCTTTCATTTTGTTTGGATTCACAAATTACTGAATTTCTTAAAGCTGGCAGTACTGGGTAAAAACCTGCTGGGAAGTTCAGTAATGAGCCTCTCTCATATGACCATTTTCCTGGTACAGCCAAAGATATGGTGATTGCCTCCTTTGTAGACCTGTCATCGGGTTCACTGATGCAGTTCCCTGTGTTATGTATTTCTGCGATGAGGATGTACGTATATATCTGAAAGGGCACAGGTAAGCAAATGATACTGCTGTCGACTGCTGCTATTCCTTGCTGTTCTGTTACATGCTTTGGAAAATTTGAAAATATTAACCAAAAGTATATATTCATCCTAGGAAACCATGGCTGGACACCATTCTGCAAATATTTAGGTCTTGGTGAAAGCTATGGTAGTCTTACTTGCATTAGGCAAACACGGGTGGGTGAGCAGCTCTTACTGTGGCTGCTAGAGCAGTGTTACCTTAGCAAAATAATTCAATGAATATTCAGTCCTCTTTTTAATCATCTTTTGCATGTTAATCATCATTTAGTGTGTTTTCTGCAAACACTTGAGTTCATATCTACAGCTAACTTGACCGTTACAAGCCTTACTGGTCAGGATTTTTTTTCAATCTGCTCAACAGAAAGTTACGTGTCTGCAAAACTGAAGTAAGTGGTAGGAGAGTTTTGAGTTTACTAAGACTTTTTTTCCATTGAAAAAAGTCATATCAAAATAGTTATTTTGCATAATTTAATTAGATTTTGAGCTGAATTGAAATATTTTCTTTGGACATGTCTTTGTACAGGAGATGTAAGATCTTATTTCAGCTTTTTCTTGTTCCCATTCCTACTATTGGCTTTGTGATACATCCCATGATAAGATATAATATCCTTTCACCTTAAACCTCTGCATTGGGATAGATGCATCAGGATAGACCTGTGACTGTAGCAAATGTTGGAGAATGTGATTGAGTGAAAGCATATGTGAGACATCCAAAGAACTTTTCCGGTGACTTACCTCTTGTCATTTGTTGATTCTCATACGTTCGCTACATCTACTATTAGACTCCCAGCCTTTGGACAGGGATCTGAATTTTTTATTGGCCAAAATATCTAGCAAACTTTTGCATGCTGACTAAACATTATGGCCTGCAATTTTGGCATAAGAAAAAACATGAGTTGAAATTGATTTTCAGGTGTGCACATTTGACTATTTATGTGAACAGATATGTTATCATGTGGCAAAAAAAACCCAACATGTAGCTCACACCAGCTATCCAATCACTACTTAGCAATAAGTTTTGATGAATAAAGAAATAAAGGCTCTCCTAGAATTTTGTATAAACTATGGAATTATACAATTTTTTGAATAATAAAAACAACTGACTGATTGACTGCTGCTCTACTTCGGGATATTCTGGCTTTAGTAATTTTTTCAATGAATTTGGGGGGGTAAATTTTTGACAATCTATGTGAAATATAAAATAGCATATGAATAAGCATTATAGATATTTTTATTCACTGAAATCTAGAAAATAATAGAACCATAGAATGGATTGGCTTAGAAGGGACCTTCAAAATACCTAGTTCCAACCCCCCTGCCATGGGCAGGGACACCTTCCACTAGACCAGGTTGCTCCAAACCCCATCCAGCCTGGCCTTGAACACTGACAGGGAGGGAGCATCCACAGCTTCTCTGGGCAACCTGTGCAGTGTCTCACCACCCTCACAGTAAAGAATTTCTTCATATTATCTAATTTAAATCTACTCTTTCAGTTTAAATGCTACTAAAATACTACTTCATGTTTTAAAGTCAAGGAAATTAGATCAGTGTAGAAGTTTTTCTACCTTAATCTGCAATAAAAGGCTGTTTTTAAGGTTCCATGGTAAGGACAGTTGTGTCAATGCACTATTTCAGAGTATAATTGGCCATGCAACAGCCAATACTCTCAGTGTAAGTAATTTGCCTTTCAGGCTGGTATATTATGTGACAAAAGTTATGCATAATTAACATTGATTCCCCACACCCAACTTTGCCCATATGATTAGCCATATTAAGTTCAGTAGAAGTAATTACACCCTCATTTAGATTTGTGCCTAAGCATTTCCAGGATCAGAACCTAAAATGCCAAGATCTTTGAGGAAAGGTCACATCTTTTTGCTTGTTTCTGTTCCAGCCCTAACATATTTGAAAAAAAAAAGAAGAAGATATGATTTTAATCTCTATGCGTAAATTCTCCAAGTTGTCAACATCTCTGTTTCTGGTCTGGTTCCAAATGTAATTTTCTATTGCCCGTTCACATGCAAGGTATTCCAAAGTGATGTGTATATCAAGAGTTAGCTTAGCACATTGTTTTTCTCTGCCAAAGACCCACAAAGAGACTTTAGGGATAAATGAGCCTGTTATGGTGATTAACAGTACAGTGTTGCATAGCAGACAACTGACTACAAACTGCTTTAGTTACAGTACTCATGTTTGTTCCTAATTTCCTCTGTGGAGTGTCAGATTCAGGGATGAAGTGGTGGACTAAACAGGTTTATGGCTATTGCCTGGGAGAAGAAGGAAAGGAAACATATGCTGATAAAACCCTGGCTACCTCTCCTGTCAGTGTTACCATTTAACTTCAAAACATTTTAGACTCTCAGCCTCCCTTCCTGGCTGATGAGGTCTCCTGATCTCACTGCTAGAAACTGTCTTTCTCTGCTTGTTTGGCTATCACCCTCTCACAACAGACCCCTGCAGCGTTTTCAACATCGCTCTGGCAACAGCTGGCAGCCATAGGCTTTTTGAAAATCACCAGAATGCTGCTGTGCTCTTTTCCTCCCTTGGACACCATCACAGATAAGACAAAATGTGATTCTGATGATCACTGCAGTGTGCTTATTTGCATTACAGCACCCAGCCACTAACTGTCTCAGTGCTGTACACTACTGCAGGCGGAGAGCAGACAGGGGTAATAAATGGCACCTGCAGCACAAACTTAAAAGTATATAGAAACCTACATGTCTGTGTTTGTGTTCTGTACTTTTCTTAAATGCCTCCCACTGATTCTGTCTACTTGCTTGCAAGACACGCTTAGTATAACTGAGGGGCTTCTGACTTGCTCTTTCTCAGATAACCATAAGTATACATTTTTGTGTTAGCACATAGACCTTGTCAAAAATAATGATTGCTTTAAGAGACAAAGCTACTGACATTTCATGGTGGCAGTGAACATGTGTCAGAAGATATTTTGCACCAAAACAGTTTGTAGTTTTCCTTCAACAAGCCTGAGGAGCATGAGATTGTCAATGTCACTACTCTTTTTCCAGTTTTTATGAAAACAAAAAACAAAACAAAACAAAAAAACCATAATGGTATTTTTTCATTTTTGTGTCAGCTGCAGCTGAGTTCGGACCATTTCCACATCTATAATGCAAGTATACTCCAGCCGCTGAAGGTCTGCAGGCTGAGGGTTGAATGTCTGTGGACGTGCAGGAAAGAAGTGGGCAATCTCAGAGGTTTGCTGGGAGTGGGTTCCCACAGTGGTTTTGTCCTTGGCTGCTTAGCACGTGGGCCCAGACAGCCAATGCGCCAGGTAGGGAATGATCTACCTCAGCGGGCAGCCCACAGGAATGGCTGAGCATGCTGGCGTATCCACGTAGAGGTTTTGCATGCACACGGCT
>JAVJGJ010000001.1:45786396-45791396 GCA_035590215.1 Microhierax caerulescens
GTAAGGAAGGAAGGAAGGAAGGAAGGAAGGAAGGAAGGAAGGAAGGAAGGAAGGAAGGAAGGAAGGAAGGAAGAGGGTTGATGGTAGTGTTTGCCGATGAACCAAAACTAGGGGCTAGCTGTAGTCTGGAGGAGGATCAGAGAGTAGCATAGAGAAAGAACCTGGTAACTTCTGGACTGGAGGTAACAGTGAAATTGTACTAAACACAAGTTCATGGCCAGGGACTGGAAATAAAGATGCCAATACAGTCCAGGAATGGCTGAGAAGTAAAATGAGGCTGTGGCACTGGCTGGTCACAGCTGACTGTGATGCAGCTCTCAAAAAATAAACTTTGTAGAATTAGCAGGAAGAAAGCCTTCCAATAGACAAAAAGGAGGGTAAGTAAAGTTCTGGATACTGATGTAAGTCTGTTAGTATAAACGCCTTGGTGGGAGATGAAGCTGAAGAGGCACTGTGGCACGTGAATGTATTTGGGTGGAAACCTAGGCTATAGAATGTATATAGAACGTATATAATCCAAAACCTAGGCTTTGGAGTGGTCTACAAGCAGAACAAAGGCAAAAACCCCCACCCAACCAACAGTAAAAAAGGTTTTAATAATTCTTGATGACTGAGAAACACCATTGTTGCCTGTGAAATCAGACATCTCCAGTCCACGACCCTGGAGATCTCTTCCACTTAGACTGCAAACAAGTGCAGTGGCTGCCTGTTTGTGCTATGTGCCCCATCCCTGGCCATGGCTTGGAGTAGTCACAAAAATACTGATGGAATCATTGAGGCACAGCATTGCCCCAGTGCCTGGGCCCTTTTAACAGTGCCCACGAGGCAGAGAAAGTATGTGTGGGAGGGGAAAAAAAGAGACCTAAGTGGAGGTAGCATGGCAGTGAACAGGAAGGCATGCTGACCCAACAGCCTTTTATTCAGATTTCTTGTTGGGTTTTCATTTATTATAAAAACAATCTGACCAACCATGAAACAGAGCTATGAAATGAAGTGATAAAACCATTTCTTCTCCCTGCACTGCTCAGCTTACATTTTACATTATCTCTTTGCCTCTCTCCTTTCCATTTCTCTTCTGGAAAGATACAAAGGGGGAAAAAAAAAAAAGAAGAAAGAAGAAACCATGTTATATGATGAAACCTCAAGAGAAGGAGATTCTTACAGAAGGCATGAAAAATTCTGTAGGTGCTTGACATTAAGCTAGTTAAATACTAGCAGTAGATAAAGGTGTTGCAGCCTGTTACTAATGGATCAAATCCTGGCTGACCTATACATCAGAAAAAGTAGTTGTAAATGGGTAGTTTTGTACAGGAAAACTATTCAAGAGAGAGGGTTTCCAGGCTATTCAATATATTTACATTTATTGCTAAGAAAATAGCCACATTTTATGCCACTTTTTTAAAAGAACAATGGAAAAATTGAAAAGTTTCAGGAAAAAAAGTTTGAAAACATAACTTAGGTCTGGTACTAGGTGTATATTTTTAAGATATTTAGGGAATTCCATCTATTTAATTTATCCAAAAAGAGGTATAAGAGAAATGGCTTATAGCAACAGGCAGTTGCAGATGGGAGGTTGGTGGGTTTTCAGACAAGATGTACACCAAGACCCAGAGGCTGGGGAGGAGCACTGGATGCATTCTGATTAGAAAGGTGGTACAGTGCTCCAGTGAGCTATTTACCCAGGAGGACCACTGATGCCAGACACAACGACTTCTCTACCACTTGTAAGTGTTGGATCAGGTGAAGTCATGATATTTTAAAGAAATTAAGAATTTGACGTGGAGTTTATGGGGTGAAGTTTCTTTGTAGTAGGTCTGACTGAGTTATCCTACTGATGCATAAATCTGACAGTTTTGAGACACCTCTGCCTGCTGAAGGCCTCTGTGTTTATCAGTGTGCACTTTAGAAAAATCCGTATTTCTTATTTCCGTTTTTCTCCCAATTCAGAAATTTAAAGGATCATGGCTTTCAGTTTATACTCAATTTCTGCCATTGAAGATGGAGACTTCAGAAAGCATTCCTCAGCTCTGAGAAGCAGAGCCCATCCTAAGCAATCCTCTGTACCTACGCAAGGAGCACACGCACTCTTTGCAAAAGACAGGGAGCAGGATGCTCCTTTTGTCAAGAAAGTGAGACTGCAGAGATAAGAAAAA
This sequence comes from Microhierax caerulescens, assembly GCA_035590215.1. Classification (NCBI taxonomy): domain Eukaryota; kingdom Metazoa; phylum Chordata; class Aves; order Falconiformes; family Falconidae; genus Microhierax; species Microhierax caerulescens. The sequence continues at coordinate 45,788,550 of JAVJGJ010000001.1, forward strand.
CAGGTCTAAGATAAATTTTGCCTGTAGTTTTACTAAAAAAAATGATTAATATAAATATAAATTCAAGTGAATATCTGTCTTCAACTTTTTTTTTTTTTTAATTTAAATAAATGCTGTTATTTCAGCTCTGTGTTCTTGATGATGAGCAATTGATGAGTTAATTGCCTTCCTGTTCCCACTGAATTGAATAGGAGTGTGTCTGCAAATACTGGGTCAGCCGTGTGAGTAAAGCCTTCATTGTTCACTGCTTACAGAATCCCTGTGCTATGACAGTAAATATTGTTTTCTCCCAAGCTTAAAGCAGACAACTCCAGTTTTTCCGTTTCACTGGGAAAGGCTACTTTTCTTTTTAAAGTAAAATTAATGAAAAAAAGAAAAAGACAAATTTTTTTGGGGGTATGTGTGTGAGATTTATTTCCCCCCTTTCTCTGATATGTGAAGTCAAACTTTCCTGATTTTATGCTACATGCAGACAGGCATTTCTCCAGTATAATTTTATCCTCAATTCATAATGTAAACATTTATTCTCTGAAATGCATACATTGTTGTTAACAATCACGAAACACTTTGAACATTCCCCTTAAAGGGCATTGTTTCTATTTTCCCCATTTAAGAGTAATTGAGAAATGCCCTGCAATGGCTCTGATGAATGAATATATATTGCTGGTTTACATGTTGCTACCTATAGACAGCCAGTCCTAATTTAAGGTGGGAAGCAGATAACAAACTTCACTGTGTAAAACAGGATACGATCTCTCACTAATAGAAATTCATATTCCTTATTGTACATCAGGCTGTTGATGTTTAAAATGCTGCGGCGGTGCCAACATTAGAATTCAGAGATATTTGTTAACGCTTCTCTTGAGACTGTTCATACACACACACCCTCAAAGAGATAGCGTGAGCCTCAAAATGAATTTGTCGGTGAGGCTTCAGAGCCCTATTCTATTCATATATGGTTTCATTTTTCTCAACGTGACCTTTGGTTCGCAGCAGCGATGGCTTTGGTTTGCTACTGGTTTCAAGGCAGCAGCTTCAAAGGAAAATGAGTCCATGTCTTTTTTAGCTCTTAACAAAACTGTGGTCTTGTAGTGAACAGAGAGATCATATCACCCTCACAAACCGATACATGCAGGTTAAAGGATGTCTGCCCCGCTTCATGAGAATGCGGGTCTGTCGGACTGCTGCCTGTTTTCAATAAAAATGAATGGGAAAGTATGGAAATGTGCAGTGAATGAGCAACTTCATGGATAATAGACCTTTACTGTTTTTATTATAAAGAAAGAAAAAAAAAAAAAAAGAGGTTAGAAAAATGAGCATTTGGATACTTTTGAGTTCCTTGTGGTGAAAGGTATTAAAAATATGAAAGGCTGGGTTTTATAAATGAGGTTACCACAGAATTATGATAATTAAAAATACTGCTAGCAGCACTCCCACATCAGTAACTGCATGCCTTGGATTTTTTAGTCTTGTTTCATTTGAACTGTTGCTAATAGTGCCTACTATAGCTCAGATGCAAATATTTCTGTTCTGATGCTAGCCACATCATGTTCTTGAGCACAAAATATTTAGAATTCCCCAAGATTATCTATTTATGTGCATTTCAATGCATCCAGGGAATAAAATCCTCCTGTAATAACATATAGGTATGTTAATAAAAGTACAGTTTTAAAGAGGTGTCTAAGTGTATGTTAAATTATTTAAATCATTTTGTATTATTTGCCAGCTTGGCTATTGCCAAGTCATGAAAGACTGAAGACAATCCACATTTATTAGGTTAAAATACTTCTGCATTGCTTTTAAACAGAGGGCAGCAAAAATGGCCGAAGTTTAAATGACAGTAACAATCTTCTCTTAGAATTAATACTGTGCTGTATTTGAAAATAACCACTCAGACTGGAAAAATTTGAAAAGAAAATTTTGAACAGTAGTCAGTAGAAAATATGTTTATATCTGCAGAGGTTAAACAATGCTGCACAGTGCGCATGCTTCTGGCTAGTTAAAAGCCTGTCCTGCAGACGCTGATATGCTTGAGTAGCTGCACTCCCATGAGTAGCCCAATTCAGGGCAGCATTGCTACTCACAGAAGTAGTAATTTCCATTAACTGATGCTTTTAAGTTGAGCAAGGACATGGTATGGTTAAAGTTGATGATCATGTGAGGTGCACAAGCTGAATATAGATGTGAAGCCATATTTTAAAAGGTGTGCAAAATAATTAGGTGTGGTGTTGACATAAGAACCTTTTCTTATATAATTGGAAAGATGGCTTGATAGGTTAGCTGTTTTCTTTCCTTTTTCCTCAATCATTTTAAATTCCTTTAGAAAATGGAACACAAGACTAGAAGTAAACTTGCCCCAAAAACATTACCACTGAACAGCGTTCAGAGTATATGAGCGTTCCTTGGGTAATTAGAGCAATAAATGAACACTATATTTAAAGGAAAACACAAAGCATAACAAATATCTGAGGTGGATTGTTATGGAGTCAAATGCAGGGTTAGGAAATGACATTTTTCATGTGGGGAAATTGTAGAGAAACAGTAATGGACTTAGCAGCTTCAAGAACACACATGAATGAATAGAAACTATGAAACAGGGCTGCCCTGGCAGCTGAACAAGGGAAGTTAACAGCTTCTGCAACAAAACTCAAGAAAAAAAAACCAACCAAACAATGAAAATTGTCCACAGGAGATGGTATCAAACATAGGGAGATGACAAAGCCAAAACATGCCTTTCTCAACCACCTATAAAAGCTGTGGTAGACGAAATGACAGAGAAGAAAGGCACTGAGTCAGTGTCAGCAGTGCTTAAAGTGGCCTGAACCCTACAAAATGTATTCTTTATTT
>JAVJGJ010000001.1:45796396-45810876 GCA_035590215.1 Microhierax caerulescens
AGAAATAGCTGTATTTAGAAGCAGTGCCGACACAAGCTTTGGACACATTGCAGAGGAAATGGGCTGCAGGAGGAGAGCTGATGTGCAAGGAGTCATTCTTTTGTGAGTGGAAGTACCTACATGTCCCACTTACTTATATGCTTTCCACTTACATTGTTCCTTTAACCCACCACACAGACGGGTGCTGTCACGCTGCCTGGGAACAGATTATGAACAGGGAAATGGAGTGGGACAGGAACATGGATGCAGTCCCGTATACTGATTAATCAGGTGCAATGGGTAGGAACAGTGCCTAACTACCAGTGCCTGTCTGGGACAGTTTCAGGAGACTCTTATAATTGCAAATGATGGGCTCAGCCAGCATGGAAGTGCTCCGTTGGCATGTCTTGGGCTGTATCTGTCAGTGCTAGCTTTCCAGGAGCTGGTCAAGGGTGGATAGTGTCTCCCTCATAACTCTGCGGGGGAGTGCGGCATGAGCAATAACCGAGGGAGTATAGATTAATTCAGAAAATTGCTAGTTTACTGCTGTATGTCAGGGAATTGTGCCTTGTCTAACTGCCCCTGGGGGGGGACATTTTCACTCCTCTTCCAGGAGCATAGGTGCAGTGGTGTCAAAATATTTTCAAAGCAGGGCTGTTCAAGGGCAGGGGTGAGTCACTGCAAGTATCGAGGCAACTCCTGAGCAAAAATGTGAGACAAGGAAACACGAGTCTTCCAGAGGAGTGGGACTGTCTCTGTCTATAGTCTTGGGTAACAGTTTAGAGCTTAATTTTCAGCTAGTGTACATATATATATATATACACACACATATACACACATGCATATATGAATTATGTGTGTATCTGATTATTCTGCTCCAGACAGCTCAGGTGGGGAAGGTAGTTATTACTCACTTGATTTTAAGATACTTGTGAGATGGGGTGAGTCAATGGAAGAGTACCAGCAGCCACTGACTTCCCGCATCCTGTAAAAGCACACAGAAAATCACACTTCTCTAGCTGGGTTTTTAAACTAGGGATTTTGTAACCTCCCATTTTACAACTTTGAGGGGGGAAAATAATTTTAAAAGGTACAAAATAGCATTTCTTGAAACTCTGTGCTTTTATTTAACTGGGACTTTGTACTGTCCCCAGGAAAATCCACCCTACAGCTTGCGGGAATAAGCAGCTGGCTGCACCTTGAGCAGTACCAGGAGGATGTGTGAGACTGCAGGGGAAGAAATGTGATGACAGAAGTCAGAGCTGTCCTAAATGAGACTCATTCCCTGCTGAATTCACCACATCCTTACCACTCCTCACACACTAAATTTATACATCTTTAGCACAGAAGAGCTGGTTCCCTCTGGGTTTTCTTTTTTTCTGATCTTTTTGTGGCACAGTTTTGTGCACAGTGTTTGATTTTGGTTGGACTTGGTTTTGTTTCCTGCTGTTTGTGCTCCCTGTCATGGGAAGATGGTGTGACAATCCTTAGTGCTTCTGCCTTCAGAGCCTCAATTAGCACGAGGCACCACTGCAGGCAGAAGTCAGCTTGAGGCTTATTCAAGGGACTTTGGCCAGTGCAGTCAGAGCCAGGTTTAGAAATCAGAAATTTGTAGCTCCCCAGGCAGCACTCTCTTCTCTGACCCCACGGACCTTTTTCTGTGCTATAGGTTGGCTTCCTACAGGTGTTTTCCAGCAAATTGCTTTAAATTCTCCATAGTGTTCATTATACAGTGTCAGTTCATTAAAGAAGGCAAACTCCAGCACGGCAGCGCTTTGCTCAGTCAGCGCCTGGGGACTGGTTACCTGATCGTGCTTTACCAGTGGTACTTAACCTGGTGTTTGGAACGATGCTAAAAGGATAACTTGGTCAGCCACCTTTTAATAAATTATATGGAAAAGACTAGACCTCAGGGAATTATCACCTTAGTGTTATTTGTGTTTATTTACACAATGTTAATTTTGGTTTGTGGCAGTCTTGACACTACTGTTATTTTCACACGGTGTGACTTCATTTAATGCAATAGGGGATACCATCAAGTACAGATGTGGAAGAAATACACCTCTTTTAAACCTCTGAAGCAACTGTTAAAACAGCTTTAACCCCGCAAATCAATAATTTGATAATTACTGTGAGCTAGCTGACCTCTGTTTAAAATACAGGAATGGCAGGGAACATGCCCCTAATAGCAATGAATTCAACAGTTTGCTGTAGTTTTTAACTGGTGTTGAACATCTCCCAATAGGAAGACAAGTCAAAATGTTTAGAGAAAACTGAGAAGACAAGTTGAAAAAATAAAGAAAACAAAGTTGTTTTCTTTAGCTTGATGGCTTGTTTGTCCAATCAGAATTTAAATCTTCTTCAGGCTTTCAGAGTCATACAGCATTTAGGGTCTTTGTTGTAATGGCAAAGGTAGCTCTGGCCAGTACATCAGTTAAAAAAAAAGATGGTTCTTGTAAAACCTATGGTGTAAATACAACTGAGATCAAATTTAGTACACAAGCCTGGAAGCCACTATTAGATCTCATAGACTTTTATACCATAGTAGAGGCATTTCTGTATTTTTTTAATCTTTGTATGTCTGTTGAAAACTTAAATAATAATGAAATACATCAGCTATTTCTAAAGTTTGGTAGTCATCACTGGGCAACTGACTCCCTGGTAATCTTAAGGCATAGACACATCCTTGGAAGTGACTGAAGGATTCAGTGGAGACCTTAGAGGTTTGTATCTGGACAGTGTTGCACTCTTAAGAGTCGGAAAAGAAGGCACAGAGGTGTTTTGGAAAGAAGCATTGAGAAAGCAGTGAATGGGTTATTAACTAGCAGAATTCTGCTGCTGAGCAGGTCAAGCAACTTGAATTGGACTCAGCTGTAAAGAGGAGTCATCACAGGTATTATAGAATCACAGAATCGTTTAGGTTAAAAAAGACCTTTATGATCATCAAGTCCAACTGTTAACCCAGGACTGCCAAGTCCACTACTAAACCATCACATCTATTTGTTTTTTATACACTTCCAGGGATGGTGATTCCACCACCTCCCTGGGCAGCCTGTTCCAATGCTTGGCCACCCTTGCAGTGAAGAAATGTTTCCCATTATCCAATCTAAACCTCCCCTGGCAGAACTTGAGGCCGTTTCCTCTTGTCATATCACTTGTTATCTGGGAGAAGAGACTGACCCTCACCTGGCTACAACCTCAAATTATATTTTTGATACTTTGAGAGATTTGATATTGATATTTTGGGATATTGACAGTCTATGTAACTTTTTCAGTGGTTATGGCAGAATACTTATCAGCAGTCTTTTTTGCTGTTTCTTTTATCTGGATATGCAACACTATATAATTTCCTAAAACTTCATTGATGATCTGCAGAGAGCTGCATAGTGCTCCTTCACTGTCTACCACATCAGATATCACTCTGACTCTGCATATCCTACACATCACTTTGGCTTAATCTTCCCAGCACTGCCATAGGTGGCAGTTTGCAGGAGCAACATGGGATAAAGCAAAGTGCTGTTATCATCCAAGAATAAAATTTAGGAGGCACAACTACTTCTTTCATTTCCTTACACCTACATTTCTGCTATAAACTGCTCTCTTCCAGGATATATCCTTGTAGTGCCACCAGCACTGAAGGACTTGAGGTACGAGAAAGACTTTGGGTCCTCTAACACCCACCTCTTGTGAGGTTTGAGCCTGATTCTCCTTTAAGGGTTGTCCCATCTAAGCCAGTCCTGCACAGCTGCAGTGTGGAGTTGCACTTTTACTTGACCATCCTGGCCAAGTGACTGAACAGGGTTGGAATGCAGTACAATTTGGGTTGAAACACTGGCAAAACACCCACTGGTTTGTATGGACTCATCATGAATTGTTGTGAGTAATCTTTCAACTAAAGGTAGTTATGGTATTCTGATTTTCTGATTTTCTGTGATTTGGATAGTCATTTAGAGTAAGATTTAGATGCCTGAGGTGGGTGTGCAGTGCCATTCTAGATGCTTCAGAGTGAAACACACATGTGGAGCTAACAGATAGGACAGAGGACCCACAGGAGACTCATTTGTCCTTGGAACCACATCTGGAGGCAACGTGTAATGCCTTGAGGTGTATAAAATAGCACTAAACACTGGTATTGCTTCCTTGCAGAATAGAGTACCTACAGCGCAGTTGTAAAATACTTCTATGTTCCAATGCCTTCATTTTTCTTTGAATTAATTCTGTACTAGTAAATGACAATATGTAAGGTAATACAGAATCAGGGAAATTCCTATTTGCCAGTATCTTTGTGATCTTCATATATGGGTGCTATGTACTCAGGGGTATTTTGGTAAATGAAAACACAGAATTTCAAGCTAAAGCCTTCATAAGAAAGATGCAAAATACGTTATTTTTCCCTTTCATGCCCTCAGGACCATTTAAAATGTTCTGGGAGCCCCCAGAATGTTTGTCTGCAAGGCCAAATGCCAGATTTTAACATATTAAAAGGTATATACTATGTGTCAAACTTTTGAGAAACTAGGCTGAAAAAATTCATTTTTGTTTTGTAACACTGTCTATAAATCCTGCATGATTTTCTTTTATGCAGACACCTGATCAATCAGAGGATCAAATATGGAATAGGGAAAAAAAAATGATCCCAAAAGAAATTAGGAAAGCAACTCAGCTTTTTTGCCCTTACAGTCTATTTTTAAGTATGAAAAATTGAAGCAGCTAGACTTTTCTGGAATCTGCTGTGTCTCCTGTATTTGATGCCTTTTCTCTGCATAGTAATGTGTCTTAAAAAAAAAAACCCTCACTGATATATGTTACAAGGAGTGTATCTCTTTCACTGAGACAGAACATTTTAATTTCCCGACACCTTTTAGTGATTGCTTCAATTTCCGAAGATTTTGATAAAATCATGTGGGTTTAGAGTATCAGGATTGAATACCCTGCTCCGGCAGCAATTTAATGAAATGCTGTAGTTTCACAGCATTTCATTTGACATAACCTAGCTCAGAGGTCTAATAAATGTGGTGTGATAAATGTTGGAGCTACGATTGTAAAAATATACTTGTAATTGGGTTAATATGCCTTAAAATACTACCCATCAGTTATCTTTCTTCTTGCCGTTATATGGCTTGCACTGTAAAGACTAAGCAATGCAGTTTACCCTTTTCCCCTGCTATCTCCTTTTCTTTCCTGCTTTGGAAAGAGTACCTGTCTTTTTAAGCATTTGATTATATCAAGATGTACATATTCTCCAGCACTAGAAATTCTTCTTCATACCCTGGAACCTTTTTCTAAGCTCCTCATATGCTTTTCATAGCCATCTGGAAGGAATTTAAGAACGTAAGACAGACACTTCCAAACAAAAGACAAATATAAATAAGCATGCAGAATGCAACAGAAGCGGCAAAGGTAGGTTTTGACAAGTGTTATTTTCCTTTAGTATATCAGATGTGTTTTGGTAGTAAATAATAAGGATGTCACAGTTAAGAGATTAGAACCAGCAATACATTTTGACCTTCTAATTATCAATAATGTGTGTGTGTGCATGTGTGTGTCTATGCTGGGGTGGGTGGGTGTTTTTGTGTGCACAAACGTGCATGTGTTGTATCACAACCACGCTATAGGACAGAAACCTTTCTGCTGTAAACTGGTACTTTTTCATACTGTGCTTTAGGAGAGAGCATCAGAACTTCTTTTTAACTAAATTATGATGTTTAGTGTGTTTCCCTAGATTGGAAATGTTTCTGTTAATTTCAACACACAAACTCGAATTTCAAGGACAACTAATGAATTTACAATGATTATTTCAAGCAACAGGCTAATAGATGTACTTCCTGCTGGAGTTTGAAATCCTTTGTTAGACTTTGAAAATAGTTATCTGAAGATACATAGCTGTAGCTGAAATATCCCTGTGTGAAACTGCTGCCTCTGGGGTTGTGTGCGTGCACCATTGCCCATTGGCCCTGCAGAACTAATAGGAAAACACTGTGCTTATAGTTTTGCTATATCTACACTGTACATATATGTGTCTGCAATGTGCTATGCACATAGTGCACAAGACAGGGCTGATACGAAGGAGCATACTGTTCTTTCCATAGCATCCAGCTTGGAAGGACGAGTTAAGATGAGAGAGGAGAGCCAGGACTGAGATGCTATCTGCCACAATGTATAGGATAACAGAGGTGAGGGAGTGGAGAGGCTTCTGCAGCCATGAGAAGACAGTGGGGAGCCATTTGACAAGGTAACCATGAGCGTTAACAAAGGCAGAAGAAATTCAACCTGTGCTCTATATACCCTGGGGGTAGTCAAGCTATCACTCCCATATAATGGCCAAAGATTAAAGACCCATGAAATAGCTGTAAGCATGAGGTTAATTCCCTACCTCCAAGTAGTACAAGTTCACACATTTCTTTCCACTGCTGTCTTAGGTGAGTCTCCATGGTCAGTGCCTCCCAAGGCCAAGTAGTAAGGATAACTTACTGCAGGGCTTGCAGTTGAAATTCTTTGTGGCCACATGGGAATAGCCATGTAAATCCAGCTTTCCCATGATTTACACAGCTTCCCTACTTGAGGGGCAGCAGATGGCTTTTGAAGTCCCCTGCTTTTCTACACATGCTGAAATCTACCACCACAGTCATATGAAAATGGGCAAGATCCAGTGCTGGAAGGGTGCTCGGTGTGTGTGTGATGTGAGATTACAGCTTCAAATGCAGGCACAGGAGAGGTCTGTCACTGAGGATTTCTTCCCCAGCTGCCTTTCTTCATGAGTGAGAAAAGACCTTTTCTTCCCTTAAAGCAGAATTTAAAAGCCATGTATAGCAATGCTGCTGTTCCCTCCATGAAAAGTTTGCAGCTGGACACTTGGACCCATGCAATTAAACTGGTGCACAGTCCAGAAAGCTCAAAATGTCAACTAGAAGGACCATCCCAGAGGTAGCCAGGAACTGTAGGCAATCTATGTGAGAGAGAGCTCATGTGTGGCCGTGGAGTTATGCCTGATGCTTGTCTAATAAGAATGATAGAAATGACACACCTGAGTGCTTAAAATTAGTCTTCTCATTTACACTGTGTCACATCTATCTTTGGCAACAGTTTTTTCCTTACTTAACTCCAGCTATTATTTGACTGAGACTTTCCTCTTTTGCTAGGCAGCCAGACCCCTCTATAGTCACTGGAAAGTTCTGCACCTCCCAAAGGCAATTCACCCTTCCCCAGCATTGCTCTGAGACAGGCAGGATGAATCTTAGAATCATAGAACCATGTAGGTTAGAAAAGACCCTTAAGATCATCAGGTCCAACCTCAACCCAGCACTGCCAAGCCCACCACTAAACCATGCCCCTGAGCACCACATCTACATGTCTTTGAAATACCCCTACCCCCAGGGATGGTGACTCCACCACCTCCCTGCAGCCTGTCTCAGTGCCTGACAACCCTTGTAGAGGGGAAGTTTTGCCTAATATCCAATCTAAACCTCCCCTGGCACAACGTGATGCCTTTTCCTCTTGTCCTGTCACTTGCTACCTGGGACAAGAGACTGATACCCAGGGTCCAGAGATACAACTTTTAGAAAAATTACGTGAGATGCACCCAACTGTGCTTTCTCAGAGTAGCTCCACTGATACTCTTTACTAACAAAGTGCTTTTTGCAGAGACACGGCTTATTATCAATTGGAGGTGGTTTTGGAGCCATTATGGAGGTTCCTTGGGCAAAGGAGTCTCTGAGGACATTCCTGCATTAGGCAGTTGTGATGGGGACTTTTTCTGGGATAGTTGTGCAGGTCATTCAAAGCGCCTGTGTGTCCCATCATTTCAGCAGGAGTGTGCAGCTTGCCTCTGTGAAACACTAGACACCCATGGGATGGAGTAAGCCAGGTATGGCTAAAAGAAGCAAGTTCCAGCCCATCATTGCCACAAGCAAGGGGCACAGTAGGAAGCGGGTAGGGTAGGGTAGGGTAGGGTAGGGTAGGGTAGGGTCGGGTCGGGTCGGGTCGGGTAGGGTCGGGTCGGGTAGGGTCGGGTCGGGTAGGGTAGGGTCGGGTCGGGTAGGGTAGGGTAGGGTAGGGTAGGGTGTGAAATAAAATGAAATTAACCCTGAGGAAAGGCCATGCTTCCATCTTCTGAGGCTTTGGCAGCAGATGCAAGGCTGGGGGGAAGCCCCACTGCAGCTAGGCTGGAGAAGACCTAAGAAGCCTCTCCCAGCTCTCATTTCCATGCCGCCTTTGAGTTTTGTAGCCAGTGCCCTGCCTTTTGGCTGCTGTCACGTAGCCTGGGAGTACATTTACATTTTCTGAATAGGGCAATTAGTGCTCACTCCTTTCCCGGTGTCACTTGCACCTGGTCTCTGACATTCGTGCCTCATCAGTACTAATGGCCCAGCCATTAGGGGTGATTACTGGTCATTGTTTCTATCCCACTGACCCCCCCTGACTGGCAGAAGCACCCCCCTGCCTTCCTCCCCAGCACAGACCCTAACGTTTAATAGCCCAGCTTAATACTAGAACCTGGGAGTACATAAATAAAACCAGACGGGACCTACCTATATTTTATAAGGCTAGTGAGAGATGAATACATGTTTTTTTGATTATGATTAATGCTGCTGTTTACTATTTTTATTGCAGTAGTTGTTTAAATATCACGTCCTATCTAGGTGCAGTACAAATTCATCGGAAAAGACGGTTTCTGTTTCAGGCAGATGATACCCCAGACCATCGGAGCATTGAGGATCTGGAGCAGCTTTCCTCTTGGACAAATAAGTAGCAAGAAAACCTAAGGACGTTTAATAGGGAGTTCAGAAAGTTTATCGTATTATATGGTAGGTTCCTAAGCAGCCTTGGTTACAGTGACCCCAAAGGTCACTTTTAGCTCTATGTGCTTATGTTCTTCTGGGCAGGAACCAGCCTACTTTCTGCATATCATGCAATAAATTCCTGGTGTCTGCTGTTTTACAGAAGAATGTGTTGTTTTAAAGAAAATAAATAGTTTTAATATTATACCTCTTTTGCTATGCTGTCCTGCTTCAGCCAGTGTGGTCCCGGTAGGATTAAGGTCCAGGCATGTATGAGTAAGAAGAGCAGGAATTCACCTTCATTTTGCATAGTTATCTATTTTGGCATGTATAAAAATAAAGACTCACCTGCAAATTCCCTTTCAGCCTCAGCCCAGTTGCGAAGCAGATTTTTACCCAAGTTCAGCTGAAAATTACTTTATTTTTCCCAACTGTGTTTGGGCTGCTTTATTCCAGCTGTGCACTGGCACGCAGAATGCTGGCTCCAGGCAAGCCTGTTCCTCCTGTGCTGTCCATGGCCTGCAAGGGTGCAAGCACAAGAAGATTCCAGCCTTCTAAGGCTATTGAAATAATGTGCATGAAGTTGGTTAAGCAGCTAATCTTCTCAGGGCCTTTCTGGAGGGAACCTGTCTTTTCTAAAATTTATGCTGGAGTTAATGTAAATTATCCAACAGCAGTTGTCTGATGTCCAGCTCGCTGCTCCACGTGCTGCTTCAGAGCTAATTAAGCCCTGTGTTAAGGGCTTTTTTAAGACTTTCCTTTAAACTGTGTCACAGGATTTGTGCATGGCCCCTGTGTTGATTTGGGTTTTACCTTGAATGAATAATGTTATCTGTATTATAGCTGTCACAGATGAAAAAACAACTTCTACAGATGAGTGAATCCATTTGTTGGTTTATGGATCCCAAATCCTCCAGGGCAACAAATCCATCTGTCATCGCTGAATGCTTGTGTTTTATTTGGTGCTGCGAGTCAGCTGACAGGTATTAAAATGCACATGGAAGTGGACAGATCTTTGCTGACTTCCCAGCAGAGGAGGCCCATGGGTGTTTTTATTCCAGCACATGCAATGAAATAACATAAAGTCAGGAAATCTATTCCTAGGGGATAGTACAAATTGTCTGGGCTAGTAAGACATTGATATTTGGTCCATAGGCCTTTGACCTAACCATCTGCCTAGGTCACCCTAGCCCACTGTTTGCTTCCTTTTCCTTACTGCTCATTTCTTTTCTCTCCAGCTGGGTGCATCTCAGGAAAACCGCACTTTGTGGGCCAATCTCTTCTGTTCCCCTTCTTCGCTTCTTTCTTGTTCTCCGTCGTTACTCCTCTATTCTCAATTCCTTGTTTATGCTAGTGTACCTCAGGAGAAGCCAAACAAAATGTTGCTGATAAAAATCTAAGCAGGGTAAAATGCTATTGTAGTAATGTGGGAATTTATTTCTCTGTGGTGTTTTCAGTTAAGAGGAGCCCAATTTCTAGGTATCTGTTCAATTTTCTTAGATGAACATTACAGTATTCAGTTTAGACAGTTAAGGATCAACTCAGTTGCCTCATCATTGGTGACTAGTGCCATCCAAGATGCCTCAGAGCATCCAAAATGTGTCATTGGGCAATTAAACTGTGCCATTTGGATAAGAAGTGATGTTCCTTCCATGGAGCCTTAGGCACCTACCTTAATTAGTTGTCCTTCCAAAACTCTTCCTAGGATCTCTCCAGATGCTGAGTCAAAGCAATTTAACTTGCTTCTTGCACTGCATCACTGTCAGAGGAGCCCGTCTTTCTCCACTGACTTAAAAGAAAGTCCATCTAACTGAGGTATCTAAAGCTGGTGCAAATAATCCACACACACAAATCATCTAACCTCAGTTGCACTGCCTAGGGTAAAAGCAAGCTAATGCACTACCTGACAAAGTTAAGAGCCCAGTGTGGACAGGGTTTGAGGATAAAATCTGCAAATTTTTACAAAGCTTTGCTGAATCATGTCTACTTTAGTATTAGTTCGGGTGTGGAAATCCATGATCAGTACCTGTTGTTCTGCAGAACATGATGGGAAAGGAGGTTGTCTTCCTACAGAGAGAAGATAAGGCAGCTAGGCAGGGAGTGTGTATGCCCCTAATAAATCCAATTGCCACAAAGCCTGGACTTTTCAGACTTTCTGCTTTGGTTACTTTACCAGTTACTGTCCTCCAGTGGCTGAATTTTGAGTAGGGAAGAGGCCCAAATGACCCATTCAGAGATTTGCCCTTCTTCAGTGACCTTTAAACTCAAACAAGATACCCCTATCTTAAGAATAAAAGTTCTCTCTCCTTCTGTAGAATCCATCTCATCCCAACAATTCCTGCATTTACAGCTTCTTTATTACTGCTGGTTATTGTTTAAATAAAGCATGCATTCTGGTAAATAGCAATTGCTCAAACATAAGCAGCTTTAAAGGCAAGAAGTAGCCCTTCCAGCCTCTAGATGAAGGATGATTTGAAATGAATTGATGTGTTCTGACTGGTGAGTCAAAATAATTCAGGTTTTTTTTTCCCCCACAGTGTTAAACCAAGTCAATTTTTTCAAACCATATTTGATATCTTATTGTTTATTTTCGGTCAGCAGACAGCAATTTTCAAGAACTGTTCTTGATATACAGCTCAGATATCTTACAGGTCACATGTCATTCAAGAAAGGTCAATGATTCATTTAAAGTTTCATCATTCTTCACATAAACAGGCAAATACTATTTCATTCACAGTGCAGGTTTTTGTGGGGTGATAGGCCTCTGTATTAACAAAGTCTATGTAATCTTATTCCCTGCCTAAGAAAGAGTGAATCGACATTATTATCATTACCTTATCATATACCTTGGATGTGCTCCCAGGAAAAAGTATGTGCACCTAAACAGAATTTCATTTAGGGTCAATTCTAAGGGGTTTTTTTTAGATCTCTCTTTCTTGCCCTGATGTTTTTCTCATCATTTGTAAAAACTGAAATAGTGTTATACAATTATACCTTCCTGGCTTGTTCAGTCAGAATACCTAAAAGCAAATATTACAATCAAGCAATAGTGACACATACATCATTGGCAACTGATCTGTTACTGTTTGCTAGAATGAAATCAAGATTTTCACTGTTGTTGGTTCCTGTAGAAACAACACCTGCAGTAGAAAACACACATTTTAAAAACAACTTTCTTATATTCAAGCAATAATACCTGATTTAATTAAACCTGAAAGACTTTTAAGAAATAAGGTGAAGTTTTCACTGGGTAAGTGATCTATTTTCTATTTTCTCTCTGTGCTGTCCTCAGTGTAGCATTTAAAGCTAGTAATTTCACTGAGTAGCCTTCACAAAATAAATAATAGTGCCAGCTTCTCAGCCTGGTTTTAAATAAGCCTGCCTAACCATCATCTTAAACCATTTTCATTAGTATTTTAGAAGCAAGTTTTTTATCAGCAGTGAAAAAGCAGATCTAAAAAAAAAATAGTAGTACCTTTTTTCTATAAAATTAAAGATAATTTGTAAAAACATTGCTGATATCCTTTTGCTACCATTAAAGATCTGCAGATGCAGAACTGAAACAAGATCTTCAACTGCTTTATCAGGGCCTTTGGGTGAATTAGGCATCAAATGAGACTTTTAAATGTGTTTGTGTGCCTAGTTCCTGCACATCACTGTTTTGATAGGCATTTGCTGCATCTTTTGGAGTTGAAGTACTTTTCAACATCTATCCCTTCTTGCTTGACATCACCTGTGATCCTTTTTATCAATGCAACCATTTAAAGGGAAGATTGGCACCATGTGAGAAAGTTTTAAAAACTCCATCCAGTAACTTCTGTCTCATCATCTGTTAAAGGTCTTTACAAATTTCTTCAAGTTAGTGATGAGGTTTCCCTCAACTGAAAAAGGTTGCAGTGTGTCCTGCACCAACTGTTTATAAATGCAACAGTGTGAACAACAGAAGCAACAGAATTATTCAGTGGAAGACCTCATCCCTGTACAATTCACAATGGCAGTTCACATTGGCAGTACAAAATAGACAAGTTAGGAGTAGCAGTCAGAATTTCCAAAGGTGCTCAGCAAGTAGAGATTAACAGTGAGATTAAGAAGTCCTTCTCACCAATACATGCTGAAACTTTCAGCATGTGGTGCAAAAACATGAGTTAATATTTTTATTCTTGCCTCTGTTTACATTATGGAACTAGATTATTTCTTGAAGCTCTCCACAACTCAGCTTTTCAAGCAATAAATACAAGTGAATAATATATCATGAAGTTGCTGCTTTAGTGATGGGTTCTTTTATCTACAGAGACTCCTAAGAGAGGGCATAGGCACCTTTTGATTTTTACCATCATTTATGTGTGTTCATGGAAAGGCAGTTGTAGAAAGTAATGCTTAGAGCTTGTCTCTGAAAGTATTCTGAGTTAGCTGCCAGCATCTGAAGAGGAATAACTGGAGAGTCTTTCCATTGACTCATTGTGATGGGTTTCACCTCTAGACAGCGGGGCTGATGTCTCTCTGGGACAAGCCAGACAGGGGCTCATTTCTCGTTTGTTGGGGTTCCTCAACTTGTCATTCTACCTGTGTGCTCCTTTTTGTGTGTGTGGAGATGAATCTTCTATCACATAACCTAACACGCACAAGTTCAGTGTAATTCAGGAGAAGCTCAAGATAAAGCTTACTTGCACTTTGGCAATTATCTGGTGCTCGGCCCATGTGTGAACTTCATTTGTGGGGGAATTAACTTCTCCATTCGTGTTGGAAAGCATTGGCAGGGAAGTGTAGGACTTTCAGTGAGAGGGAGAGAAAGCTGTGTGCATTGCAACCTGACAGTGATAATGGCTTTGCAAACTAGGAGCAGAATGAATTTGATAAATTGAACATAACACAGAAAAACATCTTCAGTTCATGAACGTCAAGTGAATTAAAATTCTTTGGAACAAGAATTCCCTTTCTCAAATAGTTCCTTTTAATTTGGAATGCCAAAGCCAATTTCTTTTTGACATTCCTAATACCTGGGAAGGAAGATACTTTCTTAGATGGCTCCTAAAACCTCCTCCTTGACTTATCGTAGCTTTTGGCAAGACCTCTATGTGAGCCACTGAAGGTCTTGTGGGCAAAATTTTGACTGAGACAATACATGTATATGTGCATAAATGATTTACAATGAATTTTTAAAAATTTTATTGTTGACATTTTTTCACTCTTCAGTTTTACAGCAGTATTAAGGATGTACTACAGATTGCATTAAGGAGGTTATTACCTAGTAGAGCGTGGAAATACAGGGGACTCTTGGCAGGCAGAGAACAAACAATACAACTTTCCTTCACCAGGAGAAAAGAAACCAAGACAGACAAAAAAGCCAAAATAATGTCAGGGACTTTCATGTAGGAAGAAGTTTTCTGGAGTCTGGATTTCTTCAGACCTTCTGAGGTCATGGCCACACTCTTCAACAGCGTGACTTTCTGAACAGTCTCCTTCTCTGGAGACATTTAAAACCCACCTGGACATGACTCTGCACAACCTGCTCTGGGTGAACCTACTTTAGTAGGGGATTGGACTAGATCAGGGGTCCTCAAACTATGGCCCACGGGTTGGATACAGCCCCCCAGGGTCCTCAATCCAGCCCCCCAGTATTTACAGACCCCCCCCGCCCCCCCAGCTGGGGTCTGGGGGAGGACACCAAGCAGCTGCAGAGGACTGCCTGCCACTTCATCTGCACGCCGGCCCCCGGGGTCAAAA
>JAVJGJ010000001.1:45812495-45828302 GCA_035590215.1 Microhierax caerulescens
TCATTCCACCACAGAAGGCTGTCAGGTTGGTCAGGCATGGGTTTCCCATGGTGAATCCATGTTGACTACTCCTGATAATCTTCTTTTCCTCCATGTGCTTCAAGATGACCTCCTGGATGAGCTGTTCCATCACCTTTCCAGGGATGGAGGTGAGGCTGACCAGCCTGTAGTGTCCTGGTCCTCCTTCTTGCCATTTTTGAAGACTGGAGTGACTCTGGCTCTCCTCCAGTCCTCAGGCACCTCTCCTGTTCTTCATGACCTTTCAAAGACAATGGAGAATAGCTTAGCAATAACATCTGCCAGCTCCCTCAGCACTCAGGGGTGCATCCCGTCAGGGACCATGGGTTTGTGGGTATCAAGTTTGTTTAAGTGATCTCTAACATGATTGTCCTCAGCCAGGGGAAAGTCTTTCTTTCTCCAGACTTCCTTTCTTGTTTCCAGGGTCTGGGAACCCTGAAGGCCAGCCTTGGCAGTAAACAGTGAAGTAAAGAAGGTGTTCGGTTACTCCACCTTCTCTGTGCCCTTTGTCATCAGGACACGCATCTCACTCAGCAGCTGGCCCACATTTTCCCTAGTCATCCTTTTCCTACTGATGTACTTGTAGAAGCCCTTCTTGTCCTTGACATCCTTTGCCAGATTTAATTCCAAACAGACCTTAGCCTTCCTCATTGCCTCCCTGCATGTTCTGTAAATGATCCTATGTGCCTCCCAAGCGGCCTGTCCCTTTGTCCACATCTCACAAAGTTCCTTCTACTGTTTAAGGTTTACTAGAAACTCCTTGCTCGTCCATGCTGGCCTTCTTCTACCTTTGCTTGATTTTTTTACTCATGGGGATGCACTGATCTGGAGCTTGAAGGAAGTGATGCTTGAATATTAGCCAGCATTCTTGGACCCTTCTACCTTCCAGAGCCCTAACCCATGGGATTCCTCCAAGCAGGTCCTTTAAGAGGCCAAAGTTAGCTCTTCTGAAGTTCAGGATTGCAATTCTACTTACTGCCTTGCTTCCTCCATGCAGGATTCTGAACTCCACCATCTCATGGTCACTGCAGCCAAGGTTGCCCCTAACCTTCACATCTCCAACCAGTCCTTCTTTGTGAGTATGAGGTCCAGCAGCACACCTCGCCCTGTTGGCTCCTTTACCACCTGTGTCAGAAAGTTATCCCCAATGCTCTGCAGAAACCTCCTGGACTGTGTGTGCCTAGCTGTGTTGTCTTTCCAGCAGATACCAGGGAAGTTGGTCTCCCATGAGAACCAGGGGCTGTAATTGTGAGATCCAGCTGTCTATAGAAGGCCCCAACGACTTCCTCTTCCTGATTAGGTGGCCTGGGGAAAACATCCACAAGATTGTCCCCCTTGTTGGCCTGTCCCTTAATCTTACACATAAGCTCTCAACTCATTCTGTTTCTCAAAAAGAGAAGATGTCCACCTTTGATATCTCTCACTGAAGGTATTTTAGGTTCTTATGAGAAGAAAGCTCCTGGCTCTTGCTTGAGCTTGGCAAAGGTCTCATAAGTGCTCTTCTAAGACACTGCAGGTCCCAGTGCTGTAATGTGCTCCTGAAAATGTCTTGGCAAGCTACCTTTCCCTTTCCCTGTATAAAAACAAACCAAATTGAAGTCCATGTTCCTGGATCTACCGACGCTTGGGCTTTCAGCAAGTATCCATGAAACTGTGGCACAAAAAACACCTCCCAGCCCACTCAACTGCTAAAACTTGTGGTGGCCGTCACTTTCTATAGTTCCTACAATCAACAAGATCGTGCTTGATCTTCATCTTCATCATGATCGTGCTGGAATCCTCTTCTCATTTCTGGCATTCATATGACACTATGTTTCCTTGTGATGCAATTCTTGCTTTGGATGAAAAGCACTTGAAATTGCATGTTATGCCTAAGTTGTATATTAAAAACCTATTAAGGTTGAAAAGCCAAATACCAACAAAGAAGAAAATAGTATTAATTCAATCCCTCCATAGGAGGCAGTCTCCTAGGATGAACTGATACGTCTAGGAGTCATTCTGATGGTTTTTTCCCCTGGAAGCCGGAAGGCACACACCAAGTGGTGTGAGGGCTGCAAGAAGAGAAACACAGTGACAAGCCAAGCTGGAGAACTCTCTCTCTGCCTTGGGAGTGCATGTCTGCATGATGCTGTTCATGACAATTGAACCAACCACATCCCTGACGTGCCAGTGAAAGGGTGGTCACTTGAGGTTGAGGGAGGCGGTGGCTCCAAAGCTTGCCCAGTGGAGCCAGCAGGGCCTGCTATACTGATTGCAATAGACTGCTTCTGCACAGGGTAGGAGCTCCTGTTGAGTACCGACGTTAGCAGTAAGAACCACCAGTTACATTAACAACTTGCCACTGTCAGCTGCTCAGTAGCATCCGTGCCCAGCAGCAAAATACCCATGTGAAGCATGGCCACAACTATGTCTGCCTCACAGCACCCGGAGGACCCTTGCTAATGCCAGGACCTGTGCCACGCAGCTGAGGACAGGTTTCGACACCAGGTGGGAGCAGAAACATAGGGAACACGTGGCTGGAAAAGTACGTGGGAGGGTAACAGAAGCTCTCAAACTGGTTCTTGGTTTAGGCAACTGGTGATGGGAAACTGGCAAGGAAAACAGGGTAGGAAGACACTCTTTTTTACATTCTATTCCAGGTCAAATCCCCCTTTAAGTTCCTCTGCAGTAGGCAGAAGAATCACAGGTCTTATATATTCAAATAGCCCTAAACACAGGCAGGGAGGGTGATAATTCTTTCCTAAGGATGGGATGAGGGTAATGTGTAGTAAACTAATCACAGGGTCACCCACAGAACGACGACAATAAAACACAATATTGACCAGCTGCTCCTTTTGTGTGAATGAGACAGGGCTGCTGGGGAAAAATTAGATTATTACTAAAGACTGTGTCATGATGTGCTGGTGTCAGGGCATGTTAACCTCTGGCATTTCCCAGTCTTCAAATGCAATTTTTCAGACTCTTTCATGCTGTGATGTACACATGCAGACACATGTATGTAGTCATGTGTGTTCACCTGCAGGAGCACATGTATTGGAGGGTTAATACTAATTGTGCGCACACAGATAAAACGAGGCTTGTTCATGCTACCAGTACTACCCAGTCAAAGCCAGTTCTATAAATAATGCTAGGGTTTGCCTTTGAGTTTAAATATACAAGATGTTTTACATGCAGTAAAATCCTGACATGGATAATAATCACAAGCAGAAATGTGCACTGCTGCAACACATTTACCTCGGTGCTTTACAAATGATCACACACTTGTGTTGGAGCAGCGCGCACCTCTCTCACCTGAGCTGCTGATCTCAGTGTTACAGTTGGAAGCTTGCACACTTCCACTTGCCTAAACTTATTTTGGGGCTGGTGGCTTAAAAATAATTAGTCTATCATCATTGTCATTCTCATCAAGGAAAAGTGCTTGAACACATTTTGCTCCTGAGTCATATATATTCTCCTGATAACTAAGGAAAGCTGAATGGAGTTCAGCAGAAACAGGGAGAGGAGACTACTCTGAAAGGATGAATATATTAAATATAGTTAAAAGTCACTATGTGCCCAATTTATAAGGATGCTATTCTTAAGCTAAATTTTCACTTCAAAATGAAAAATTACGTCAATGAAAGCAGCCATTTTCTTGCTTTAGTTCTGAGTTTCTTGAGCTCTTCACCGAATACACAGAAGCCTACATATATACCTACACATGCACTCGCAGGGAAAGTTTTCAACAGTGTATTACACACAAGAGCAAGCAGCATATTGCTTAAGATTACCCCGACATCCTGGACCAGTCTTGGAGCAGTAATATCTTCATGTTTGCTGTCAAGGCCCGTCACCCTGGCTGACCAGCAGGGATGCCAAGGCAACCCACATTACTCAATCAATTTTAAGTGTTATAAATACTGAGGTCCATAAAAAAGTACAATGTAATGATGACTTAAACAAACCCAATTCATCATCCCAGCTGCACACATATCATTTCCCTCAGGGTGACCAACCAACCAGCAGTGAACGTAACCCAGGCCAGATTCAGATTCCATTTCTCTTATTCAATTTGGCTTTTGGGATTACCCCCCTCCAAAGGAAAAGAAAAAATATCCCCTTAAAAATGAATAAAAATCTCTCAAAGCAAATACAGCTCAGCTACCCGAGTCCCCTTTTTGTTGTTGTTGTACTCATGTCCATGCATTTTGCCTCTAGTGATATAAAGGGAAACCCTTCAATTTAAAGGTCAGATGGGGGCCGTTTGTTTTAACCCAATGAACCATGGCAATGGTATTCACATATATTATCTTTTGTCCTTCAACAGTTGTTAGACTTGTAGCCAGAGGGGAGGCTTGGCAGATTTGCTTGCACCGATTTTTTTAAGATATAAAAAATACTAAATTTCTGCAGTTAAGTGTGCTTGATTGAGTAATATTCTGAAAATCAAATCGATACCAAATCTGATTTTCAGTCAATGATAAGGCACATTCACCAGCACTATTAAAGTTTATGGGTTTCATTCATTTAAAAAGGAAAAGTAAAGATTCTCAGGTCAGTGTGGTCTGTTCCTTCTCTTGCCTCCATCCTTTTCAATCCTTCCCCTGCCCCGCCCCTTCATTTTATGGTTCTCCCTTTGCTAATCATGGAAATGTCATGTAAAAACACAGTTAATTGTTGTTCCACCTTTCAATACCCATGCCCTCACTCCAAATTCCCTCTCTTTTTCATTAAAGGATTGCAATTACAGGGTGGGCAACTCAGCAAAACTAGATTAAAGAGAACTAGTACAATGTGCTAGCAAAAAACAAGGTTTCAGCTATTTTTCATTTCCACACAACTGTAAGAGGAAGCCAGTTTACAGAGTCTGGGATTAGTAATTATTTTTTGTCCTGAATTGCTGCACATACTTTTTCTGCTGTTGAACTACTGCTGCTTTTCTTCCCCAAAGTGGCTGTGTTTTAAAGCAGGCGTTTTTTGCAGTAGGTACAGAAGCACAGTTTGCAAAGTTTAGATCTTTTTCCATCTCGTTGAAATTAAATGAAAGGAATATGGTAATCAGTGGGGCTGGAAATCTGTAAGTGGCATAAAATTTGGCTTTGGCCTCTGCTTGTGACTGCAGTAACATCAAACTGGTTGGCATTCTTCAGTACCAAGCACAGTGCTTGCCCTAGAAGTTGCCACAGCTTTTTTCTTCAGACACAAAAGTTAACCTGAGCTGAAGCTGAACCTTCACTATGAAAATTTTCAATGAACTAGTATTTTCTGGTGAAAAAAGAGTTTTCTCAAATACTCACTTGCTAATGGACCTGACAAAAATGCTGTTAATACCCTTTTCCCCAAGGGTCATACAAGCAAAATGTTAGAATGAGGCAAAAATAGCAACATAACTGTGCAAGAAATTTAGATATTTAAGTTTGTTTTCATTAGAAATTCGGGGGGGGGGGGAATGCTAATTTTCAGCCCTTCATTGTTGGAGGTACAATACCCTGTTCCCTCTGTTAAGACTGTAAATGCTTCATAGCCAGGCTGTTCTCATTTACTCTGCATCTATGCATCTAGCGCAAGACCGGCTCTTGGCTCTTGGCCATACATACATACATATATATATGCATGGCTCTGCCATACATACACCCGCTGCAAATAATATAAATCTAGGGTGATGCTGCAAATTGCTGCACTGTTCATTTTTGTCAATGGGCGCAATGTTGAAGATGGGTAAGAGGCAGTTTGGGAATAAGTTTTCAAGGAACAGGAATTAAAATAGAACTAAGAAGGACTTTCAGATCCTGCATACTCCACTGACTTTTTAAGTGATATTTTTTCTTTTCTATCTGTTGAACCACATGGTTGCAAATGAAAACACTTGCCAGGAGATTTTTGGCTACCAAGTGGGTTTCAAAAGCTGTTACTTTGGTTAACTTTTAACTGTTTAGATGATAAAAACATAGTCCTTTCAGACCAAAATTGCATCAATATGTTAGAGTGGTGGTGGAGACCTGAGTTATCCCTAAGCCTAAGGCGAGCACAGAGATGGTCATCTTGTGTCCTGAGGAAACTAAAAGCATGAACTTCCCCAGGCAGGGCAGAGTGACAAGTCCTGATGGACCCACGGAGCTGCCCAAGTGCAGATACATACTGCTGCCCCTTCACCACCAGAAGGGTTGATCAATTAATCAATGTAAATACATCCACCAGTTTGTAATTCAGTCCCACCAGCTGTCTCACCCCTGGCTGCGTACAACAATGGATTTATTTAGAAAGGGGAGCTAAGATTACACAACTGGTCTTTGATAGACAGCAAACGTGGGCAAATGCAAATGAACTAGGGATGTGACATTGCAAAACACTTGAAGCCAGTGTGGTATCTTCTTATCTGCCTTATGGGGGATATGCAACATCTCACAAGCTATAGTGTGTAGCAAATACTCTTAAATGATTGTTTGCACCTTATGGAAACAGGTTGATATTTGCTCCATTTCAGGTTGAAGGAGTTCAATGTCTTTGTTGTTCTGGGTAATAATTACTGTAATACCAAAATTCTGCTTGGCATTGTTCCCATATCTCCTATTAAGATCTAGCTCAAAAATTTGGATTCGAGTGCTGGGCTCAAAAAAATTTTCAGAAGAAAAGGCAAAATTCACCTGGTAGAAGCCAAGCTTCTAAACTGTTGAGTAAGTTTGTGGGGCTTTTTCAATTAACCTTGGAATAAAAAATAATTTAATAGGGATGAGATTTGCTTTAGACAGGGCTTGTGTCATTCATGTGTGTATTTTTCTTTCATGTAATTTATTTTTCACTTTATCCACATTTTCTGGTTCCTGAGTACCAGGTAACTCTTAGCAATTTTGTAGGATCTGGGCATTTGCAGCTGATATACTCTCCCTGAGTTGTGCACACTGCAATTTATACCAGTACTACATTTTTTGAGTCTTACAAGAATGAGTGAGCTAATCTGGCAGCCTGCTGGCTGTCCCACATTTCAAGTTCTGTTATATGACCCACCCCTTTGTACCGTTTGCACAACCCCCTAACTGATATCCTCCTCTGGACTCTGACCATCCATTCCTCAATTCCACCAATTCCTAAAAAAAAAAATAAAATAAAAATTATCAATGTCTGCTTCTGTAAGAAGACTGATACACTAGAAAAATACTTTAAAAACTCAAATTTCCTGAGGCACTCTCTCTAATCAGGCCATTATTTGTGGTATTGCTACATCCTTTGCTCTCGCTGTTTCACCCTCTTAGAAAAGTGAGTTTGCATGAGAAATTATTGTCTTGAAAACAGGTGATTTTTTACACATTATTCATCTATGATTTTTCATTTGCTTGAATATTACAGAACTTCTTTTGCCGTACAGCCAGTATGTTTATTCTTTAAGGATGTTGAGCTTCCCCAGACATGTACAGTACATATATTACTGTTTCGTCCTTCATCAGTTCTTGGACTCATAGCCAGAGGCAAAGATGTTAGGAGTTGCTTGAGCTAAACAATACAATATTTTTGTTCAGCTGTGAAGTTGATTAATAATCTGGAAATCAAATCAATATACTCTTTGATTTTCATTACAGTGGGGTTTGCATTTAAACTTTTTGTACTGTCATTCTCAGCCTTAGTAGGGGAACATGACAAAACTAAGCTAATGGGTTTGGTGTCATCTTCCCTGTGACACTGCAGAAATGAAACAAAACTTCAAGGATTAGCAGGCTAATGATAATTTTTGCTGTTTAACTACCCTGATTATTCTTGATTGTCATAGCAGTCAGTAAAGGTTTTGAATGCTTCCAGTTTGCAGTGCCAAGTATGAAGTAATTTACATATTACGAAATTACTGAGCCCCTTGTTATCAGACAGTTTGGATCCTCTAGATCAATAAAAAATAAAGCTCCAAAATACTATGTCCTTTAATGGATAATAAAAGCTAACATCTGGAGTCAATGAGTGCTTTAATTGATCAGCAGCACTGAAAAAAAACCACCCAGGTAACTTTACCCAGGTAACAAAATGTGTTAAGAAGTCAGAATCAAACTTCATTGAAATCAGTGGGATGACTGAAAATTTCAGGAGACTTGTAGAAAAGTCCTATGTGCCTAATTCTAGTTAAATTTTATTGAAAGCTTTGTCTTGAAATCCTTGCTAGTGTGATTTACACAGTAAACTTTCTGCAATGGGACAGCCTTTATAACCTTATAATTATATTGTGTACTCTTAGAATGATCCTTCAGGCTCTGAACATGACAAAAGTTCCTCAACACTAGCCAAAGCCGGGACAGTCAAAACAAAAAATTTCTACTGCTGCAAGTGTTGGATTTCTTTCCTGCTGGCATTTTGTGTTTTCAGAATTGTGTTGCATCTGGGTACGTCGCAAAAACATTAGACAAGCATTGCAATGTGCCTTATGGAGCTGACAGAGTTTACTGCAGTCATTGAATCTCACAGCCCCTGAAGGAGGTAGGATTAGGATGTAAGACGTACAGCCTCTCTCTGACAGGACTGACAATACTTACATCAACTCTGATCTCCTTTGACTTCTGTTTATATGGCATTCAGTGTAATTGAAGTCTATATTCAGGCTTCAAATGTATCAGATTACCAGAAATCTATTAAAAACAGTAGCTAGTCTCTTCATTTTTCATTCTGAACCCAAATGAATGTCCTACTTTCTTTCTCTTCAGTTTTCTGAAGTAGGTCATGAAGTTCAGGAATGAAACTTCCAGCTTAAAAAATGGAGGTCTACTTGGAGAGAAACAAACTAGACCTGCCTCTTACACCATGATGCTATGCCCCTCCACTTCCTACCCATGCCTGCAAGCTACCTTTCAACACCAGCATCTGGCAGTTTTCCCACTTTTGGCCCAAGAATATGTCCCAGCTGTACTCCAGCTACATGTTGGAATTAAATCTAGGGGATGAAATGAGGCCATGCTGTAGTCCCTCCATAGGTCATTGATTTGGAAGAAGAGGCCTCTGTATCTGGTGTTTATGTAACATATGTCATTCCATGTGAAAGTATGTAAATAACCCCTGTAGTTCAGGTGATGCTTTAAAAAAAATGAGGGAGTCCAAAGCAATCAACAAAATCAATCTCCAGACTACTTCTGAATCCAGCCATGAACAACATCATCATCGTGCAGCTCATCATCACTCAGTCAAATTCTGCCAACTGACAAAGACTGTTATGAAACTGAATTTAAACTAAGTTTAAACTGAGGTAATTCAGCAGCATAAGATAGGTAATTGTACTTTTTTTGTGAAATCACAAACTGTTCAAATTGATACTAGCTTATTTCCAAGCACTGAAGTGGCCAGGGCTACATACAGAATGAGCAGCATTTCAGATGTTGCTCCATCATAACATGCTGAGATGTAGCTCAGGCAAGGTCTTGCTTAATAAATTTGTTCCAGAATATTCCACTGGGTCCCTAAAATTAGTCACAAATATCTGCCCATGTTCAAATATCTCCCTCTTGGCCAGGCTGTCCATCCAATTTCTGCTGCCCTTTTAATCCCATTGCACCCTTTGCTTTACCAGTGACACCAGTCTCACCTACCTGATGCTACTTACATTAAAAGCTGCAGGGTTATCCAGGCAGCTGCTGCACTTTTCAAGTCTCTGGTCATGTATGAAATCACTTGGTCAAGTGTAGGTTGATGGGTAAATGAACTTTGTTACTACCAGCCGCAAGCGGACTTCCCCAGAAGCTCATCCAAAGAGTTCCAGGTATGGCCCTAAAACTTAGGAAGAACAACAAACAAAAGTATGTGTGTCCCCCATCTCTTTCTTAGGTTCTGATCCTGCAAAATGACCTCTGAGACCCTCCAAGAGGGCAACCCCAACTGCACAAACCACAAAGATCAACCTTGCTATGGTCACTGCTATGCTAGGGTCCTTTTTTTTGCTTTGTCCAGAGGAGATTTGGAGCTCACAAGTTCTTAGAAGTTCCCCACATTTATGGGAGCTGATGGCTCACACCAGAAGAAGCAAGGTGATTGAGGATATTAATTTTTAAGGGCAAAGGTGGTACCTTTGCATGTGTTTATGCCGAATCCAGCGCTACAGGGCTCTAGCCCCGAATGAAATTTCCAGGTTATGTTGTAATACAAACAAACAGTAATAATAGAGAATGGGAAAGGGTAGTGGGAGGAGGGGGAAGTTATGATTAATTTTTATCAGACTTCCTTCTCCTTTCCATAGAGCAGTTCAATGTGAAGTCAAAGTTCATTGACACGTTCTCTGTAGTCGGTGGGATGATTGTTTTATATTAGCCATTGACTTGGCCTGCATTGATCCTTGAGAATGTATCGCACAAATCATTTTGCACTAAACTGCTGAATCAATGAAGAAATCTCCTGGAAAATTTATATTAAAAGTCGCTGTTTGCCTAAATGAGTTCCCTGTGCCCCATATTGAATATTTTGCTGATGAATTGAATGAGTTTAAATTTGAACATTGCAGACCCATTAAAGAATGAATTCTTAAATCAACTTCTGCCATTTATGATTGAAATGAGATTTCCCCTGCAATAGACTAGCTGTTATATAAATCAGTTGTGCATTTTATACTGTACCATAAACAAGATATAATTCTTTTAAATACACAACAGGTGCCTTAAATCTTTTGATGCATCTTGTATTTATCTGATGTTGATTTTAGTATATTTACACCAGGTAACTAACATGGGTTTATAATAGAATATAGTTTCTGAAGGTTAAAGAAGCCATAATCTTTGTTTTTAAATGCAACTCAGTTTTCAGGGATTATACTCTACATCACTGTTCACAGCTGAGATCTAAATTTAATCTAAAATAAGTAATTGTCCCTTGCACATAAAAAAGCAAACCATCTTGAGTAAGATTATGGTTAGGGTAAATTTGACTTTTAGTGAGACATAGAGGAACATTTTTTCTGCTATCTACTTTTTAATATTACAGTGAAGAGTTGAATTTCTTTCCTTTCCACTAGGACTCTCTGCACCTTAGGTGACCTCTGCATTTACTGGCTCAAGTAAATGACTTAAGCTGGTATCAAAATCAGCCCATACACTGGTCCAGTTCTGAAGTTATCCCAGATACAGGAATTCCACTCACAGTTTGCTGAAGTAACTGGTGTCAGGGAAGTGGTTCTTAATTTTTTCCACAAATAATAGCTTTTTACATAATGTTCAGCATGAGAGATTGTTGTTTCCTACTCAGGCTCTGTGAGGAGGTCACAGCTGAAGTCAGACATCTCCTGATCTCATGGGATGTTCCATATGTTTCAGAGTTTGCACCAGGTGGATCTCAGAGGAGCAGTGATCTCCTCTTCCTCAGGGAACAGATTAAGGGGACATAAAACAAGACTATGAGGGTCAAATCAGCAGCTGGAGTAAATCAATGCATTTTATTTGATATCTAGGAATGGTTCCAGTGTGGGATTTATGTACTCAGCAACTTTTGCATAGACAAAATTTGCCAAGAAATAAGATGGGGAGTTTCAATGAGCTACAAGCGAGGGGTAGCAGCTGCATTGTGGATTAGCAGATAGGCAGGTCTGGAGGTTAATTTGGCATTGCTCTTTTTCTGTCCTAGATAAAGCGGCATTTAGAAGTGCTCACAGTATAAAGTATGAAAAAAATGCCAGCCCCAAAGGAGGGACCGTAATGAATATAGAAAATTCAATAACATCTGGAAGCCAAATGAGAAAGGCTTGTTTACACCATCCATCACTTCAGGATGATGTATTTCTTCATTGGTGTAGCCTCAAACACACCCTACAAGGCAGCGCTGGGCTCTGATGCACAGACAGTGGTGGGGCCTCCAGTCTCCTCCAGTACTTGTCTTCACCTTCCTCTGCCCACAGCTCAGCAACCTGCCCTGCGGGTTGACCCAGGCATCATGTCCCTGATGACAAACCAATGTCAAACTTCAAGGTATGCTGCAGCCACTCCTCCTCAGTTTGGATTTGACTCTTTGCCTACAAGTGTGGCCCTTGCCTTAGCCAAGCATAGAGAAGAGGTATGGCACGAGGTAGAGGGTACAAGAAAGGTACTATGACCATTCTCTGAATAAGAAAACCTTCCTTATTTTTGTCCCATTCTTGCCGGTAACAGGGTTCAGAAGCAGCTTCCAAAGTAAAGATATCTTTAAATCACAGGTGTTGCAGAAGGGCTGGAATCACTCACTTTAACCAGGTTGTAAAATCTCACTATTGAGGCTGTAGTAACTAAAGTTTCACCCCGTGGCTTCTAATGTTTTCATGTCTCTGTGGGACTTTGTCATCCAAGGACAAGCATCAAGGGTTTTATAACTATCAGTTGATCATTTCTGCTAAAGTAGGGGAGGTGGATTCTCAGCAAGATAACAAAGGTGTTATCTCTATCCAGGGAGGATATAAAGGATATTGGGAAGATAACATCTAATTGAAGATTCAATTTTCCAAGTGTCAAATTGTTTTGATGACTAATTGATTTACATAGAATGAATTCATTCGCAGAGCAAATATGTTTTAAATCTTGTTCGCTGTATTCTTCTGTGGCAGCAAATAGGAATTGCTGTTCATCTCTTAAAAAAACCAAACATTATAGACTAGGATTGGTGTGGAAGACGTTCCTGAGTTTTAGCTCTTTATCTTCTAGACATAGACTGCAGTAGATTGCTAATGTCAGTAAAGGTGTGATTTAGAGAACCAAGCCCAAGACTAGGAGCCAGAAAAGGTTGGGATCTAATTGCTCTGCCCTAGTGCTAAGAGACCAAGAAAAGGAAGAAAACATGATGGCCTCAGGAAAAGCTGTTGCACAAGACCTCTTTGTCTCAGTTTAAAAGAGGAATAAAGGTGTTTGCTTCTTTCCTCAGAGGGATATTGTGAGAGTTAATTAGTTAATGCTGGCAAAATGCTGTGAAGTTCAAAAATAATATGTAGTGAGAATCCAGGAAGAAGTGGTGTGGAAGATTAGTCGGGCTACATTTAGAATAACTTTACAAGTGACGTGTGACAAAACCAGTGAATCCTGCTGTAGTGAAGCCTTCTTTCTTCTCTCTCCATTTCTCTTATCCTCATCTTTTAATTCCTGAGGACTGACTGATAACATGCTTCTCCAGGAGGACTCAGTACTGAGATCATCATTGGAACTAGCAGGGTTAAATTTGGATCCGATGCCCTGCTCATCCCCCACCTCCTAAGAGAGTTCCCAATCTTCTGGACAACTGGTTCATCTGGGTTGTTCAGGGCAACCTATTTTCTTCTGGCCAGAGGCAGAGGTTCAGAGTGAAGGATTTGGACTGGCACTCTCTAAACTGGGAATGTTTCTCTGGGATGACAGAAACAGAGACTGAAATGCCTTGGAGCAATAAAGACATGTCACTACAGTCCATGGTTCAGCCTTTAGGTCTTCAGGATGGGCCGATTTCAGCTTTGCCTTCTCTTCAACCTTTCCCTTTTGGCAAGAGAAAGGCAACTCAGCCAGGACATTGCTGATGTCCAGCTTGGATTATGAGGACTTAAATGTTGCCAGTCAGCAGCACCTTTCCTAGCAGACACGATTATCTTGGACCTGCATGCCACCCTTCTGTACTGTATGGATCATCTCAGCTGGGCTCAGCTGCACGACTCCTCGGTCAGATGCGTGGTGGTGGCTTGATGTTCGTACCATGAAAGTTGTGATGTCATCTTTTTATTTTTTTGTTCGGCAATTTTATCTGGGGGCAAAATATCTGTGTGGTGAAGGTTCAGCAGAAGGATCCTTTGTCCATGTTGGTAGCATCACTCTTGCTTACTGCTCTGAAAGATGCAGATAAGACTGTAGCCCTGTTCCCATACTGTGCCAAAGATCTGCAATGCTATAACTGCTCTATGGCCTGAGCACTGAAGCAATGTAATGTTGCAGGGGCCAGAAAAGGACCCACTTGGGTAATATCCTTTCTCATGTCAATGTGCAGGCACATACTGATAGTTCCAACTAGATAAAAATAAATATGGTTCAGAATAGATTTACATATATCAAGCTTTCAGTTAAAGCAGATGCGAGCCTTATCCTGAAAAATGCTGAGAATGTTGATCTAAATACTTTCAATTTTCTATAAAATACATAATTTCTATGAAATAAATAATTTCAACGAAACTTTAAGAGAAAACACTAAGCAATCAAATTTTTCAGACAGGGAGATCTGAAAACTTTTAAGCATCAAAATATTTTGATGGAATCTAATAATTTTCTGGAAGTGTGGAATAACACTACTACACTTTCAAAAGTATGTTACTTGTCATGGATTATATGTTACAAATTTTGAAAGCTGTGTATTTAGGTGATCCTGCCCAATTTTATCCAAATTCTGCCTCCCTTTTTGCTAAAAATTGCTCATCCTCTATCATTCAATAAATTCTGTAATTGTGGTACTAATGACATTTCACACTACAGTTGCAAAAATAATTTTAAAATGTTGATTTGTTTTTCACTGTAGACATTGTGACCATATTAATGGTCACACATGAAATTAATCATTCGTGTATGTTCTTTAGTAGGCAGAACCAGTCTGTTTTACTTTTGCATACTTTAATTTTCATCTTCATTGTTGTCTTCTCACTAAAAGATTGGCATGCCTGGGTATCACCTCTGTCAAAAAAATATTCCTATTTTCATGGTGGTAAAGGAATTCAGTAAAACATTTGTGCTCTTTCTCAAATTTCTAAATACAATTTCATGTATTAATATCACAGATCCTTAACATTTCTGTCTCTCTTAATTTTTTATTAGCATACACAAAAATTCAATTTCATGGTGTTTCATTTATCTTCAAAAGAACACTTTCCTCCAAAAATAATGCAACAAACATCTCCAAATTTTTATTAAAAAATTATAAAACTTTTTTTTCCTGAATTTGTCCAAAACCCTTAAATACAACTGCACCCTTTGGAAACCATTTTCATGAGAATTGTTAGGTTTGGAAAAATAAAACTGATGCTTTTATCTGGAGCCAGCCTTGATGTAACTGGACATTGTGTTTTCTTCTTTGCATAGGTATAACTTTTCCTCTAAAAGATAACTTATTGCATACCTAATGTCTTCGCCAACAAATAATAGTAAGTGTACCAGCAGATGGTTTGGCTGGAGATCAGCTGAGATTGTCTCAAGGCCACCACACTCATTTAGTTTAGTATCCAAAGAGCTACTTCAGCTGCAGGTGTCTCAGGAGAAAGCTTAGCAAATCAACACGCTTGTCCCACTGATGTTTGTAAAATTGTTGCTTGTACATCAGCTCGTGTTTTTTAGTTCAGATTACCCGTTTCCTTTTTGCTTGCAGTTTTCAATGCTCCTCTATATTGGATAAAATGCCAGTGCAGGGTAAGTGAAATAGTGTCACAGTGTGACACTGTCTCCAGTCAAACAAAGCACACATGGATTTTTACATTTGAAGAAAATTTTCTGTTACGTTTTCACTTTCTGAGTGCTAATAAAAAAAAAAACCCATGTCTTTTGAGGTGTGGCTGGCACATAATTGCTCTCACAGGATAAACGTAGTATCTTTCCTTTTACCATCTAACATTTCAAATCATTTTACATATACAGAACATTTGTGTCTAATTGGATGAAGGATCTTAATTCCTGTTACAAAAAAAATACTGTTAAATTGATATTACTTCATTGATTTTAATAAAGCCTTTGAAGATCAGAGAACAAAGGGGCCTATTGGTTCTTTAATTAGTAAAGGATTTATTCAATAAGTTATTGGACAAGTTAATTTACAGGACTTAATTTTGCTATTGAAAGGTTTAGACTCCTTCCCTCCAAAATTGGGACGATGGACCATTCCAATACTGTGAAGGTGATGACC
>JAVJGJ010000001.1:45828402-45839637 GCA_035590215.1 Microhierax caerulescens
ATGTCCTGACACAGGACTCATAGAACATTGGCATTAATAATTTGTCTTCAACGACCGTTGAAAGATGAGATATTGTTTATTTCAGTTGTGAAGTCTACCTTGACGATGCACATGTACAGTAATAATAATGATGATGATCTTTATGGTGATGATAACAATATTAGTAACGATAACAATAATCATATTAATAATAATAATGCAAATGCTTAAGCAGAAGAAGCCAAAGACATAAGAAGGATCTCCATGGAAACAAGACACGTAAGATTTCTGGATAGGTATATGGGCAAGTAAAGTAACACTCAATGAAACAGCAAGCACAATTCGAGTAATAACTCACTAGCACTGAGAGGTGAAGGGAGATGTTCAGACCCCTTCATGCAGATTGGACATTATCATACATTTCTTAGGTGTTGGACAGGTCTGCATGAGAGGGTTGTTAATGAAAATATCAATCAAAAACTCTGCTGACTTAATGGTCAATTTAAATTAATTAATTGGAAAGGAAAAAGTTGAGAAGGACAGCATTGATTGTTCAGCTCAAAGCAGTTGGCAGGCTAGGAGAACGAGGTTGCCCAAATAAGACAATGTTTCCTTATGTCAGCTGATGCCTTGTGTAAAATCTTGAATCTGAAAAGGCAGGGAAAAATAGTCGGATGCTGTAATTTGAACACTTTGATACTTTGAATCATGGTTCACTGGGTTTGGGGATGGGGTGCTGAAAGTAATGGTACAATATCAGCCCTGGGAAGGAAATCTGCAGGAGAGGTAGAAATGGGTCAGGATGCACCAGCTGAGGATTTGACCCTCACTTTGCAGTCACATGTAGGAATCCTTCCGTTCATGGATTGGTTTTTATCCTCACAGCTTGTAA
Organism: Microhierax caerulescens; assembly: GCA_035590215.1. Classification (NCBI taxonomy): domain Eukaryota; kingdom Metazoa; phylum Chordata; class Aves; order Falconiformes; family Falconidae; genus Microhierax; species Microhierax caerulescens. The sequence goes on from JAVJGJ010000001.1 coordinate 45,829,274, forward strand.
TTTCTAGCTCAGAACGTATTTGTTAGTTGTACCTAAAAGGCTGACTCTCTGGAGGTCAATAGAGACTCCTATTGATTTAGGGGAGCAAAAATCTTGTCCTGCATATGCTATGGGGCTCCTCACAAGTAAACCTGTATTTCAAGAAAACATTTAATGCCTGGAAGCATTTATAAGAATTTTCTTATTAATGTGAAAGGAAAAGGAACTGATGTTTTGTAAAACTGATGTAATTTCTTTGGGATTAATAAAGTATTTAAAATGATATCTTTATTGTATATTTTGAAAATAAATACTTTGAATGAAGACACTTCCTATGCAAATGTCTGTATCTATATGTATAATAAAATATCAGCAAAATTTTACAAGAAAAAAAAAAGTCCAAGCTATTTCAAAAGACATTTTGTTCATTGCATAAGCAAAGGTTATAGTAATTTGGTGTGGGAGCAGGCTAAGGCTTGAAATCAAATCAAGATCTTGTACCAGCTTCTTGTGTTTTGTAACCAAAACTCAATATAGGGTTATATATTTTTATATATATCTATATATGTATGTGTGTATATATATATGTGTGTATATATATATATATATATCTCGATATATCTCAGTTCTAATGATCACAGCAACATTTGGTAAATTCAGGAAATTTTAGCTGTCTAAAGCACAATCCAAACCACCTGATATCTATTACCTGCATTGAGTTGTGATGTGGATGCAATATAAAATCTAAAGATCCAAAATATTTTTGCAGATCCTGGGAAATCCAGAGCTGTTACTCCAAAACATTACTATCCAAACACTCTTGTCTTCAGCCAACTATTTTGTTTTGGTTTTAATTTGCTTCCCAGTTCTGCTGTTTCTAAATCACACATTGTCATTTGCATCAGAGAAGAATATAGACATCAACCCCAAGTATAACGCAGCAGGAAATAAATGTCAGATGTAAAATGAAATGCAGATGCAGCAGCTTTACTGTGGAAAGGGTCTGTCAGGCAGCACTGGGGATGTACTAATGTTATTATTATCATTCTTTTTACTATTACAAACAGGATGGAAACAGTAAATTGGCCTAATGAGACAGAAAGGAACCAAAATAAAACAATTAGCCACTAAACACAATATGGTGATTATATCTTTAAGTAAATGACAACAAGTAGAGCAGTACATGACACATTATAAGGGAAATAAAGACACTGGACTGACTTTCTATTCCTTCTTTTCCTTCTCCCTATATCCTTTACCCAAAGCAGTATTAAAATGATAAAAAGTTCTCAACCAAATATAACTTCATCCTCAGTAGACTTCAGGGACAGGTCTTCAACCAGATTTCATATCTGACTTCTAGAAAATGCTTAGCATAATGGATACACAGTGGATTAGTGCTGCACTGCTACTGAATATGCTGCAAAGAAAATTTACCAAGGCTCAAAAAAACCAAACCATGACTGTGTCAAGACAATCATAGTCCCCTAAAATCTCCCCGCTGTCACAATGTAAACCTTGTTCATCTTCAGAAGCACTGAGGCATGTTTTCAGGTCTCCCCAGAAGCTAGCACTCACCTTTCCAAAACTATCTTAGAAAATATTTCACCCAGGTCCTGTGAGAAAGTAGGTGAAAACAGCTCTGATACTGGAAGAGCAAGCAGCACGCCAAGCAAAGCCCGCGGAGCAACTCAGCACAGCCCAGACCTGATGATCCTGCAGTTCAAAGATGTGCCTGGTTAAATAGACTTATTTCTGGATGGACTGTGTTAGTGTAATGGCTGTACAGCTAAAATATCATCTCAATAAATGGTGTCTGTCATTTGCAAACCCCTAGCTTTGCTTTCAGATCTAATCTCCCACCAAAGCCATTCAGCGTAGCTTTGACTGTTCACCACTCTGACAGCAGTTGAACCCTGCTGGGCATGGTTCTTTCACCCTAAAACTCAACCAATGTGACCCCTCTGTACAGCCATAGAAGATCTTTATCTAGAGGTATATCAGGGGCCTTTATATGGTTGGCCCATATAAAGGGTTGTTACCCCTGCACGTACCGTTCTGTTTTACTGGTATACTTGAGAAGCACATTCATGTAGGGACTGAGACCCACGCTGGAGAATATTAATAAAGAGTAGGGTAGAAAACATGTGCTAAAGTATGGCTGCTGGTGCCTTCATCCCAGCTCTGCCTCAGTTTCCTCATTTAGGATGTAAAGATAACAACAAGATGCTGGAAAATTTTCACTTTAATACCGACAGTGATTCTTTCTGTGGTTTTGGACAAGATACTTAAATTGATGACATTGGTTCACCATCTTCAGAAGGGATATAGCAACTTCCAATGCACCCACTGTTCATGGAGGTCCAGATCTCTTCCCAGCACCAGCTTTCCTGTGTGCAGTATGAGGACTGAACAAATTTCTGCTGCGTTGCCTGGGTAGTGTCCTGCTTGGGGGAATGGATTCCCTGGCATGTCCCAGGAGTCTTAAGGTTGAACAAATTAGGACTGCCTATGGGATCTAGTGATAGGTGCTGGATTCCCCCTTTGGTGTGAGGGTAATGCAAAAATGTGTATGAACTATTTTTAGTTGGGCTATAAAGACAGAATTAAGCTATCAGAAGTTATAATTAGAACACTAACATGATTCTAAATTTGGGGATTAGATACTATGCCTGTGTAATTAATCAGGCCAAATGAAGTCATCCTGGAATATAATTACATGAACCATTTTGTAATTCTTCTGGCACAGGGTAAGAGATTTTGTGAGCGGTACTTGTGAAGGGCAAAATGGTGCCGTGGTTGGAGCGAGTCAGAAAATGGCCTTTGGCACTAGTGCAGATGCTGAGGGTCTCAGCCCAGCAGGGACTCAGCCTTGTAGCTCTAAGATAAGCCAAAGCTGGGCCAGTCCTAGCCTGTGCCTCAGTGCACTGCACTGGGAGCCTGCCTCTCCTCGGGGTCTGCAAATAGTTCAGCCCCAGTTTTGCAGAGCCTTACACAGCCTTAGCATTTCCCAGCACAGAAAGCAAAGCAGACACAGAAGTTGTTAAAAAAAAGCTGGCCTTTGTTATGTAAGTATATCAGGACGTGGCCATGAGCAGAAGTATTATTATTATTTTATTTTCTTATGAATAACAATAAAATATTACATTGACTGCAAGCTTGATGTGAAAGCTAGTAATATTATTGCTCTTGTAGTATTTAGTTTGCTTGTATTTTCTCTTGACTCCAGATGGATTTTAATTTTGCATATGGTAGCTACACAGTGTGCACGTAAAAGCTTTAATAAATCTGCTTGTTCAAACTGAAATAGGCATTTTGTATTATGAGATTGTCTTGCTCCAAAACAAATCCACATGATTAGAGTAGTGGATTTAACTAATTGTCCTCCAAGCAGCTCCTATGGGAAAACAAAATGTTGCCTATGCTAATAGTGCCTTAAACAGGGATCAGTCAGGATCAGCAAAAGCATGGCATCACGTGCTTTAGTATTGTATTGTTTACCAGCTGGCAGGAGGATGATTTACATAAAATCATTATCACTTGCTTTAGGGTAAGTAGCATCATAAGAACTGAGTCCAAAATCCCAATATGTAACTATTGTTGAATTTCTAGAGAAATGCAGTTTTATGTTCAAATCTCAGAAATCAAGCTTTGGATTTTACTCTGGGTGAGATCCTGAAGTGTGAGGGATATGTTCTCTAGACTAAACCCTGATGCAGTTGTTCATGTGAGATATTAAACTGATAGACACTTCTCAGAGACTTATTCTATTCTATTCTATTCTATTCTATTCTATTCTATTCTATTCTATTCTATTCTATTCTATTCTATCCTATCCTATCCTATCCTATCCTATCCTATCCTATCCTATCCTATTGTATCCTATTTTATTTTATTCTTCTCTAGAGACCAGCAATAGCTACTATTATTAGCAGTAATATTGATTAGATTATTAAAAATTATGATACCTACAACATGTTGTCAAAACATGTGAGAACAAATACCTAAAACAGTTTAGATGAGCTGTGCTCGCGAAATGCCTTGCAGACTGCAAGGGGAGCCTGGTGTTACGAGCTGAGATGCAGATGTCCATGTGGTTTCTATTTAAAGGTAGGTGGCATGAGTCCAGCCCTCAGTGCTTCAGTTTTTAACTGTAAATTGAAAAAAACCACAATGCTTTGTGTGAACTTCGACATGGAGAGACCTTGACAGGAGAAAAAGCTGTGTCATTACTTCTACTGCTCAGTGCTTGTTTTCAGCAGGGAGAAAGTAGTAGCACAGCTGGAAAGATTGCTCCAGGACTGCTGGCTCTAGCAAAGGTTGTTTTATCTAGTTTTGAAAGGAGCCAGCTAGTAAGTTTACTTTGTTTGCATGGTTGGCCCTTCTCGCTGAGTGATCCAAAGAAGTGTCAGGGCACTGGAAGTCTTGTTTTCATTAATGACATAATTATAGGCAAAGAAAACAGATGGGGGCATTGTTAATTAAGAAATTCTCTGGCACTGCCGTGAGAATTGCTTGACCAATGTTAAAGCAGTGTAATGAGGAGTTGCACAGACACAACATAGCTGCAAAACCCTGCAAAGAACCACCCAAAAATGTTCAGGGTGGCTACAGAGATGATCAACAGCCACTTCTGTAGGTTTGATTCTACCACAAGCTGGGGTAGAGTTGTTGCCTAAAACCTGTGGTCTCCACCCACGGGAGCTAAACACACGCAACTGCACGATCGAGCTCCTGAAGCCAATTAGACTAAAGAAAGGTATAGGAATTTTGCCCTGCTGTGCTTAGTTTGTAGATAATTTCAGGATACGAGTCTCCAGGTCTATTAAACTGCCACCTCTCCTGATCACTCAGGCCCTTCAGGGAACGTTTGCTAAAGGATCTGAATACTTGAATTTCACTGAGGTTTGCCAATGTAATTTTTTGATACTCCTTTGAAATGCTTGCCTGCAGAGAAAAGCCAAAGCACAGGCAAAATTCTGTACTTTAGCTTTCCATACTGTACATGGTGCTGTAGATGACTGGCCATTGGTGGGTCACTTTGCATATTCTGGGACAGTGCGGGCAAAACCAGTGCGTAGCACACTCTGGCTTTATATGCTCAAAACCCACTGAAGCAGATAGCAATTCTCAAGTAAAATTTTTCCAAATTAGCTTTTTTTGTATAAGTTATCACTGTCAGGAAAGGAAGAGCTGACCTTTCTTCTTTTTTCCCTTAGTCAGTCATTACCTACATTTCTTCCCCATAAGGCTTGCTCCACCTTGCCTGTCTTCAATGTTATGTTCCTGTACCAGCATTTCTGTGATTACCTATTGCTCTGCAGTACCTACTGGAAGAGTGGTCAGGGTGTTGCTATGCCCATATTGTGTTGTTTGCTGTCAGACCAGTGGCTTCAGTAAATACATATGTGATGCCATGCACAAGTTAAAAGCAATGAATGCAAGCTCGAGGCAGCAGAAGTCCAACTAAAAAGTCCATACAAGGTACCTGAGAGCACCTAAACACCAAAGGTAAAGCCCTGACAATCCTTCCTTGGCATCTGGGCTGAGGCTCAGCTGAGCTAATTTATGGCCTGGACAGCTCGGCCTGAGCTAGTCACTCTGTAGTCAGCAGAGAAAGAGATACAAGGACAGCTGACATTTACACACCCTAAAATGGACTTTCCCTTTCATTGACTAGAAACCTGGGAACCCTGGAGGACCCTGGAGGGCCAGCTCAGCCACAGAGTCCCAAGCACGAACTCCTCAGCCAGTGTAACCGATTCCCTCCCAAAAGGCACCCCCGTGTCCTACCTGGGAATGCTCTGTGAACAGAGAAATAGCTTACCCAGCCAGATTTCATCACTGGCAGTAACCAAGTGGTTCATTAATATGCTGTGTAACTCCAACCTAACTATTCTAATGTGCATTGTTTTAGTTTTATGTGGGAAAAAGTGCTCATTGCTTATTATTAGTTGTAATACATCTGCATGAAGAAGGTAAAAGCTAGCTGCTGGCCTCACAGAAATGGCTCTGAGAGGAGTTAGCTGTACTGGCTGGAAATGGAGCACAGGGACTGAACACTGGGATGGCAGAGACTCCTCTGCTGCGGGGAGAGATGCTCCAATCTTTTAATCATCTTTATAGGCTTTCATCGGACACTTTCCAGTACGTCCATGCCTCGTACTGAGGAGCCCTGAACTGGACACAGTACTCCAGGTGTGGCTTCACCAATGCTGGACAAAGGGGAAGGTTCACCTCCCTCGACCTGCTGGCAATACTTTTACTTTTTCTCTGTCTGGCTGAGAAGCTTTTTTAAAGCTGAGAAGGCTTTGTTAGGGTGCCACTAATGGCAGAAACCTGCTCACTACTTTGCCACAGCTGTTAAACAAATTGTACTGCAGCTGGAAAACACCTCTGGGATACAGACCAAGAGAGTCTTGTACGCAAAGACAACAGCAGAACACCACTTTGTGGTTCTAGAATATTTTCTTTCTACCCACTTACAGTCCCATCACTGGTTTTCTTGTGAAAATCTTATTTTTTACTTCATATCAATTTTTACTTCATATCAGCTGTTGCTGTTTTTTAAGTCCTTCTCTGTGGAACTCATTCCTGTCTAAACAGCTAAACAGATCCCCCAGGTTTTTAAAAATTCATATTCTGATCTGACACCTTAGGTGGACTTTGGGAGATCACAGAATTCTGCTGAGGGTATGGAGAAAAGTCAGGACTGAGGGGCCTGTGAACTTTTCAGCCACATTCCAAGACAGTACGTGTGACTGTGAGCAGGCTGCCTCCATCCACCCCTCACCTGCTCAGCCAGGCAGCCTTCACAGGGATGCTTGCTGAGTGAAGTCAGTCCACACACCGGTGGGCACATTCTCAGTGCCTCGACATCCACATCTTACTGCTTTTCAGAAACGCTGAAAAAGATTCTGTGTAAAAAAAACTCTTTGAACCTCTGCAGAAACCCACGTAGCAATATAAAATAGCAATAATGCTGTCAGACTATATAATGTAAAGTAACCAGCATGACCTTTGCAGGGGTTAGGCTTTTGACCTTGCAGGTCCTTCCATGAGTGTGGCCCACATCGTTTCCCACCCCACGTACAGTAGCCAGCATGCCTGCGAGGCGCTTTTCAGACTAATTCCTGCTAATGTCATGCATGGCTAGTTAACCTCCATTTGATCTGTCTTTTAGAGATTTATTCATCAATAAAGGCGTTATTACTCCTTTGATGATAGTTAGTATCATTTATATGAATTGTCTATTGACGGACACATTTAACAAAGGGTGTTTATGTGCTGAACAATCACATAGTTTATTTATCCAATAATCATATAATCGATTTGAAAAAAAATTCAAGTTGAAGGACTTCTTTGAGATTTAAAGATTTCACAGTTTCCATCTGTGTCTAAGATGTTTAATTTGAGTTAGTTATGTATTACATTTCACTAGTATTGTTCCTACAAGAGGATCTTATAGATCAGCCTCTGACAGCTCTCAGGTAAAGGCTGAACCTGGTTAGCTTGTTTAAGATGATTGCTTAGGTATTTTTAATCACAAATGACAGTATAAAAAATAAGAAATAGTGTGCAGTGAGTGTCTTGAGGCACTCTCAGAGAAGTGAGATTACTGATCACACTTGCCTTCCAGACAAAGTACTTTTTCAGCACTAAGACCATCGTCTCTACAATAGTTACAAGTATCTATGATGACTGAAAGAGAAGAAGCCTATTTCTCTGATAGCTTTCCCTGGCTGATGTCATTACATTATCACAAGGCATAACATTGCTCAGTCACACTCAGAAAAATTCCAACTGAATCAGAAAATGTTTCTTGCCTAGCAAGTCCAGTAGAGCTCCTAGATTGGAACACAGCTAGAGTGCAGAAGGCCAATGCCAGGTCTCCAGTGGGGCACATCCAGTGCTCACTTCCCCCTGAAACCACTAGAACTGGCACCAAGCTCCTCTGGGAAGCCAAGGAAATAACCTTGGTATGGAATACGGGACCTCTGTTTCTAGTGACAGATATTAATAGTCTTATGTCCCCCAGGTCCCATATATGAGGCCATCCATCACCGTATTATGTTTGGCTCCTAATATAATTACAAACATTCATGGAGTGGCTGTTACGGTTTCACTCCTTGTGTGGATGGGAGAGTCCATTGTTGCCTGGGTTTAAATAGTGGATGTTTTCCAAGTTCTTGACCCTGGCAGATTCTCTATGCTAATCACGTGTCTAGTTCTCAGAAAGAACAAGACTGAATTGACTACCTGGTGACCTACAGTTCCTTACGGGTAGGAAGTAAGGCTGGGCTTTAATCCTGCTCAGATGTACCCTGTTGTTCTTACTTGGAAACACATGATCCATCTTGAAGGACTACAGAGACCGTTAAATGTGATCCTGGGCTGCAAAGCCCAGCAGGAGCCTAGGCACCAAGGGGCAAAACCTTTGTAGAACAATTACTACGCTATACAACTTGTCCCTAAGAAGTACGGACTTCAGGAATGCAAAAGACAAATGCCAAGGAGCAGGGCTGTGGAGTGGTTTAAGAAGCGCTATTATTTCCACCCCTTTGCACCACAGCAAGCAGGAACTGAGTGGTCTGAATTCATGCTGGAACCTTAAAAAGAGGCAAGGAGGCTCTGCTTCTGTGATTAGAGCTGAGGTCCACAGAATCACAGTCACAGTTATCACTTCTGGGATGTCCAGATGTGGCACCGATTCCCTGTTAAAGTACCCTCATGTGCAGGGAGGTCTAAAAAGGATTGGTTTGCTATTATTAGTTACTGGCCAAAAGCTTTTGCAGTCTGGTTTGAAGGAATTTTTGATCTTCTGATTTTACAGGAGACTGAATTGATAAGCTGGGTGATTTCAAGGGCTGCAGTTTCAATCAGACTCCCCTCGCCACTGCCAACCCCAGAGACTTTGACCACAGGGAAGGACAAGTCCAGGGATTTGAAGGTTTAACCTGAGGCCACCAAGTCACATAGCTTGAGCACTACCAGTTTTGTAACAGCCTGAGCTAAGCTCTGAAAGCAGAAGCTTAGCTGGCCGATTTCTGCGTTAGATGCACTTGTAAGTGGTTGAGAAAAACCCAGCCTGATCCTGAGAAATCTAGTGGCTGGAGGGCAGCCGGCTTTCAGTGCTGAAGTAGTGTCAACAGAGGGGTGAACTTGGTAGTCCCCGAATGAAGGGCAGTATGTCCTTCTTTCCTGAAAGTCAATGCCAGAGGATACTTTCCTTGGGAGAGGTAGGAGATGGGGACTGGCAAAGACAAGTCAAAACCAGATGTTACAGGCTGCAGGTCCTTCCCTGCCCTCTGCACAGCTGCCTCTCTGGGATCCCTTTCTTGAAGGTGACACTGTGAGCTGGGTGTTGATCTCAGACCTCTCAATGTGAAGTGTTTTTACCCTGAAGTCACTGTGATATGACTGAAATCTGCTTTAGTTCCATACTCTTAACTAGATAGTATTTTTAAAATTATTTGTATTTTTGTTAATTAGTTCTCTCTCCTGAGTAAAAAATGAGACAAGTTGATACTTTCTTTAAACTTTGTACTTTAGAAATAGCACTCCCTTGTGCTATTACTCAATAATAGTCCCCTCCTTACTCAGGGACTCTGGTAAAGTCTTCAAATAATTCAAATGACAATAGCAGCAGCAGAGAGAGATGCAGTCACTGAGACCCAAACCTGTGGCAGTCACAAGCGTGTCAGAGCTGAGACTTGGCAGATGCAGCTGCTGCTTATGTTCCTTTCCCAGGAAACATGAAAAAACTTCACACCTCCTCCACGAGCAGCCTGGTTGGATGTGCAAGGCAGTTCTGCCACCAGAGACAAAGCCAGCATTGTATTTTTTTATATATATATATATGTATTCATGTAATGTGTGTATTATATATATACTGGAATGTACATTTCTGTACATGCATGTGTATATATGTGTGCGTATAAGCATGTATGTATGTTTATGGATGAATAGCCGTGTACAGATATGTATAAGCATGTGCACATGAATAGTGCTGTGTGGGTGTCTGCAGTAGCTGGCAATGCCTGCATAAGGAAGCGGAGTCTGCACTTTGTACACAGAACTGTGTAGGGAAAGCATTAGTAAATGCATGCGCCTTCGTTATAGGGAACAAAAATATACAACATCCTATTGGGATAATAAAGGTATAACAGCAGAAGACAGAGAGCTTCTGGAAAAAACATTAACCCTTACCTGAACACCTTTTTTTTTGTGGCCCTGGATCTACATCAGCACAGGTGCCAACTTGTTTTGTCTGGTAGTGCCAAGAAATCTGCCTTTTATGTCTGAGACAATAAGAACTGATATTTGTAATTAATTTATTCTGCTCAACAGGTTGGGAAGGGAAGGGAAGGGAAGGGAAGGGAAGC
>JAVJGJ010000001.1:45839697-45850345 GCA_035590215.1 Microhierax caerulescens
AGGGAAGGGAAGGGAAGGGAAGGGAAGGGAAGGGAAGGAGAGCTTAGCAGGTGCAATGGGGTAACTTAGAGCCTACCCTGATCACTCAACCTGTGGACAATGACCAAATCCTTTAGTATTGCTCTTATTTTAAATTTTTTTGTTCAAAGCTATGATGTGTGGATTCTATCACCAGCCCTCTGTATGGATCAGTGGGTATCTGTACTCCCCAGGTAGAGAGCAAGAAGGAAACACTTCCACACTCCAGACTTTGTGGTCCCTTCCCTCTTCCTTATGAGAAGAGCTGTAGGTGTGTTGATGTGTCACCACAGGCAAACAGGACACCACAACTCCAGGAGTCACAGGGAACCATCCATGCCCTGTGGAAGGGTGCTTGCTGGCTTAAGGAGCTGAAGCACTGTGTCAAGGGACAGAAATGCTGATTAATCAGGCTTCTCAGAAATCCGATAATGTCACTGAGGTAGCAGAATGACCCAGACCCTTTCAAGGAAGAAAATAGATCTGCTTTTCCTATTTGCAGCTCATCTTTGTATCTGTGCTCCCCCACATAACTAAAGTGTTGTCTGTCTGGGCTTTAGACCCTGGATGGCTAGGTCTGTATCACTTGATGCTCAAAAGCAGAATGGCTCTTTTTCCCTTGTCCCGAAAGACATGTCATAGGCACAAACCATCTGATAACACCTCCAGCTACCTGGTTCACCCCACTGTTCAGAAGTGAGAGTGGTAGATACTGCAACTCTTTCAGGACCCAGCTGTGCCTGTGTTTCACTTCTGCATAGGTAAGTGATACCTGAGGAGGGCAAACTAGTCCTTCACACAGAGGACTATGAGGAAAAATGGAAGCTTTTTGACAGGTCAGAAATCCCATTGCCTAATTTGGAGAGATGCTTTGTGAATTAATTCAACACTGATTCAGCACAAGTTGAGTCCTGGAGAAAGTCTGACAGAGGTCACTTGGATTACTCTGCCATGAACTTGATACGGGGCTATTCAGCTCTCTTCCCGGTGTCCTCGGGTGCTGGGAGGTGCTTGGCCATGGGTGCAGGATCCCAGAACCCTGAGGCGATGCTCTTCCCCCCCAGCCCCCACTTACAGCCCAAGGCCTTTCCGCGGGCTTTGGTGCCATCAAGTGGCAGCGGTGCTGAAAGGCGAGAAGCACGCAAAAGACCTTGGTTCTTGGGCGGCCCCTGGGCACACGAGGACCATGTAAGTAGGATTAAAGTTTTTTACCCCAAGTTTGGGAGCGTGAGACAGTGCAAGTGCAGTGGCCAAAGAGAAGCTTTTACTGATGGTTAAACTAGGTAGAAAAGTCAGATTATTCTATTATTTTTTTAAAAAGAGGGAGAAACTTGGCCTTGAGAAATGCTTAATGAAGACGGCATCAAGAGTATGGCTGAAAATCACATCAAGATTCTCCAGACTTTCAAGTGTCCCGAGACTTGAACCAAATAAAATAGTTGGATCTTCAGCCTGGGTAAACTACTACTGGGCACAAATTCAGTGGAGCCAGACTGATTCCACCAGGAATTAGGCTGACCTTAAAAAATTTAGCCTAATCTGAAAAATTTAGGTTATAGAATTTGGTTAATATTGCTTTCATCTTATTTTTTATGTATTTCAACATAGCTTTACTGAATGAACAGCAAAAAGTATTAATGGAGTTCATGTCGTCCATATCAAGAGCATCAGCTTCTCTGTACTGAGACCAATAGCCTGGTTGACTCAAAATTAGCATGGCCTTGGTTAGAACACATCTCCCAGCATGTATCCAGCTGAAATGTTAAGGAAATGAGGAGCTTTTCTTCACCAGTTTGTCCCCATGGGCAGTCACTTGAACTGTTAGATATGGGAGACTTCAGTTTAATTCAAATTTGCTCTCTAATCACCAGAGAGTGAATCATGTTAGAACTTTCTCCACAGGCCTCTAGTTCTTTTGCTCATTGATGCTATCTCCTCTCTTATTTACAGTAACATCTGTTTGCTTTGGTTTTGTATCTGAGGAAGACAAGATATAACAATTTGCATAAGCCTCAGGAATTCTCTCTTTGGATAAGGATGGAAATACAATGATCTTTTCTTTCTCCCAATGAAAGTAGCGAGCTGGGAAAACCAGCTTGGAATAACATTAATGATTATCATTTGTGGGTTTCTAAAAAATAGATATTTTGCCTGCGTAATTCCTGTTTAAGTACAAATCTAAGAACTTGGATTTTTTTTAGTAAAGAATGTAGTAGGACTGTCAGAAAGCACACATAATTTAAATCCTCATCACTTGTCATTGAGACCAAGGTAAAAAATACCTTAGATGCCTTTGAAACCTAGCCAAGCACAGAAAGAAAAAGCCAAAAACCCAACAACACTTAAGGTAAGTTCTCATAAAAATCCCCAGCATGTTAGCATTACCCTGCACCTGCATGATTTCAAAGCTAACGGCCAAACCTTCAGCTTGTGTAAATTACTACTGCATAAAATGAAGGGAACAAACCAAGGTTATTATCCTGCTCTTGTAAATGCAAAGGTCTCCGGAAAGAGGAGTCTGCGGTGCAAATTATACTGAATGTTTTGGCCTGGATTTATTTGGGGTTAAGCAGCATGCACTGCAGCAGGAATGGTTGACTCATCCTGTCCTCACACAGCATGTTCCTCTGTGTACCTATAAGTCCTCCAAGATCATGCAGATACATTAGACACCTTTTCCTTGTTCCTATGATTTTTTTTATTGGTCACATGTCAGTGGAGAATCAGCCCTAACTTGGACATTTGTGAGCTAAATAATGCACAAAATTAACCTCCTGGCATTATGCAGAAAGAAGTCTTACCTATTCCAGGCATCTTCTGCAGTGCAGTCATGACTGCCGCACCTATGCATCCCATACTGATGCCCAGCCTTCCTTCTAGGGCAGCTCTCAGCTTCTCTCCCTGCTCTCATTCTGCCCTCAGCATCCTCCTCCTAGAGTAAGAGGCAGTATTGCCGAGTATAATTCCGCCCTGCTATTGGTGGTTGTCTGCTCTTTCCCAGCACATCTTAGCAATTTATGTTTACCAGATCTGAAAAAAAGCAGCCAAATTGTTGTAATCAGAGTTCAAATAACGAGATTTTGGCTGTGGGTGAGAGGCAAGACCCTTGTCCTGATTAGAGCTATGTCAATAATGACATCATGGGAGGTATATGCCCAGACATTGGACTCTCCCTGAGTTCAAGTCACCCCTGTCAAGGATTCTGTGTCAGAACAAACACTCCCATGCTGGTATTGCATAACAGTTTTGCCATCATGCTGTAGCTCAGTGGGGTTGTCACCTCCCTGAAATGATGGCATCCCATGCTGCCTTTGCATCTCTAGAAGTACAGACAGGGGAGCAGCACTCAAGCTGTAAGAAGAGACTGCCTGGGGCCCTGGGGGCTCACTGTTCTGGCTTCCCATATGTGCTAATGCCTGCTCCTTGCTTTCACTGTCAGTGCTGCTGGTTTATGCTATTGCATGTTACAGTCACACCTTCGTGACGCAGCAGAGGGTATATTCAATGACTTTCAGGGCCCAAAGTGCTGCTTTCTTATTCTCCCCTGTTGTCTGTAGGCTTTCTGGCTTGTGTGCTAGCATGTTGCCTTTCTAATTCTGTCTCTTTACAGTTTTGCTTGTTAAAAGATCATGTCATTCTTAATATCCTACCACTGAAGTTAAAAGTTAGCAGGGGATTTTTTTCAGAAGCCAGCTTTTGTAGAATTGAGCTGGAAAGCTGACTGCCACAATTATCAACTGTTTAAATAAGAAAAGACCTTCACTATTTTCTAATCAAAAGCCAGTCTGTTTAAGATGTCCCTTAGTGTTGGCTTCCCCTCCCTACTATTGCTGTAATTTGGAGAATCACCAGAAATGCAACAAAGGCTGCGTGCAGCTTTTCCAGTGATGGCTTTGGGACCAGCAGGCACACAACAGCCAGGCGGATCACTCTCTGAATCTCTTCATCTCCCATCACAGCTCCTTCCCAAATGTCGTGTAAAAAGCAGAAATGCAAAAACTAAAAGGCCCATTTAGCTGAGCAGCTTTTTCAACGCCTGCAGCCGAGACCATTTCTAGGAGCACCACTGACACCTGGTGGCACTAGGGGGAACTGCACACCCCTACTCTGGGTGTGCGAGATGCCTTTACCCATCCCTGCCTCTTGATCCCTTAACTGTGTCAGGTTAGGTAAGATGACTGCATCCAGAGTCAGTTAGACTCATCTTTAAGCTTATATGTAGGTGTGTGTGTAAAGGGAAAAAAATAGACTTCCAATCCCCTGTGTGTGCAGAGCACTAAAAGCGTATTTTATTTACCGCTTAGAACTGCAAGCAACGAGCTATGACAATGACAAAAACAAAGCCAGAGTGGAGTCCCATAACCATCATCAATCAAGCAAATGCTATTGTGAAAGCAAAAGTAGCTCAATGATGACAGGAGGAAGAAGGTTGCCAAGCTGTTGTCACAGCGTAGGGGTCATCTTCCAGGTTGCACAGAAATATCTGCCTAGATGAAGCTAAGCTTCCTTAGCAGGTGTCTGTGTCATGGACCCTGCCATCCTTATTATTTTCTGCTCTTTTCACACTGCCACAGGCTTTTGGCAATGATCGTTGGCCCACAATCTCTTGTCTCTGCCTGTCCCCAGGCCTGGGGGCCCTCTGGGAAGGTATGTCAGTGTCAAAGTCATTATTGGGCTCAAGGCAAGGGGCAGCAGTGTGAAAGGGCACAGGAGGTCAGAGCAGATGCTTGTTTCTCTCTCAAAATCACTGAATCTCTGTGGATTATTTGAGAGGGACCATGTAAATCTTGTCTAACAATGAGGAATATTAAAATTTCCTTAATGCTTTTCAGAGGGTTTATGGGCTTTCCATAGTTTGTTCTCTCCACACAGCTGGTCCCGGGCAGGCCCAAAACAACAATAATTTTTGTAGTCATTAGAAATTAAATTGTGTATCCCTAAGGTTGAATGCAGCTAAAATTTCCACTATGCTGGCCTGGTAGAGGGCTCACAAGAGAGAAATGCAGCCATAACAAGGGTAGAAGTGGGCAACAGTCTTTGGTTATGGCTCTGGACTGCAAGACAGCTGTAGTCCAAATTTTTCTTAGCTTGCAGGCCTGTGGCTTGTATCTTTAATAATACATTAGATCTTGGCGTCTTCTGTAGATCTGGGTCCCCATTACTTAGATGCAAAATGCAATGTAGTTTATATTTTATTTTATTACTTGTCTATTTTTCCCATTTGCAGAATATCTTCTCCATAAACATGCTTTTCTTTCATGAAGCATAAAAGGCCCTTCAGCTGGAGTTTTTCAACATGACAAAAGATAGTATCTTTTTACTACCCATATAGTATCTGTCCAGTTTCTTGGAGACCTGACTCTCTGCAGGAACAGTTTAACATTATTCAGAAGAGTTGGCTGCATTATTTCCCTTCTAAAACAAACACAAAACACTACCTAAGTCTGTTATATTTCTGTCTAGGTGACAGTTTCTTGTAGTTCACGGTTAGGTCTCAGAAGGATCAACTTGCCTCTGTGAAAGCCTTGTGTTTTCTGCATTGCCTTTTTATGCTTAATGAGCACCAACTTTGTTCTGTAAACTGAATTTCCTACAGAAAACCCACATGCTAGCTGAACATGTTTTGCACCAAAACATTATGGAGGGTTCACTGCTCTTGCCACAGAGCAGCAAAAGGCAGATTTTTGCTGTCATGGCTAGTGAGTGAGAAGCCAAAAATGGCATACTACCCTTGTGAGGGAACTTTGGTGCAAATCCTGAGTGTTTCCAGTGTGTGGTATTTTGGGTGCAAATCCCAGAAAGAAGGAGCTGCAGGCAATGCAACTCTGGGCAATGGCTATAGCTGAAAGAAAAGTACTCTCTACCACTGAGGCAGGGGGATTTTCAACTCCTCATACTGCAATTGGATGCAAAGAGCTCTTCTGGCAACTGCCAACAAAATGTGGAGTGAGCTTAATGGCCACATGTCTGTTAAACATAAATTTAAACTTTCTGTTTACCCAGCAATTATAAATGCTTCAACCACTCCAGCAGTGTCTCTGTACCATGAATCCTCTAGAGCAGTATCTTTAACCTCACTCAGGAAAACACTCATGTTTAATAGTACTGTGAAAAGAGGCCATGCTTTAATCTATACAAAGAAAAAAAAATATTTTCCCTCAGCCTGGAGCTTTATGGACAATGTTTCTTGCCTTTGGAAATACCTTCAGAAAATAGCATATGCTATAGTGTTAATAGTGTCTCATACCTTGGGTTTTTTTACTTAGCTAGCTATCTAGAAAGTAAAAAAAAAAAAAGAAAAAAAACAGTCCAGGTGCATATCAGACTCATAGTTTGACTTCTACTATTAAACTGATAAGGGGGTTAGAGGTGTTCTTAGCCCTATTATTAAGATCCTGGTTTGAAACTAAGTAAATCTAAGTCCAAATCATGGCCCTTGCAATAGGTTTCTTGCCATGCTTGATCAAATACTTGTAATAGTATTTCTTATGTGCTCAGCAGTGACCTAACATTATTCCCTTTGAAGCCCAGAGGAATTTTTCCATTTACATCAGTGAGAGCAGAATTACAAAAAAGCTGAGATCGTGTGAAAACAGTGTGTAATTGCCCATCCTTTGTTCATTTCTGGAGGGTCCTTCCTTCCTCTACTGTTTATTTATTTTGTCTTTTTATGTGGTCAGTCCTCTGTGTCTTTTCTGTCCCTTTGTATGTTTATATAGCATCAAGTGTGGTGACCTTTGACACTGGTTGATGCTCAGGAGATACTACAGCAACAAACCCAATAACAACAACAATAATAAATGTCCATGGTCAGGGATATTGCCCATGATTTGAGAGTCTTCCTATTATCTTCTATACAGAGTGAGAGCTGCTTTTATCTCAAAATGTCTCCTGACATGAAGAAAAACAAAGCTAGAAGTTAGCCAAGCCCTGCCTGGGAAGCCGCCTGCGGAGAGTCCTGTGGCAACTAGTCCTGAAATGAATGGGATGTCCTGGATTGATGTGGAGTAGATAGACCTGGTCTGTGGATGACTGGGAAAACAGCAGGAAATTCTCCAGTTGTGCAAGGCAAAGAGCAGCTCCACCTCTTTGTGCTTCAGGCTCATGGCTATGCCTGACTGCACATGGAAGGAATTTGCATTGCCAACAGGAGCGGATCAATAGGAGCTGTCTGGGAAAGTGGCTTGTTACTTTTAGACAAGCACAGGGTGGCAATGAGAAGTGAGTGGCACGTGGTCTGGGTTCATAGGGAACTGTAATGGGTTGCTTTGTTTTGACATAACTGTAATGGTCTTTCATGTGCAGCTGTATGTAGATAAGACAATGCCAGGATAATACCGGACATTCAGATGCAAATGAATTGTATATGTAACTGTATACTGCATTATTTTTTCTTACGAGGGTTTTTAGAAGATTTTTTCCCTGAGAACTACGCTAACTCCCCGGACATGTAACCTAGCCGGCAACTAAGCTTCTCCAAAAGAATATTCTTATTTTTAGGTTCTCTAACTCTGATTACCAAAGTTTTAGCAATTAATCTTTTTATCAAAGAAGACATTTCCATTTCTCCTTCCTATTTGTGAATAGTAAAGACTCTGGCTGATGGGGGAAGGAGGACGTTCTGCATGGTGGAGATGGGTTTTCAAATTCACACAATCTGAATAACTTGCTTGCTTCACCAAGAGGCTTGGGAGGGGACATGGTGGGAAGGACAGCGAGTGAGAGTAGTAACCTGATGTCTACAGGGATATAGTAATGTTTCAGATTTGGGCAATGAAGCTGTAGGCACTGTAATTGGATGAATAGAGGAGAGCAGAGTTAATACTAGCGTGGGAGATGAAATCCAAGCTATGCCACAATAGCAGGAAAAAACCCAAAAGCTTCCCAACATGTTACTTCAGGCTTTGTGTATGTCTGATGATGATTTCTTTCCATCAGCTCATCTTGCTTGCTGCAATACTTAATGTGAAAGACTACAGGGCTGATGTGTCTTAAAGGTATATTTTTGCAAAGGTGGGAATAAGTAAGAATCCTGCCTTTCTGTTTTCCCATACATCCACAGATGCGTGCCCTGATAATCTTAGGAATGAGTCATAATCAAGATTTGGTTCTTAGAGAATGGCTGGAAAATACCGAGCAAACTCGGTCTTCACCTGTGGCTAACCAAACACACAACACTGTAAAGGAGTAATTCAGAGATTGGCTGGTGTTGCCGTGAATGGTCGATAGAGTGGGTAACGCCTTAAAATTAGGACTATAAAATAAACACTATTGAAGGCTGTAGAAAAATCTGCATCAAAGTAGCATCACGGGTGTGAAGTGAAACACTCAGAAGTCACGGGAGTTTCTTTTACTCTATTTTCCTGTGTCCTTAAGGTTTATACATGTTTTATATGGCTTTAGGTCTCTCTCCCATATCTCAGCAGGGCTTGAAGAAGATGGAAAGAGGCTCAACACAATTAATTCCTTTACTGTTCCCATTTTTTTCTCTTTTCTTTTGTTTGATCTGACCATTTCACTTCAGGCTTTATTCTCCTCTCACCACTAGTGATCCAAAGCAGGAACAATTACTCTGATGTCATCTACCAGAATTTTTCTTTCATTTACCCCAGTTTTACTTCAATTATTTTTGAGAGGCTTGGAGTCTGTCCTTTTAATGTCTAACTCCTAAATACCACTGTGATATCCTTTATATAAATATTACTGACGAGCAATCTGAAGCATATTTTTAAATGGAAAATTTTATTCAAAACAAACTTCTCCTTGAGGCCCCACTTCTTATGTTCCAGACAATCCTGAGTGCTGTTCACAGCACTGTGCATTCCTGTCACATTTTGGGAATAGTTCCTCAGAAACTGAATCATGATTACACCCTTACTAAAGAAACCATGAGGCCTGTTTTTCAGCAAATAAATCTCCCAGTTGATCAGATAGGACAGAGAAGCTATTTCTGTATCTTTCTTTACCACCTTTGTTCCCCACGATGAAGCACAGTTGCTGTTGATGCTGCAATATAGATCTCAACCTTCTCTGATGTCTAAGCATTTTGCTGTCCTGCAAACATGCATGTCAACATGCAGCATGGTCTCCAGTCTGCAGTACAGCCCTACTATGAAGGGAGTGGCTCACAGTATGTCATTTGCTCTGGTTCTGGGGCCAGCTCCTTTCTGATAGCACAGTGGCAGAGAGATTGATGCTCTTGTTTGGCATGTGTGAACCCACAGTGTGCTCCTTGTCTTGTCTCCTGCAAGATGCAGGGACTTGTCATGTCTCTAAACAGAGAATGCATGCCAAGACTCATCTGTCTTGTGCCCCATCACCCTGGAAATCTAATCAGTCAGGTGCTTGTGAAGGTTCTTTGTGACAGCTCCTGCATACAAGCATTGCTTATTACACTTGGTGGCCCAGGGACCAGGTCTGGGTGACACAACAAGGGACATGTTGTTTGGTTCTTGCAGGGGCTTTGCTAGGGCAGAGGAAGGTGCCGAGTGAGGGTCTTCCTCACTTACAACCCCTGTGCCAGGGTAAATACAGCAAGAGTCTTACAAGTGTAAGCTATTTGCTGCTTTCTGAGGCAGTTTTCTTGATGTAGTTGGGCAAAACATGAGATGGGAATACAGAGCCCTACTTTCTGACATGGTTCATCTCCTGAGATGGTGCCTGGAAGGTTAAAAGCAGTAAGTAGCTTGCCTAATGTGAAAACAGACCTTAATTCAGGTAGTGACAACATCTGATCCTAAATGGAGAGTGAACAAATATTGCTTGAGTAGTGTTGTAGGGTCATGATAGTTTCATCAATATATTCTGCAAATTGGCAAAGGAAAACTAATGTAAACTGTAAGAAACAGCATGTTATTCCTCAGTGTGACCACCCTAGTACAAAGACCTGTACTTAGTTCAAGGCACCTGCTACAGCAAAAGGTATTTTTAGCCACAGAGCATACTGGGAGCAAAGAACAGCTTCTTCCTCTTGAGGCAAATACCCAGAGCTCACCTTCTCCATGGCACCCAGGGACTGTCAGGTGGAGCTGCTTGTCTCTATCGGAATAAAGGAAACATGCTAGAGCCTGCTCTGGCCCTGAGGAGAATTGGCACCACACAGCTCATGTTTGCATGCCTAGATTCTGAAATACATAGTCCTCATCTGTAAAGCTCATTGGGAACAGGCTGTTTGGGAGCAGCCTCACCCATATTGTCCCTAAAACTTTACTGAGGCTTATTTGGGGAGAGCATCATTTGGGTCAAACAGCAATTAAACAGCATGGGTGATTCTAAGGCACTTCTCAGGCCCATGACTTCTATATATATAGCTGCTGTGACCCAGCTAGTCTGAAAAGTATGTAAAGCCAAGCTCAGAGTTCAACACTGTACCCTATGTAATAAAAAACATGCCAGTCTTGATTATTTCTCTTGGACAAGAATCAGCATTAGCATGGATCCTTCACAGTTCCTCTATGGAGCAACCTGCCACGTGTCAAAAGTAACCCACAGACAGGCTTTAACTGTGAATAGAGTCCACATCCCCACCAGCACTGTGTTGCATGGCTGGCTGCCAAAACCAGGCTAATGTAATTAAAAGAAAATTGCATCTCTGTGGGTTTTCACATCCATGGCTACAGCAGGTGCCTCT
>JAVJGJ010000001.1:45850445-45861098 GCA_035590215.1 Microhierax caerulescens
TCTTTGTGGGTTTTCACTTCCTTGGCCACAGCAGGTGTGTGTACTGGGTGGTAAAATGGAACTGCAGCTGCTACAGCTGTTACTCTGGCACCAAAGCAAGTGTCCAGTTAAAACCCAGGAAGGGTATACTATGTTCAGCTTGTAAACCCTAGACAGCGGCTTGCCATCATTTCATTCCAGGGCATTTATTGAAATTAGCATGTGGTGGTTGGGGGCTTTGTTAGTTTTTGTGTAAGCTTCCTTTTTTTTTTCTTCCTTTTTTTTTTTTTTTATTTTTTCCCCCAAGGGTAGAAGGAGATTGTTTTGGGGTTTCTGTCTTAAACCACTTTCTGAAGAAATTATCCAAGCCAAAGATGCTGCCAACCATTCTCCCTATAGAGATGGCTCTCAGTGCAGGGTGAGGTAATGAATGACACATGTGAAGAGCACCCGCTCAGAAAGTACTGGGCCCACTGACAACCGTCA
Organism: Microhierax caerulescens; assembly: GCA_035590215.1. NCBI lineage: Eukaryota > Metazoa > Chordata > Aves > Falconiformes > Falconidae > Microhierax > Microhierax caerulescens. The sequence goes on from JAVJGJ010000001.1 coordinate 45,850,911, forward strand.
GGCATTTGGTGTAATTAGAAACCAGCTTGCTGAGCTAAATGGATTGTCTGAGTCACCTTTAGACAGCCAAGTGCCAAAGCACTGTCTACAGTGTAATTTGCTGGTCAATATTTTTCACAAAGGGTTCCCCCTCAGTGCTGCCTCTGACACCTTTGTTCACTGATTATAACTGCTTGTGAGTTGCAGTAGCCTGGCAGCTTCTTTGGCATCCAGTGATTTGCTCTGAGAAACTTCTAAATCCAAAGCTCCTGGTTTTCTTTCAAATTGTCATTCACTGAGGTGATGAGGGGCAGAAACGGAGCTCTGTAGCAGAAAGAAGCTTCTAAAGGCCTTTAATGTTGTAAGTAACTGAGACTATATATAGAAAGAGGGGGAAAGGAGAGAGAACTGGTCTACCCACAGTGCTGGAATAGAGCCAGTTTTAAAGCGTAATTTCCCTTTGAATAAAGAAGCTTTTGCCCTCTACACCCTGCACTTCCACAGCCATTGAATCAACAGTTGCATTATAAGGCAGCAGCTTTTTCCTTCATAATCAGTGCAGAAATAGTTTTTAATACTTAACATTATAATAATATCTCACCTGTGTCATTCTATATTGGTTCAGCTTGCCTGTGAGCTACAGCATGGGAGATATATGTAGAATGAAAAGAAAGCAGTCAGGTCCTTGGCCGTTACAGCTTAGTTTCTGTGCAAAAGCTGACCTGAAATGGAGGAAGAGCAGTCAGAAGAACAGCAATAGTAAATGAAGGCTCTGCTGACCTCCATTCTGTTCTTGCACAGAGGAAAAGCTAAAATATCCTTCCCATCAAAATAAGAAGAAAAGAAAGCAGTCAGGTCCTTGGCCGTTACAGCTTAGTTTCTGTGCAAAAGCTGACCTGAAATGGAGGAAGAGCAGTCAGAAGAACAGCAATAGTAAATGAAGGCTCTGCTGACCTCCATTCTGTTCTTGCACAGAGGAAAAGCTAAAATATCCTTCCCATCAAAATAAGAAGAAAAGAGAGCATTGCTGTGCATGAGTAAAGCTATAGGATAGAGGAACCTTCAGCAGCTGTAACACCTGTGTCCATCAGGAGTTGGCTTCATGGACAAGTCTTGTTTGTAATTATATAAAAAGACAATTGGCTTTGACTTGGGAAGAAAATAATAAAACTGCTCGATAGGAAATAAGAAACTCAAATGTTATTACTGTGGGCATAACACCAACTGCATTATAGGGATTGTCTTCACTGAAGGAGTAGAGTGGTTCCTCTGAAAAACACACATACTCTTTGAGGGATCTGTGCCCCACCTGTGTTCCTCAGAACAGCTCTATTTATTGTAGGGGCCGCCACTAAAATCTCACATGCTTTTTGTGTCTGAGTCCTTCTGTGTGCCTCTTGCAGGGACAAAGCCCCAGCTCTACTCTATTCCCTCCAGAGGGTTTCTGGAGAACCATCTTTGCCATCCCACTGAGGGATTTAGAGTTAAGCTTTTGCCTCCTCCATTCTTTCTCTCAGACTTGAGACTGGAAAACAAACATGACTCCTTTCCTAATATCTGAACACTTATCAAAAGATGACATCATGAGGAATGCTCAAGCAAGTAACTGTCCCACAGAGTGCAAAAGCTGGGTCAACAAATAGACATATAAAACTGGACTCCAGTGTCAAAATTCAACAGTATTTCAAGGCAGGGAAACCACGTGAAAATATACTCTGATTTTACCCATGCCACAGACACTGTGGGCTCAACCCAGTAGCCTGAACATATATGTCTAACGCCACCTGAAATCTCCAAGTGCATCCAAGACCGCCATCTGAGGTTGACCCAGGACTTCTGGTAGAAGCATGCATGTAGAGGGGCACCTGGAGATCAGACAGGACCTTTGGGATATCTTAAATGTTTCTAAGTTCCTTATGTTTATGCAGCCTTTTACAAACCCTAACAACTGGGCTTAAAACCCCAAAGTTAGGAAAAAAAACAAACAGGGGAGACAAATGTATTATCAGTGCCTGAGTGAACATTGGCTTCTTGGGCTGCTGTTTCCCTGCATTATTTGGGCAATATAGTATAATATTTGAACTTAGAAAATGGTTTCTAAAGAAATGTGCCACTGAGTGATCATATTTACTGTTGAGACACACATTCTCAAAGCTAAATTTCTAGATGTGGTGTTGTTTTGAGTCTCCATCTCTGTAAGCATCCACCTCTTCTTGAATGCCATTAGGCCATTGCAGGTAAATCTGACAGGATACAAAAGGGAGTGTTTGCTGAATTTTGTTTTTCAGTTGTCTCAGAAACACTGGTATTGTGCAGAAGAAATCCTGTAACTTTTGATTTTTTACTGTCAAAGGCTAGCATTAAATCTTCTGGAACTATGTACACACTGCTTGCAGTTTATACATATGCACAATGTGTTGAGCAAAACCTATGAAATGTGTAATCTGACAGCACAGAGACCAGGTGAAAATCTTCAAGCAAAACAGCTGAGGCAACTGAAACAATCAAGAAATTTATGTTGAACTTTCATAACTTAGAACATTACCAGGAAAACCAGAAAGCAATCAAAAACTTCAACAAAAAAAAAATCAAAAATCAAACATTTGCTTTTGACATGTTGCAAGTGAAACTTAAATGTTCTTTTAAATGTTCATATTGAAATCTATCTGTATTTATTTTGTTAAGGTTAAAAACCCCTTTGCTTTCAAAACAAGATGAAATGCTTAATTTCAGATTTTTTTTCTTTATCTGTCACTTTTCCAACGTTTAAGTTCAGCAAGAAAATAAAGAAGTTGCCTATTCGCTCACTTTTGTTATTGTTGTCTAGCCTTCAAAACCCTAAATATGAACATTTTCAGTTTTTTCATGGCAAAACCAGAGTTTTCTCAGCCCTTCTGATTTTTTGTTTTCATGGCTTGAGACAAATAAAAGGTGAATATAAAAGGTGATCTGATTTTTCCCATTAAAAAAATACATACATATATGAATACTTCTATTTGTATATGAAATGAAAAATTCAAAGCTTGCACAGATAATTTACTTGAACAATTAGAACATTTTTTCCTAAATACTTTGCTGACATATAACCTGTCTTAACACACTAGATACAGTGGTACAGAACTTCAGCTAATACAAATTACTATCATGGAAGACATTCATTGACCTAATTCAGTTTGCCCCCTTTGGAAATTTTCTGTCTCATTCTTAGTTCTTGGTCCAAGTAACTTTCTGAATATGTCCCTTAAATATTTCAAATGTGGGCTATAAAGGTTTGGTTTATGTATTCAGGACCAACATTACATAGCTAATTTGCAACTTCTCCAAATAAAACAAAGTTCTTCTTTCAGGCTTTCCCAACTCTACTCAAAGGAAGTATTTTCCTCTTCCTATATGCTGGTATCAATGGGACTTAACTGTAATCAATTGGATTTTCATGCTTCAGGAGCTAAGTTTTGGGCTTTGGGTGGTTGGACTATAATGTAAGGTAATATTATGTTTTATGTGATGTTATTTTTGCAGTAAAACTCTCTGTATTGTCCATTTTTATCATCTTTACAAATGACATATGGATCTTTGATATTAATTTGATGGCTGAAGGAAAACACTTCAAAATATCTCTCTGCATAAGCTGTGTCTAAAACAGGCAATTGAAATTTCCTTTCTTGGAATTTTTTGCTTTGGATTAACCATAGCAGTTATTTTTCTGATATGTTCCAGCCAATTGTTGTAATCACCATGGTCCTGTTAGGTTGTTTCCTTGAGAAAACGGCTGGTCCCTTTTTTCCCTGTAGAATTCTTGGAATGAAAACATCATTTTACTGTCAGAAATGTGATGTGTTTCAAGGGAAGGAACTAATGACAGGTCATGACTCTCTTCAAGAAGGAAAAACAAGCCTTCTCCAAAGTACAAAAAGGCAAGCTGATTGCCTATTCAGTGTCTGGGGATATTTTCTAAAGCCAAAGGATACATGGTGTGATTGTCATATTCTTGCAGTCATGGAAACATAGAGTGTCTTAAAAACAGTGACCTTTGGTTCTCCAGCTCCCTCTGAAACAGCCTATAAAGGAGAGCCAAACTGAAGTAAATCAGTGCAGAGCTTTCCATGCCTGATCACCGTAACACTTTAAAGTTGGCTGTTCTACATTTCAAGGATCAAATCTTTCAGATACAGCGTTGTGTTTTTTTGGCCTACTGCTAACCTTACTTTCTAAGCACAACATTTGCAGTGGCTCCCCTCCTCTACACACACATGCAAGCCAAGATTAGCGATGTGCCCAGCACAACCTAACACAGAATTGATGTACACTTTCAAAAATGTTGCAGCACCTGCTTGGGAAAACAATTACATAACAGAAATGTCAGCCTTGGGTTGATACACATTTCAGTGTGGCTGAGATGCTGATCAGAGACCATTCCAAGTAGACCACTACAGTGCAGGACTCTTATCTCACTGAGGGTTGAGGCCCCAAGATGAAACACAGCTAAGTCCTGATCTCACAATTGCCTACACAGAAGTGACAGAAGCTATTGTGGGAGGAGATGGTGCATCTCCTCCACCCCCATCTAGTCCCTCACCCATGGCCAAGTGCAGACTAAGCAAGCTCACATTACTGCCGTTCCCACATCATATCACCTCAGCTGCAGCAAACCTACTGTCCAGGGTTCCCTCTTAGGGCCTCCAACCTACCAGGAGGGAGCTTGCTGGGTCCTGGTAGAGCAAAAATGGGAATTACTCTTACAAAAGGCATCCTACAGACCCATCCTTGATAAACAGATTTTGATTCAGGATCCAGGAGGTGATTATGGCTCTTACAAAAGAGCTGCTACATTTTATGAATGTTTCTGTTGTTCTTGGTCCATTATCAGAAGAGAGTGCCTTGTTCAGATTAGAACAGCATTTGTGTTTAGCTGTTTGATGTTATAATTTGATGAGAATATTAACTGTTTCCTACGTACTGAAGGAAATAATGTACGTCCTGGACTGTTACCACAAAAACAGGGAAAACATGCAGGCTAGATGCTTCCTTTCCCGGCTTCACTGGCAGTATAAAGGGTAAAATCTATTCGTAACTCATCAGCTAAGGGGGATGAAGGCAGCTCTCTGCCAGCATGAGGTAGTGTTGCCTTCCACCATACCACCTGATCTCCACATTCTCCCCATGGCAGGTATCCATCCAATTTGGTGTCATCTGCATGGCTGCTAGCCAAGATATCAAGAAGGCTGGAGAGAGCCCTCACCAGTTCTCACCTGCCTTCCCCAAGGGACCTTCAGCCATCCACACACGTTACCGCAGCCCTGGTGCCGAGGCAGGTCTGCAGGGATTTTCATGGTGAGCAACCCACAGCTTGCAGGGAACTGCATCCCTTACTGAAAAAAAACCCTGCAGAACTGAATCCAGAGCTAAAAGCATCGTACTTGTTGGCACTGTACTGAGCACAGCAATTCCTTTCTCACAGAACAGCACAATGAGATGGGAACACCTCTGACAGCTGTGCATAAACTTGTTCACGCTGCTCAGTTTTCCCAGTTTTTCCTGCCCCAGTTAACCTTTTTCCCTCTTTTTTTAATTTTTTTCTAATTCTAGAAACCCTGATCCCTATTACCTAATGTCATGTGGCAGGGAATACTTCATGGCAATTTATTCATTGACTGCTTTTGTTTAACTATTTGGACTTGGCTATTCCATTTTCAGCTGTTACTAATTTTTTTTACTGGAGGGGTGGCCTACATTTTTGTGAAGAAAAAGATCAGTTTGTCAACGTGGTAAAAATAATTTGAAAAAACTTTAATAAAGCTGTGTAAGACCAAAGAAAAATTGTCATGTGCCACCACAAATTGGTAAACTGTAGCTCTCTATCTAATGTCAGATTGCACCATTATCTTAATATCCAGCAGAAAATAAAATTCAAAGGAGCAGAAGATTCAGCTCAAATCTTTTTCTGAACCTCCCAGGCTATGCAACTGTCTTACACTCTTTGCCTTTATAGCTAGATGAGGCTCAGGTTTTAGTTGATCCTAATCTGTTAATTATGCCAGATCATGTGGTGGTTGACTATTACATAATAGAAAAGCAAAACATTTCTTCTTGCTACCTTTGATCTAAACTCAAGTTTCTAGAGGGCATGAATTAGATTGGAGCTGGTCATCTGTTTTCCAAGTTATTATCTTCCTAATTTAGCTATATATAAGGCATAATTCTATATCCATAGCTTCTTGGCAATAACAGGATAACCTTGAGAGAAAGCAAACAACCTTCTGTCTAAAATTCTTTTTTTGCTATAGACTTCTTTTCTTCTGAATAATTCCCTTGAAGTCCCTTCAGCTGAGGGAAATTCTATATGTTTGCTTTGTGACTTTTGCAAGACTAATTTCTCCAGACTAGCCAAACTGGTTGACAGGAAGCCTTGTCTGAAGCTAAGCATTACCTCTCTTGTCAGTGAGAGGGGGGAAATGCATTGCATAGCCAAACTTGCTTTGTTGCAGGTAATGCTATGAATGTGAAGTTCAGATCACTCTTTCTGAAGTACTGGCAGATTAAACAACTTTTTTGTTGAGGTTCACCAGTTTTGAGTAATCTAGGGTCTGTTAAATGGGAAATCTGAGGGTTTGTGTCATCCTGGGTAACACTGAGCAGTGTCTTCTGAGGTGGAACTTTGAAGGTAAAATCCATCTTTAATTTAACTCCAAACTCTTACCCCACATTCAAACAATTCATTATTTAACTCTGCCAAATATGCAACACTCAGACACACACATGGCAAAGTGTTGTGACATGAGTGTCCCAGATGCCCTTTGGATATGCCTCATGTTCCAGCTGTTCATCAGGCTGAAAGTCTGCCTGGATGATTTACTCAAGACAGAGATAACCAAAGATTTCAGCTCAGTTTATTGCAATGTCTCTCAGCCTCAGTGCATATCCATAAACTTGGTGTACTTTGCTTGAACAAGTATTGCTGTCCAAAGAATTTTTAATAAGGTACGTAATAAAGTTTAATAAGCTATAGCAAACAGACGTGTTTAAACACGTGTTAGCAGTATGTCTAAATGGACTGTTTATATTTCTGTGTGTCCAGTATTGCTATTCCAAAGAAAATTCTATAAAGAAAAAATAGGGTAAAAAATTACCAAAACCCATGCTTGATATTATTCTTCTTTCTGAAGGAATTACTTTGATATGTTTCTTTTTATGACATCAGGTTTATACTGTACATTACAGTTTTCTGTGCCTGTCCAACAAACATTTAACACTCAGGCACTTCCACAGAAGTGTGGATTTCTTTCCTGGTTTTGACAGGACATCTGGTAATATGAGGTCCTTGCCTCATATGTTCAAGGTAAAGAAAAATATCAGCTTCAAAAACTTAGTAATGCTTCCAAATATCTGTTGAGAATAATTTTTTTTTCCCCCTAAGAATTAAGTAGTTTCTAGGTCAAAGTTAATTGTGAAATTCAAAGATAAGAGCATAGATGTCCAAAATACCCAATTTTTTTTTCTCCTGCTCTTTTCTCCATTCTCTTTATTTTGTATGTCTGTATATTTGGAAAACACTGTTTTTTCAACCCATAGCACTGGCACCTCCTTTGCTGGGTCCCTACAGCAGCAGCAGCCTTAAAGACTCAGGTAGTTTACTTCCACTGGTGGCCTTGCACGGATACCAAAGGAGACATCCGTGTCACCTTGACCTTGTGAAGGCTGTTATATGAGTGATGTTCAAACCCATAGAGAGCAGTCTATGTCTGACCTCATTCAGCTACCAAATAGAGGGATTGTCCAACTTTGTGTGCAGACTGGTGGATCATCCAAAAGCCTTGGCCAAGCTAAGGGAAATCATAGTAACTGCTTCTCTCATCTGTAGCATGGGCCTGTCCAGCTCAGTGAAAGCCTATATTTAATGCCAAATAACAGGTAACAATCTATTCTTCTGAGGTTTTGATACCACATTCAAAGACATAATATCTGGAAGATCTTCATTTAAAGCCACTTCAAATTGTTGGCAGTGAACTTTGCATTATTGACATTAAACATATTTTTATTCCTCATGAAGTTTAAAAGCCCAACTAAGAAGACACACTGAAAACCAAATGTTGCTAAAATGATTAAACAGCACGCAGATGGCTTATATGTTCCTGTGTCAGAGAGACAGCTTTATAAATGAAGCATGTGTGATAACCATTTATGTTTTATAAGAAAAAAAATGTTAAGTGTATTTTTAAGCAAACATGCTTTCAAATAAAAACATCGACCAACTTCATTAAGAGATTTAGCAGCCAAAAAAGCTGCCTAGCCCAGATGCTCAGTAGCAGCTGTAACCTTGTGAAAATTGACCTATAACATAGCCACAGGGTTCTTGATTCCAAGAAGAATCTTCTCTTTAAGAAAATTGATTTGCTTTACAAACCTTGACCCCTTACTATTTTTCATCCTCCGTCAACCCCTGGGGCCCACTGACCTTACTGCAAGAAGTCACACGTGAAAGACACTCCCCTTCAATGAGTGGAGATTTTCATGTACCGTTTGTTGGGCCAAGGTTCATAGCAACAAATCCTTCCTTGTTCTGCTGCAATATTAAGTCAAGATGACTGACATAATTGGCCAAACACTTTTCTAACTGGCTTTTTACTTTTGAGATGACCTCTGTTTCTCCCATTTGTCTGCTGATTACAGGTCAATAATACTGTCAAGGAGATACAAAATAATTTTGTTGCTTTGGAATATTGTGATGGGATAAAACCTCTGGCTTGTCATATCACTAAATTTGAAGATAATTGAGCTGTCAATTTAAATATCAAATTAATGCCTCTATGCAAGTGATGTCAATAAAAGCCAAGAGGCAGGCAGAGATGATCTCAGTTAGCAGGTAGTGGGGGGCTGAATTTTGGTGTCCAAGACAGCCCGGTAGATGTGATAATTCTTTAAACTTACAATGAATTTATGTGAGGTTCTTGTGTCTACAAGACTACACAGGGTACATTTGTGTTGTGAAGATTCTTTCATGCAGTCCTTGAACCAGCCACAAGTAGGAGATAATCTTTATTGAGAAGATAGTCTTTATTGGGTCTGTTACAGACCACTCGACCAGGAAGATCAAGTGGGTGAGGCCCCCTGCACATAGATAGGAGCAGCCTCATGTTCACAGGCCCTGGTCCTCATAGGGGACTTCAATCACCCCAATATTTTTTTGAGGGACAACACAGCAGGGCAGAAACAATCCAGGAGGTTCCTGGAATGAGGTGATGATAACTTCCTTCTCTAAGTGATAAAGGAGCTAATGAAGACAGGTGCTGTGCTAGACCTTGTTCTCACCAGCAAGGAGGGGCTGGTGGGGAATGTGAAGCTCAAGGGCAGCCTTGGCTACAATGGCCATGAAATGGTAGAGTTCACGATCCTTAGGGCAGCGAAGAGGTTGCACAGAAATTTCACTACCCTGGACTTCAGGAGAGCAGACTTTGGCATCTTCAGGGATCTGCTTGGTAGAGTACCATGGGATAAATCCAGGAAATCTGATTAATATTCAGGGATCACCTACTCCAAGCTCAGGAGGGATGCATCCAGCAAATTTGACACTGTCCCATATAACATCCTTGTCTCTAACTTTGAGAGATATGGATTTCACAGATGGACCAGTCAGTGGATAAGGAATTGGCTGGATCGTCGCACTCAAAGAGTTGTGGTCAACAACTTGATATCCAAGTGGAGATAAGTGATCAGTAATGTTCCTCAGGGGTCCATACTGGGACCAGTGCTGTGTATTATCTTTGTTGGTGAAATGGACATTTTCAGCAAGTTTGCTGATGACAACAAGCTGTGTGGTGAAGTTGATACGCTGGAGGGGAAGGATGCCATTCAGAGAGATCTTGACAGGCTTCACAGGTGGACCCATGCAAACATCATGAAGTTCAACAAGGCCAAGTGCAAGGTCCTGCACTTTGATCAGGACAATCCCAAGCACAAACATAAGCTGGGCAGAGAACAGATTGAGAGCAGCCCTGAGGAGAAAGACTTGGCAGTGTTGGTGGATGATCAGCTCAAGATGACCCAGCAATGTGCGTTTGCAGCCCAGAAAGCCAACCATATCCTGGGCTGTATCGAAAGAAGTGTGGCCAGCAGGCTGAGGAAGGTGATTCTGCCTCTCTACTCCACTCCAGTGAGACCACACCTGCAGTACTGTGTCCATATAATGCCCCCACACAAGAAGGACATGGACCT
>JAVJGJ010000001.1:45861205-45889069 GCA_035590215.1 Microhierax caerulescens
CCTGGAGAAGAGAAGACTGCGGGGACACCTTGTAGCAGCCTTCCAGTACCCAAAGGGGCCTACAGGAAAGCTGGAGAAGGACTTTTAACAAGGGCATGTGGTGAAAGGAGAAGGGGGAATGGCTTTAAATGGAAGGAGGGTAGGTTTAGATTAGATAATAGGAAGAAGTTGTTTACTTTGACAGTAGCAAGACACTGGCACAGGTTGCTCAGAGAAGCTGTGGATGCTCCCTCCCTGTCAGTGTTCAAGGCCAGGCTGGATGGGGCTTGGAGCAACCTGGTCTAGTGGAAGGTGTCCCTGGTCACGGCATGGGGTTTGGAGCTGGATGATTTTTAAGGTCCCTTCCAACTCAAACCATTCTATAATTCTATGATTCTATGAAGAAATCCATACCAGGGTTGTTCGCATGCAGAATGTTCACATTCACAAGGGTACAGTGTATATAAACTAATATAAAATATGTGTGTGCATAAATGTGAGTACACATATATGAAATAAACATGCATAATTTAATGTGTACACATGGAACTATATAGAGAAAAGGCACTTCGATAAAACACTTGAAAAGTGCTTTTACTTACCCCAATAAATCCACACCCAATGTTTTTTAGATCTCTCTGGAAAGAGAAGTACGTTTATAGACTCTGATGACTTAGGGCCTTTATCCTCCCCCAAGGACATCTCTCTGCTGATGGAAGTGCTACAGTTTCTCTCTCCTGAGGAACTCTGAGGTAAAAAGTACTAGTATTTGATAGTGACTTTTTGACAGTTGCTCACCAGCAGCAAATTTGAGGCTGACACTGAAGATGCATTTGCCTGTTCCTTTTCCATGCTCTGATTCATCTTTCCTGGTCTGTCACAGACAAGAGTTTGAGTGTTGTGAGAAGTGGGTATTTGCTTTCACTTCCTAGACATTTCAGTAGCACAAACAAAACCTGAACCATCTTCAGTAAGCTGTTAAGCATCCAAACTAGTGCCAAACAAGTTCACCTACTTGCATGGCTGTCCCGTTGGACATCAAATCAAAGGCTTGTTTTTCTCCAACTCCCAAATTCCGGTACTTCCTAAAGAGAAAACTAAATGGCAATTCCAGTCTGGAGCTGGCTGACAGGAGTCTACCAGGCTCCAGGAATTAATCCAGAGGAAATGGATACTTCTGAGATTGCCTTTATTTTCTTCCAAGATACCCAGGAAGTAATATGCACTCTGGTCAGCTCCATTCCAAAAAGCTGGAGAATACTGCCCAAAAATGAGAGCAGGGATTAGCCCACATCTGCTTGTTGTTGTGCACAGTGTCCTTTCATCTTGGTTGAGAATTTTTTTCCAAATGGTTTCTCTTATGCCAGTCATGTGGCTCTTGTGGCAAAGGACACAGTTTTATTAGTTAAATTGTTATTAAAAAGTGGTAATAAAGTTACTGTGCAGTGCAGCAAAGGACTGTGCAGATCTGCTTTCACTTATCCTTATCGTGGGTAGAGGTTTATACTGTGAAAAGCAGTAAACACTACAGATAATGCATATTCTCAAACATTTCTGTTTATACCATCAATTACCTCAGTAAAAAGTACTCCTGAAGTTCACCATCTTAGGTACCACTATAACAAAGAAAAGTCACTACACTTCAGTGGAGAATGTCCACCACATGGGCAGAGGTGGGTGTCCATCCCAGGCCCAGCTCTGCCACCAGAGCCTTGGGAGACCTTTTGCCTCACTGACTAAGTTCTTATTTGGACAATTCTTCAAAAAAATCCAGTGTGAAATTCCGAATACTTTTATTTCTTTGTTCTCGCACTTATAATTACTAAAGCTATTACAATCAGCACATGAAATTATGCATTGCAAAATCTGTTTTCCTTTTAGAGTTCCTTTTTAGAAAGATAGTTTTAATTCTGGTTTCACTAAAATAATATTTTTCAGGCCTGTCCACATACCACCTGACCAAATATCCTACACATCCTTCTTTCAAATGAAATGAAATTAGATTAAAATATATTAAAAATAATTTAGAAGGAAGTAAAGCTAAGCAGATGGTATCTATGAATGTAGTAAACACCAAGTCAGTGTTCATTTCCTTGCAAAAATTCAGTAAGAAACAAATCCTGGAATATTTATATATATGGAAATAAACAATGGAGAAAAACAGTATGCTGCCTTTACTCTGTAACTTTTCCCTGTTTTCTGTCTCTTCCCTTGCCTTCTACTGTTTTTTCAGGTCTGCTTTTATTCTAAAAGATGAAAATCAGCAGACCAGATCTCTTATTTAAACAGTCTATTTGCAGTAAAGATGTCTGGTGCCATTGAAGAATGACTTCATGAAGAGGCCAGCTTGTATTCATACTGCTCAGGAGTTAAGCTCTTGGACCTCCAAGAATTCAAATATCATACTTGCTTCACGTGGTCTCAAAGGAGAGAGAAAGTCACACCAGTCCCTCACTTGATATGGCTCGTGTCTGGCTCCTAGCTTGCTGTGGGAAGGGAGCTGAGGAGGTGTGACTGTTTTCTCTTGTCTTTGTGGCTCATACACTGAATAGCCCATGTAAGGGTACACGTTTGTGTCTTTATGCAAGGGCATGGAGAGGAGTGGCTGTTCAGTGGGGACATGTCATGAGCCCTCTCTTTGTGAGGTGCCATCTTGCTAAACTTGCTTGCCTAAAATCTCATCAATGCAGGTAAAGGTTGGGCAATCAGCATGCCTATTTTCTCACACTGGTAGTGTATCTTTAAAACAAAATCTGCTCATATTTAAGACCCTTTTAATCATTACTATCTGCTACTAAAGTCCTTGGAATCTTCTCTTCAGGTACACAAATGCCTAGTGCAGTTGTAGGGCTTAAGTTATCCTCCAAACTGCAATGTTTAACAGTAAGGAAGTTAGATTGTACACACTTACAGAAAATAAAAATATTTCTTGGTTGAGAGCTGTTTCATTTCAGTAGTGGATAGATATCATAAATTAGAAGTTGAGATTAGAACAATTCAAATCAGAAATGAGCTTCGTATCTTTTTTTTTTCTTTTTTCTTAATGAAAAGCATAGTTGAGGGTGTGAAGGTTTGCCCATTTCAAAGGAGGACTAACTTTTATGAAAGGCATGAGATATTATGTCAGTTGAAAGTTACAGGGCTTCCATCATATAGTCAGTGTTTTGCCTTTCCCATGCACAAGGCCAGACCAGGTAGCTGAAATAAGCCAGCCTGACTCAAGTCTGGACTATGAAAAGTGTCTGACACACAATGGAGATGTGTGCTGTTAACTACTCTCATTATGAAAAAACCCACAATATAATTTATGGCTATGTCCATTATCTACCTATTGTAAAGACAATCTGTTATTTACTTTGGGAAAAGACCTACCTTTATCTATACTTTCCATTGCTTGGGCAGCTATAAGGTAAAACAGTAAATAATTTATTGCTTCATTCTATTCATCTGTATTAACAAGAAACATAATTGTGTGACTAATGTTTTGCAGCTTGAAAGCTAGCATTTAATTTTGCCCTTCCACTTAGAAATTTCCTCCTTTTTCTGTCCCCTTGTCTCCTCTCCGGTTGCATAATTATAATACTATGCCATGCTACAAGTGCCATGAAACAGAACAAATACAATGGAAGAATATAAGCATGGTACAACTTCTCATTTCAAACATCCCTGCTAATTCTCTGTGGCTTGAAACCAGCAATGAAAGCAGACTCACATGCAAAGGAAGGTCTGCCTATTACTTATAGGACAGAGGTCCAAAAAGCTAAATCCCTCCAGGCATGTAAAAACACTCTTATCAAAGGAGCTGTTCATAAGCACTCACGCAGTGCAAGGACAGCTTGGGTTTTTCCATGATTAATGATAAGTTTGGAGGAATGCGAGCCACACTATACTCAGGGATTAGCTGTTTATCAAGCAAAATATATTGGGAACTGGGCCAGCTGGGGCTGCTGAGCTACACAGATTCATTTGTTAGGTGCTCCTTTCCTCTCCCATTTCATAAGCAAAGGGGGTGTGTTTGTGAACCCTAGCAAAGTCTCTTAAAGAATAACTGCGCACAGAAAGTCTGTTTTGCCTTCAATGTAGTCTCTTCTGTCTTCTGGAGCACTTGAGGTTAAGCTTTTATGAAGACATAATGTGTCCCCTTATTTTTTCCACCAGCATAAACTCTGCTTCATGGACTGAACTGGTACATTGTAACTGATATGCTTTCACTTAAGGCCTTTTACACTGCTATTATTGCTTATTTCCTCTGCTATCCAGCTTCCTAGAGGTTATGCAAATCAGAAATGTGGGATTATTTATGTCAACAGTGGCTGTTTTATTAGAAAGCCTGTCTTTGAGAAGGTGGTTTATGTACAAATTGTGTGTGAAGTCCCAGGCAGTTCAGACAGCAGCACTAGATTCCTACTGTGTATTAAAACTCTGGGGTCACACTTGTGGCTACACAAGGGCTGCTGATTTCAGCAGAACTGTGCTGACTTGGACAACAATTGAATCTGGACCATGAGATTAAGATTATAAATAGAGAAATATGTGATGATAAACACCTTTTCATTAACCAAAGTTTTCAGATGTTATGAGTAAATGTCTTTTAATTCCCAATACTCAGGCAAATATACAGATCTTAACATGGAACACTGTTCATTTCAGGGTGGTAACACCACACTGCCTAACATCTGGTCCTGGAGCTGTAAGTAACCTTCTCTTTCTTATAGTCCATAGAGATGGCTATATTCTGAGACCTACAGGCTCTTTCTCTAGGTCCAAGTTTTCCCTCTAGGACTTTCACGCCAAAGACTCAGTGAATATCTTTTATAAAATACTGATGCAACTAGACAAGTTTAATGCCAAGAAAAACTTGTAAATCACCAGACTTGGTGATAGCAAATCATAGGTAAAACTGCCTGAGAGGAATGCTTGGTAGAAGAGTTCAGCCCCACAACCTTTTTGATTGTTACCCAATCAGTTAGTGGTCCCTCTGCTGAAACTACTAACAGCAGTGACACCTGCGATGGTGGATTTTGTGGTCAGGGCACCTGTCTGCTAGAAATTGGGTCAAGGCCTGATGACTCAGTTCTCAAGAGCTGCCAAGCAGCTGTCAGTTGGTGGGAGTTTTTACTGTCTCACAGGCTTGCTGTGTGTGCGAATTGCTGACTTGGAGATACATGATTGTGAATGTCCACCAGCTTCTCTAGTCTTTCCCTCTCTCCTGAGTCCTCCTTCATTTTGACCACCAGAAAGGCTAATGTGGTTGCTATTTTTATAGCCAATGACCTTTTTTAATACAGCTTGTGTGGCATGGGAGCATGTGAATGATTTCTGACTTGAATGTCATGGTGAAAGAAACTCATTCCTGTGCAGAAAACTAAGCACACTCCGCACTGCCTCAAATCAATGGAAGCTCTAAATCTTTTGGGAGGAGAAGTTAATGCTATCTTACCGCAACAAAGAACCCATGTACCCTGATCATAGACTGGCATCTTTAATGAAGCATCATACTCTGCTCAGTGCTTGAAGACCTCAAGAAAACTCCAAAACTGACTCTCTGAATCGGAACTCATCTTTGGCCATCTAAAAGCCAAGTGTTTGGTCTACCTTCCCTATAACCAATGGAGAGAAACAGATGTCTACAGAATACAGTTCACCCAGAGATGTTTAAAACAGGCAGAGCTTCTACAATATTTTACCTCTTTCCTTGGACTGAAGAGACCCTAGGAGACCTGCATAAGGTGGAGAGTTCATTTTTAGTCAGTTAAAGTGAAGAGAATCCAGCCTCAGTGTGACCAGCTTATGATTTACATATAGAAAATAAATAACATTGAGAAGGGGTGACAGAAGAGCTTCCCACACAAGACAATTGACATTAGAAGAGTAATCTTTCTCATTAGTTCCCAGACCATTATTACCCTTTTCACAAGACACTGCTACCTGTTGTCTTCCAGCAGGCAAGAAAATGCAACTCTATCGTTGCAATACTGAATAGGCAATATTCATAATACAGAGGAGGAAATTAAGGTGTAGAAAGTAAATCATCTGTCTGCAGCTAAAAAATACATTGGTATTAGAACCAAGCTGATTATTTAGGGGTTGCTTGTTCCCATGGCTCTTTCAGACCATGCTGATACCTTATTAATGCTTACCCCCCACTTTATTTAATACAATAAATCTTCATTTAAGAAGCTACAACTCCTGTAACACCATGCAGCCTGAAGACGCGAGTGGGCTTGAAGGAAAAAAGGGTGTGACTGAATGTAGATTAAAATAATTTTCTGTGTGCTTTGCTTAGTAAAAAACTTCTCTTCTAAGGTAAGGCAGCTGTGACATAAAGGAAACCATGAGACTCTGAAACCAGCTTGCCACGTACACCTAGGCCAAACTTCTGCTTGTGCTAAGTGCTCATAAACCCTGTGGAAATCAGAAGGATCTGAAGATGACTGGAAATACACAGCCTGGAGAGGGACATCAGGCATAAGCAGATCTTTATTAAAAAAAGAATCAATCATTCTTATTTTTGACAGTCTGTTACTGGCAGGGGTTTCAGGGAGCCTCTGCTGTGTGAGCCACACAAACTGCCATTTCCAACATATTATTTGAAATAGCCACTGTGAAAACACCTTCATCAGGATATTTGGATGGCAACTTGCAGCTTCAAGTACTCAAATAAATTCCAGTAAGCTGGGAAGGTTAGAAGGCAGTCTGGGCAGGAGGAAGGTCATACACAGAGCAGCAGGAAGGGTCAGGTTGTGGTGAGGAAAGCACCATGATTGCAGTAGTGTGGCTGGGTTAGTGAGCAGCCATGTCTGGCCCACACTACTGTGGAGATGACAGCAGGCTGCAGCCCAGTCCCACCTCCACCAGCCAACATGAAGGCTGCTATTATTTGGCCCACTGGGGCCAGAGGAGGGACATGGTGGGATACAGGGCTGATGGCAACGCTGGGGTGCCAAAGGCCACCGCCTGCATTTGGCAGGCCCACACACAGGACAGCCCAGCCCTTGATGGGCCTTCCCTGCCTGGCCCAGCCCAGTGCCCCTCAAAATCCGGCACTACCCTGGTCCCTTACACCTGGCACAGCCCAGTGTCCCCCAGAATCCAGCACTGCCCTGGTGCCTGACACCTGGCACAGCCCAGGGCCCCCCAAAACCTGGCACTGCCCTGGTCCCTCACACCTGGCATGGCCCAGTGCCCTGGCAGCTGGGTCCTGTGAGCCCCAGGGGCATGGCCACCTCAGCATGAGCCCTGACCCAGCTGCTGCTGTGACTGGTTTCACCAGCCCTCCCCCGCCTCAAATTCCCCCTTAAAATAAATAAATAAATGACATGAGCACTGTGAGCTTAGAGATAGCTGCCAGACTGCTCCTTTGGCTAGACTGGATTCCCCCCCTTTCTCTTTTTCCTCTTTGAGGGACAAAGTATATAGACCTTTTTACAAAAATATCTATATTAAAAAACAGGGAGAAGAATGTATAAATTCACAGGCATGTGTCCAGATGTGCAGTTGCACAAAGGATTAGGGACTTCATGCAAAGCAACTGCACACACACACACACATTCATTTTACAAAAGCGGGGCTGCATTTCTCATCTGTACAGCCATGTCAGGAGGAGTAAAATGCCTGTCTACACACAGTCCCTGGTTTTGATACACAGGTAGACAGAAGGACAATGGACAAACAAAGCTCCCCTCAGCTACAGCTGTATTCAGAAAGATTTAAACTCTGGTTTCCTTTCAGAGATAGAAACCGATGCAGTTTCGCTCATAACAACAATAACTGTTCCAGGGCCAGAAGCTGCTCAGCACTTCAAGGTGTGTTGTTCTCCTATTTCAACTAGCTGTTATTTCTGGAGAGGAAGAGACACTTGTTTACATGACTGAATGGTTCAGGATCTGCTTTTCCTCTGTCCTGCACCCCGAGTACTTTTCAATTTTGTAAGTGAATCTGAATGAATGACGAGGCTTGGCATGTCATGGGTTTTGGAAGCTTTAGCTTCTTGAGTCAACTGATTATGAGATACTCAGCTATTATTTTTGAAAAAACAATGTCTCTAAATGTCTTCATCAAAGAAAAGAATTTGAAAGTGTAATCACAAATGGCTTAGAAACAGAAAGTAATCAAGGAACCCAAATTTTATTTATTTACTTATTTAGCATAACATGACTTTAAGGATAATTTCAGGGCTTTGGAGGCTGATTTAAGACTTCTGAATGCTTGGTATTTACCACTAAGTTACACGAACACTGGATAGGGCAGTCCTATTTCAAGATGATTTTATGTATCTGTGGGTTCTGTTTCAAGTCAGAATCATAGGTTTCCAGGCTCACATTCATTTTTGCAGGAGAAGCCAACAGAGTTCAGTGCTTGCAGGTTTCATACCCATGTACAAAGAAAACTTTGTGTAACAAAATCCATGAGCTGATAGAAAAGCCTTTATGTCCCAAAGAGCTGTAAAACCACCCATTAAAATCCACCATTGAAAGCTGAATATGAAAGTAAAGAAGATACATTTATAGTGAAAATATCCAATTGGATTATTTTCACAAATGTAAAGTCTTCTGGGAACTTGCTTTTGATTAAGGACTGATCAGGAATCCTCGCAGTCATCTTGGGTTGCAGTCATCTTGTACCATAGAAATGAATACGGTTTACTCATATCTGTATCATCAGCCCTAAACAAATGCTGCAGATTTCATCTACTCTTTAATGGTTGTAGACCCTGATGTATGCTTTTTCTCTTTCCACAAAGAAAAAGCCTTTTCATTCAAGCCCCTACACAATGACATTGTTCTTCAGATGGGCTATAACTCATTCATATGAACCACAGCTTGGTTACTGGCTTTATAAATGTTGGCTGTCCGATGATGTAAATTTGTTCTTCTTTTCCTCCCTACACTGTACACAAACACATTGGCTTCTCATTCCTAGTCCATGTCACTACCCCTGTGGCCAATGCTGAACTCCTATTTTCTATGAAACTTTTGGAGCCAGCCACAAAAATCTTCAAATATACCAGCCTGGTTCCCACTCTACAGCTCCTGCTTTTGGATGATATTGATTGTGGTTGATGCTAACAGTGCATCTTCCCAGTTGAGACTGCCTGTTTGAATCCAAAAAGAGCTGAGCACTGCCTGTGTGATCTCAATGCAATTGGATGTCCTCAGTTGAGTTCATTGCTTCTCATTTATACCAGTATAACACTCAGGATCTGCCAGGGAGAACTGAGGGCAATTCAAAAGCAGAAAAAAGGGCCAAGCACATCACAGAACTCAGTTAATAAATGCAAGAGCCTGGCAAATACAGCCAGCAGAGCACACACAGCAAATAGTAACTGAAACCCAGTGCAAACATTTTCCCTCAGGCCTTCAAAGATGCAGTCAATCACTTTAGGCCATTAATATTAATTACAGTTATATGAATGAGAACAAAATTTGGATTATATGAACATCATTATAGGCATCGAGGAATGAAAGTTGGTTGCTGCTTTGATGACATCTAAAAAAGCAAATGACCTTTGAAAGGAATATTCACTAGAAAGAGGTAAAAAGGAGTTGGCAATAAACTTAATTTTTATGTCTCCACACTTTCCAATAGGAGCAGAAGCTGACAGGCTGAAATTAATTTCTTATAGAGTCATAGAATGTTTGGGGCTGGAAGGGACCTTAAAAATCATCTTGTTCCAGTCCCCCTGCCATGGGCAGGGACACCTTCCACTACATCAGGTTGCTCCAAGCCCCATCCAGCCTGGCCTTGAACACTGACAGGGAGGGGGCATCCACAGCTTCTCTGAGCAACCTGTGCCAGTGTCTTGCTACTGTCAGAGTAAACAACTTCTTCCTATTATCTAATCTAAACCTACCCTCCTTCCATTTAAAGCCATTCCCCCTTCTCCTATCACCACATGCCCTTGCAAAAAGTCCCTCTCCAGCTTTCCTGTAGGCCCCTTTGGGTACTGGAAGGCTGCTACAAGGTGTCCCCGCAGTCTTCTCTTCTCCAGGCTGAAGAACCCCAATCCTCTCAGTCTGGCTTCATAGGAGAGCTGCTCCATCCCTCTGAGCATCTTCATGGCCCTCCTCTGGACTCACCCCAACAGGTCCATGTCCTTCTTGTGTGGGGGCATTATATGGACACAGTACTGCAGGTGTGGTCTCACTGGAGTGGAGTAGAGGGGCAGAATCATCTTCCTCAGCCTGCTGGCCACACTTCTTTCGATACAGCCCAGGATATGGTTGGCTTTCTGGGTTGCAAACATGTTTATACATGTTTAAATTAGCAGAATTTATAGAAGTTTATCAACATTTCACTTTAAAAAGAGATATATAATAAATATATTAGTTGCAGTCCCGTAGTGTATCACTGAATGGATACCCATCATCCAGATGCTTCTGTAAATTCTGAAGCTTAGTGTCTATGCTCACTATTGAGACTACCTACTGTGGGCACATATATATTAAAATGTGGGACTCATTGCCATGGGGTGTACCAGGAACCAATCTCCAAAAGAGGGTTATACGGCCATACGGTGAAGTGGTCTTAAAATCAATGGACTGGATAGTTCCCAGTGAAGGTGCCCTAAGCTCTCATTGACAGGAAATTGCTATCTTAAAATGGTGTTAGTGGACATTCAGAGTTGAAGTACTTTTAGATTTAGAGTTCTTTTTGAGTGTACTCCAGATAGCTTTTGCATTTGCACCTTTTTGTCTCACTGCAAATCGAACAGTTCTTTGTAGCATATTTTACCCTTATCCCCTATTAGCTGTTGGATGCTGCAGTGTCCCATATTTACATCTTGTGTCCTACATGTATCTAAATTTATGATCAATGTTTCATCTATAAATAGCTGTGATTAGAAGAAAAAAATAAAAAAGTGTCTAAATTTAGGCTTCTAAACCTGAATGTTGGCACCCAAATAACTGGCCAGCTTTCCAAAAGCCAAGCCCCTGGAAATTTCCAGTAATCACAGTTGCCATACCAACGGCTGTCAGCACTCTTGCAAAAGCAGGTCATGTATTTAGGTGCCAAAATGTAGCAAGAAGGGTCTAATTTCAAGCTTCCATTTTTTTTTTAAATTTTATTTTTTTTAGAAGACCTGGCCAAGAACACTAATGATAATTGAGAACAGTTTCACCTCTACTTCCAGTCTCCAGCTTCTCCAGCTGAAGTCACAAGACTGCTAGTCTTGCAAAAGGGAAGATGTTTGGGGAGGTGAAGCAGGAGGTGTTAGCAGTTACTGTCTGCTTTTATTCTGCAGTGCAAGCTTTTAGCTCATGCAGAGGTACCCTGCAAACTGATTTTGGGGCAAACAGCCAAAGAAGAGCAGGGCTCGGTGCAGGCTAACTTCCCCAGGCTCAAATCCCCGGACAGAGGGGATGTTTTGTTAGGTGTATTGCAGTACTAAGTATGGTGGACCTGCCATGCAAGTGGGCATGTGGCCAGATGCTCACCCCTACCTTCATCCAGTGCTGGCCACTTGTTGGAATCCTGTGCTGCCCTGCAGCCAACGTGCAGTCCCTCTTGCTGGGCATCAGCCAAGGCATTTATGAGGGTGAGGACAGGTGTGTCCCCACTTGGTCCCCCCTTCTCCTGGGGCTTTAAACACATCCTCTGTGCTTCTTCTACCTCCGAATACCTGCCTGATCTCAATCAAGTCACCTAACCTCTCCATCTTGGGGCAGAATAAATATGATATTACTTCCTTCTCCCTGCATTTTGTCTGTCTTCTTCAGCTCAGGTGTAAGCTCCTAAGGGCAAGGTTTGTCTTCTCTTCTCAGTGTGTTCAATGCCTATCAAAACAGAGCCTTGATCTCAGCTGGGGCCTTGAGGCATGACTGCAGTACTGTTATTATCGTTAATAATAATAATAACGAATGCAATCAGATCAAAGACCCTGACTGTATGAGTCATTTTTGGGGTAGAGTTAGTCATTGCAAAGAGAATAGGTATATGTAAACTTTAGCCATTGCCAAGGTTTCTCCTTTTTCCCAGCATTTAAAAATTCACCCTTGGGAATATGGGTGAGCAATATGATCTGAAAGGTCTCAGCCCTGCCAGTGTTTCCATGTGGCTGGGCACTTGTGCTCACATGCCGAGAGTTGCAAGGTTAGTGGTGTAACTTTGCTGTGTATAATTCAGCTACGTAAATACCCTGTGTGTTTTTTTTGGATCATAGGTGAAGCTCCTTTCTGTATCAAGCCTTCTCTGAACGGAATTCAGTATCTGTCATTGCCCTCAGTTGCAACAGGGCCTGTATGAATATGAGAGAATAGCACTATGTGCCAAAAATATTTTTTTTTCTTGTTTATTGTTAAGTTTTTTAGTTGTTTGGTGGATTTTTTTCTGGTTTTGTTTTTTTGTTGGTTTTTTTTTATCAGTTGAATGAATTACAGAAAAGGTGTCTTGAAAAGGAAAAAAGAAATTACAAGAATTAATTACTTAGTAGAAGCATTAAAATGAGATTTTTCACCTGAAAGAGAAGGCCTGCAGCCAAACAATAGGATTACACAGGTGCAAAATAAGACACAAGAGGGAGCTCACATAATAAATAATAGTAATAAATAACATTCTGAAAACAGTTAAAACCTATGGAGAAAAGGAAATTTAAGAATCCTGTTTGCTGTTGCTATTCTCATTAGCTCTACAGTTACTGTCGCAGGCTATGGGAACATGCTTACAGACAAGGACCCCAGTGCACCAGACTTTGCCCACAGAACACAATAGCACTACCTGGTCACAAGAGCTTCTTGTCTGGGGGGTAGCATAGAAGAAGGTGACCAAGCCAGGAGACTTCAGGGAGACACTGTTCTGGCAGGCAGCAAGTGCCTGGAGTGTAGAGCTGATGCAGGAATTATAGTCAAATATACAATGCATGTTGTCATTTTAAAACACTTTCAAATAAATACGTGCATTTATGTTGCTTGAGAATGATGGTTCATATTCAAGAGACAATCACATATCTAGAAAACCAGAGGACTTAAAACTGAGTCTACAACCAGAGTTACATCTCATATGTGGAACCAGAAGGAGTTGCATTTCAATGTTCGCAACTTCAGTTCACTCCAGCAACCAGATTTCACATTTCTCAGAACTTAGAGAAACCACACTCTTTTGACAAACTCATCTTCATTTTTAAGTGTTAATCTGATTACTCAAAGCATTGAGATATCTAAACTTCTTGTGAAAATAAGACAATATCTGTCAGTAACTACAGTGGCATTGATCTGTTGGCAGAGATCCACCCTCCCTGCAGTCGAACACATGTTTCCACAGTGCTGGACCCTGGATTTTCTGTCTTTCTGAGGCTGCAACTGTGTGTCGCAGTTCACATGTATCTCAGCCCCTGTCCCATAAACTGACAGAAAAGTAGAACAGCTGGAGGGCTGCCCTTTAAAGCAAAGGCTCTTTATTGTAACAGCTCTGGGCATACATCATAATTACCATCTGAAAATATGTTAGGTAGTTATCGATGTGCCACTGGTTTGGGGAGAGTCCCCACACAGGTTTAGAATATGGGCATTACCCTTTGATATCCATCACTCTTGAACAAGCAACTGTACCTTGGACATAATTGTCATTGGGGTTGGAAAGGCCCTGGTTCATATGCTGGTGTTGGTGGCCATCACAGGTAACTCAGTCACCTCCCTCCAGAAGTGCCAGGGACAGAGACAAGATGTGTATTTCTGTAGCATCTATTAGCAGATATCCACAATTAATATAATTGAAAAGAGTATACCTTGTTTCATACTCCAGGACCTCTCTGATCTTCAGCATCAGTAAAACAGCCACAAGCCTTAGGCCACTTTATACCCATCAGTCAAGCGGAGAGCCAATTCTTATGCTGTGACATCTGAATCTATGGTATGAAAGTATATCCATCCACATCAGCAGTGGCTGCATTTCTTTCCTCTGCTCCTGTACTGCAAATAAGCTTTTCCAATCAATACTGCCACTCATGGGGAATTCAGCAATGTGTTCAGTTCCTGACAGATGTTTGTCAAATGGCCCATTGAGTAGCTCACGACCAACTGGTGCTACTTATGGGATTGTATTAGCCATATGACCATGGATTGTTGTTCGTTCAAAGTGTGGTAACCCTCAAAGACGATCCACATACTTGCATCAGGAGGTCTATAGACCAGAGGGAATCTAAGTTGAATGTGCAGGATCTGACAACAGAACGTTGCACTTAAAATGTAGCTTGCTGGAAGGAACATGGTCATCATAAACGTCCTACAGCTACATAGACTTGTCATGTACAAGACAGAAGGGAGGAATAACTTCAGCAATTGCATTAATCAGTTTCTACAGAGAAGTCTAAACCCTGAGATCCTTCTTCATTATAAGACTCCAACATACAACGTTCAATCTGTAAAGCCACCTTAATGCTGGATACTCTGGATCTCAACACTGGGATTTACTTTTTCCACTCCTTTGAGAAAAGTTGATGAATTCTTCAGCAGAGAGGCTATTTTTCAGCCAGATTCCACAGCTGTGGAATTGCAGAAAGCCAGGCACTGGATCCTGGGCTGGCAGAGACCATTTTGACACTGTGCTTGATGCATTTGATCTCTGGAGAGGAAGGAGTACATACCCAGCATGGCACCCTGGCCAGCTGGCTTGGGAGAAGCAATGCTGGCTTTGACTGCACAAGCAGGTGCTTGCTTCCCCTCCCCATCAGATGGGGAGAGTGAAAGAACAGCTGTAAATGGAACAAGATTTTTAAAATTGGAGAAATAGGGATTTTTTTTAAAAAAAACCCACAATCAAACATGCCTGTCTTGAATTGAAAACCTGTCATGTTTTTAATCTGAATCAAAGTTAGATTACAAAAAAAAGGTGCTAGCATTCTGTAGTAAAACAATTGCCTACTACCACAGCCACACATTTGTGAGAAGTGAGAATGAGCCATATGTCTTCCATAAAAACATACTGTTGCAGCTCAGCCTGTTCTTTGTGCTTTCTGGTAAATCATATTTTTTTTACAGGCCACGGTTAAAGCAAGCAATATTTTTGTTTGCCAGAAAGTATTTACAGAACTGTATTATCCTTCATCTTTATCCATTTTCATTTGTTATCATTGACACATGGTAAAATACTTTTAATTATCTCCAGGCTCAAGTACAAGGAGTTTTTATAATTCAGTTGGGTCTATTTAATTTCCAGTATCTAAGCTACCATAATGAAAATGTTACTCAAGGTTTCTTCTTCAACTCCCCCCCCTTCAGATCACAATAAAGACAGCTCACTTGAGCAAATAGTTCCTTTGAAATGTTAATCCTCCTCAGATGTGTTTTTTGTTAGATCAGCTGCACTGTTAAAATACTTTCTATTTTCCCATTAGTTGGAATGCAGAATAACACTTATTAGCCATATGGACACAAAGTAGCTCGTTGACGAAGACAACTGAATTAAAGCCTCATGTTAAACAATGAATTAACTGTGATATAGGGTGTAAAAACCACAGCTACATAAAACACAATCTCCCCTTAAAAGAAGAAAAAGAAATATATTCCAGATACTGCCCCCAGTACAATCTAAAATCCATACAAAAGCACAGAAACGAGGGTGAATGTAAAGACCTCCAGCAAAGGGGATTATTGAAACAATAATTTTTGAATATATAGTTTTATATCAGTCTTTATTTGGCACTTAAGGAATGAAATCTGAGTGAGCTAAACCTTTCCTTCCAAAATGCGTATGAAAGTGCATCTTCACTGCAGAGCTGGCTCTGTGATTGCTCCCTGGCTTGGCTCAGGTGTGATCAGCCACAGCGTGAGACTGCAGGATCGGTGGTGTTCCTCCCTCCTTTGCTGCCAACGCACCAAGCCTGATGGACTGCTGCGCTTCAATAAAGCGAGCAGCTCTGTGATTGCTTTTTAACAAATTGTGGGGGAATGTGTATGGTTTCCCTGGGGTGTGGAAAGAATTTTAGGTGGGTCATCAGCATTCAAATATTAAATTACTTGTGCAGGTTGTGTAAGGTTAGCAGCCAAGGAAACGGAGCTGGGACTCTAACCCAAACATCCATGTAAATCAGCAGGCACAGAAGAAAAGCTCTGCCAGATTCAGGTGAGAAGAATGTGTCTGGGAGAACATTAAAAACAATACCAGGTAAGAACCTCACTCAGCCTGTGTGCAGTGAAAGCACGCTTAAGTTTCAGTAGACTTCAGCAAATACAATTTTGTTTTGCAACTCTGCCTGTACTTTCAAAACAGGTGTTATCTGACTTCTTGGAGAAATTTGACTCTTAGTCTATACTGCACTGAGAGCTCAGCCTTTCTGAAAATATGTCCCTTTTTATTGTTCCTCAATTTAAACGTTTTGTGCAAGTCTGAACATGGACACACAACAATTAAGTAGTAAGGGCTGGGGCTCATGAAACGTCATTTGACATGTACAGCTTCCAGAGGGACAGGAAGCTGGTGGTATTTACTTAATGAGGAACAATAGATCAGTTGCTATTCAGCCAGCATTTCCACTGCTGGCATAGACAGCCGCATCTGTCTGCTCACACCCTCAGCTGCTGCACCCCTACCTGCTCCCTCCACTGCCTCTGGCACTTGGTGATGCCTCTAACAGCAATCAGACAGACTTCCAGATTCCAGCAATTGACAGAGAGCAAATTTGCAAATGTGCACTGGGCTAACATGATTAGGCCTGTGAACATGCAAATCCTTTGAATGAGTTTTGGTTTTATGCAACTGATGTAAATAAAAAGGATCCTGTTTATGTACTGCCTAAACATCCACTGTACAAACTGGACTGCCAGAGATTATTTCATTCACCTCTTTAGTGAAACATACAGAGAACCACAGTGCAGATACCCCCAGGGTCTAATTTTCATGATAATCAGAACACAGACATGCTATACAATAGTTTACAACCAGAACTGAAGGCAGATATCTAATTCTGGAGAAGAAGGGAAATCTCCATGTGTCCAGAACAAAATGTGTCTACATGCTGACCAGGTCCCCACAGCTACTGTGCGTGGGGTCACAGGATTTTGAGGGGCAATAAATGATCCTTCTCAGGTAGACTGGCTAGGCAGTATTTGCAACAGCACCGAGGCTGCGACTGACCTGTGCACTTGCACAAGCAGGCGTATGTTGCTCTTGGTCTTGTGTTTTGGTTGGAGTCAAAGCCTGGAATTTTTATCTGTGTGTCCTTGCCGTTTGTTTGACTGATGAATTGTCCCAAAGAATTTTCCTTCAGTATGCCAACATGGCCCTGAATTGGGAGGGCACAGTCCAGAGCAGAGTGGCCCTTAGACAAACTTTTCCCTGAGAGAGCACCCCACAAGTTACCTTGCTTTGCAGCTTGTGGCAGTGGAAAACAACCAGAGCTTCATTCAAAAAAACCTCACACAGAGATCAATCAGGTTACTCTGGTTAATCCCGACTCTCTCACTTGGCAGGGGATTACAACCTCCCTTATAAAGTAACTTCTAATCCTTCCTGGAGAAAGTAAGATGGATTCTAGCCACACTTTTGGCATTCACCACGGCATTCAGGGAACAATCTGCTTGAGTTTTCTGCTGAAAGGCCAAAATGTTGTGTTGAGTGTATGTTAGGTTATTATAAAAAATCTGGAGGTTTGATCATTTTACCTGGACAACGAGAGTGAGGAAGAGGTGATCTTTGAGTGGATGGGGACTATCAGCACTTCCTTTAGGGACAACACCTACATGGGCCCTGCTCGTGGAGCCTGTGGTTAGAAGACAGAGTATTCAAAGGTCAGGGAACATGGAGTGTGCTTTTGATGCTGATAATATAGCTAAATGTCACCTGTTTCCCAGAGACAGTTATGACAATTTGAGCCAGATTTTCATGGGAGAAAAAGTCAAATTTTTATTTGAAAAACACTATTTCATTAAAATTGGGAGAGATTTAAACCACCAGGATTTTTCATCAAAACCCAAAACCTCAGTTATTCTTATAATTTATGTTTTTCCTGCTTTTTCTTCTTTGTCCCCATCTTTTTTGTTAGTAAAATGAGAAGAGAAAAGGCTGAAAAGGACTGAAAAAACTCATATTTAGAATTTTCAGCTAAAAGGATGACAACAGGCCAACTGAATTGTTTCAGAAATATTCTTCTTTCCTGCGTGACTGCTGTGAAGCTCAGGAAGAAGCTATGGGTTAATGATAGTTGGTTCCATTGATATATACAGGTAAGCATAGCTGAGATCGGAAGGCACCTCTGGAGCCTGTCTTGTCCAAGCCCCCCGTTCAGAGTAGAGTCAACTAGAGCAGGTTACTCCAGCCAATTTTAAAGTCTTCCTTCAGCTCCTTTTCAAATCCAAGCTCTCTGGGTCTATTCTTCCTTTACTGGATCCCGCAAATCTTTCGGGCACAAACAACTGCTGATTCCTACCAGCGAGGGATATATGCAGCAGCCTTTTTCATCCTGTTGCACAATCCATGTTCTTTCCCTCCCAGCGCTGCACAGAGAATACTCTCTAATACTCTCTAGAAAGCAAGGTCATTTGTTGACAAGCAAACTTTAAATCATGTGAAAGAGGGAAAATTAAAAATACTCACTGTCTGATGAGTAGAAAGTTACCTACCACCAGCAACTTTTCCTACAACAAAGCCAGGAAATTCACAAGCAAAATAGCCAGGATACACTCTCAGCTGTTTATAACAGTCCCTTAAATAATGTTAAAAGGCAGTTTGGTCTAGGACAAACCTTTCAGTGCCCAGCATCCAGTATACTTCAGCAGCTGCTGCTCAGTCATTTGCACTGGCCCAAAGCTGCCATCAGTGCCGGTGGCATTTGACACCAGGAGCCCAGTCAGCAAACCAAGGGTTTGCAGCTCAACCACTGGACTGTATTGCAGATTTTTGGTGAAATCACAGCAACTACCTCACTTAGCGTCCTTCCAAAGTGTCTGAAGGGGGAGATGACTATCCATGCAGTTCTGCTCAGCAAGTGCTATTTTTTTTTTCCTGGAATTACTGCAATATATACAAAATCATGAGACTGAGTCACACTGTGAAAAAGACTGAACTGTTACAACTTTAGCTAAGCTGTTTGCATCTGGTTGTCATGGCCCACAACTGTACAGTTGTACAATTAATGCAGCCTACATTTTAATGTAATTTTTTTTTCTTTCTTTTTGAGTCTCCAGAGAAAAATACAATTTTTAAATATCTCAAAATGATCTTTGGAATTTAGGACTTTTTCTCTGAGATTTCAGCCATTTCCAAACCCAAACCTTGAGTTCTGAGCTGTTTCAGCTATACTGTTCTTTTGTTAGTTCTAATGAGATATTTTAAATTTTCCCTAATTTATATCTTAATATACTTTCTAAGCATACTAGTCATTCTTTCAAAGGAGGATAAAGTAGTTATTGTTAATACATACATGCTGGGTAACAGCAAATGTTTCTGGAGTACTGGGCTTTCTGTAATGACATTAAATGAAGAAAAAAAAGGAGATGAAGTAATACTGATCTCTGTGACAGCCTCTGTGTGCAGAACAAGGATTTAATTCAGAATTAAGCCACATTAGTGTTAAAGAAGCCATTACTCACTTGCAAATTCCACCCCCACCCCCCACCCCAAACCCCATTTCATTGCTCAGTGCAATAAGCTGGTACATTTATCCACAAACATTTGATGACTGATGCTTTATTTTGCCTTTGAATGTTTCTTTAATAAAATCTGGGTGCGTTTTGCTTTCACATTAACAGAGCAGTTATTCTGTTTCCAGTTGTCATTGGCTTAGCTTTGATATGTGACCCCTTTAAACAGAAAAACAAAAATCAGGTATCAACACATATACAAATAATTTATAGTATTTCACTGAATATAAATAGAGGTGTCTCTTTGTGTAGTTTTTTTGTCCTTTGTTAGCAGGCATAGATTTACTTCTGCTTTGCATTAAGTATGGAAAACTTCCCTTGAGTTTTATCAAACTGTCTTGTTCTGAGAATGCATAAATCATCTTTCTTCCAAGTTTAGTATAAGCTTTGTAGTCTTTTAAAAGTTATGGTGTAAATTTTCTGAGGGACATTTAGTCCAGCAATACTAAGAGTCCAGCAAAACTATTTCTAGGCTAGATGATACTTCTGGTCTCTAAGGAGCTTCTACAGCCGCCAAAAATCCCTGGGACATATGCACAACCCCTTTTCCCAGGCTGGGCTGTGTTTGAGACCAGTAATGTGGGTATGTGCTGGTAAAAAAGAAGATTAATATTATACCATCTGAAAATTGCCTGACACTAGCTGAATCTCTCTCATTTGTGACTGTGCTGCATGTTACTGTGAGGTGAAGTCACAAGAACAAAAACCCGGATTTAGGCATAAATAGACTCAGCAGGGTTTTTCTGAGTTAAAAAAGGGGAAATTTTGGGTGCTGAACTCCTTCCTTTTGCCCACCCCCAGAGCTGGGTCACACCTGTCTATCGGGGGAAAATCTGAAAAGAAGAAAGCTGGAAGAAAGGTGCAAGAGAAGAAAGCTGCAGGGCTTTTCCCAGAGGAGCCAACCAGGCTGATGGAGGGTGGCTGCTACCCTCACCTCACCTCCCTGAAGGCTGAGAGCTCTTGCATGAGTGCATTTTGCTGCCTCCATCCTTGTTCTGCTATTTCATTCAGAGTCATAGGCCCTGATTATTTAAACAACTGAAACCAGAAGACTGTTTCCTTGACTGCGTATTCTCTTGAGTAAAAATAAGCCAACAACATGTTTCTAAGAAAAAGGTTGATGTTATCTTGTGAAACGTATTTCCAACTGATTGCTATCTTGCTTTAGAGCTGGGGCTTCTGCCACCCTTGCTCCCCCTCCTCTTGGCACCAACCAATAGTTTAAGTCTCACCAAAAAGAAAATTTCAGCCCTGTTCCAGCCTTGCAGCAAGTATCTGGCCTCTAAAGACTGTCAGAAACCGAGTTCTTTTAAGATCTTTGTGAGTTTAGCACTTGAAAATGGGCTCCAAGGGCTTTTGAGAATCTGCTTATCTATATGGGTGTGTGAGAAATGCTATAGGATGGGCAAGACAGTCACAGGCTGGATCCTTTTTTTCTCAGAACAAACCCTGGTGGAACTGCCACTTTAACCCTTACTTTTTCATTCTTTCAAGACCATTCCCTTCCTTAAAGCCTGTGCCTTAAGAGGATCTTTTGTCACGTCCTTTCTATAGATACCATTGACTTTTTTGATTCATGCTGCTCACATCTGAGAAATTCTTTCTGCTTTTTAAGGGTTATTTGCCCTTTTGCAGCAAGGCACTGTGCTCTCTCTGTTGACATGAGCCCTGCAGAGAATTATCACTTGGACATGCACGCTGGTGCCAAGTGGAGATAATGCCATCTTTTCAGACTGAAGGCTGCCTGTAGGAGTGTTCCCAGTATGATTTTCACAATCATAACTGCAGTTAATCTTCATACCCTTCCTTTCTCTGTAATGTTTTTAATGACTCTTTCAGGGTGGGAGAACCCTCAGGGGGTTGCAGTGTTGCATTCACCTACTGATTCATTCTTGCTAGGGTGGTGGTGTTAACCAAGGTCCAGCCTAATAGGCAAACCTACCATTTGTATTGCAGTGCAGGTAGTTATCTGTCTTTCCCAGAGAAGCAACACTGAGAGAAGGAGGAGGCATTTTTTTCTGAGCAAGCAGGAGGTGCTGTGTAGCACAATGGTCAGTAAATATGTAGCGGCAATTTACAGGGTTTATTTTTAATCCAGGACCTATGTTGAGAGAATGGCATGAACTGGGTAAATCAATCAGGCTGTTGCAAAGCAAGCTTGAAATGAAAGGGCAGTCAAGGAGGAAGTGGCAAATAACACACAGGACTGATTGCTTCTGGGCACAGTTAAGGCCTTGGGTTTAAAGAGTAATTACCTGGTCACACCTAACCCCTAGCTTGAGTGCAATGTTCAAACTACATTGTGCAAAGCCTGTAGACATCAGCCAAGATACTGCCCTTGCTTTTGCCAGCAATTATTTCCTTGGTTAGAACCTGCTTGTGCTTGGTTTCATGAATGAGCTAGAAAGTCTGCAAAGAGCCTGCGCTTGGTCCACTTGTGAGCTTTAGTCTCTTTGCACTAGCACAGAGCCCACCTGCTTGAAATGAGGAGGGGAGACCAAGGGAAAAATAGCTGGAGAGGTGATGTATCTGCTCTGTCACAAAGTCAGGATGCAGGACTAAGCCCCATATATAATTTGTGCCAACCTGGGGGCTAGTTAGAGCAAGCCCATAAAATGCCCCTTCCATTTAGAGATGGTGAGCATGCTATGGGACCCTAGCAGGACGTGCTTCCCAAGAGTCCTGCAGGAGATGAGTCTAATGCTGCTTTTGCAAACTTGCACTGCTACACCCACTAAGAAAAAAAAGATCAAAAGTTCAGTGAGATCCAGACAAACTCTATCTGCCCATTGTATCTGTCGTGAGAAGCCTGTAGCTCATGTCCCTTGAATGTTTCTGGGTAAGTGTAGAGTGAGTTTTACTCAGTTTGCCCTTATAAAACATCTGTTACAGATAGATAGGACAGAACCTCTTCTGTAGCAGACAGACATCTCCACCCTGTTAGGACAATAGCAAAAGGAGGTCTAAATTAGATGCAGTAATTGCATCCTTGCTTGTTTGCTTGAATCTCTGCTAAACCTGAACACAGTTGGGTGGTTAATGTGCTTTGAATAACAGCATGGCTTGAAAGAGAGAGCTCCAATAGGGAACCAGGAACACTGCACTCTGGTTAAACCTTTCCTATGGATTTTCCATGTGTTGTTAAGCAAATTGGTAGTTCAAAAGTCTCAAATGCAGTTTCCAATGGGAAGTTTTCTGACTAAGTTCGTGAGTTTCCTGGACAAAACAATGATTTCTACTAGGCAACAGACTGTCCCAAAAGCAACCTCTGTCTCAAACCATCCATAATGCAGACTGCCCAGCTGTAACTCTCTTCTCTTCCTTTTCCCTGCATCTTCAATGTCTATAGACAGTTAGGCAGATGTGCAGCCTAGAGGTGGATTTTTCTGGGTCAGCTTATGAGTATCACCCTCCAAAACACAAGAAGTTCTTTTCTTTGCTTATTTTCCTCTCCTTGATCCGATGATCTCTTCTCCTCATGTATAATGCTTATCTTGCTATTCCTCCAACTTACATTACAGTTCTGGTCCTGCAATATGATGCTTCTCAAGGTAAGCCACTTGGGTTGTGTCACTTGCACATAAAGGATGAATTGTCTCTCTAACACTACTTCATCTTTTATGTGGATGACGCTGAATGCTTGACTGGACATGGGGCTAGAAGGAGTCTTTCAACTGTGTGAGCAGCCAGTACAACCCAAACGGCCATTTTCTATCTCCTCTGCATGGACAGGGACTGACTGGATGTGTATGTCTCCTGGACCATTGGCTGAACCATCTTCTGGCACGAAAAGCACAACACAACCACAGTTAATTTCCTGTCTCCAATAGTTCTCCTGGTATGTTCCCAGCTGTTAAAAGAAGGACAAGAAAAGCAAAACCAGGTTGTCATTGTTCACCAATCTCCTTCAAGGGGCAGCTTTCTGCCAAGAGGCAAGCAGTGATAAAAGACTTCTATGGTTGTGTTTCAAATTAAATAAATAAATTTTAAAAGAACCAAATTACATTCAGGAAGGCAATGGCATTTGAGGGTAAAGGAGAACCATGGAACAACATAAGCTGATGTGAAAGAACAAAGATGCTGTGTGTGCAGGGTGCTCTGGGTATCGCACCCAAATCCTTGGGGTTTGCTGTTGTTCTTGGAGCTCCCCAAACTGAAATGCAGATTTCCCTAAGCACCAGTTTGGGCCCTGTATCAACTAACTTGGACAGACACAGAGGGTAACTGGTAATTTCACATCATTCACATGCATGGATGTCACATGGGTCCCATTCACATAGACTCCAACCAAACTAGACACTGGGACTTGCATTTGCATTAGGGCTCTCCACTCTGGGATTTGATTCAGTTTTCATCTGCTTATAATGCCAGGTACTTGGCAAGTGGACTGCAAATGACCCGCACTCCAATTACCCTGCATCAGCATGATCCTTTCAATACAGAAGTTGACTTATCCCAACCAAGCAAGAGACAAAGTATACATATTTTCTTAATAAATTCTCCAACTTTTCTTGAGCCTGAGCTAAACCTTCTTATCTAATATCAAGTAATTTAAGCATTTTTAACATTCTAAAGACAAGTTAATCCTTTTATAGGGAAAAGTCAGAAAATGGGCTTAGAATGACATTTTAACAATGTCTGTGGTATGTTAAGCCGATGAAAAATTCTAACAGCAGTTTCAAGCATTTTTGGCTAAAATATTACTGTGATCTTAAACCACAAGAAAATATAAGTATCATACCAAATTTCTAACTCTTGACAGTAATGTAAAATATTACATATTCTACCAAACACAAACTGCTTCTTTTCCAGTAACTTCAGTTCTCACATATGGTTTTAGTGACATGACACATCTACTATGAGTCTTACTTTGAACCAGTTTAGACTTACATTTATTTGTCTCCTGTGAGCTCCATACTTCTCCCAGGTAAGTTTTGCTGCCCAATAACACTTGATTTTCATCTGGTTTCAGAGACTTTATTTCCATAGTTTTCCCATTTTTGTCAGAATGTGGCAATTTCAGTGCATGCCAAAGGTGATGAACATACAGTCCTAAACTCCTCTGTTTGCCCACAGAGAAGAAACAATATTAGAAGTTGAAATATTGATTTTTTTCCAACATGTTTTGCAGCAGTTAGAAGCCTGTCTTTGAGTTTTACTTTCATTAAAGCTTTATTGTCTCTTGGATGTGGCAACAGAACACCAGGAAAGTTTCCTCATTTTCTATTACTGATTTTGCTCAGTGTCTAGAGGAGCACAGACTGAATAAATCATGTACCTCTTCAAAGACTGGCAAAATGATCTGCAAAGTGATCACAGAAGCCACCATATATCATGCAGTTTGAAAGCAAAGCAGTCCTGACTATTGATAAACCCACTGAATAATCTAACTTTTTTGCTTATCTGCTCTTTAAACATCCACCCCAGTGCAACTATTGCCTGAGCCTGGGAACCACTGCTGTGTTATCAGAGACCTGATCCTATTCCTGAAAGCCCTCAAGCACCCACTTGCTCATTACCCACACCCTGGGCGCCTCTCCCAAGAACGCACACCCCAGAGCTCGCTATACTTGGGTCCCTGGTTTGTTTGCTTTTTAGAGCCCAGTTTGCTTTCTAGCCTTTCAGTGAAGGGAGTGCCCTCATGGAGGAATGCAGATGTATGTTTAGCTCCTTTCAGCCTTAAACACAATCTGACACACCTTGAGCTACTTGAGACGGCCATGTGCCTAGAACAGGACTGGTAGGAGAGCTGTGCCCTCTTGGGATACCCCAGGACATCTCACATGGCCCTGGGGGACTGGCTAGAGGAGCTGAATGGAGCCCTCTGAAGTGCATCTTGCACATGAAAACTGTGAGCTGACTGCGAACACTTGAATTGAAATGGAAAATGGGGCTAATTCAGGTTTGGAAACAAACAGCCAGTAGCCAATAGGCCTCAAACACAGACCATGATGCTGTTTGGGAGCTGATCTTATGTTATCCTCAGACGCACCCCTTCTGAGTCCACATCAGGGCAACTTGCACGTATGGCCTCACCAAAGCTAAAGGACCTGCTCTGGCACATGGTGGAAGCCTAAGGACCGTGACTGGGGGTTTCACAACCTAGCAGTAGTTTAACACGTCATCCTCATGCCCAAAGACAGGAGGGTCAAGAGAAATGCTACATTTGGAACTACGTGTTACAGCTACGAAGAAAAAGTCCTAGGCTCTATTCCCAGCACAGCCAGGCTCTTTCTGCAAGAGCTACAGCAAAACTGCATTTATTTCAGTTTCCACCTGTCAAAAGCATAGCTCACACTTCCCAGTCTGCTAGAGGACTGTGGAGAAAAAATTCTTTCATGATGGAGTGGGATCAGATACTGTGGGGAAGAGGTTAAACAACTTGGAAAACAAAAAATAGATGACTTGTTCTCAGATCTGTGTCTTTTCCAGAGACATCGCTTTGGACTCCCATTCCTGAGTTACACGATCAACACATGACTTCTGGTTTGTGGCATCATATTTATCTTATTTTATAAGCAGCTAGGATATTCCTGGTTCACAACTGCAGAAGGGGCAAATACATGTCTTTTAACACCTTCTACATCACCCACAGGAAAAAAGCAAGAAAACTACATACAGCAACCCTTCCTCCCAGTGCTGAAACAGCCTGCGGCAATGTACAGAACAGAAAAATATTGTTACTTAGGTTTCTATTATAAACTGCCTTTGGTTTATAAATGATCCCTTCTTTACCATACTGGGAACATTTAAAACTGAAATTCATCTCTCAATCGCTAAAATTTCAAAGGAGGGACAGAAAATTGCAGAGTTATCTACTGCGACCTTTGGTGATTAGCAATGAAAAGTGTTTGATCTTCACCTGACAGCAGCAGAACAGAAGTCATCCCTAGTGTGAGCCACTTAAAAAAGGAAGAATTGCAGAGCTTTCATTTCCCTATGGTTCCCTTCAAGATTAGCAGTAGTGAAGAGCAATTTCTGTTTGTTTTCACAATAATATCCTGTTTTGTAATCCACAGGAAAAGGAGTATGAAAGTAGCAACCTTGGCAGGGAGTGGAGGCTAAGGGACTGTTTTCTGAAGTCTCAAAGCTCAGGAACACAAAGACTTGGAGGAATTTCCAAGTGTAGTGGATGCCAAATGATAAAAAAAATGTCATGACAAGGGAAATTATTTATTCACCCTATTAATAAATTCTTCCTCTAGGTTCATTTTTTTCTTCTTCAGTGATCAATTCACAAACAGTTCCTTCTAAATGCTTTTTAAGTAAGCACCTGCTACATGTCTAAGGGTTGTTAATGTTGGGGTTTTTCCAAAGATAAAACAACACAAAATAATAATAATAATAATAATAATAATAATAATAATAATAATAATAATAATAATAATAATGATGGGAGAGTGTAATCTAACACCAAAAAAATGACAGCTGAAAAATCTATAGAACATAGA
This sequence comes from Microhierax caerulescens, assembly GCA_035590215.1. Taxonomy (NCBI): domain Eukaryota; kingdom Metazoa; phylum Chordata; class Aves; order Falconiformes; family Falconidae; genus Microhierax; species Microhierax caerulescens. The sequence continues at coordinate 45,888,210 of JAVJGJ010000001.1, forward strand.
GACCAAAGGAAATAATGGTATTATTAAAGGGACTAACATATAACATTTCTGACAGTGCTTACATGGCAAACAGACTAGGTTATATTTTTCTCCATGGAATTTAATAACTGGTGAACCCATCCTTGCAGTTCCAGTGCAAAGACAGGAAAGAAAAGCATGTTAGGACTAGAGAAGGCATTACAAAGAAGCCCGTGTCAATTGGAGCAGTGTTTCAAAGGGCCATAAACTAGAATAAACATTGACACAGTAAGGAAAAAAATATACAACAATAACAATTGTTCAAAATGGGCACAAGCTGGAAACTAATAGATCCACACTGACTCAAACAAACTTGGACAGGGACCAAGGCTCAAAATTTAAAGTTACTTTTGGAATTTATCTTCCACTAATTTTAGTAAGAATTAGACACAGAAATACCTTCATGATTCTAGGTCTGATTTACTAACTGCCATTGTTTTCAATCCATTTTCCAACCACAACCCCTTTCAGCTATGGCAAGAAGAAGCAGAATTTTATGAAAGAGATGAATCTTGGGACACAAGATATCCCACAGTTTCTCTGACTCTGCCACAAGGCTGTTCTGGATCTTCTTTCAAGTCTTCATCCTGCATTTGCTTTCATTACTCCTAATTATACCTTTTCATGTTATTATGAATAGTGCCTTAACAGTTCTTCCTCTTCTGTCTGATCATGTTTTCTATTACATTCTATTTTCATTTTCTTTTTTTTTTTCTTTTCTTCTTCTTTTCTTTGATTTTCTTTGGTTTCTTTCTGGTTTCTTTCTTCTTTTCTTTTTTCTTTTCTTTTCTTTTCTTTTCTTTTCTTTTCTTTTCTTTTCTTTTCTTTTCTTTTCTTTTCTT
>JAVJGJ010000001.1:45899042-45924702 GCA_035590215.1 Microhierax caerulescens
AGGAGCCATTTGATATCTGCTCAAATTTATTGAAGTTAGTTTCTAACCTTAAAGATGGAAACACTCTGGTGGAAAGAGGGAAAACAGAGGAAAAAGGCTTGGGGAAAGCTGGCAAAGGATTGTGTTTTCTAGCAGGTTTTTACATGATCTTGAACAAGTCTTTGATCGTGTCTGAGAGCTTTGGTTGCTACTGTAGTACAAGTGATAACAATATGCATTAGCTGACTTGTGCTGTAACCATGCATGTGTTTTCTTGTTGAAAACAGGGGGAAATCAGCTGTTTAGTAAGTATCCCTGGAAGCTGTTGTCAAGACAATTTTTCCCTATCCAACCTATTCCTCAAAACAAAGTGACAAATATGTACCTGTCTATAAATACAGTATAATTACACCAAGCTTATTTTTTTTTTTCACCCTTGCAGTACCCAAGATATGTATCAGGGCCCATGAATAAAAAAGTTTAACCTCTGTCCAGTGTGATACTGCAACCTAAAAATCCAAGCTAGGATTTGGTTTTAGATCTGTAATATATTGATAATTCTGCTACCCCCAGTTCTTCCTGAGATGTGGTGTGTTTTGGTCGTTTCTTTTTTTTTAAATTTAATATTCAAAAAGTCCAGACTCAGCACTTAACTTGAACTTAAAAATCCACATCAATTAGCATCCAGCAAAATATTCTGCTATGGTACCAGTGATAACTGTTCTTAATACACCCAACAAAACAGTCTTTCATTCCATCAGGCATTTCTTTGCTGGATCATTTTGCTATAACACATAGGCATCCTTTCTCATCTGGTCATCAGCATTGACAAAATGGCTCTGAGGGCTGTGATCAGAGGACACAGAAAGAGGTGCAAAGTGATCCACTGTGTTTTGATGACACGTTTAGTTACCAGGTGTACATAATTTACAAGTCACCTTCTTCTGACCATCATTACACAGACACTGTTGAACTCCTGATGCTGTTGGGCATCAGCATTACGCAGCAAGGTAAATCACACTTGTTCTACAAAAAGCTAACTACTGTCTTTGGGAGTGGGTGGCTGCAAAAAAGCTCCACAGAAAGATGTCTGAAATAGGGATTTGCATGAGGATACAAATTCCATTTGATGCATAATCATCACCAACAACAAAATCTATGGGTCAGAAAATAAAGATATATCAAGAAAAATAAATGCACCTTGCTCCAGTTCTTCACATAATACGCCCCAGTGCTGTATCCAACAGATATCTGAAAGCTCCCTGTCCTTCAGCTGCTTCAGACTTAGACTTTAATGCACAGCCTTGACAGTGACCTATGCTTTTTTGTTGTTGGATCAGCACATCTGACTCTCAAACACACCATGATTCTGGAAGTTATTCTGCTTTAGCCTGACTAATCAGATTTTGCATTAGGCTGTAAATTGGAGGAAGGTGAGGAATATGCCTAAACAATTTGCCTCAAGTGAGCTAGAAGAATAATTGCAAACAGAGCCGAGACCTTCTGCCTGCCTAACCCCTCACCTCAGCCACTGAACAGGCATGCCTACCCCTTAGGAGACTCAACAGCACTTCTTTCTGCTACCTAGACAAGACAACTACATGCAAGGAGCTCCAGGAGGGGCTGGGGAACCACACAAAGAGTTTGTTCTCCTTACTGCATTTGCAGTCTCTATCACCTCTTTCAGCTCCTGGGCATATCTTCCCAGAGTGTAGAAGCTTTTGGTTCCCACCTTTCTTCTATTGCCCTTACATCCATATTCATTATGAAATTATTGTTAAAGCAAATCCACTGTCTGACTTCTGGGACAAGATATAAGTACCAAATAAAGTGATAGTGCATAAATCTATTACTCAAGAGATTGTCTTTGTAATACAAAAGGCACCTCTCCCAGTGGCTGGCACAGAATTAAGAGTTAAACCAGTAGCACTCAAGACAGATGATATTTCTTGGGAATTAATGACTAGCTGGGAGGAGCTTGTATGGCCAGAGGCAAAGTCAAAGCCATTAACCTCTGCCTGTCACTTAGGAAACATCTTCTCCAGAAGCTGTTATGGCAATGCTATAATCTAAAAGATGGAAATAAATCTATAAGTATATAGTGGCCTTTATTTTTCATGAGCAATGCATTGTCAATTAGTACATTCACAGCAGTTTGAAAGGATTAATGCCCAGGATATAGCCAACCCAGAGGCAAAATTATCTCTTTGAATTTAATTTGTTCCATAATAATTTCTTACTGAGGAAGCATAATGATGCCACAGGCAGAGGCCAGCGTATACTGAGGAACAGTTTGCAGAAGCACAAAGAAATTTTACTTTCTTTGGACAGCAACAGTATTAAGTCTATGTGATGATATCAGTGTATCTCTTCACCAGCTGCAAGCATGACGCGCTCTGCCTCCTTCCCACCTGCAACCGCGTAACTGCTCTTGGATGGCTGGTGGAAAGCTTACAGCTTGCTAATAGACAGTCCTTACGATCTGCTGCCCTTGGGGACTTTGCTGGCACCTTGGGTTATGTCTTCTGCAGCTATTCCTGATCTACCATCGGTGCAGGAAGCTAATCTTACATAGAGACAGCCCAGACAGGGTAAACCTTGTAAATCACCAATGCCCCACTTAACTGGGAGCTTGCAAGCTCTGTGTCCCAACAAGACCACCGTGCCAGATAGGCATGGGACCATGACATGAGGGTCTGCCACACATAGCAACTCTGACTTGCCAAGGTATAGCAAAGCCTTGGGCTGTTTTTGCTTGTTTGATTCTTTTTTTTTTTTTTCCCCAACTAAATATTTCAAACCTTACCAATCTCAAAAAGTTCCAAACCTGAAGTAAAGTACTTATGCAGAAGTGAATTAGTTTCACAGGTCTGGAGTATCTACAGCTTCAGTTTATCTAACCAAGTGCTGGGAGTGCTCAGCACTTTGAAAGATCATCTAGCTAATGCCTTCTCATCCACACATTTAATGTGCAGGTTCCTTTTAATAAACGTATACATACATTTGAGATAAATTGTTAGGCCTTTTTAGATTTTTTAGATTAGATTAGATTTTTAGCCTTTTAGATTTAGGCTGTTTTCCATTTTTCCATCTAGAAGCCTAGTTTTGGACACCCAGGTTTGAAAATTTTAGCCTTAGCTGTAACCACTATCTCCAGTGGGTCAACTTTGGACACAAAGGTGATTTTTTCCTCCAGAAAGTAAACAGTTGTCATAAAGAAATAATTTTCACACACACCACAAAAAAAAAAAAAAGTCTTTCTATCTTTGAAAATAATTTCAATGGAAATTTTTCTGCCAAGCTAATAATTTGTAAGAGGTAATAAAGAATGAAAGGCATGCTTCACCACCACTATGTGTGGACAAAGCCAAGCTATTTAAATTCCTTTAATGTCCTACTTTGTGTCATGGCACATACTCTTTGATGCATAAACCCCTTAATAATATGTTTGATAAACAAAGGAATGGTGCTTTCATTTTTATTGGGTACATTGATTTTTCTTCATGACCTCCAGATTACCGACCACAAACCTCACCTGACTTTTTTCCCCTGTTATCTGGTGAAAATTAATTGCTGTAATTGTCCTTCAGTTGGTTTGCTGCCCATGGTGAGAGACTGAGAACAGAAAGTAAGAAGGGAAACGCTGAAGCCTGTTAGGTCCAACTGAACTTTGAATATCTATAATACCCCAGGCAATGGCTATGGATCCTGTGGGTCATGCGAGGTATGGTGCTGCATGAAAGACAAGTTAAGGCTTGATGCAGAAAATATTGGCTGAAGTTCTACAGGCTTTGTGAGGCAGGGTGTCAGGCTTGGTGTCTGTAACCACCTTTCCTGGCCTCGATGGCTGTAACCACAAATGCATAAAGCAGGGGAATGGTGTGTGTCACCGTGCACTTGGCACAGCACTGGTGGCAATGGAGGAGGAACAACTAATTTAGGCCACTGCTGCATTCCCTTGCTCATGGAGCTGCCAGTCCCCTAGCCACCGTGAATGATTCATTAGCCGCAGCACCCAGACTTTCTCCTCCACCGCTGTGGCTGTTCTGCCAGGGGCGACGCGGGCTGGAGCCACTGCAGCTGTTCCACTCCCTGCACTGACTCACCGTGCCAGGGATCTCCGAGTGCCTGAGTCACCCACCCCACCCCTCCTTCACACGGGACCAGAGGTGCAGCGGGGGGACGCCAGCCCAGGCCAGGGTCTGCCTTGGGGTTTCCCTGCTTCAGCTGTGCACTTGGGCAGGATAAGCCCTTGGTATTTGGGGGGGCTCTGGGGAACCCCAGAGCACTTTGCAGTCAGTGAGGGATGGTCTGCCATGGAGCAACGTCTGCTGCAACAGAAGCAAGTTGTGGTCCCCATGTAATAGGCATGGGGATATCATCCCATACATGAGATCCTGGTGTCTCAGCAAAGGACTCTTTTGCTGTGCAGCTTGCTCATGGTGTGGTCGGCAGAATTGTCTGGTTTGGTGTTTGGTTTGAGGGGGCTACCAGACAGTGGCCCCAGTGGCAAAGTACAGCTGCTGGGCCTGCTTGCTGGGGAATGAATGGATGGCAGGGCATCACCTCACAGCTCCTTGGCTAAACCGAGTGTCTGATGCTTCTTCTGATGTGGTTTGTGCTTTACCAGAAACACTACAGCTGCTGGGCCTAAAGCAGCTGTTTGAAAAAGAAGGAAATTGAATCCAGAACATGCGGATTTGCTATAGCTTCTCTCCATTCTTGCCTTTTCTTAAGCACTGTTGAGAACCTCTAATTCCTTCTGGAAATCATTGGTGGTTCACAGGCCTGCAGGAATCTCCTGCATTTTGGGTGAATAACCTAGGCTCCAAGGGACAAACTCTGGTGGTCTGCAGAGGCATCTACATGCCATGCCAGCAAACTACCGACAGCAGCAGACAGACCATCTCTTACCTATATACGAAAAGTTTGCATGTGGTTGGATGGTGGCCTCTGTGTGGGTTGTTTGCTGATACTTGGCATCAGGCTTCACACTTTGGATACACCTGCACAGGGGATCTAAGTGTTTGGGAAGGTAGAAAAAAGAGACAATTTGGGATATGTTACCTAAATAGAAACAACTGAAATGGAAAACATCTTGAGTCACTAAATTCAGTATCACAGTAGTATAATCTGATTTGGGTTAAAATCTAAGGAATGGAAATATTAAAGTTCCCCCCAGGACCTAGACTACTGATAGCAAGATGATGAACACTCAGCAAAAATGAAACAGAAGAGGAACGCTAGATAAGAACAGCAATGAGCTTTATGAATAGCGATAAACCACATCTAGACCCATAATGTGTGATTCAGACTTGTTCAGTGAATTCATATGCCTCGTCTGGGAAATTTTACTCTTTCCCTGGCTCAAGCCTCTGACTGAAGCAATTTTAAACTGTATGCTTGCTTTGAAAAAAAAAAAAAAAAAAGTGGTTCTTGCATAAAAGTCAGAGTAGTGTTGTGAACCATCATGCAGTGAGGAGAGATTCTGCTTGCACATGCCGCTTTTGCCAAGAGATTATAGGCTCATACTAACAGCCAGTGCCTTTAGTTTTCCTGGAGCTTAGTGAAGCAAGGCTACAGCTGCATTAAAAATTAAATGGAAAGAGCAGTCATAACTTGTAGGCGAACGCAACGAATGAGCAATAATGGGCTAGCCAAGTCTTTGAGGACGTAAATCTTTCTGTCTGAAGCAGCTGAAGGACTTCGTAACCGTGTGATTAGTGCCTGTGTTTTGGTTGGACTGGAATGCAGTTAAGGATGTTGTGGGTTCACGTCCACTTGCTGCAGGTGGTGAAAACCAGAATGAGCAGGATTCTACGCAGCTCCGGAGCTGTTCTGATAACCATGGACAAAGCAGCTACCAGGGCTTCTACACCACAAGACAAGAAACAAAGGGAGACCGGCTTATTGTTGTGGTTGGGGGCTAAAGTGGAATGGCAGTGCAAGTATTTCCTTATCCACCACCCTCTATTTGTACTTTTTAATATATTTCTGATGCAACATTCCCCAGCTTACATTCTTTCTCTCTTTCACATGCACACAATCGGTTTGTCACGGACATTGCAGTGACTTCAGCAGCAGCTGAAGCTGTCCCACCAGAGCCAGCTTAGGTCCAGCCCAGCTGTGATCCACATGGGAGGTCAGAGGCTGGGGAAAGCAGAACTGGTTTAAATCCAGTTTCCTTGCCATGGCTCCAGTTCAATGGCCTCAGGACAACTCTGAGCAGTAGCAGTCATGTTAATAAGATCATAACTAAGAGGTGTATGAGAAAGTAGTGAAGGTTGTTCTCCTAGGAGAATTGTACAAGTTCTTCCTCCCTTCCTCCTTTAATGGCAAGGTGTTTGGCTTATGACTTATTACAATGGCCAAAGAAGAATAAGAGAGAGTTTTCTTATCCTTCCAAGACACACATTCAATTAGATAGTTTCATTTTTATAGTCCTTAAAGATCTGGAAGACTCTCTACATGAACATGGACAGATTGAGGCCATTTAGTCACCAGTGTTCCTGGGACTAAATTTTTTATGAAGTAAATTATTGTCTATTATCAATAGTGACTTCCAATTAGCTGAAAGAAGGCTGGAAATGTTCAGAAAGTATATAAACTTAAAAAATTAATATTCTGATCAATAATGGCTGGCTGATATATGACAGGTCATCACTGTCTTCATACGCAAATGTAGTAGCATGCATTTTTTCTAGATTTATTGGTGTTTCTAGAAATTAACATGACTAATCAATGGGAAAATACTCTCTTTGCATACATATGCCACCCGTTAAAACCACCATCAGAAGGTCTGGTTGGGAGTGAGTAGGGAGACTGCTATAGCCAAGGTGATGAGAAGAGTGGTGAGCTCATTTCAGCTAGAAGTTTCTTTCTCACTTACTTTCCCTGATTGCTTCTGGGCATCAGATAATTTAAGGTGCCAGAACTGTATGTGTCCTGACTCATTTGAGACTGCAGATGTGTCTATGCCCAAAGCCTGTCTGGAGCTGATGTGGTAAGATCTGCAGTGCTAAAGGTGCACAGGCTTCTTAGCCTGCAGCCCAGAAGAAGCTGACATCACCCTTGACTGCCTGTATCTTCCCATCTTGAAGGAGAAGATGCCTATTTACATGTGGATCAACTGGATGTGACCTTCAGTATGAGTCCAGCATGAGGCTCAAATTCATGCATGTCAAACAGTTCAGACACTTATGACTGTAGTGGGGAATCTTTATTTCTTTGAGAGAAACTGGAATTTTTGAAGACAACATAATCAGGTGCTCTACCCCAATCTAAGGCAGGAAAATATTTTCCCATTGGCTTCCGTGAGAAATACTGCATGTTTTTTGCTCTTCACCACAGTAAGAGAGGCAATTCTAAAACACTCTCTCTCCAGAAGTGTGGAAAGATGGAAATTTTATTTTCTCAAAACCACGATGTCATAAAGCAAAGAGCTCTTCATTTGATTATACCACCCTGATTGGTCTGCCCAGTCTGCCACCCCCAAATCTCAACACTTCTCCCCACAAGTATCTCCATCAAGACTTTGAGGCCCAGTATTTGGGTGTGTGCTGAAAAAAAAATAAGGTGAAATCATATATGTCCTAAACTCTCTTAATGCTGAAAATCTGTCCCATTATATTTTACATTCCAAAGAGACAAGAACTGCATATCATTATTAAAGTCCTTTATTCACTGTATAGCACTTGTAGAAACAAGCCACTTTGTCTTCTGAGCATCAATGGCTTGACCTCCGACACTTGTCTTCATAATTCAGTTATTCTTAGGGCTGGTTTTTCCTCTCTGGCAAGGAGCTAATGCTGCCTCTCCCATGATCTCTGAATCTCTTCCAGAAGATGTCCCGACCTCAGGTTGGGAAGCACATACTTTCCCTGGAGCCATGGGTTCAGGTCTCAGCACATCTGACTCATGTTTTCTGTCACTGGTCTGACCTCGCAGTCTGAGGGGGATGGGGACTGGTCAGTGAGGGGGGTCCCAGACATACCCCACGGACCCCCCTTTAGCATGCAACTCCCCATGCCTCTTGCTGTGGCACCGCTCAGTGCAGCACGGTGTGGGGCTGTGAGCTTACCTTCCCCCATCCCACCTCTCCATCGACTTGGTCCCGGAGGTGATAAGGGAGCGTGAGTATTTACTGGGTGTGGGGAGATTCGTTGGGCTTGGTCTTTTCATGCAGGTGCTAGAGGGGAGATTCTTGTCTTCTTTGCAGCACAGAGTAGCTGCAGGCACAAACCAACCACTTGTGTGGGGAAGAGTGGGGGATGGTCCTTCACACAGGCCCTTCAGATGGGATGTCCTCTTGCTGTGCAAACACATCAGAAATCAATTGTGCGTAGGGGTTTTCCCTGTGCCCTATCAGGAACATTTCCCCTCCTTCTTTCCAGCTTTGCATGCCTCCTGCAGCTCTGCCTTTTATCCTCCAGCCTCCAGGTAGCCGGATTCCAGTGATGCACTTTGAGATGAGAAGCCCTGTAAGATACTGAGACTGATACCAAAACTCACTGCTTTCAGGGAGCCAGTCCAGGTACAGGCTGCTGAACAAGACAGCAGTATCAGCTAATGGTGCTGGAAAGGCAGCGTAGTGAACATTAAGTCCTTGCAGCCTCCTTGGGCAAAAGAATTTTGCAAAAGAAGAACTTGCCGTTATTATCCTCTCTGGCATCCTCTTGTTTCCTTTTTTATAAGGTGCCTGTCAAAAAATATTTCTGAGTGGCTGCTATAACATGCCAAATTTCTCCATATCTGATGCTTTAACTATATTTATCTTGTTTATGAAAGCTGACAAGTGATACGGCCATAATAATGCCAGCAGAAATTGCACAGCAATTTTACTCGGGTTCTTTTCAAGTCGGTGGAACTGTTAAATGAGATTAGTGCAGTAGAAGGGTTTATTGTGGCCATGAGAAACCAGATAGACACGTATCACAGAGAGCCAGCGATAGACTAAGAGGATCACATACAGAGACATTGTGCCAAGGGGGGATTGGCAGGATAACATAAATGCATCTTTTAGCTCTGCGGAGCTGTGCCTTACTGTATTTCTGATATGGTTCTCCACTCAACAGCCGTCTTTTCCTCTCCTTCTCCAACCCTTCATATATCTTTCAGTGCCTTGTTCTGCCACTGGTCACGCTTGTAGCTTGATGAGGTTTGTTAGGAGTAGTGGGGAACTGGAAAAAACGGTCCCTATTATTCTTCTTACAATCCTTCGAATAGCCCTAGAAAATCTGGGTGTTGGTGCCTATTGCTTTCCTTTGCTAGCTGTTTTCTCTCTTTAAAGAAGGTGCCTTAGTAGGACTGTAACTCACTGCTGAAGTAGTTACCTTCACAGATGAAGCAAGCAATGCTTTCCCTTATGTATGTGGAGTGCTATTGTTATGTATGTTATAAAAATGACATGTTTTATATATATAAATATATATATGTTGTTATATACATGTAAGTCTATGCCACCATCAGGGACTGAACCAGAAGCTTCTGGAGCAAAGAGCATCTTACTTGTACTTGCAAGGCTAGTAGCAGACTGCTGCATAATTCTCTCTGGAGCAGACATAAGTAACAGCAGCTCGCATAAAGACTCATTGAGATGTTGCTCTGAGGTTCCAGTGGGGGTGCAGGTCTTTTCTCCCTGGCTGAGTAGAAGCCCAGCTCATGCTCAGCTCATTTCCTAAAAACTTACTTCCTACATGCTGTGAAAGTCTATTCACATTTCAGTCCTGACAGGCATAGGGCAAAGCTAGGAGCGTGTCCAGCTACCAGGTGGAGCAGTCAGCTAATTCAGCTCCAGCAGTGATGTAGACTGATAGACACAATGAAGATGTAAGGAAAGGGAGGAGCAGCTGGGCAGTGGACAAGCCTGTGAGCCTTCCAGCTCTCTGGAACATGGTTTGATTTTGTTCCAGCCATTCAAAATGATCTTTCACTTCTTGGCAGAAGCTCACAAAGTTTCTCAGCTAAGCAAAGAGAGCACAAGTCTTCATTGTACATGGATAGAGACAGACACTGCTCATTTGATTATTGTTACTGAGAACATAAATGAGCACAATGTTGTAAATGCCACTGGAGGAAGCGAGAGGCTCCCTCATGAGGAGGCCTTGGATGCTATTTGTATCCAGAAGCATCCTGAGATGAAATCATGATTCTCTGGCTGAGTGACCATCCCCACGCTCTTATGTGTTGTCTTTTAACTGCACGCAGGAGGCTGCTGATGAAAGCAAAGCATTTCCTTACCTGCCTACAGATATATTTTCCTTCTATATGATCCAGGTTTCCTTATGGATACATGTGCTTTGCAATGATGATTACAGACCTGCCTTTGCAGACCTTAGAGAAGGTCTGTACCCGCACCTAGTAAGCTGCTTTTCATACCCCAAATAGCTAACAAGCTACACAGGGGAAGGATTATTCGCCAGACTTTACAGATGGTGAACAGAGGCACAGATAAACTACACAACTTGCCTGTGGTTATTCTGAAAATTTGTAACAGAGCCAGACCTTGAACCGAAATTTCTGGTGTCCCTGTGCCAGACTGCAACCACAGTCTGGCCTTTCTCTCTCAAGGTACATATTTGTGGAGTTTTAAGGTCAGATCACCTTATCTAGTCTGACCTCTGTGTCATGTCAAGAATTTCTTTGATCAAAGGGTATTTTACAGGATAGACTACAATCTGGATTTGAATACACTAGGACATAGGGAATAATTTTACAACTACCCTCTGTACTCTGTCCCAATGGTTAATCGTCTTTGCTGCTAACTTATTTTTCATATGAATGAGTCTGGCTTTAATTTGGTTCCTGTGATGCTTCTTTTCTGCTGGATTGAAGGGCACTTCACTCTCTGTGTTTTCTTCCTCTCCACAATTTTTTCATGTATCTGGAAAAGCAGTCAGGTTGACAGGTTACTTGGTGCTGAATCCTGGGGATGTTTTTCTTTCACCTTGTGCCTGTCTTTGGTATTTTTCCTCCTTTTTCATAATGCAATAATTAGAAAGCTTTAAAGAAAGCTGAGAGGGGGAGAATGTAGGAAGTCGGCAAGCAATATTCTTTACTCTTCTTCCAGGGGCAGTGAGGAACATGTAACCAAAACAAGTGACTTAACAACACTGATGCCAAATTCTGCTTTCATTCCTGTTTCAAATGATAATATTTGAAACTTGCTTCTGTTAGGTATTGCTATGGGAGCTACCTTACATTAAATGGGAATACCAGAAGAATATCTGCTACCAGATACTGATTACATGGGACTACAATCCTGGTGTAACAAGCCAGTGCTGCAATAAGGCTTCTCACTCAGCACAAAACACATTGTGAGCTATTTCTGATAAGAATAAAGTCCCAGGACAACAGATCTTGTCCTTTTCCCACTCACTGAAGCCTAGACTTGGCAATATACCATGGATATTACATGACCAGTGTTTTCTTGTGGGCTCGGTGGTCACCAGATGGGTGGCAATAGAATGGTATGAAACATGTAGTTAGGAAATTGCCTGGGAAGATCCATAAAGGTGAAAAAAATGTAGGAACTGAATCATAAGTTGTATCTTTGTTTATAAAGCACACAAGTGTTTATAAAGTGGCTAGGGCATTAAAAGGACCTGTCTTCCCACATGGATGCTACCTAGGTTGAGGTGATAGTGTCTGGGTTGTGTCTGTAGAATCTAAGGCTTCTCACTCTGTCCAGAAAATAGCTCAGATCTATAGCCCTCAAGAAAATCCTCTGCTTTACCTGTGACCCAGAGCCCATTAGCGTGTGTGTGAGTGTATAGACCACTAACACATGCAAAGTGTGAAAGCAGAACACGACAGCATGAAATGAGTCAATACTGGCTAACCACAGTTAAAAACAAGGATGTGATGTCATCAAACCTTCAGAGAAAAAGCCAGAATCATCAGAAGACATAAAGCTTTAAGAGAAAGAGCATAAAGGTGGAAGAGGCAGAATCTAATCAAGATCAAGATTTCACCTGTCCCAAGGAGCAAAATGGCAAGTGACTGACAGCTGCCCACCCAGCAGACTCACTGAGGGAAATGCAGTGCAAAAGCACACGCAAATGTTATTAATGCTTAGCCCACTAGGAAGTTAGTCCCAATCCATTACTGTGTGTTTTGGCCATAAATAGTGATTTGTGCTTGCAAGTTTTGTAGTGCTACAAAGCCCAGTGACAGGCACCCATAGAAAAGTGACACAAAAATTTGAGGGTTATTTAAAAGCCCTGGTGAAGTGAAATAAGTTAAATGCCCCTCTTTTCTTCAGCCAAACCGTAAGATTTTTTTTGGAAAAATGGAAAAATCCATTTTTCATAAGGATCATTTTTTCTACCTTGTTTAAAGAGGAGAAATTTTAGTTATTCTTAGTCTTTGCTAACAGTGCATTTCCACCCTGCACACCCCAGCCCATGAACACAACTGTTTCCAGCCTGCACCAGTTTGCTGACCCCAACGGATTAACTCCAGTTCGTTGAGTGTGTGATTCAGCCCAGTACATCTCAGCTGGGACCAAACCAAAGGACAGCGTAGCAGTTATCCACCAGCAATGGAAGGACACAAAGTCTAGGGACAGAATGGGATGAAATGTAGGAGGTGAAGTTTCCTTGTTTTCACTTATTTCCTTGATTTTGCTTCTCAGCTGTTTGTGGTAGAGCCTGTTATTTTCACTGTCAACAACCGTTATAGTTCAAGGTGACATGAATGGTGAGTCTACAACCTGGTGCACTGAAGGAGAACAAGATAAGCTTTTATTTTTTTATTATTTTTTATTATTTTTTCTTAATGCAGCTGCTCAGGACTTCAGTGAGTTTTATTTTCACCCTGCTACCTTTTCTGATCTCTTTGCTGTTCACAGGTTGTGGCAAGGGGTGCATGTTCATGGCACTTTTGAGTTTGGGACAAAATTCAGGGCAGGTTTCTCAAAAAAGACCTAATCTGTGTTACAGCTGCAAGGTAAAAAGTGAACCCCAGAGAAAGCAGTCTGGAAAGTAAAACTTCAACCCCTTGTTTTTCTGTTTCCTTCAGGGAAACAGCACAACTGTTGGCTGCAGCAATGTGCATTACCTTTGTGATTGCACATTGGAAGTGTCAGTACTTGAACCTGGTACTGTACGAAACATGATCTAATAAAATTCCCAAATCAGCTAGCTTAGAAACTGATAAACCCATAGTCCATTGCTCAAGAAAAGCTTCTCTGCTGTATATGACTACTACAAAACTTGTCACCACTCAGTCTTTGTTCTTTTTGAATGCCAAATTCACTTTTTACAGGTTTAGGTTAGGTTTTCCTTTTTTTCCATACTGTGTACTTATAGAGAAAGGACATTTAGAATTCAGGCTTCCCAAATGATACATGACATATATTTAAAACTAATAAAACAGAAAATCCTCTATAGAGCATGCATTGCTGGAAAACCATTCCACACATTAAGAGACATTATTAATGGGGGCTTATTTTGCCCTTTTCTTTCCCAGAACCTTTTAAATCTAAATCAAACCTGGATAAAAGTAAGAAGTGAAAGGGTACATAAACGAAGGACCCTTGAAAACTTAATAGGAAAATAAACAGGAAAATTCCACAGCTCCAGAATGTTCCCAAAACCCTTAGTATATTGTATTATCTACTAATGCTATAACCAACATGATTTTTATTGGCTGAAAATAGGGAAATAATGTTAGAAAAGTCACTATACTGACTTCAGGAAACAGAACAAAATTTAAAGGATACAGGAAACAGTTCCCCTAAAAATGCATTTCTAATCCAATTTCTGCTTCTGTGGTTATCTTGTTATCAGACGGATGAAACCTATCATCTGCAAAAACCTGTTTATTCTTCAAGGGAGAAGCAGTCCTCTCCTGATCTGTGTTTTTCAGACATCAGGTGGAAAAGACAGCAGATGTTTGCTGTACTTAATAAGAAAACCAGACCTGGGACTGAGGAGGTATTTCCAGTGTGCAGTGGAGAGCACAGGAGGCGAAAGTACCAGGGACTTAGGCTTATATTCAACAAGACACATCTCGTACGCCTTTACTTCAGTAAGACTACTCACATGCTTAAAAATGGGCATAGATATAAGCACCTTTCTGCAGGCACAGGAGCTAGGGCTGTACAGAACAAGAATTTCAGTTTGAAGGGCTGAAGTAAAAAATATGTGAGGAGTAAGTCAAGTCATTCAGTGAAAGCTATGAGTAGATTTTGCCTACTCGATACAAATGACTTTGGGCAAATCTTCTTAAAAGTACCTATGGTTTTAGGTATGCCACTACTGTGGGAAAATACACAAACTATAGTTTCTTCCTTTGAAATCCAGCAGCCAAAAGCAGAGGGGCTCCACAGGATTTAGCAGCAAGAGAAGATTTCAATGTGCTCTGGAGCAGCGGATGTAGCCACTGTTGGAGACAGGAGTATAAGGTCCAATAATCTACATTTCTGTAGCAACCTGTGATCTCGTATGTGTTTCAGTGTGTCTTTCAAGAGTCCAGAAGTCTTTTGAAAATAGGTTTCACAGCTTCCTTTGAGGAGAAATAAAAGAAACACTTATGGCCATGACCTCACGAATTATAAATAGAATTGAATGGAAGCAATGGACCAAGCTCAGAGCTGACGTATCTTAGATGCGATTTAGACTTTTGCTGATACTGATAGAGGGTCTGCCTTCTGGGATTTCCTTTGTCCATGACACCAATGCCTTCATCCGTAATGAAATAGCAGGGAGAGAGGGGAGCACTTCACTAACTGTAACTTATGCAGGAGAAAACAGAAAGATGTGTGTGTACCACCCCAGTACAGGGATGAATTAAATGAATATACACTTAAAATTTACCTCCTTGTGGAACTAATATCGGCACCAGTTCTTTTAGATAGGGAGGAAATCTAGACAAAGATAATGCCACTTTCTGTCATGGATTCACTTTCCATTAAGACAGTGCTGCCTTAATGAGTGAAAGGAGATCAAAATTCACCCTGATGAATCAAAAACATGTTAGGAATGTGACTCAGTATCTGCACAGGTAAAACCGACGGTAATAGCCTGTGCAGCACTAGATCCTAATTTAGGCATCTTCTCTTATTAATTGCAGCAGTTTTGCTGGGGAGCACAAAATCCTCTGGGTAACAAAGCCTTGCAGCTCCATCTGAAGCAGGAGAGATGAGGTTACAGGAGGACACAGCAAAGCCAAAGGAGGTCACTGGATGAGTCATTCACACTCAGGTATTTGCAGCTACCATTTCCTGGTTCCCATCACTAGACAACACTTGTCTTAGCACATTATTCCCAGGTTTCTAAGATTTTATTTTAAAAGCCAGAGTGCAGGCTTGGGATGATCACAGACTACCAATCGTGCTTTGAGACAAAGATTAACGCAACCCGGTGAGCTCCTGCTGAACATCCTCCCCCTGCATTGCTTTTGCTTGCTATCAATATGAGTCTGACCTAATGTTAAATGAGATCAGGATAAAAACAGCCATGGGAGGTCAATAAATTTGTATGGCATATAATAAAATATGTGCCTCAAACAAGTAGATTCTCGCTTTATGAGATCGTGGGAGTTAACTTTCATTTAGCAGAAATAAGTATTCAGCCAACTGAGGCCCCTCTCTTTTACATACAGATAGGCTCCTCTGTTCATCTGCATTCTATAAAGGCTTGTTATTCTTCCATGTTTATCAGATCTGCGATATCCAGGAGAACAGAAAACGTGTGTGATATCCGCCAGCTGGATTCCATCTGTCTTTTCTTTGCAGAGATGGAGTTTCAAAGGCTACATCCTATCTACTGTCACACCCTCTCCCGACATGAAAAGCTAAATGTAAAGTTTGGCCAAAGTGATGGAAAAACAATATCTTTTTTGTACATCACAACTATTTCCCTACCTACACAAAAGTGGTATTCTTCTTGTTCTGGCATGCATGATGTATTGTTGCACTGTATCACAACTTTCTTATTAAATAAAAGGAGTCTGGCCAAAACTATTTCAGAGAAAGTTTGGTGTTGGTTTTATTTTTTTTTTTAATTGGACTCTGTGCATATATGTGTATGTTGGTTTGCGCATTAGAGCAGAGGCAGGGAAACTGTGATTGACAAGTACAAGTACTGTTTGATTATGACAGAGGATATGGCCTCATAGCATTTCTAGGAGGGGAAAAAAACATCTACCTGAATAAAAGCCCAATTTTGTTATTCTTGAATTGATTGAGGCTTTGCCATTCACTTCACCACAAGCCCTAAGGGACTGAGGAATTTAAGTTTCTCAGGATAACACCCAGGATGAAGCAACATTATTGCAAATCAGCAAGACTCAGTGATGTTTTCTTGCCCTAACTTCTACCGTTCTCTTTTCTTTGAGTCCGGCAGCCGCAACATTTCTGGTAAAATGCAAACCACATCAGAGAGGAGCATGAGACACTCCAGTTTTAGCCAAGGAGCTGGGAGATGTTGCCTCATTCATTCATTTCCCAGCAAGCAGCACAGAGCAGCCATCCTTTCTCACCAGAGCCACTCTACTCTTGAAGCCACAGAGCACTGAAACATGTGAAAGGCTGGGGCTGGTGCCTGAGAGTTCTTCCTGAGCGTCCTCTTTCTCCCTGGTGTGAAGCAGGTGTACGTGCCAAGCAGCTTGTGGAGCAGGGATGGTCAGCACAGATATTTGGCTCCAGACCCCCCCATCAACTCATCTTTCACCACCTTGGAGGATTTTCCACATATCTGCAAACCTTTTGTTAATTTGCCTGCTCATTATCCCAGCATTGTAAGTGTGTGTTCTTATGCATATTTAATGGATGAAGGTACTTGCTGCATGGATGAGAGGCATAGGAAGAGTACTCTGACTTTGGCCAGCAGGTCCATCTCATTTTAGTGGAAGCATAATTTCTTTGGGTTATTTTCAGGAGCACATACGTTCTTTGATGATTAACCAGGTAACATCAGGTACATGCCCAGACATACCATCATACAGACAGCTAGCGGACCACGTACAAGCAAAAAGGTTTTTAATACCTGTAAATTAGCTGTTCATCTATGGGTATTGCTAACTCTTCCCTGCACCATAGGGCAGAAAGTGTAATGAACTAAGACTGTCAGCAACTTGTGCTGACCTTTCCACTGAACAGTCTGTGACGTTATGGGCTCCGATTGAAAAACTAGGTCTTGTTACTAATGCGAGTACACACATGCAGATATGTTGTTGATTTTGCCACCTCCAATAAGTCAAAATGAGCTTTGGTGGGTACTAGTTATGAATTCCTATACTTACATGATTTTTTTGTTTCATGGGGACTCTTCTAAGAATACATGGGCATGGCTTTCACAGGCTGCCTTCTGTAGTTAGGGTGAGACTGGACTCATTTCAGTCATGTACAAATAAACACCTGAGAGGTGTCTGGCCTCCCCACAGGGACAGAAGAGAATCACCCCATCCTGTTACCTATCTCTTAGGTATCCATTTCTGCTGAGTACTTGGTTAGGTCACATGTCTTTTAGACAATGGGTGTTGAGCTAATTAACTGAGGCTAAGCTAACACCTGTAACTAGCTGCTTGATGATTTGACTGAGTTGGTTAAGCTTTCTCCAAATGCCTCCCTGATCTCTTCCCTCTAATCTCACTATAGCACAGTAATCTGATATACAACATATCTACTGGTGTTAGCCAGGCAGCCTGGAGGAATCTTGCAGTACCAAGAGAAACCAAGCGACTGGTTACTGAGCTCAGTTTGCCCACAGTCAGTCCCTTGTGCATAGGCAAATCATTTCATGCTGTGACCTTTATACAGTCCTACAAGCAAAGTAAGGCTGTCTCGGGAGCCCTTCATGGTCAAAACAAACTCTTCAGAGGTGCTGGGAAACTAGCAAACTCAGGAAAAGTCCCATAAAAGCATAAGGTGTTGATTCATGTATTTATGGTGGAGGATCAAATGACCTCTTCTGAGAAGGGGTTATGTGCTGGAAGTACAGGGGGTCAATGGAGAGAGTTTGGGAAAGATTCCCACGGGACCTAGTCTTAGAGGCATAAAAATGCAAACAAACCTTGAAATAAAATGTGAGTCAAACAAGGATGGAAATCAAGCTAAGGAGCCCAGATACCTCTTGAGTAGTTTAAGCACATGCCAGGCCCAGAGGCAACTCCTAAGTTGCCAGCACCATTGCCTACAGATTTTGCAGTGGGTCCTACTTTTCAGGATAGCTAGAACCCTACCTTGGATGTAGATCCTATGAGAACTGCTGCCGAAGGAGAACAGCCTACAGATGCCCAAGGCATAGAAGTGGCATCCAGTCTCTATCAGAATTTGTTCTTAAAGCAGATAAGTCCTGGCTTGCCACCCCTAGAGCATGGTATACAATCTGCTATGAACAGGTAGAGTTGTGAGCATTGGCAAGGCAAGCTCCTCTACAATTCCCCCACCTTGCCTTAGGGCAGCACTTCTGAGCCTGACAAGTTTAGTCTTCCTGCCCTTTCCAGCTTTGGTGCCTCTTCTCTCTGCTTGACTAAGTTTCTGGTTATCATGCCTGTGAGCTCTTCCAACACAATCACCCCCAAAAGTTCCTCACCTGGCAATAGCCTTGTGATGCCAGCCAAGGCATATCACAAGGATGTTTCCTTTCTTGGAGACTTGACAAGCTAAATAGACACCATAAAGAGCAGGAAGAAGGAAGGATCGTTACTAAGTGGTGAACTGAATTACCAAGAGATTAGCAGGCTCCCTCCCAATCACATAGCAAGTCTGCAGGACAGCTGGGAGCAGTCTTCACAATTTCTGCACCTCTCTCTTGTTCCTTAAAAACAAACATCTCTCCTTTTGTTTTTTGCTAACATGAGTGATGTTTCAGTAGCAATGGTGATGTTATCAAATAAGCCATGGAACATCAATCCAACAACATCCTTCAGTCATTACAGACCTGGGCTAAATGTCTTACAGTGAACCAGCTGAAGACTGCAGATCTCAGCAGGTGGGAATTGCTGAAGTTCACCTGACACGAGGCAGTGCTGTATAAGGCTACCTGAACTAACAAGAGATGGAGGTGCAGGCTGACCTATCTGAACTCCCAGGTGTCTTTTCATAGTAGTACACTATATATGGTAGAAAATACCTTAAAATATTGTCTCAACATTATGGTATTTAAATCTACCAGGAGATCTAGATCTCCCTAAATGCCAAGACCTTTAAAGGCTCTACATTTTTTTTTTCATAAATACCTTCAAAAAAATTAACCCTAAAAGGCTGACCATGGCAACACAAAGCATTTACAGTAGGACTGGGAATGGAGGGTGGTTCTTACAAGGCTTGTGAGAAGCTCTAATCACAGCATTAATCAACCTGTCCTGATCCTTTTGTTTTTCAGATCAAGACAACACCTGTCCCATTCTCAAATCCTGACACAGCAACTCTCATAATGCAGCCTAGAGCTCAGCTGAATCCTTAGTTGTATCTCTAATATAAATAACAATGACTTAAATTTCTAGTCTAGCCACTTAATACGAAGTTAATGGACTAAAGACCTGGGGAAAGACAATGTGTTACGTATTCTGTTATTTTCTTCAAACCACTTTTGTAAACAGTCATAAAATATACAATAAACAATTACCTTTAGATCCAAAGCCAAATGCTGCATCTCATAACTCAAACACACCCAGCTAATACAAACAGGCTCTCACAGATTCATGACTCTCATTTGACATGCAGAGCCCTTCAGCCCTCTGTTCATATGGCATTCACCAGCCCCTGGGGTAACCTCAACACCTTGCCTCAGTTTTGAATAATTTTCATTTCCAAACATATTGGGAAAAGGCTATGTCTGTTTTACACATCTCTGTCACCTGCTTCTGGCATTCTAGACCGTGGTGAGCAGCAGTTACTGTAATGAATGACACTATTCAACACATCCAAGGATAGGGTGTCCCAGAAACGTACTATGTAACCTTGGTGTTAGAACAAGCCCCTCTAGCTAAAACACAAAGAACCAACATTTTCAGTGATATTTGGCTCTATTTAGAATAAATGCATACAAAGAGCTGATACAAACAGCCATCCTTCTCTAGCTTTTTGGACATACGCAGGAGTTAACATTCACAGAGGGGTTTTTGTTTTCCATTTCTTGTTTCCTTACCACTTTCATTTAATAATACTGATCCAGTGTAGAGCCACGTGAAGTTATGTCCGTAAAGGTACCAGGCACAACGGTCCATTCATTTTGGCCTTTTTTCTGGTATTCTCCTGCAGTAAGTTGCTGAGCTCTATCTAACTGGCCCTCAGACAGAAAGGATGTTGAGCCAGGTCCCAGAGTAAGGTTACACTCTGCGTGCAAAGACAATAAGGGCAACTGCAAAGAAAGCAGCTGTGAAGGGAAAATATCTTCATGGTAAAAGGAAGGTGTGACCAACACCTGGTTGCACATTCAGTCTTCAGAGGTCAAGTCATCCTGCCTTCCCCAAGAGAGACAGGGACCCCTTTGCAATTGCTCTGGGAGGACCCAGGATCCTCCACCCCTTTGCTATTGCACTCCCCCACAAACAGCCTTTCCTCCCTCCTCCTTGAGAGTAACCCTTCTCTTCACAAACGTGATTTTGCACCATGAAATGGATGGCCTAGACACCAGTACAATGGATGTAGCCAGAAAACAAATCTTCCGGAGAGCCTGGCTTAGTAGTGTGGTTGTTCTCATCAGTTAATGTCTACCTAGTAGCATTTTCATTGCTGGTCCTAACCTGCACAATCTAGACTAAACCAGGAACAAGCCCACCTCTCTCTTGCTGTGCCGACACTTGCCTAGGAGTCTTTCCAGGGTATTAAACCATTAGAGTCCTCTTCTTCCAAACAGCAATAATGGAAAGGAATATTAGCAGAGTTTGGACTGGAGTTTAATTCAGGATAAAGATGCAAATGCTGGAGCAGCAGGGCAGGCAGCCAAGGCCTCTTTCATAATTGGGTGGGTAAAGCAATGTATGTGGGAAGAATGGCATGCCTCAGACGTAATGCAGCACAGAGCACATCCAGCACAATGTTGGCTCAGCTCTCGCTGGCACTATCCTATTGCTATTATTGTTTGAGGATCCCGGGTCAGATGCAGCCCAGGCAAAAGTCTTGTACCCCCCAACCCCAAAGGGTGGGTGAACATTGCGTACAGATATGTTCGGCTCAGCTGGCTCCACATTGGGGTTGGTTGGTTGCCCTTTGAGGTGAATGTCCAAGCAGGTGTCCGCAATGGCTCTTGGCCCATGGTCCTTGCTTCCTTCCTGCCCATGAATGTCCTCCCTGACAACAGATTTCCATGCATTGCAAGCCAGGAGGGGAGAGGAAGAGGGAGAAGGTGTTTGGAGAGGTGCAGGGATGTTTGTGAGTCACTTTCCATGATCTGGGTTGCAACTTCACCTCCCATTCAGCTGTGAATTACACACTTGGAAAGTGGCACATAGGGGTGGTGGAACTTGAGTGGCAGCAACAATAAAATTAGGGGGGAAAAGACTGCCTATAAAAAATAGGTGGAAAACCAGAGGGCCGTTACACTTGCACAAGGAAGTGTTTTTATACACTGTACAAGGCATGATGATCCCTGATAGATTTAGGATTTAAGTTAATTTTTTTAATCTTGCTCCTGTACAGGAAGAATTTGTACACACTGTCCCTCAATCCTCTGAGTGAACCCTCTTCAGAAGAAGTGGCTCCTAGTTTTTGCACAGCCGCCTCAGAGACAGCTTTAAAGGCATGATTTCAGGAAGTCCAATTCTCCTTCAGAAGAAGGGATCAGACAGGTGTAAAGCCAATGCAAGGAGGAAAAAGTTCTTGAAGAGCCAGAAGGGACAATTATGATTGCTTAGTATGACCTTCTTCATAAGCTATAGGATTTTACCCAGTAATTTTGTGAGGCCACGGAACACTGATAATCAAGATCAGACTGTCCCCAAGCCTGACAGCAGTGGTGCCAAATGAGCGGTAGGCACACCTCTTCCATAAACCTTTGCCTGAGTAATGGAGACCATAAAGCAAGAATAATGCCATCTTTTAAAAAAGTACAGCCTCTCGCCACTGTACAGCCCTGTTTGTGGCAGAAATGTAAAGTTGGAAAGCATATAACCTTTACATCTAAAGGTTGCTGTGGCTCAAAGAAGTCCAAAGTGTCTCAGGGCTACCCGGAGAGCAGCATGAGTGCATGGTGAGTGCCTGAATTAGAGAAAATGCTGTTTTCACCCAGCCAAAGCAGCTTTTCTGTGGAGACTAAGACTCTGTGACTTAAACTGGGATTCAATTCATTCATCCTTAGCCATCTAGCCTGAGCCAGCCACCCAGTCTGTCTGTAGTCCATGGGGAAAGGCAGGTAGCAGCTCAGAGATTTCTCTTAGGATTTGCTACCTGGAGGTGTCTACCTTTACTGGCCCTAGCAGGACTGTATGTGACTAGGTTAGGTTGAAGAACAAATGTTTTGATGGTTGAAACCTCATAAAAAATCATGCAGCACCCTGATTGGTCCTGGCATGAAGTTATACTGGAATAACCTCAGGTTCTCAGGTTGGAAATTATCTCACTGTGATATAATAATAATAATAATACCAGTGAGATAATTTCCAACCTGAGCTTGTGCCAATTTCAAGCAAACTAGAGGCTGATATAAGACTCCACCCCAAAACGGAGCCCCTAGGGCCACAGATTTTCCTCACAAGCTTGGGAAAGTCACTTTATTGTGATTTTTAGGAAGACATCAGATAGGCTCAACCTCAGCCACCTTGCAGTACAGAGTTACCATCAGTGAGCTCAAGTGTACTGCTACCCCTGTGAGACACAGCAGCACGTGCTCCTCAAGTGTGTGGTGACAGCCCCCATCCTTCACAGGACCTGTGTCTGTCATTTTCAGGGGGAGTAACACTGTGGTTTTACTTGGGAAACAGCAGGAAAAACAGATTGTGGGAGTCCTGGGTTCAATTCCCAGCTCTGCTTGAGATGGTTCAGCTCTCACATCCGTCCGTGGAGAGCCACAGATAGACACAGTTGCTTTTCAGACCCATTGTGTTTTCCACTGACCTTGTGCTAATGCATAACAAGGGACCACAAAATTCATGTGGCCAGAGAGATCCTGTACCGGTGGGGTTAGGGTACTGCTGTAGGACAGATGACAAAGAACCTTTGTCCAAAGGGCCACCTACATATTTTGCATTCAAGCCCTGGGAGAAGGGCAAGAGGGATCCTCACAGTGCACCACCAAGATCCCCTTTGAGCTAAACCTCATTGTCTTGATTAACAGCAGAGAAAGAAAACTAGATTTCTGGCAGACCCATCTGGGACATCCACCACAAATCCCACACTTTCGTTCCCCAAAGTAATGTTGTTGAAGAAGGTCCTGCTGGCTGTTGCTGAGGAAGCCTCCACAAGCTCCATCAGCGGGGTCCAGGTCAGACATCTCAGCAAGCTTACAGTGCGGTTCATCACCTTTATGCATGATTTTACTGGCTCCCTTCCTACACAAGCAGTATTTTAATGAGCATTTGGCCTTTATTTATTTAGAAAGAAAGATTTCCTCTGTCTTTAAACTGTTTAAACCTGACTTCCCATTCTGAGCATTAATCTGAGATAAAGGACTACATGGACTTTCATCCAATGCCAAAGAACTAAGCACAAAACAAGGTATCTGAACTGCAGAGAGGGGCAGTGTGGGGACAGGCAAATCTGCTTGGTCCCTTGAGCTTACATGGTCTAAGAGAGTTTAACTCTGCACACTCTGCCTGCTAAACCGCACTGTACAGTAGCTATAGCCCGTCCTTAATGAGGGTGTCCTGCTATTACAGTTCTGATTTCTTTATGCTCCATTTCTATAAGTAGAACAGTTTCTCTTTACTTGCACTGTTTGAAATACGTGAGATAATTATTCAGTGGGAAATGGAAGGAAAATTGCAGAATTAACCTCATAGGTGCTGTAACTGAACACTGTGGAAAGAGCAGCTTGGATCAAACACCAGCAATAATACCGGGGTTAGGGCATAAAGGAAGCATTGAAGCTGGCTCAGCTGAAAGATGCTATTGATTATTTTCCTTTTTTATTATTATTCTCACCAAAAAACATTGAAGTTTTGTGTATGCTTTATGTATGGCAAAAAAAGTTGGCCTCCTCCTTCACAGCCTAAGTGGATTTGACACTTGAGGAGGGGTCATCTGACACTTTTAAAACTCTCGGTCTCCCCTGATTATAAATTAAAGCAAATGCTTCTTCCTCCTCACCTCTTTTCCTTGATTGTCCCATGCATTCCTCTTTCACCAGCTCTGATTTTTGTCACTCGGTGGCTTTCTGTATTGTCAGTAATATTGTAATGTTCCAGCCCACGTAAATTAAACAAGCCTGATAATACTGAAGAGTGCCTGTGGCTGCTTTTGAATGCATTTTCCCCCCCCTGTAAAAGGCCCTATCTCCACCATTACCTTCTGCCTGGTCACTGTGTGCAAGCCAAGAGCTCAGCAGTGTGGGAGTGCGACAGTCTTGAGACATTTCCACAGCACCCAGGGGCAGTAAATTAATGCTGACATGACCCACCAAGCACATGGCAGCTCCATTGTCAGAGCTTGTCTAACAGGAGAGATTGAATTTCACACTGTGTTTGATATTAAATCTCTCCCAAGCACAAGCTGACTTGGCTGGGTAGAAAAGATATTCAAGGATCAGCAGCGAGGGCCTCAGCAAGAGAAGGTGCTAAATACTCACTGCCCTCGTTTGAAGCGTTACCTGCAGCTGCAGCCTGATCTCAGTCCACAGCCAGTATCCCAGTTAAGCCGGCCTTGTCCCTTACAACTCTTCCACTCCAAAATCAGCAGCTCCACCATGTTCCTTATCTCACTCCCACCTCCTCTCACTGCAGCCTGCACGCTCACTATCTCTGCCCTCAGGGTACCTCCAGCACCACCACCCCATCCCTGATCTGTGTCTCCTCACCTTCTGCAGTATCCCAGTATTGTTTTACTTGCTGCTGAGCCAGGAGAAGCACATGCTGCTTTGTTGGCCATCCCAGGCTTACTGGTCAGCCAGAAGATGGATCCTGCTTGGAAGCAGTGAGGTGACATCTCACTTTGACACGAGCCAAGCATCTAAAATAAGTAAGTTGTCTGAACAGTTCACTGATGACACAGAAAATGCTCTTTGCAATAGGCAAACTGTCTTCTTATAAGCTTGTAAAGCACAGTGCTCAAAACGTCACAAGCAAATAAGCTATTTTGAAACTGAAATGGAAAAACAGACTGAAATAGTCCAATCGGGAACCAGACAGAGAGGAAATGAATGTGTGTACATTAATTTTCCATCGCATTCTCCTTTACAGCCCTCATGAAAGCTACTCCGTAACTTCTCACATCTCTTCCAAGTCCTGTGAGATCTGGAGCTTGATTAATGGGGTTACCCTGATTACGTCTGATTAGTAGTGGCTTGATTAGCAGGTTACACTGGATATTCCTAGTGATTACTCGGGGATGTAGGGAACTGGAATCATAGAATGGTTTTTGTTGGAAGGGATGTTAAAGATCACCTAGTTCCAACGCCCTGCCATGGGCAGGGACACCTTCTACTACATCAGGTTGCTCCAAGCCCCATCCAGCCTGGCCTTGAACACTGACAGGGAGGGGGCATCCACAGCTTCCCTGGGCCACCTGTGCCAGTGTCTTGCTACTGTCAGAGTAAACAACTTCTTCCTATTATCTAATCTAAACCTACCCTCCTTCCAT
>JAVJGJ010000001.1:45953328-45979122 GCA_035590215.1 Microhierax caerulescens
TCTGGCTTCATAGGAGAGCTGCTCCATCCCTCTGAGCATCTTCATGGCCCTCCTCTGGACTCACCCCAACAGGTCCACGTCCTTCTTATGCAAGGCCCCCAGAACTCTCACCAGAACAGAGAAGAAGGGGGAGAATCGCCTCCCCCAACCACTGGCTACGCTTCTTCTGACACAGCCTAGGACACAGTTGGCTTTCTGGGCTGCACACACACATTGTTGGGTCACGTTGAGTTCCTCGTCCACCAACACCCCCAAGTCCTTCACAGAGCTATTGTCAATCCCTTCTCCACCCATCCTGTGGTTGTGCTTGGGATTGCCCCAATCCATGTGCAGGACCTTGCACTTGGCCTTGTTGAACTTCATGATGTTTGCATGGGCCCACCTGTGAAGCCCATCAAGGTCCCTCTGGATGGCATCCTTCCCCTCCAGCGTGTCGACCACACTACACAGCTTGGTGTTGTCAGCAGGCTTGCTGGGGGTGCACTCAATCCCACTGTCCTTGTTGCTGACAAAGATGTTAAACAGCACTGGTCCCAGTATGGACCCCTGAGGAATGCCACTCATCACTGGACTCTTTCCATTGTAAACTCTGATGAATATATTCATTTAACTGTGTTCTCCCTTGTCTGTTATTTCCCGCTTCTGTTGTGCCTTGCCATCTTTATATCACACTGAAGCATTTTTTTTGTTTGTTTGTTTTTTTGGGTTTTTTTTGTTGGAGAAAACTGAAGCAAAAAGGCATTAAATAAGTTGGCCTTCTCTAGGTCATCTGTACCTCTCCTGTTACTCATTAGGTAATGGGCTTCTGCCTGCTGCTGTCT
Source organism: Microhierax caerulescens (assembly GCA_035590215.1). Lineage (NCBI taxonomy): Eukaryota > Metazoa > Chordata > Aves > Falconiformes > Falconidae > Microhierax > Microhierax caerulescens. Next base: position 45,954,150 of record JAVJGJ010000001.1, read on the forward strand.
TTCTCTTACTTTACTGTATTTATAGCACCTTTTTCCTTGTTTTCTAACACTCCTCAGTGGCTGTAATTCATTTAGCACAGCAACCTTTCTGCCCTACATGCTTATTTTATTCCTTGATCTCATCCTCAGTAATGTGACCTCATTCTCCTTTTCTAAATTATTCTTCTGGGACTCTCCTATCCTTACCCTGCCCTCGGGCTATCTGCAGTGGGTAGAGGTGGATCTACTACTGTGAGCAATGTAGCCTGGCTCAGGTGCTTACTGCCCATAAGGGGAGCTGCAGCTCCTCACCTCTGGCCATGCTGTGCAAACATGCCAAGATGGGGACCTCACTCAGATGGCAAGTCCCTATCAACCACGCACCATTTAGGTTACCCCTAATTCTTCCAGCACCCACAGACAGGGCATATGACCCATATCAGGGGTATGCCAGATGAAAACCTCTTATCTGCATCCCATGTCACTGGCACGCTGTGACAGCAATGGGTGGGAAATGGTGGGCCTCAATCCTATGCCACATTTCCACCAGCAAAGGACAAGGGAGCATCCAGAGAGAGGGGAACAGGGCACTACAGAAATGTCTCTGCCCTCCATCAGTGACAGAAAGCCACAGTAATCTACTCCTGGTTTTCAAGTCAGCTGGAGACCTTAGTGTCAGCTACAGACTTGCTTGGTTTTCTTGTGCAGCAGGGATGAGCTTTTGCCTGTGCAAATCCAGTATGGCAAAGATAAAAGGATGAAGTTCTGCCTTGCTCTTCTCCTCTTCCCTGCTGACACGGGAACCAACGCTTCCCAAAGTCACCTCCGTAAAGCCTGCAGTGAATTAACACAACATTGGCAAAAGTAAAGCTGTAAAAACTGTTTGTATTTTTAAAACATATATCTCCTTTGACAAAAACATAAAAAGCAAAAGCATCACTGGCCCACAGCAAGGACAGCTCAAACAGAAATACTGGAATCTTTATATGTGTTCAGCCTGTCTGCTAGTCCCTATGCATGCTGCAAAATTGGGATGTCTGAGCAAAAGAGACTCACCCATGTTTGACTTCCCAAAAACATGAGGGGATTGCAACCTTACCTGTACCCTGCATGATGCTCAGCAATGCAGCTCCCATGCTAAAGCCCCTGCAGCACTCTTGCCATACCCAGCAGCAGGCTGAAATGCCTCCTGAGTGACAGTGGGCTCCAGTCCTGCTGCACGTAACCCTGCCAGAGGGCCGTAGGAACCACTGGTAAAGAACAATAAGAAAAGAAAAAATGCAGATAAATCACTGGTCACAGCCCCAGCCCAGGTAGGACACCAAAGGCCTCCCCTGTCCTGTTTTGGTTTGGTGAAAACTAGAGTGATTCTGCTAAGACTTGACTTGGTCTCACCAGGTAGCTTTCCTCCTCAGTCAAATAATTTGCAAAATGCTCACATTTGCATCGATACATGCTGGCTTTACTGGCCAAGCACATTTTTTGGGAAGTAGCTTAATCCCAGCATGTGCCTCCTCAAAATCTTTCGTCTCTGAGATTGCAAGGACTTGGCACTCAGAAGCTGAGGGAAGGGAAAGTTGTGCTTTCTGAACCAGCAACCCAGGGAATTTTATTTCAGTGCACCTGGAGACAAACAGCTCCAGAGAGCATTGTCTCTGTTGTTAGAGACACAGCTAATGCAGGGCTGAGAACAGACATCAACAGCACTCCTGGACCCCTCTTCCAAACTTCCTAGATGAAAATCTGCTTAAAAAATATTTTAAAGATGCATTTTTAACATCTATAGTGCTCACCCACATATATATATATAACTACTGTGGTGTGCCAAAGCATCTTTTATAGTATCACAGAAGCATTCTCCTGCTGACATGTCCCTAAATGATCTCAAACCTCTCTTTATCTAGGAAAGGTTGTTTGAATTGGTTTTTTGTGTCTCAATTCTTTAAATTCACGTAAACTCCAAGGAGTTTCCCAAAGTCAGCCTAGAGCCTGGGTAGGAGATCAGCAGGGTTAGTTTATTTTTCAGCCCACAGCTGATCCAGGCCCTTGTCGCTGCCTATCTCACCCCGTGTGACCCCAAGTCAACCAGCCTGCCCCCACCAGCTACCATATCAAGTTGTGTGAACGCAATCTAAATTCAGCAAGCAGCCCTAATTAATGCTCCTTATGTTTATTTGACTCACCGAAGATACACGTCGACCTAAGTAGTAAATCTCATCGTTGCATAGGAACTACAGGGATCAGTTCATTTCCAAATGTGTCCTGGACAGAGCACAAGATATCTAATACTGTGGGGAAAACACATATTGAGTGTCAAATTAAAGCAACAGCAGCTCTGCAACAAATGGCAACTTCCTCCTGGAAGAGTCAAAGACAGCTATAACTGCTGATGCTTTTAAATGTACTTTCAGAGTATTAACAGAGCCGATTTAAAATAGTTCCTCTCACTCTGGTTCCTGCTTTAACTCGTACCTAACTGCTAAACATACTGTGGCTGTTCCTGATAATATGCTCTCTGACAAATCACAGCCATGCATAGGTTTCCTTTCAGTATTTTCAATTTACTCTTTAATGGGAGACAAACATGTCTTATTTGCTGACTGCTTAATGAGTCTTAAAGAATTTCCAGGCATGTGATGGGATAGTGCTTATTAGAGCTGCTTGCAAATCATTTAATTTGCTTAATTCTGTGCCCATAGGATATTCCCTGGTACCTAGAAGCTGCACTGGCTGGTGCGACCCTAATATGTAAATCAGTATATTAGGTAAAAAAATAGAAACTTCAGTGGGAGTATTCCCATTTACACTTGACGAGTCAGAAACCAAGATATCAAATGGACAAGATGTACATATCAACAGCTGCATTATTTGTATAGTTGTAGGACAGCTATTGTTGTCTGGCTTCCCATCGTAAGCCTCCTTTAGAAATACATAATGTACCTGATCCTGGCAACTTCAGGTCTGTTTAATTTCATGCACCTAGGGTTTATTATTGACTGCTTTTGTTTTGGTGGCCATGCAAAGGAAAGATGCCTCTTTGTGGATTTGTGTGTGCATTTTGGGATTATTTTATTTTTTTAGGGTGACAACTCCATCAGAAAACATTTTGAGATGCAGTCTCCTAACATAAATATTTATAGTATCACCTGCTTTTCCACCTGCTCTCAGCTGCTGGGCCAGAGATGGGAAGTGTGGATTAAGGGCTGGGGACAAGGGGAAATGCAGCAGGGAAAGAAGTTGAGAGGGGAGCATCGGGAAAGGGTATTTGTGGCTTGAGAATGGCTGGGTGGAATAAGGGAGGGCAAGGGATGGAGTCCCTTATATATTATATATAATATGTATATATATTATATACAATATAATTTTGGCTAGGACAACAGCAGGTTTTCACTGGCAAATCTATTGGTGTCCATCATTCTTCTTTCACAAAGGGGTTTGTGGAATGCTGGGTTTCATGTGAGCTGCCAGTATGTGGCTACAGATACTGCAAAGTGCCTTCGGCAACAAAAAGCCAGATACGGTGACTTTGATCAGAGTCAGATGGAGTTTGGGGGAATAAACCACACCAAAATAGGTGGTCATTGGAATAGAAACAGAAAGAGAAATTGTACATTGACCCTGAACTCATCTGACCGAAAAAAGGAATAAATCCCTCATTTTTTCAGCATAGAAACCTATGCAGTTTTCTAGAGACTAAGAGGCCTTAGATCTTACTGCTTTGTCTTTTCTACTGCTAGTAGGGCATTCAGCCTTAAAAAAACCATTAAGAATATGTTTTCTCAGGGTATTGCAGGCTTTTTACTATTCAATAACAAGGGGAAAAATGAATTAATATCATTCTGTTGGTTTCACGAACAGAGAAAGAGGACTTCAGGATTTTCCTCTCTTAGAAAAGTTTTATTTTGCAGGTCTTGACTGTACCAACATTAGCTACATTTAGTGCAGAATAACCCCATTAACATTTAGCATGTACTTGAAATATATAAGCACACCAGATGAAAACCAGCAGTATAAAATTAGTGCACCAAGAGAAAAAGGCAAGGATTGGATCTGACCCTCCTGGGCTGGCTGTTGGCGAGCCTGCAGCATGTGTGTGCTTTCTGCTTTACTCCCAGTGCCCTTGATTTCTCAGGCTGTTTTGAAAGACAAAAAGAAAGTTGGTAATCATACACCGGCAGATGGTTCCTTGGTTAGTTACTCTTTATTTAGAGCGAAGCAACTGCGATTCATCAGCTTTTTCTTTTTTATAATAGCTACATCATGATGAACTTTCAACTCTAAATCTATTTCTAAGAAGTATTGTGTGGCAAATGTCTATTAATAAAAAACCTTGGACTGACTGGAAATTTCCTTTTTCAACATTCATATTCCATTCTTTGAGCTGTTTTCACCTAATTTTGCTTCACTTTTCAATGACAGCTGTCTAGAAAGTTTTCCAGTGAATGACATATTAAATACATTGCTTTCATGCCTCTATTAGAACTTAGATGTTTCTTTCTTTTGAATTTCCTTTGTTTACCTTAATTGCAAATTGGTAGTTAATTAGCTGCTTGTTTTTTATTTTGATTCTAAACATTTTTTATTTATTATTTTGGGGCAAATACTATGCTTGTAGCACCTTCCTATGTGTATCAGAGTTAAGCTGTATCTGTGAATAGTCCTTTTGAACAGTATTTTACAGAACTCTGCGTGCACTTAAAGTTAAGAATGTCTCTAAACAACCTTGCTAGCTGGAAGCCTGAAACAAAAATTTGGCACAATTTGCTTGAAGTTGAGGAGTAGGTCTCTACAATAAATAGAGAAAACTTCTGTTACAGTCCAGCTCATGGCTAGGGGTTCATTTTCCTTTTGATCCTTTTGGGTTGATGTAGGAATTCATTGCACCTTAGATCCAAGTGAATACCAATTCCTTCAGTATTCCCCAGTTAAGGGAAAATCCTGTAAAAAAACCTCCAGACAACAATGAATGGCTCTTTGAGGGCTTCTTTTTCATGTTTCCTACCTGAGCAGACATCAGTACAGACCTGCACCAGAATTACCGAGTGCAAACAAACTTGCACATGAAGCAGTGTCCAAGTTTCCTTTCACAGATTTTGGGGAGACTTTCACTGATATTTTTTCCAGCAGCACGAACTCTAGATATCAGCACTACTCACTTTTTTTAAGGTATTAAAAAATTAAAAATTAAAATTTTTTAAGGTATTTAAGGTATATAAAAAAATACTATATTGACCTTTAAAAAATACATTTTTAAAAAAACACTTTAGATTTGAAAAACAGAAGGGGATCATCTCTATACTTAGTTACTATAAAGAACTTAACGTAGCAGTGCTTACTTATTTTTAAAAATTCATCTGAATTTTGTGAGGGAAAATCTCAGGGTACTCAACTAGTCAATTTAATATCTTTAATTCTAAAAGAATCTGATCAAAACTTGCTCCAGATTATTATTTGGACCTGACACTTCAGGTTAGTTCATTGCAAATCTGTAAAATTCAGATCTACCTCAAAACTGGTCCATAGCTGGAGGGATCAAAGCCAAATTCAATACCATTTCCAGGTCACTCAGTGCTATGCAAGTTCAGCTTTTTGGAAATTCTTCACTTCTTCTCAAATGAATACCACTACCAAGTATCTGTTTCAAGGTACATTCTATAACAGGGAAAGTGAGAGGAAGAGTCCCTTTTTCACAGAGGTTTTATGGATATACCACATTGCTGGCCTTCTTGCCAAAAGATGTGTATATTGATTTCCTATGAGGAATGGCATGCTGTTAGTTGATGGGATCACTGACATGAGCCACTCACTCCCTTGCAAACTGTTGTCTTCCTTGTCTCCCTTTTGCAAAAAGCTCTCCTCTTATTGATAAAACTCTGTAGGCAAACGGGCGTTTCTTCTCTTGTTTTATCCTCAGTTCACCTGCCTGGACTTGAGCTTGCCCAGGTGATGCTGAAAGGCATAGGATAATGTCATCATGTTTTTGCATGGAGAAAGAAGATGTCACAAGGACATACAATGGAAGGTCCCGTAGCCAAACCTATCCAAAGGTCTGGACCAACTATTTAAAGGATTTATTTTATCTACATTCTCCTTGCAGGACAGCTGAAGGTAGCTGGGACTGTTGACATTCTCAAACTCCCAGCTGTGAGAAATGGGCACATCCCCAGTGCTCAGCTCAGCCAACTTGCCCTGCAGGCACCTCCATCCCTCCCCCTGACTCCATGGATCCTCTCGCTGCCCTCCTCCTCCTCTTCCCCTCTTTGGCACTGCTCTGAAACCCCCACGGGTCATACAGTGGGCAATGAGATTAAGACCAGGATTTGTAAAGATGATGCCTTTTTAGACAGCTTAATAGGCCAGATGCTCAGCTGAGGATCAGGCCATCTGTCCACTCAAGCCCCACCTGTACCAAACAGGTTATTGCTAGCAGAACTGTTAAGAGAGAGAGAGAGACAATTCAGGACTGCAAACCCAAAACCCAGCTACACGGGGACAGAGAAGGACATCCTGACACTAAGCACATGGAAGAGAAAATGAGAGATGATGTTAATGGCCAATACAAGCACTAGTAAGATGGAGACAGTTCCATCTGCATGCACAGCAAAGGACTTCTTTGCTTTTTCAGCAGATATAAAGGAGCCCAAGAGTCAGCAAAAAATGCAATTATACTAACTTTAAAATCCTTTGCACTGCTGGAGTAATGTGAACTGAGCCCCCCTATAAATGAGTCAGGCCTAGCCTCCAAAGCCAGCTGCTCCTTTAGTGCAGTGATCTGTCTCTATACTTGCTGATAAGCAGACTATGCCCCGTGACTTATAATAAAAGGGAAAGATGGTCCCTGAATAAATCCAGAGAAGATGTATTGATTTGCAAATAGTTTAAAAGAATATTCAAGGGTCATGAGCTGACCCTTTTTCAGCTCTGACATTTTATATCAGGGAGGATCCTATTGAGATGGGAATTCATATCCTAGACATTGTTTTGTCTTGTTTCATAAATAAGTTGAATAGCTTAATTGATTGACACCCACTGCACTTTCCCAGCTTCCTCAGGCTCAAAAGTACACTGCTGTTTTCTGCCATAAATAAAATGAACTTTCAATCAGCTGCCAGGCACAAAAAGGAATGAAAATTCTTCATACAATAGCTGCAATCTGGCATACGAGGCACTGCAGGTCTAAAAAGGAGAGCAGTATTTGATATCCCCAGGTATTCATTTTCTTCCTTTGGCAGCAATAGCATTTTCCTACCCAAATGACCTAAACCCTAAAGAAGAAACACCCAGGGGCTCCAGTAGGGAGGAAGACCAGTTTGCCTCAGCATTTATATGTGTCCAGGAGTTGGGAAACTGGTTTACAACCCTGTGAACACAGCATGGGGAAGGACAGGCTGGACCAACGAATCCAGTCCCTTAGAGGTGCCGGTAGAAGCATCTGTTCAACCCTCCTGGACTCTGATCCAATTCCATCTACATCCAAGTGATATTATTTGCCCCTAAGCTCCCCATTTGTCCCCCAGTCTCACTCCTCTGATAGCTACAAACCTCCTCTTAATTTCCTGTCTGTGCTTATTTGTGATTAATTGAAATCAATCTGTTCTCATAACAGGTTTATTCTTTTACTTAAATAGCTCTTTTCCTCCCTGGAAATTTAGCCCTTAATGGATTTAGTGTTCATTTCTCCTCCTCAGCCCTGGTTTCACTAAGGGAAACAAGTAAGCCATAGATTTGAATCTCTTATTTTTAAGACAATTTAACAGCCTTGTCAGCAATTCTAGAGACTTTTGGTGAGCTTTTGGGCAATCTCATAGCTCACACTTCAAAAAAATGGGTGAAAAAATTCATTTGAGAGGGTTGAGGACTTCCTTTTGAGGAAGAAAGGCTGGATCTAAGCACTTACCTTTACTTGCTCAGGTTGGAAAACATTAGCTTCTAACTTCCCTGTACTTAAATTTCCTCACCTATAAAACAGAAAAGACAATACAGACCTCAAAGGGGAGTAGTTAAGGTTTCTAAAATGCTCCAAGATCTTCAAGTGAAAGGTTTGATTCTAAACGCAAAGCTGTTTAGTCTGTTGTTCTTTACTTGGTACTTCTTAAGGACTGCAAACCCTGGAGAGATGGTACTGAGGCAGGCTAAAGCCAAGGAAAGGCTTCTCCATTGATTACAGTGGGAAACTTTTCTGTAAAAAATTACATAAAGGGTAACAGTTATCTGTTGCTAGTACAGAGCAATAAAAACTGGGAGAGAAAGAATACTGACTGAAACTATTGCAAGGCCAATTGCTAAGATGAGTAGTTTTTCTTTAGAAGCAGCAGCAAAGAGTTAAATCTATTTTTCTTGGTTTGCTTCAGAAGAAAACTCTCCAAGGATGACCACCATATGCATCCTCATCTGTAATTAATAAATGTTTGGAAGGACACTTTCCCACTCAACATATGAAATTATAGATGATCCCTTAATTCCCCAGACATTTGCAAGCCTTGTCTTGTCAGAATTGAATTTACTACAGCTGATTACCCTGAGAATGCACTGACCTTCTTAGCTCCTGCTGTGGTCTTTATTTTTTCCATGGCAGATAATATGGGGACCAGAAACTGGGGACTTGGTAGTAGGGATTATGTGATACTAATGAGACAAAGCTTATTGTTGATGTTAACTGTTATTACCACTAAAAAAAGTGCACAACTCCAGACAGATGGACTTCACTGTGTTATACCAGGAGGGAGCGAATGCATTTTGACAGTAGCAGCATCTATTTAAAATCTGGATCACATCTGGTGCCTCTCTAAAGCAGACCATATCTGATCAATCAGAATTATGGCTCTTCAGTCTCCAGACGAGTTAGAAGAAATTCATTATCTGTTTTGAAGCCTGCTTCTCTTTCATCTATTAAAAAATGAAATAAGATTCATTGTCACTGGATCCATTTAGCTACTGAAAGGGGGAAAAAAAAGGACAGTAATTAAACTAGCAGGCTCCACATCTGAAGACATGATTAATTCTTTGAAACACTGCGCATGTAGGTACTTGGCTCACACTAGGCTTCAGTCAACAGTTTCTTAGCTGATGAAATAGATAGCCTAGGACTTATCTCCATTACTGGTTATTTCATAAATTTTTGGAAACACTCGTGAATTTCTTCAAACTCTGTCAGAGGTCAATATTTGTTTTTCAGACACATTTAGCCCCTGTGCTGGGCATGGTGCTTGGGAGCTACCATCTTGTGGACAGCAATGTCCCCATGGGGTCTCCTACTCCTGAGGATGTCCCTGTTCTCCCATGTATCCCCTCCTGGACCAGCAGTTTTGAGTGCTGAAAGTTGACAATACTGGAAATTCTCTATGTGAGGTCTACTGAACCCCAAAAGATGGTGAGAGCCTGGGCTTACAAGTACTTAAAAGCAGAATGCAAAAGGATGTGTCCTGTTCTGGATCACTTTAATTTCTTAATACAATTTTTCTGTTTACAGAGTTTTCTCTTGCTTTTGTTGATGATCACAGAAGTCATATCAGCTATGACTTAGTCTCTTTAAGTTCTTGTCACTGTTTCTGTCTTTACCCTGTGCTTCCTTTGAGGTCTGCAAGAACACAGTTCAGAAAGTAGCTTTCTGAAAGCAATCAAATGTTTTTATTTCCCTGATTCACAACTTTTAAAAGAAAACTTATAAGGCATTTTATAAGTGTTATAACTAAAGCTGGTGAGAGAACAAAATGATATTTTGGGGATGGGGAAACACAGAGTTTAGGTTCAGAACTATATCCTTTGAAGAACAATTTTAAATGCTCATAAATATTTGTGAAATATTTCTCAAAATTAATTATCAAATTGCCATTTTTTATTTGTGCTAATAAAACCCAGAGAAAACATCTGCTTTCATGATGGGGGTGGTGGCAGCGACCGTAACCTTCTAGAGGAGCATCAGGTGTGCAAAGGAGACCAAAGCTGGCATTAATTTCTTTTGTACAATTGATGGCTCAGAAGCAAATGATTTTGACTGCTTATGGATCATGTTCATATGGGTAAAGTACAAAATGAGGTTATAATAGGTGCCTGCCCCAAAATGCTAAACCCTGCTCAAAATTAGGTGGGGCAGCTCCAAAGACATTACCTACCATGGGTTCAGGAACATCATAGGAAACTTGATTCTGGATGATATATATCAAAATCTCCTGCTAGCAGTACTAACTTCTCTGGAATTTCTACAAATCATGGATGACAATTTTCTAACCAAGAAGTAAAAGTTAATGGCAGCTAACGTGGAAGTGATTATGTTTGATTGCTGTCTAAGCCAGTTAAAAACACATGGTATTTCAAGACAGACAGTTTCACAAAGCTGAAAAAAAAAAAAAAAAAAAAAAGTCCTTTCTTACAAGCCAGCTGTAAGAAAGGACTGAGGACTAAGTTTGATGCCTGCAATGAATAGTTTAAAATTATTTAGCTAGATGTAAAAAGAACCCCACAACAACAACAAAACCAAACCAAAACTGTAAGAAAGCATGGTTCAAAAAACAATCTAGGATAGAAAAGGATGCAAAATGAGCAATAATAAAGATGAATGGATGGACGTTTAGAAGACAGATGTTGTAAACACTGAAAATGCATGCTGAAGCTATATAAAATTAATAAGGAAGCAAAGGGATGCAAGGAAATACATATGGCTGAAGAAAAAGACAGTAAGAAGCACATGTTGAGACCAATAGGACCAAAAATAAACCTACCAATACTATAAGCCCATGAGTAGTAAGAGCATTGGAACAGCCAGTAATAATGCAGAAAGTCAGAAATGTTTAACAAATACATCCATTTCTTGCCCAGGAGAAAACTGTTGTGTTCATATCATAAGGAAATGATTAATATTTTCCACTTTAGCTATAATCAAAACTGGGGTAGAACACCCACTAATAAAGTAACTTTTTAATAATAGTACAACTAGATAGCTTGCACCAGGATTACTACAAGAGCAGGTTAGGAAGCTCATTTTAGTAACTCAGGTCCAGAAGTGGCAGAAACTTGAAAGAAAGCAAAATTATGGCAATGTTTGGATACAGTAAAGGAAATGATCAAATAAGTATGTCAGCCTGACACTTATGGAGGGTAGTAATAACAGAAAATCTGACACATGATTTAACTGCTAAAGAATTCAAGAAGGTACTCTAATAACATTTTGAAAGAATTTATGGCAAACAGAGTTAAAAGTTGCTAATATGATCACTGTGAAAGACAGAGACAAATAGGACCTGTTGCTTTCACTTGTTCTAATCTCCAGAAAAGATGCAAAATATCCACTTTATCCCCTAGGTAAGAAATATTTGGGGGTTAGGAAAATGTGACACAAAATTCAGACTTCCATTCCTTGAAAAAGAATCTGTTATCAAACTTAGAAGGATGGAGGAGATCCTAATTAGGGCTGGTACAATTTGGTATAATTTTTTTATTGAAAATAACCAGCTGTAATCTGTAAATTTTTTAGTCATGGTGATGCAGTAATAGTTTTTTGTTAGTATTATATTTTAGCAATCATATAAAGCTTTGAAGCAATGTGATCCAGAATAGCTGCAGAAGCCCAAAGCTGATATGAGATGCACTTCTCCCCTCTATTTTTACATACAGTTCAGTAATCAACCTCCAATATAAAGAAATAAAGTATTTGTGAAAGAAATAGAAAAGAAACAGCCAATTTATCTAATTTCTACCCAAGTCAGAAGCACGCATGAAGCATGGTCTCTGTAAATAACTGAGATACTCTTTTTTTAAAATCTGTCATTCCTCTGCTGAAATAAGGCACATCAAATTCCTTGAGGTGAAAAGACAAATTCCCTTTTTGTCCTGAACTTTCTGAAATAGTCCCAGCACATGCTCACCACTCCCAGATGGAACATGCAACGGCAGGTTACCGAGTTCAGGGAATGACTGGGCTTCATGTTGCCAGTTTCTTTGTGCAGTTATTTCTGCATTTTCAAACGGCCCTTTTACCATATGGAGATGAAACTCCCTTTCAACCTCCTCATCATCACACCTGCTTTAAAATTTTCTGTGATTTGAGGGGTGGGATTGAAATTCCAGATTAGGACACAGGAGCATAGCAAGGTGTCCAAATTCCCACTGCAGTCAGTGGAAACGTAGTCAGTGAGATTTGGAGAAATATTTGTCCGAAGAAGACACTCACTTTGATTAGCAGATTGAATCCCACACAAACCGCTTTAGCATCTCATTTTTCAAAGAAATGTATCCAATGTTTTGCAGCAGGAAAACAGATCTCTCTTTTCCAAAGAAATATTTCATTAGACGTTTCTCTGTAAAAAAAAATCTCTGCAAGACCACGCAGAAGGCATTGCTTACTGCTTTAAAGCAAATGTTCTTTCAAAGACTCCATTGTTCCTCAGCTTTTTGGAAACTTCTCTGCTTCACAGCTCTGTTCTCTTAAAGCATGACGTCTGAAGGGTCTCCAGAAGCTACCCCCAGATTTTTGTAAAAGCCATGCCTGTTTTCCAGAATGAGTACAAACCAAAGCCTTGCAACGATTTGTCTCTGCTTTTTGTTCTTTTTGAAAACGTATTCTTCTTCACTTCTGGATGTGTCTGTTGACTCTTTCAAAGGAAGGAAAATGACAGTATTCTCCCAAATGCTGTGTGTGCCCTTCCAGCTCCAGCTGGGAAATAACTGTATCAGAGCCATGCCTGCAGGGGATGCAAATCCCTTGTACCAAGATTGTCCTCACCAGACAGCTAAACTAGAGCCATCTCTGTCTTGCATCAGAGACCTAAGGAATGACAAGCAATTTTGCTCAGGTCACCCTAAACTGTAACCTTTGGTGTGAACTCCCCTGCTTGCAGGAACAGAGTGGGAGGTGCATGGCATGGAAACGCCTAAGGTATAGAGACACATTTGCATCACATCTCTGATAATCAAGATATGCTGTCAAGCAACTGTTTACAGGTACCCAGTTATCACATCATGATTTGCAATATTCCAGAATATAATACAAAAGAAGACCTCAAAATGAGACAACACCCTGCAACTCCACCTCTGATGATAGAAACATATTTTCCACGCCTGCAGACTTCACACCCAAACTAATGTCTGTTTAATAAACACTAGGGAGAGAACAAAATACTGACTCTGGAGTTTCATCAACAATTAGTGAAAACCTGTTAGTGTGTCAACAATCAGCTATTTCTGCTTGATGACCATCACGTATGTTGGATGAGATGCGTTTCTCAATTGTTCTCATTTGGGACAAGGGCATGATACAGGTGTATACTAATTTTAAAAAGCAATCAGATAGTCTGACTTACGGATTGTATTAAAAAGAATCTCATGGTGGAACTCAGGCACAAGATTATCTTGTTCGTACATATGGTATAAGCACATTTTCATCCCACTTTGAGTTTGAATTTTAAAGCTAATTACATTTAGTTAGACCAAATGAGGAGATTTTTAAGTGCGTTGACAGTATTTCTACCTTTCAAGTTATGCCAGTTGCTAACTATTAGTACTTTATAATCTTCTGATCTTCACCCCTGACATCTTTCTTCGAAGCATTTTAATTCAGGCTCTTTAGGTATTCTTCAGATCCCTACCTAATCTTCCCATTTGAACGTCATTCACTCACCTTCCACACACGCCAAGAGTTACATTTCTTGTTGACTTACTTAGCAATACAGCTTTGCAAGATCCCAAGACGCTTGTCATCACAATGTTTGATAATGCAAACACTCCCTGGAAGAATAAAGAAAGTACTTGGGTTTTTTTCTCAATGAAATATCGTATTCTAATTTTTTTTAAAAAAAAAACTTACTAAACCCAAAATTTAAACAATTTTTATGGCTTTTGTAAAAAGGAAACAAATCCACATATATTAAAGAAAGACACTGAGCTGGACCAAGAGTGCAACAAAGCATTATAGTCCTAATTCCTAAACCCAAGTAAAAATTCACGATCTTGGCAGGAGTCAAGGTTCCTCCAGCTGAATTTCAGTAACCTGAGGACTTTAATAAACCTGGCCCCAGCCCTTCAACAGTTAAATCAGCCTAAAAAAGAGAAGCCCCTTCCCTGGGGTCCTCACTGGAGCACCGTCTGCCATCAGTGGAGGACATGTCCTGCTCAGTCCCAGCACTACTGGGAGGTGCTCTCCCTTTCAAAGCCAGCCAAATCCATTTGCGTCACACATACTGCCTGCCCAGGACCATCCCTTTTCTGTGCCTGTGCCCATTTGGCAAGTCCCCCAGCCCTTCCCCCAGCCCATGCTCCTATCACCTCAGTCTGCACACACACAGATTGCAGCCTGAGCACCATTTTGGCACTTCAAATACACAACACCTGTTTTGAAGGTTAACAGATAGTGACAAGTATAATCACAGTCTCTGCTGAGGTTTTAGCCTGCCAGTCAGCCAATTATGCTATTATTTTCAATAGTTTTTTTCTCTTTTTTCACTTTACAAGGCAGCTCCATAGGCAGCTGCAACATGCTCCATTTTGGTAAGACGGTTGACTTTTCTGTCTCCTTCCTGGTGGCCAACAGCTCTCAATGCTATTTCTTGCCATGCCAAGGCACTGGACCGTGATGCCGCTCCTTGACAGGTGCACGGCACAAGGATGTTCCAGTAGCTTTGTCCACCTTATGCTCATCAGTGCCACCATGCAAGTTGAGCCTACCTCTGGAGCTCCATCCCCACATTTCACCTGTCTCTGAAGTCCATGGCCAAGAAGAGTCATGAGCTGCCTCGGTCATGGCTGCACACTGCAGGACTGGGATTGGAGCTGGGGTCACTGCCAGGGCAGGAGGGGGAGGCTCATGCATCCTTGTCTATATGTTCCCACGACCAGAACGTTCCTCCTAATCTCAGTGCAGGCCAGGGGGCTCTCATTTGTCAATGACTGTACTTTGACAGACATCTTCTCCCCAGGCAGCCTGGGCTAGTCTCTTGTGCAGTAAGGAAGAGAAAAGGGCCTTAAAATGAGAGTGTAGCAACATCCCCAGCTACCCCCAAGCCCTACAATACACAGTGTGCTGGCGTTCAGGCCTACAGCCTCAGTGGGGACACAGTGCCTGGCCACTGCAGTGTGTAGAAAAACACAGGCCTAAACATTCGTATTTTCAGCATTAGGCTTCCAAAAACTTGAAGCTTCTCTGGATTTTTCAGTACACTATTTTGATTTCATCTTAGCACAGAAAGTAGAGACCGAGCTTTCTCTTACCATTGCTGGAAAAGGGTCCAGAGATATCTGTAGCACTAAAAGCATTCAAAGTCCATCTCTATTACAAATCCTGCTGAGCTAAGGTGAACAGCATGGACACTGAGAGAGGGTTCTTTCTTCAGGGTACATAACACACTCTGCAATTGAATTCTGAGGACAGAAAACAGACGTTGAGCCTGGTGGATATAATCTGGGCAGGGTGGAATAGCTAGGTTGTTGCTTCATAAAACAGGGGCACTCAACTTTTTGAAAAGACTCCCCCGCTCACCCCCACCCCAATTAAGCTGAAAAAAAAAAAAAAAGGCAGCTGTAAATACTAATTTAAGGGGTCATTAACTCTGCTGCCCAAAATAAAGCAAACATAGCAGCATTGTAAAGAGCTGTGATGAGCTGTCAAAGTCTGAAGCACTCGTCCCCAGTCTAAAGTCAAATCCATTGCTCATTTCCACTGGAGCCAGCATGCATTTTCTGTAGGGCTACACAAAGTGTATAGCCCTGTACCTGTTCCAGTGATGGGGGACACAAACCATGTTAAGCAGGTTCACAGCACCAGAAAGCAGTGACAGGGACAGTGCTGGCATCTTTGTGGTGGAAAGTCAGAGGCTCAAGATGCAACTAGAAGACATAACATCATTGGTGTTTATGATGTGTCAGAATAAGAAAATGCACAGGGCTATTTCCTTTGGGGTGGGAAGGATGGATAGGGCATAAAGTTTTCCTCCCATGCTGGCTTCCCAACTACCTAGCAGGACCTGTAAATGAGCATGGCACTCTCCTAGTTTGAGGGAAAAGAGTATCTTTTCCCCTGTAACTTTCTGGCAAAATATGGTTTGGAGGAATCCACAATTTCCTTACAGAGAGCAAGCTGATAGCAGCACAGTTTCCAGTGGGTTCCCGTACTTGCTCTGACTTAACAAAGTTCACAGACCTGTGAGGAGGAGGTAGTCAGGGGGCACCTGGGGTTTCCAGGTGCCAACATCTTGTGTCAGTGTCCTCTGTGACCTAAAGATGTACTAGGGCAGCTTTGATGCATCATATACCAGAAAGAAAAATTGTGGGGCTTGGCATGGGGATGTTTGAACCTAGAAGTGGTGTTGAGATGATGAACAGCTGGCAACAACAAGCCCAGATCCCACATGGCCCTTGCAGGGAGAAGGTTGGGAGAGAGCAAGGAGAAAAGGAAGATTGGACCAGTTCCTGTGCATTGCAAAGTGGTACCTGGAGGTACTGGCTTCATGAGGTGCGAGATCAGCCCGACAAGATGTATATCCCACCTTGACCATAGAGTGGGAGAAGAGTCACGGCACATACCAAGAATGCAGGTGATGGTGGTCTGACAGAGAGTTTCACACCAATTTATGGTCCACCTACTCCTGGTGTGGGACTGAGACCCCTCCACATGCTGGAGCACTGACACATAAAAGCTGTTGTGGACGCTTAAGAAACCAGAATGGCTCAGCAAAACAGTCCACAGAAGGAAACAGGTTATTTAAAAGGTGTTTGCCCAGGCTATACACCAGCAATGTTGTTTGGAGGCCAACAAACGTACTGAGGGAGCAGTATGAGGTGAGAATTTAGATGCCAAGTTCTCAAGAGGCTTTTCCAACCACAACACTGCTGCTAAATTTAAACAAAATCTGTTCCTGTCCATTCTGCATGCCATCCTCTTCTCTGTCACAGAAGGCAACCTGAACCTGATACACCCTCCAGACACGTATTTATTTATTTATTTGCTGCCTGACCACCTGGTGACCTACGACTCATCCCTCTAGAACATCCCATGGTGTCAGGGACAGCTGGGGTTCCACAAGCACCCAGCCACCACTGTATGGGAAAGGACAGAAAAATGCAATAAAGTTGCTGATGTGGTGTGCCCAGAGTCCCCAGGAAGCATAAGGATCTGCATGTTGTCCAGCTGTCCTGTACCACAGAGCAACGTACCTTCACTGAAACTAAGGGCTGCATTTGAACCAAAGCTGTTCCTAAAGGGAGGCTGACTTCACAAAAGCATTTTTTTCTGAAAGCAGATCACCTTGGCAAATGCTTTTCCTTTCTCTGAGAGAGGGGAGATGGAGGAAACGCCTGCTCAGAGCTCTTGTGTCCTCAGCTGCACAACAGGTCAGTAAAGAGCAATGAAACACCCCATCAACCGAACCTGTGCTATTAAATTCAAACCAGCAATGCCACACGACTTTTACCCATATCATATAATCAAATAAAACTGAAATTTCCATTCCTTTTCAACTGCAGTAATGCTGTTGGAATGACGTGTAGGGTAACACCGGGAAAGTTACTGCTGTAAAGTAAGCACCTGGGGTTTAGTTTGCATACCACATGGATTGGGGTTTATTATCCATTTAACATATTTCTTTTGTCATATATTAGAAACAGAGCTTTTGAGCAACAATATGTTTGCATACTACTTGTAACTAACACTGTTAGTTAAAACATTCTGTGGTATATTGCTAATAAGATACCAGAAAAGCCTGAAACAGGAACACCACCATTACAAAAAAAAAACAAACAGAGGGCATGTCCTCAGGAGAAGGAAGAGACAAAACACCTACATTCCACACTGGTATCCAAAAGTTTCCCATTCATCAAAGCCAAAATAGTGTCATGATCACAGCATTTTTGAATGAAATCCAAGATAGGTGGGTGGGAAAATGCCAGGCACACTTATTTTTTCTTCAAAAATTTCTGAAAGGAAATAATAATTTACAAAACCTTTCTCACTGGGAAATAATAAAAAAAACTATTAGAAAAGGAAAAAAAAAAAAAAAAAAAAAGGGAAAAAACCCACAACAGCCAATTCTAGCTATGCATGACCCTGCCAAAGCAGTTTTTGTAATTACTATCCCAGGAAAGACCTGGGCTATAACTTGGGTTTCCCAGTGTTTAATTAATTAAAGCAATACATAACAACAGTAAAGAATTTGTTGGTTTTGCCATTTGCCATGGTCAGTTATGGCCTGACCTGGAAGCTGTGGGCAAACTACCAGGACTTTCTTGTGTCTGGTCCTGTGATGTTGGGTTTTGTTATTTTTTTTTAAGTAACCCCATACAGACTGCATGTGCTCTCTAAACAAAGCCAAGGTTGTGAGCACCCAGTGCCAGAGAGCACAATCCCCCTGATGTGCCCAACAGCTCCCAAACACACATCTGACCCAGTCCTTCCCCTGTGGATTACTCCATCCCAGGACTTGTCCATTTTAGCTGGTTACATTTCAAAATACAGGAGAGAGGAAATTTCATTCTTCATTTGTTTTCTTTACTGTCTATCTAGCCTCATAAACAACAAGGGGGGGGATGGGGGGAGGATTTTAAAAAAAATATACTCCTGCATGGTATTTGAGATTTGAAATGGGAAGATGAGAGAGATTCTTTGTCACTACATGGGCAAGTGGGCAGAGTAATTGCTCTGATAGCTGGACCCAATGTTCTGCATTTCTGCTTTGCAGGTTAGTGTTGAACCACTCTTCATGAACCTGCAAATGATCTACAGCAGCTACACAAGGCACATGACTGAAGCTTTTACTCCAGAATAATCTGGAAGGCAGCTCAGATTTCTGATTCAGTCCCTGTGTAAGAAAATGTGGATAGATTTCTGGGTGGTTGCTCGAGCCCAAACACCAGCTCGACCACATGTGTTTGGGGCACTAGGTAAATAAAACCACCTACATCACTTACAAATAACAGAAAACGGTGAGCAGCAGGGAGAACCTCCTCGAGCCTTCAGGAGAAGGTCATAGCTGAGCTAAGTGCAGAGACCAGTTCCCTGACACGTGGCTGAGAGCACACCAACATCACTGTGTCATTCCCCATCACCAGAAAAGCTCAATCCATCTCTGGTGACCACTCAGCACACAAGCTGACCCCAGGACAGGAGGCAATGGAGGGAGAGAATCCCCTTTCTTGACTCATCCATACATAGCACTTTGCATCTTGAGCACCACAGAGCAACAACGTGGGAGACACCAGCCTTGTACTGAGGCAGAGCATCTTCCTCAATCCCGAGCCATGACTCTGCAGCTGGCCATGCCAGGCCTGCCCATCGTCATCCACCACAAGGACATCATGTATGTGTTCATTTTAAATCTAGAGAGGTGATCCACTCCTCTGCCGCTGTGCAGCTAACTGATGCTTAGCCAATTAGATTGATCTGAGTGCCCTAAATGGGATGTAGTCAGCATTTAAGTAGATCATTGACAAAAATAGAAAATCAGAAGAACCTGGGAGCTATTTTGGTCTAGCCTTTGACTGTAAATGGTGTGGCTGATAGCTGAGACCATTGGCTCCATTACAAGTAAAAGCCCCATCTAGAGTAAACAGATGAACTGAGTCAAATAGACCAGCTTCTTTTTTTTACATTTTGATAAGTCTTTTTTCCTATGAGAAATACCCTTAACACAATCTACATTGCCTTATCCCAAGGTCCCTTACAAGGGAAACAATTAATCTCTACTGTCCCCAAATACCTCCTCTCTTTCATGTGTATCCCATTATTGCTGTACACAAATGTTTTCAGATGATGCCTTTTGATTCAGAACACTGATATTCATATATGAAAATGCAGCCCATATCCTCTAGCAATATCAGAGGACTTGGTTTCCAGTAGATACGATTGCTGCACTAAACCATATTTTGGAATGCAATATCCAGCCTTTGATCTCTGTCTGGCTTAATATTTGCCTCCCACTATAGCATTTGAGTAATGTTAATGGTCTTTTTTTTTTCCAGCCAACACCTGTGAGAGGGAGGGAAGTAGTATTATCACTGTTTTATAGAGGATCACTGTTAGCAGAAACAAACTAAGGTCAAGGTTATTTGAAATGTTATCAGAAATAGTTCTTCTGGGTCCTACTGAAGGTATCGGAAAAGGTAAGAAAGTTGGTCAATGGTTCTTGGAAGAATTCTGACAATAGAATAATGCTTAATCTAGAAAAAAACACACCATCACAAATCCCAGTGGGTGAAATCTGAAATAAAGCATTGAAATAGTATTTTTCTCAGCTGTGAGGATAACCTTACCATGATCTCCCAAAAGTGGGGTCCTACAGTCCTTCATTCAAGAGTAGATGCCTTTTTCAAGCTCATTTGGAAGCTATGAGCTTGATGCAAAATGATATCTTATGGTCTGAATCATGCAGGAGGTCAAACTGAAAGATCATCATAAGCCCTTCCAGCCTTAAAGTCTATGACAGATTAGTGTCTTTCATATGGATAGCTCTTGCTCTGAGCAGATGCTGAATTATTTCAGCATTTAAGTGTTTTGCTGCTGGCTCTGATAGAATTCACTGCTCTTACCCTGCTGCCTTCCAGCTTTTTATCTTCAAGAGAATGCCCTGCTGGTAAAGGCTGACATGAGCTTTGTTTTTCAGTCACCATTTTATTATAACAAGCACTGGATCCAAAAATGGACTAACAACCCAAGATAAGAGAGTAGCAGAGTATCAATTTACAGCTTCTTTCTCAAGACAGGCACATCCCAGAAACACCAACCGTACACATGGAGGAAATGCTTGAAAAACACTTCCTGCGCCATTTTGTTCACATTGCTCCAACGTTCCAAAGATTCTAAAGTATACCAGCCTGAAAAATGTCCAAACAATACCTGGGATGCCAGAACTGTGCTTTAGTAGATGACACCTCCTAATATGTCACCTTGGATTGAGGTCCCTCGAGGAAAAACCTGCTATTAAAGTCCAGCCTAATTGCAAAATCATGGAATAATTTAGATTGGAAAGGGACCTCAGGAGATCCCTACTCCAACCCCTGCTCAAAACAGGGTCACTGACAGAGCTGTCTGCTCTAGTTTTGACTATCTTCAAGGATGGAGAGTCCCCAAACTCAAACTACTGGCAGAAAAGCAATAAATAATGGAACCAAACTTTTCCTGCTAGCAGTAGAAGGTAGAGCAAGGGACAGTAATAAAGGGTAGCAGAAGAGGTTCCCAAGTTGTAGGCCAGGAGGCTCAGACCTGAAGCTTTGGGACCTGTAACTGGAGAGGAGGTAGAAACTCTACCCTTGGAAGTTTTCAAGAGCTAGCCAGCCGAAGGCTGAGCTGGCCTGACTTCCCATCAGCAACAGCCCTGCTTTGAATAGGAGGTTGGACTAGAGACCTCCAGAAGTCCCTTTCAACCAGTTTGTCTATGAATCTGTAAGCAAATAGGTCCATGGATCAATCAAGCAATGGAAGCCAACATAGCTTTTGTAAACTCATACCTCAAAAATCTTTTAGATATTTCTGAAGGATTGACAGACATCAGAGCCAGAGCAGTTTGGTTGATTCACTGCACTTGGTTTTCAGAAAACACTGACACCTGGTAAAGGCTCTAGAGAAATTATTGTCATGGGTTATCATAAACTTATATCAGATAAAAACATGGGAGGTTTAAAGTAGGCATAAATAATGTTACGTATGCACATGTGTGTGTGTACATATGCGTATATATTTTTGTATATATGCACATTCTCATGTATGTAATAAAAGAGTTTCTGGGAAGTCCCTCAACACCTTGTAACTTGTGCTGGAATTTCAGCTGTTTAGTGCATAGTGATCTGGAAAGAGGAAGAGCGATGAAATGACCAATGATCAAGTGCTAAAAGTTAACCAGGATTTTCAGATCTAAGCCTGAATATAATTGTGGGATGATCTCATGACACTGAGTAACTAGGCAATGAAACCACAGTTAAAAAGTCAGTGTCAATAAGCACAGATTAATGTAAGGGAGAGAAATCATACTAGCTATACATAGGAAAAGGACTGAAGTAATTGTGAATAATTGTCTGAAAATTCCAGGTCAGTAGCTTTGAAAAAGAGAGTGAGAGTATTTATCAGAAAAGGGCAGAGAACAAAATAAAAAGTCCATTGCTATTGCACACATTCAAATATTGGCAACTTTGGACACCCCTGGTCAGTATTTCTCAATAGCAAAACTACAAAAGGTAATGTGGAAGGCAATGCTGATCTGAGACCTGGAATGACATTTTTATGCCAAGTGACTGCACGACTCCAGCTTGAAAAGAGCTGATGGAGAGGTGGGCTCCTAGATGCAATGACACCAGAAACAGGCTGCTCCATCTGTAGGTTTAATTTCCCCCAGCCCTGGCTTAGCTTCCTTGCAAAAAGCACAACTATACACAATTCATACCAGTGCACCCAGATGTTACCCATAACATGTGCGGAGGACAGGCCAATTAGCAGCCTGAGGCCATTTAGGTATTTCATTCTGCGATGGCCAGATTACATATATGTGACAAGGTCTGCAGAAACGCCTCATTTCAGTCTGCAGATGTAGACTGAGAGAAGGAAGGAAAGCGAGCAAGAGGCAGACCTCTGACTCACAGGTGCTCAGGTGCGATAAGAATAAATGAGAAACGGTTCAAAACACGCTGCATCTTTCACACCCACAAGCCTCATGATGGGACTGTAACAACCACGTAGTTTTGAGTGGCGTCAGGAACAGCAGGGATTCCAGTTCAATGCTGCTACTATTTACTTAAAAATAGTATCGGTGGGTGGAAACGCCTATTTCCAGTTTTGTAAGGGAACAAATCACTCTAGAAGTCTCCGCTCCCTCCAGAAATATCAGTGTCAGGGGACATGACACATTCAACAGCCTGGAGGACAAGGTCTGGGCACCAAGACAGGAGCAGTGGACAGGACACTGTATTGCATGGGCCAAATTGGGGCTGGTGCACAAAATCTGACTGTCTTTTTATTGTTCCCAAGTAATGAGCACAGTGAAAGAAAAGCAGTCTGCTCCCTTAGATCGAAAGGAGCTTTCTCCAGGTCTGGGCCACACGTTGCTGTAAGAGGCAGGGACCTGAACTGCCAAACATTTTGTGACAGCTGAACATATTTGTATTTGGTGGGTAGTCCTTTCTAGAAAAACTTTCATACTAATTGCTAAATACACTGGAAGATTTATGATGTAGGACATTAAGAGCTAAGATGCTAAACCAGTCAAGTTAGTAGCTCCCACCCATACTCAAGCTCAGCTTTCTAGACACTATATACTGTCCCTTGAGCCCTTGGTACGGTGAGCAACATCCAAATCGATTTGGGCTCCTCCTGGTATAATCAATGTGTAAGTCACAGACTGGAGCTTCTTGGCAGGAGTATTTTGACTTCAGCATCTTACAGAATACTAAAGGGCCATTATAGAGTCCTAGCAAAACCTGCTACTTGTGAGTTTCAGTTTTGCCTGACAGGTTTCACGGACCTAAACTCAAACCCACAAAGCTTTGCAAACAGAGTGTGTGACAGGAAAGTTGGCCAGCACCCAAGCCCATCCTGACAGGGGAAACTGGCTCAGCTGTTTCTGAAAACACCTACTCAGTTCACCCATGCACTGAGCAGTTTTACAAGTTAGTCATTAATCACCTCACCCCCACTGAGGCACACACAATGTATAATAACCTCATGATGTGGGTCTCCACACCCAAGTGCTTTGCAGATGTATAATGGATCCAAACCCTCACACCCCCCTTTGGGGTCTTGAGGAGGAGTTGGAAGGAAGGAGTCTTGGAAGGAAACTCCCATGATGGTTTCAATGGTATTCTGGTTGCCAAAAAGGTGTCAGGATCCTCTGTGGGTACAGCCCCAAGTAATGAAGGTGAGTTACAGAAAGTCAGCTGAAGCATTACAGAACTTGAAAACAGCTGCTAGAAGCTGCATTGTGCAGTACTGCTCACTGGCAGGAGCTTACCTAGTATGTGAGAAATGAGAGTTCCTCCTCCACTTGGAAAAGACTCAAATCACC
Organism: Microhierax caerulescens; assembly: GCA_035590215.1. Taxonomy (NCBI): domain Eukaryota; kingdom Metazoa; phylum Chordata; class Aves; order Falconiformes; family Falconidae; genus Microhierax; species Microhierax caerulescens. Next base: position 45,978,095 of record JAVJGJ010000001.1, read on the forward strand.
ATGTTGATTGGAATGTGTCTTAAGTACAGGGGTACTGGCACTGCTAGATCAAGGCATGTCCTGTTGAAGCTGGCCTGACAGGTAGCCACAAGGAAAGACTTATGGGGCTAGAAAGATGCCTGGTAGAGAGGAATGAGACCTGGTAATTCAGGCACTCAGCAGAGACTTGGCTCCTATTTCTTGCTCCAGTTGGGTATTCTTTATCACTAGACCATGCCTCCTATCTCCAGGACAAACTCTGCATCGCACTACTCATCTCCTCATCTGTTCATATTTTCAGTGGCCCATTAAGTCTCAAAGAAGGGCCAGGAATAGATCACACAGAAGAGGACCAGCCTCTTTTGTTTGATTTTGAGGAGAACTACTTGGAGAGAGCTGCTTTCTCCAAAAGCCCACTGCCCCTTCAGAGAGACAAGCCTTGTTAGCACAAGGGATGATTTTCCGACTGCCTTCTGGCACTCAGGGACACTGCCAGCAAGCATGGAGGGAGGGCTGTAGTGAAAAGCTGGAAAGAACATTTGGTAAACAAAAGGTTTCCCTCCCCTTCACAGCAGTGACATTATGGAAGGAAACAAAACAAAAAGTGACACAGGGCTGAGATAATGCCCTGCACACTGTCTAACCCTCTGGTAGGGTTCCCTCTGCTCTTCCAGGATGGAAAGCCTGGGAAAGAGAGGATGCCTCAGCTGCAGAGCCCAAGGTCCCTTCTTTAGGACCTTCCACACCTAATTAATTCCTGATGAACTTGCCATGGGGTTTAAACGTGAGCATCGTGGTAGCACCCCTGTAGCCTGAAGCCCTCTTCCAGCCAGTCGCTGTGGTTGCACCTGGTTTCCTCCCTCACACACAGTAATTTTACCAAGCGTGTTAGCTGTAATCAGGGAGCGGGTCCGGTAGGTGGCATTTCCTCGGCTGCGAAGAGGGACTGGCCATGGCTGTGCCGCAAAGCGTTGCAGGCCTCACTGAGGGCCGCAGGCCTCGCTGCCTGCTGCAGGCCTCACTGAGGGCCGCAGGCCTCGCTGCCTGCT
>JAVJGJ010000001.1:45982060-46039868 GCA_035590215.1 Microhierax caerulescens
AATCCCCCCCCCCCCCCCCATCAGGTCCCTCTCTGGCCAGAGGAGGAGCCTCCAGAGCAGCTGTGTGCAGCAGGGGACCTCCTGGTCCCCCACACAGGCAGCAAGACTCCCCTGGCACAGCTGGACTCATGCCACCCAGCTCCAGAGAGGTGAGACTCTCAGCCACAGAAGGGCGGTTGTTCTCCAAGGCAAAGTCCCACTGAGGGCAGGTCAGTGCCAAGGGACACTCTTGAGCTGGGATGACACGTCCCACATGGGCAGTGGCCTTCACCCCTGCCAACACACTACAGGTGGCCACAGCAACTGCAAGCTGTCCTGAAACTGAAGCCTTTACATCTAGTTAGATAACAGATATGGTCCATTAGTTTGGCACGCCGACAGGCCGCTGTGCCAAAAAACCCATCTCTACTCAAAAGGGACACTATTAACAGTAACTCAAGAGGATGCAACAGAAGAAAATAAACAACAGTTGAGGCAGTTGGTGTAATTGGCCAGCAGACGAAAATAAATTTATGCCAGCTTGTGAATACGGCTGCTGAGCATGATTCAGTGAGTAAATCGTGTGGCACAGAACACAAGGCAGGCAGGAATAAAATTAAGCAAGAGACAAAGGCCAGGCTGCCTTTTGGAAAATATCACCCCTCCAACCACCCAGCTTTTCCCATTTCTGACTGTTTGACTCACATGTGTCCCCTGACATCATTAATGTATGGGTTTCCTAGCCATCCATAATGTTTTTCAGGAGGGGCATATGCCTGAGCCACTGCTAAAACAAATACCCAAACCCCGCAAACCCCAAGCAGAATTAAAAAGAGAAAACATTCAGCAGAAAATCCCAACCATTTCAAGTGCTCTTTGAGCACCATACATGAATAACAAAGAGTGAGCCTGCCATTTATTCCTTTGCGGATCACTTTTAAGATCCACTTTTGTTCTGTGCTTTTTAGAGCGGCTCGAGTCCAATGGACAAAAATTCCATTCCCAGGAGCACACAAGAAAGAACCAGGAGCCCTGGGCTGCACATTTCACCTTTACTTTTTTTATTCTATACTATAAATGTTCAGCGTGGTCTTAATACACTGAGCCAGTGTTTTCCTTTATGCAGTGAGGCTGACAGCTTGGAAACTGGGATTCTGCACAGGAAAGGAAGATGGAAGCTACAGATGATGTGAATCACCTAGAGTAAAAGAGACCTTAGCCAGGGTGGATTAAGACCCTACCAAACATGAACCATAACCTCTGCTTTGCAGATTCTGCTTCTGAATCTTAGAGGCAGCAGAGAGAGCATCTCATCTCTTTGCTTCCTGGTGTGGATACTCATAAGGCAATTTAGACACCTGCTCATCTCCTGGTTTAGCTGCAAACCACTTGCTCTATCAGTTCACTCTGTGAAACACCGACCTACCTTTTTTGGCCAGGAAGCTGCAGTTCTTGCTCACACAAACACGGTTTCAAAGGCAGTGGAGCCCTGATGCTCATGTCCTCTCCCACCCTCACAGAGACTTCCCAGCTTGTTGCCAGCTCAAGACAATCCTTTGCAGAGACATGGGGGTCTCCCTTGCTACCGTGAAAACACTGAACAAGCTCCTAGCAACAGTTGGTTTTCTTGCCTTTTTCCTCAGACTGATAGGCGGCTTGTTTCCCCTCTCAAATCATTTATTTATTCACTCAATTTTTTTCAAAACAGTCAACTAAAAACAGAGAAAAGCAACGAGGACACTATAAACTCTGCAGAAGATGTTACCAGAGCTATCCTACAATTCCCTCAGTCTTTGCTTTGACTACCTTGTTTTCCTGAGCCATATGGGAAGATACTGCCTTTCAGCAAAATATAGACATGAGAAGTCTCGAGGGCTATGCCTCAGATAACGAAGACACTAGCATTTCCTTGACAATTATAACTCTAAGAACTAGAATTTTTCCTTTATTTAGTTATGGAATAAATATTTGGGCCAGATTTTCAAAGAATAGTTCAAATCCTATTTAGCCACAGCAAATAAATGGCCTGTTTTTTCCTCAGAACTTAGAAGCTCTTTGAAAAATCAGGTCATAAAAGTGACAGCGGGAGCTGCTGAAGGCAGAGACCTTCTACCCAACCTTGCCCCAAACAGCTTCCTGTGCTGACAGAGTTGCTCCTCTTTACTCCTCCCGCAGAGCCTGGAAAGTAACCTCACAGTGGTAGCATCAGACAGCTGGAGGAGGTGGGGGCTACTGAAGTCAGTGTATGTTAGCTATATGAACTTGTTAGCTATAGCTGGCATATTTAAGCAGATACATTTTCATGCTCTGGTAGGATGCACAGATTCACTGAGACTGAGGCCAGGAGGATCCATAGCAGTCATCTAGCCTGGCCTCTTATGTCCAGTACAGAAACCATTTACTTCTCTGAATATGATAAATGCATCCTTAGTGTGACCACAAAGTCTCCGAAACATACGGCATTTTAGGGTAAGGTTAACTAATTAACGATGAATTTTGTTTCATGCACATTTGAAACCACAACATACCTCTAGGAAAGCTGTTTGTGGGCATGTGTGGTGCGCAGACACGTGTCTGTGTCGCTTGACAGTGAGGAGACTGTAATGCATATCTTGTACCTGCAAAACCACTCATCCAAAGTCCTCCAGCTGCCTTGCAAATATCAATTGGCAACTCACGTCCCGGGGACGTGGGTAAATATCAACTCCCCTGTTTTACAGACAGGTCAGCTGTTGCATAACCTCAGTCGATGTCATTCAGAAACTAAAACCAAAAGGTCGTTTTCTCTTTTAAGGACTATATCCCTTTCCCTGCATTGTGTAACATTATTTCATGTTATGAAACCATTTTTCCCAGTATTTTACATTTGTGTCTATCCTAAATTCTGCTGACTTCCATGGCTGTCTGTTCTGCAACCACAGATAAGTGTTCTGCTTATTTAAAGGAGATCTCCCTTATCTACAGGCTTTCATCACATGTTGGAGTCTCCAGCAACTCCCATCCCTACACAGCACCACCAAGCTCCATGCACAGGTACTGGAATGGACTGTTTGGACCCAAACCTTGAGCAGATGTCACTGGGTCAAGCTGTGAACCACACACTCAGATGTCTAATGACTGTCCAGACAAATGTGAAACCCAGAAATCCTACATCAAGCCAGAGTGGAAGGCACGTCTGCTGAAGTAACAACTGGCACATCTAAGCCATCGCTTGAGGTCGTTTCCAGCGTTTAGTACACAGCTTCCCCCTTTATTTGGAGAAATGCCATTGATCAGAGGATTTTTAATTCCCCAGACCTCCCTGGGGTGGTGAATGTGTTAAACCACACCTCCTAAAGGAGAGAAAAGGTGTGACGTCAGGACAGACTGTTACTGTAGTGACACAAACGTAGAGGCACATATCTCAGCTGTGGGGCAATTTCAGCTCTTATTGTTACGACCTTCTGCTACTGCTCCATTATTAAAGCATGCAGTGCCAGCCAGCCTTAGAATAACCTTGTTTGCAGCAGGTGTAGCTCCAGGTTTGTATCTCCAAGTTCACGTTTTGTTCGCTTTCCTCTTGTTGGCCAAAACTCTGGTAGAGCTCTGCTCAGGGTGACAACACCAAGTTACAAAGGCTGGGTAGATAAGGAGCAGGAAATTAGTTTCTCTAATGGATATAAATTCAGCATCAAGATATCAGGGTCAAGCAGAAAATAAGATTTCTTTCCCCATCTCCTTTTTTTTTTTTCTCTTTTTTTTAAACAGGGTGAAACAAGAGTGCTATTCTTGTCACAACTGCAACACAGCTGGTGACAAGTGGTGCTAGAGGCTGTTACTTGACTCTCCTCCCGTCACTTTTCCAGTGTCCCACGGAGGATGTCCCAGGCAAAAGAATTACCTTTGACAAGACTACGGCAAAATATGTAGCCCAGGAAAATCACCATTGGAGCAGCCAGAAGCCAGTTTTGGCACCAGGTCAAGGAGAGCCATGGTCTGCCATAATCCAGCCACCCACCTCCTTCCTTGTCTTGTTCCTCTTGGACCTGGGACAAGGCAGACCTCATGTTGCCTCTGCCCTCACTTTGCACAAGGTAGCCTTTAAACTAACTAGGTAAGATACCCTGCAATCTTTACAAACACATTTTCTCAGTGTTCATTGTGGAAGTACCACGTTCATCCCACCACAGTGGTGGAGTATGCATTTTGACCTATATCTACCAATGCAATAGCTATGCTGGTGCTTGAGGCTAAAATAACATCTTCTGGGCAAGTTACCTTAAGCTTCAATCTGACTCCTCTTCCATGAGGACAACATGGTGTGTTTGTCCCAGACCTTCCTCCCAACCCAGTGATGTTGGAGGACTTGCCTTAGGAACCATCACAGTTCAGTAAGAGTTGGAAAGATGAAGTATTATTACCTCTTACCAAAGGTGCCCTCCCTGCCCAGCAGTAGTTGAAATCATACAGAGCCTTCAAGGTTCCCCAAAGGACCACTTTAGTCTTAGACAGGCCCTTAAACTTTTTTCCTTTCTCTTTTTGTAGCATAGAAGGGGAAACACTAGCCTAGCTGCTTGAAAACTGTTTCATGGAGTAGAAGCTGGCAGTACTGAGGAGAAACATAAGCTTGAGAAGGAACCATGCTTAAACGAGTGCCCTATTGTGACATAAGTTTTCTTTGAGCGATGAATCAACATAATAATCCATCTGTAACACTAGATGCGTCTGCCTGTACTACAGCAAAGGACCATCTGCCCATCTGCATATATGTTCAAAATGCTGCTGGGACAACCATGATGATCTCTTAATGAAAGGCACTGAGCAATTAGTACTTAAGTGAAATCGTGCCCGGGTGGTTCTAAGCCCTCATTTGTCCTTCCCACTCCAATGCAACAAGTGTCTGTAACTTTTTCTCTTTGTTTTTATTCCAGCAATTTCTTTTTAAAGCTGTCAGGGAGGGGTGAACGTGCTCCGATTCCTGCAACAGCAGGAGCCAAGTCAAGTTGTAATCAACATATGTCCGGTGTAAGCTGTACGGACGTGAATTAGAGGGGCAAACTGCTCATCGTTTCCAAAATACCCACCTGCTCAGGGGCCAGGTTGCAGCAAAGCCATCCACTACGTGGCTCCATCTGTCTGATAAACAGGCTGCAGATTTGCTGAAAGCTGAATCATTTTGCCTCTGTTTACTTCCTTTCTTTCCCTCTCTTCTCCCCCCCTCTTCTAATTGGAGCTTGCTTGAAAGGTGCAGACACCCACAAAAACAATGCAGCACAATGAGACCAGCACTGACGTTCGTTAAACTGCTTCAACCGAAATCTGTGCCTGGCTGGGACTGAGCAGGCATAAAGGAGACAGACCTTGTCAATCTCCAGCCAGAGCAGGAAAATTAAAAAGAAATTAACCAGGCTACAAAAACGTGCAGAAAATCCATTTGGGGTGCATTGTGTTACAGTTATAGAATGTAGCTGCAACCAAGATGCAAAGGGTGCTTCAGCACACGAGTCCTGCTTGGAAAACCAGGCGAAGGGACATGCCTGATGTTAAAAGCCCTGAGGACCAGCCCTCCAGCAGCATGCAGCAGAGGGGAAATGCAGGAGGGAGACCACAGCATCCTTGTGTCCGCCCCCAGCTCCACCACAGGGGCTCTCATCACTTTCAAGGTATAGTCCCACTGATTAGATCAAGCACAGGACTTGAGCACAGACCCCAGAGCCTACAAGAAAGTAGTGGAAATTGCATGTATTGGTATTGTAGTGTCTAAGCAGGTATAATCAGGAAAGCACAGCTTCTCGGAGGAAGTCTTCCCTTGCTGTCCACAGCCCAGAATCATCCTGGTAGTCCCATTGTTGGTAAAATAAGGATATTTCTATCCCTGCTGCAAAAAATTATGGCCAGGTGGTTGAATTGCTCCCAGCCTAGAAAGCACAGACTGCTGCATGAAGTGCCCAAGCCAGGACATATTACGGTCATGAATCTACTTCATCTGATCACTTAACCTCATTAGGGAAACGCTGGATTTCTCCACTAGTCAGTCCTCCCATTTCACTTACAAAAGAAAGAAAGAAATGGGAGAACTAATTGTGATTCTAAATCCATTTTACTAAAAACATTCAACAATCTACCAGACAGTAAAGACATCCTGGAAAGGCACCTTATTTTCCCAGTAGCCTGGACTATCTCCATAGGAATCAGTTACATTTTTAGAAGGACTACTTGCAAAAGGCATTAAAATTAGACAGTAAAAGCTATTTGCAAGAATTAACATTAATAGAAGCATCGATTTTCTGGTGAGAGAATGAGAAACGGAGAATGAGTCAGGTTTCAAACACCTGACAAGTCAAAAAGGGTCTTTCTGGGGAAAACATCTCCTCCCTGCAGATGACAATGAAATTTTTCTTCGTGCTTTGAAACCACCCCATTGGGTTTCTCCCCAGCCAGGCATAGAGAGGATCTGAAAGATGCATCAGGTTACTTAAGCATTTAGGATAGGAAGACTATGGAAGAATAACGTTCACCACACCTGAAAATGTTGCTACATGCAGCCAGTACTGCTGCCAAGCACAGTAAAGTCTTCTGTGGGTTGCACCACTCAAACCTGCTTCAGTGTCTTGAAGGGTAGCTCTCTTCCACTCACTTTATCCATGATCTGCTCTCTTCCTTTGGCTTTGAAAACCCCACCTACGAAGCCGCCCATCCAAGACAACCTTCCTGCCCCAAAAACATCTCACCACGATGACCAGCTTTCTGCCAGCCCTCAATGAACCCCCACTGCCTGTCAATCCCTCCTGACTCCCCCTACTCTGAACAAGGCAGTAAAACATTCAAGAGCCGAACAATTTAGTGACTAGTTGTAGTTAAAAACATGCAGGGGTGGATTTCAACACTGCCTGAAGCCCCAGCCCCTGAAACAGTGCCCAGCCTTCAGCCAGATAAATTGCCAATCATATTTTTTCCAGCCCCGCTCCCAGCACTGCCCAAAAGAAGGATGCAGGGAATCCATGTGGCATGGCCAGGCTGCACTGAGGGCAGAGCATCCCTGCATCCCACCCTTCAGTCACCCACAGCACCTAAGAACTGGGGTTTTGATGGCACTAGAGACACATGGTGTGCTTTCCAGGAACAGCTTTTACAGGCGTCACGTGTTTTGCAACCACACAGGTGTGATGGCAAGGTGAGAGGTGCCGGTGCAGTGCATCCACCCACAGCATGCAGCTCTGGGGAGCTTCTGCCATTGGCTTCAAAGGGGAGTGCTCCTGGGCACCAGTGCACGTTTGGCAAAGGATAAGAAACTCGGCTGGTATCTCCACAACTGACAGGGAGCCAGCACGCCCACAGCAGGGCCAGAGCCCCACAGATGGGGTTAAAGGGAGACCAGCAAGGATCGCTGGGTGCGGTGCTGCTCTTGCAGGCACCTGTGCCAGCATGCAGCACTCTCGCACGGTCTCCTGCCACAGCACCATATGCTCCTCCATGCTCCCTCATTTCATGGGGGTCACTCCTGCTGCCCTCTTGCCTCTCAGCCCTGCATGGCTGAGAAAGCTCTAGGAACAGGTGGGGAGGAGGGAAGGGGCAGATGTCCTTCATTAAAGGTCTACAGGGCATCCCAACCCTGTTTCAGCCTAGCCCACGGTCATCAGTCCCTGCCCCTGGGATGCTGTAGGATGCAGGGATGCTCCAGCTCTGCCACAGCCCTCCCCACCACAGGCACTGGGGAGCCATGGCAGACACGCAGGTTGATGTCCCATCCCCACGGAGATGCCCAGTTCCCAGGGCTGCCCCACTCCCTGGCTGTGGGTGCCCAGTCCTCACTCCCAGACATGCATCTCCAAATCTGAGACCCCATTTCATAGCCCGGCAGCGGGATGCAGCAGCCCCATGCTGGAAACCCCTATATCTCCCATAGGAGCTGGGCTGAAGCCAGCCAGCACTGGCTGCATCACAACCCACCCAGTTCTCACCCAAAACGTGAACCCAGAGCTTTCCACCCCCTTGCAGAACAAATCTGACACCTGGGCAATAAGGACAGGTGGGTCCACCACCCCACAGACCCCAGCACATTGGTGGAGAGATGAAAATGGGGGTAAACAACACAGGGCCAGCCAGCTCGCTGTGGCAGAGCCGGGCTGCTTGTTGAAAGATCACCATTTTTTATACCTCTGTGACCAGTTTCAGACAAAAACCTTCATCACTGCACCAAAGAGACGGGGTATAGGGGAGGAGGAGCAGGGCCACGGGCAGGGGGAGTTACCCAGACTGCTTCACAAAGGTCGTTTGCGCAGACCTTGGGGTTCCGAATTCCCCCACTCACCCCTTAAACAACTGAGCTTTTGTGCGTGACTCATTGTGGGGCTGAAGGTAAAGTTTCGGCTGGCAAATGGCAAACCCCATCCCAAAGCATCACTGGTACACGCAACGGCCCAGCTAACGAGCACGCCCAGGTTACAAAGCCCAGCTTACAGCTTCGGCCGGTGGCCCAGCTGCCTTCCCGTGCCCCCCCCCCCCACACATTTGCATAACTATCCGTAAGGGAAGCAGGGCAGCCCTGCAGCCGAACAGCTGGCCATTCGCAAAATGGATTATATCACCCTTTTGTCCCCACGTCTGGCTTGCTCCACTTGCATATTCAAGCTTTTCCCCCCACCCAGGCATCTCCTGTGCTGGGGAGCCGCAGCAGCACTTGAGATGCTCCCAGCTCAGCTCTTTTCCACCAATTCAGTTTGTTCGGGTATACAAGTAGCCAGGTGAAGAAAATGAAAGCAGATCAACTGGGGCAGAGCCCTTAGTGCGAGGGAGGTTGAAAGGAGGATGTGGAAATGAGGTTGAGGTTGGATGTTATCATTTGCAAGTGGATTTAGGAACAGGTGTAACTTTGAATAGCAGAGTGTGTGAAATCGCAGCATTAGACAAATTAACGAGCAAAATACTCCCAAACCTTTAGGAGTTGCTCTTTTCTTGTCTGAGAGCTCTAGGGTCACTGCTCCCATTCTAAGCCACTCTTACTATGCAAGATACATCTTCAGGAGTTCAAGACCTAGATAGCTTTGCGTATGCACAAGCAGGACTTACAGCCCCAGTCCTTTCCTGGTTATGGGCTAAAATCATACTCTTTTCCTGAAAAGCAATAGTTTTAGAAAACTTTTCTTGGTGAGAACTCAAGAGACTGGTGCCTAAAGGCTATCCCAGCCATTCCCACTGGCTGTGACTAAAGTAGACTGATAGAAATGCCTTACCTTAGCAGGAATATGTGTTTCAGACAAAAAAAAAAAAAAAAGAAAAAAAAAAGAAAAAGAGTTGTCCAGGGTAGGACAACTTGCATTTGCTACAGTTCTGACATTGTGCCACAAGCCTTTTGGTTTAAATAATGATCTCCCGTACAGTATTTTTTTTCTGTTCAAATTTTCCTCTTTGCTTCTTTTGCCATTTTCTCATTGGCCCTATATAGACTCCAATATAATGACATACAAAAGCAGAACACTTACATTAGACATGTCAGACACACTCGCCTTGCCCTACATGATGGAGAAGAGCCTCTAGATCAGGTCACCCAACATTTTCCATTACAAGATCCTGATTTTAGACTTGTTTCCAATGACTTAAAGATGTTCAGGCTGAAATTCTTCCATGTCAGTTATTAGCTTTGGGTTGATTCCTTCCATTTGTTAAAAAAAAGCTAAATTGGTTCAAATTCTTCATACAAAGATAAGGAAAAAAAATTCTATGCTTTGCTCAATTAAAAAACAAAACGAACCAAACCACCAACTACCTAGCTAAGGAGCCTTAGCATCTATAGGGACTTTGTCAGGGTAACTGTGATCATCACAAAGATAAGTGTTTGTGATTCCTGTAATACCTCATACGATTTTGACCTTGCTTTAGGGTCTAGAAAAACACACCAGTTCGTAAAGTCTTATTTGACATTTGAGCCTTGAGTATCTCAACTCTTCAGAGACTCCCAGCTCCCTGCTGCTGCCCAGGTAGCCCACACACCACCCAAACCCTTCCAACAAACCAGCTCTGGACATGATTTTCCAGAGAGGATGATGGATGTAACTGAGCAGTGAGGACAGAAGCTTGATGGGGTTGGGGAGGCATTAGGGATGCTAATGAGTCAGAGGGGGAAAACAGAACTAGATCATCTTGTAATAGCCAGACTTAAAAAGTCCAGAGTAAAAGCCACACTCCCTAGGCATGGACATTGCTTTCTTGGTAAGTAAAAAGCTATGAAGACATCTGCAAAACATGCATCTCATTTCCCCTCCGGTGGATCCATGTTATCAGACAACAAACAAAGTAGTAGGCTGTTGGCTTGCATAGTGAATGGCTTTGTTGTGGGTCTTAAAATCATGACAATGCTGATGACCAAATCTGCAGAATTAGAATATTTTTCTATCTTTTTCAGTGGAGAAGCTGTGCCACACATTTTCAAAGCTGCATGTTAGGGGGAGAAGGAAATAGCTAAGTCCCTCAGAATTAGCAAACAGCAGATGTAAGGTAGCCCACAGACTTGTAATTTGCTCTTGTGCACCTTTCTGCATTATGCAAGATCCCCCATTCACGTAATAACATGCTCCATCTTCCACAGGAACTCATCTCATTCAGTACATGGGAAGAGCTGTTGGGAGGATAAAGCAGGGTCATGCAGCAAAATCAGGTTGTTCTATGCTAGACTGAAGCGTCACTAGCTGCAAAAAAGCAAAAGTGTGTGCAGACAGTACAGGGACATCCTCTGTCTCTTCTTTTGCAAGATCTCCCTCTTCCTCTGCCTGAGAATTACAAGAGAGTGGAGTATCTGCTTCCTGAGATGTGAGCAGCCCCGTTTTCTGTTAAGTAATCCCACTGCTACCACACACATCACAAGTAAGGGCCACAGCACCGACCTTTCCCTTGCTGTAGCTACCTAGCCACGAGGCACAGCCCTGACACTTCCAGAAACCCATTCAGAGAGTGTCTCAAACCCTCACCTGACACAGAGTAGCTGTAAGATAAAGCAAGGAAGAGCAAAGAAAAAAAACAACCCCCAAAAAACCCCAACAACAACAACAAAAAAAAACAACAAAAAAGAAAGAAGGCAGCTGGGGCAGTTGAACATCACCCCAGTCCATAGCTGAGTGCTCTGGGAATACGTTCTTAACTCCATGCTGCTGCAGGGAGGAGTTCAGCCAAGTCTGTTTTGAAAAGTGGGACACAAATTTTGAGTACTCAACAGAATATCCCTCACTTTTAATTCACATCATCACTCACATCAGGTGAGCTTACCTAATCAGGACACCACAACTCTTTGTCCAAACTGAGACATCCATCATAAAAAAATTAATCTTATGGTTTGGGTTTTACAGAGTTTAAGACGTGAAATACTTCTCTAAGTAAGTTTTAAACCCATCTCCCTAGAGTTATGCAATACTTCCCCGTCTCAAACCACTTGTGGCATAGATCTCAGAGTCATTTTACAACAGCAAACCCCCCTAAAAGCAGTACTGCTGGATGGGGCCAAGAAGCTGCAGATAGTGAAAGCACCCTCATTCTCCCCTAGTAAACACCAGCTTTCAGTATACCAACAACTATTGTGCTGACCAGATGGCGGTGGGAGCAGTAACCTGGATGATGTTAATTACACACAAACTCCAAAACAACTGATGTCAAAACTCACTTTGCAAACACACCAGAATGGGCTGCTGAGCATATGGCAGCAACGCTCCTCTAAAACTGCATTTTGTGTGCATTAAACAACTTGTAAGCTCCACCAAGGGGTCCCAAGGACAAGCAGGTGTAACAGCAGGGTCCCAGATCCAGGCTATCTGATGCTCATCCCTTTACAATGCTGAGCAAAAGGTACAGAGACATGGTGGAAGTGGCAGCCCACAGCTCCTGGACCAGGTCCTCTGCAGGGTGAGCACACGCAACACGTGCCGCAAACCCAGCCAGCTCACCTCTTTTAAAAACAAGGCCTTGACGGAAACATCCCAGGTGACCTGCTGAGCAGCAGCAGATGATTTCTAACGAGAGGATGAGTCCTGCTGTGAAAGCCTACTGTGCAAGCACACAGATCTATACTCTAGAACTTTTAAAAATGAACATCGTATAGTTTGCAAAATAAATACAGTGAACAGATGGAGGAAAATTATTCTGGCACCTGCCAACCACCACCAAGGACTTTCCAACAAATCCATGTGTTTTCAGAGGTTCTGCAGAGGCTAGCTTTACACCAACAGGTAATCAGCATCTTTACCTGCAATTTGAAAGTAAATGTAAATTCACTGGGCACCCTCTCACCAGAACAGATGGACGTGGATACAGACAAATACGTGTTTATGCTTTTCAGAGAGGTGACTTAGCCCAAGCTTACAACACAGGGGCCTATACTGTAGCAAACGTGGACTCTGAATAGGATTGATAGATTACAACTTGAACCACGCACTGGGAGCTCCTTGCTCTGCTCCAGAGTGCTTTCCTTGCCAGGTTATATTCCACACCCCCTCCTCCAGCAGTTACTTACCTTGTAACTTTTAGGCTTGCTTGGAGATGCAAGTCGCACAGATCCAAAGGAGAATAGGATGGGAAAGGATTGTGACAAGTCAGCCAGCCTTTTCCCCTGCCCCAAAGCAAGCCGGAATTGTAGCTATTGCTCCTGACTGATGCTTGCTCTTAACAGACTTCCATTTGTGGACAAGCTACTACCATCTCCCCGCACATCTGTTCAGTAATTTCCTACCCTTACTTTTTTATATTTGACCTTAGAAGAAACTTATCGCTTATCCTAGCCACAATTTAAGCCAAGTCTGCCACAGGATTTCAAACTCAGTTCTTTCAGTGTGTCCTCACAAGTGCATTTTCCCACATTTTCGAGCTATCAGTCATACCACTCCCCACTGCACACTCTAGTCCAAACTGCAGCATCTCAAGCTGCATACTCGCGGGTGCTCCTGTGATGCACAGGATCATATTGAGTCTCACCGAACACATCACCGTTTGTGAACCTTAGCCTGAAGTTTGCTCTTCTACCACCAGGCAGGACAAACTACCAGATTCCTTAGCTGAAATAATACTAAGTAGCTGGCACCTCTGAATTTGTGCGGTTGTTTAACCTAATCTAAATTTAGTGCTCTGCTGAAAAGGATCTTGTCTTTCCTCACCATCTCCTCTGTGTCACAACCATTTCTACAAGTTCCCAAGACTATTTTGAATTCTAATGCTATCTTATCTTTCACATCTGTCCAGCTTCCTGTTGACTGCAACTTTAACGTGCATACTACTTTGTTACTCAGCTTGCTAATAAAAATGAAAAAAAGTGACCTAGAGCAACTCCCACAACCCCATGCAACACGGTCTTCCATTCTGACACCGAGTGCAAGACGGAAGGAAACCACTCCCAGAGCAGAGCTGCTTACAGCCTAGCTCAGCCCACTTCCAAATACAATTCAATCTCTGAAACCACGCTTTCCCTTTTTACAAACCACCTTCTGTATTTGCCCAACAGCCACGATGGACTTTATCCTATAATCAAGCGCAACAAAAGAGCCAAATTCATCAAGATTTCTTTCAGAGTAGGACTTCAGATCTTGTGGGGACGCAAAGCCAAAGCCTGCCCCATTTGAAGTTAAGTTTCAACCAGTAATTCCTTTTACTTTTAGTTCTCATGAGGGGATTACATTAGCATCTGTAGACAAAGTGCACAGATTCCTTACAGCAGTTTTCTTATTTGCCAGTATTACTGCACAGCTGTTCAACTAATTTTCCTGTCACCCACTAATAAGAGTCTAAAGTAGATAATTACAACTTCCTACTTCCATGAAACTTGTTCTTCAGTATCTAAACCCACTCCTTTCTGTTTGTTTCCACAAAAGGGCTATTTAGAGGTTTTATTAGCTGGCTTACGAGGAGACCAAGTCCTGTGTTACCGTAAGCAAATGCATCTGTATCTTCAGTCAGAAAACCTGCTCCTACCCAAAGCATCTGGCTGGGAACATGACTGACTGTTGTCTGAAAACAGTGCACCTACAAAGGGTAAGCGGAGAACCTAAACACCTTTAAGGCTACAGAAGTCAATTCACTGAGATCACAGCTAGACTATTTCAGAGCTAGGGTAAGTATCACCGGGTCTTCTACTCTTGCCTTTGCTCTATCATCATCTCAACAGCTTCAGTTCTTGGTTGCTTTTTGTTTTGGGTTTTTTTTCCCTGACAAAGCACATCTTACCTCCTTTTATTCATGCCCTCTGAGGTATCTTCTTCTAGGAGCTTGCCTTCCTTGGGGGAAGAAGAGCCAAATGGATTGCCACATTAGCTATCTCATTCCAGGCCATTACACTTTTAACTAGAGTGCTTTCAAATAGGTAAATTAGCTTCTAAGTGATCCCAGTTGTACTGTTGGCCTTTGCTACAATCCTGCACTAAAGTTGATTCAATTTTACTTACCTCTATTGCTCAATTAAGAATACACAAAGAGAAGTGGGGAGTTCTGCAACTAGTAATTGCAGCCCAGGAGGGAGCTGGGTTGTTCCATTACCCACAATGACTGATCACCACGCTATAAAGCATTTCCCCATCTACTCACAAGGGGAACTGGCTGTACCTCACTTGCTACTTCTTCAATTAACTGTTTCTTGAAGAAGCAGCAAAAATAGTGATCCTCAGTTGCATAAGATTACTTCAAAAAGCTTGGTGGATGTGTATGCCACCATCTATATGCTCTATGCTACACCAGAGCAAGTACCTGTGGGGTGAGATGCACACTGTTAGCAGAAGCTTCTAAAGGACCTGAAGACTTTGCTCCAACAGCAAATGCTTTATTTACTCATCTAGAAAAAGAAGAATAATTTTTGTCAGTGAGCAACTTCACTTTCTCCTGCACAGTATATACCAACATATCAAGAACGCAGCAAGTCTTTGCAGCGTTCTTGCACCTTACTACACAGGTATACCAGTATTAGTATCACAGATCATTGCCACTCCTAGTTGTATACGCAGCAGGAGACACAAAAGCAAGAAAAAAAAAGTTTAGAGCTTCTTACTGGCTACCCAAACTTTTAAGGTTATGTATAGATAGTTATGTAAGCTGGTTCAGTAATTAAAGGCCAATTCAAGGCCAATTCTCTTTATGATCAAAGGCTGACCCTAATCACAAGGCTGGAGCCTGTGTCATACCTTGCCACAGCCTTTGTCATATGCCTCAAGATACTTATTTCTTATTTTGATCACATTCCATTAACTGACTTAATATGTTACTGTATTTTGGTTTTATGGCACAAGCTACAGTAGGAGTTGGCTCATTTAAGACTAACATGATGCACTGAAATGCCATAAACTAAAGCTTCCCCATTTCTATTCAACTTAAAACCACCTGGAGATTAATTTCCCCCTTACTCAGGAAAATCCTTATTGTAGCTGAACTAACAAAATAATTATGTGTTGGAATAGTCTGCAACGAGTACAGTTTTACACTGGAGATGACTACAGCATATGTAATCACTGAGACAGACTTTTGGGATCCAACATGAGTTATTCCCCAGCTCCTGAGACTAACTTGATGTCACTTTCAGATGACCAGAAACCTGCCCTTGCCCTCCACACCATTCTGCAGTACCATATTACAGAATCTGCTACAGAAGACACAATTTCCACTAGTAAAATTCATAAGCAGACAAAAGTGCAAAGCAAAATGTCATTTTATTTAATTCAAGGACTATTTTCCTTCTAGTATTGCTGAAGGGATCACCTCCTGGGGAATTGATCATTACGAAGTCCCTGTTTAAAAGTTCAAGTGCTCTTGTACATTCTTCTGAACCACAGAAAACATAATGACCGAGTAGGTGGGCAGCTACTTGCAGTTTTATCCCACCTAGATTAGCATTGCTTCAGGCTAGAAAACAATTCAAGTAGTAAAATAATGGAAAATGTTAACCTTTAAGGTCACTACCATATTTTGATCAAAAAGTCCTGAATGTATGAAAAGAACATTTGTACATGTTATGTAGGTTTGGTTTTTTTTAACCAGACACTGTTGAAGATGGCAGTTAAGTATTTTGGACCAGTTGTCAACCAGGTATTTAAGAGTACTATCTGAAGGTTTATTACCAATTTCATTATGCAATTCACTTTTCACATTAAGCTCTTTAACAAAAGCAACATATACCCGCACCAGAATCACTGTAGACAGATTTAGTTTTATAGAATGCCCTTCTGAAAATTCATTTCAAAATAGAGATGCTTTTTCTCCAGAACTGTAAAAGCCATAAAAATGCAAAATATCTGTTAGGAAATTTTTAATCAAAATTATTCCTTAATGTTCAAAATAACATTTAACCTCCTACTTTTTTGTTTTCATCCACATATTGATCAACAGACTAAACAGGTAACAATGGTTCACGTTTTCCCCCACCTGAAACATTTCTTCTAACACAGGCCCAACATAGGCAATACAGAGATTCAGGGACATGGATTATGCATGGCAAAGGTAATCCTCTATCATTTTAATTTAGAACAACTCTTATTCTAGCACACAACTTTGAGTCTCAGTTGTTTTCAATCTGCTCTAGGTCCAAGTCCCCGCAGTCTAGAGGAAAGATGCCTTCTTCGGTGCTCTCACAATCACTTGTGTCCTCATCGCTTTCACATACTGCAGCTGCTTTCTTATAATCCCTTGTTTTGATGCTACCTTGGCATGATCCATGATGCCTTACTTCATCCAGCTGTTCTTTCATTGGACTGGAACCGGGGGTGATGATGTTCATAAGATCATTTGAGTCACATGGGGATGACACAATTGTCTTCATTTGTGTGTCATCATCATCATCTTCATAGTCAAGGGAGCAAAGACTTTTGGAATTTTTTAAAGTCTGCAATTAAAAAAGAAAAACATGACTACATTAACCATGACTGTACAGGAGGAGCAGAATAAGTTCCTTAAATTCTTGAATGGATTGGGAGTATGTACTCAAAATCAGAGTGCCTCATGTTTAGAGTAATCCTGGAAACAAGGAGCACAGAAAAAGGAAGAATACTATTTACTTACTACACAATCTGGTTTTGCACAAGTATTTTGCCTATGTAGATCCCCATTAGTGAGAAGAACTACCAGTCACACTACCAGTCCCTTTTTTTCCACACAGAAAGATCCAAACCTCTAGCTTTACTTAACTACGTGAGGAGCTACAGATGTCCAGTTTGATGTATTGGCTTCCTGGCAAATCCAGAGCGTAACATTTGGTTAACATCAGCATTTAGGTCAGACAGCTGCACTGCAGCCTAGTCAACAATTAATTTCTCAAAGTTGCCAAGCATGCAGACAATGAGCCCTTCAGCGTCACCTCAGCAAGAAGCTGCAACTGGCACATTTAGATAACATCAAAACAGGAGAAAACCAAGCTTCTACTGGAAGCATCTTGCTCCAAAGTCAGCTTAGTTTGCCTTACATTTGAGTACTTTTGAACAAGAGCGCAGAAATTCAAGCAATTCTGTTTAAATTAGAAGTCTATTAAAAACAGAGGGGCACTCACCCTTATTTAGGCATAGGAGAAAGAAAAGAAAACCTCAGTAAATGTGCTACCTCTGTTCCCCAGATAAAGGAATGAAATGCCTGAGCTGCTCATGTAATTAAAGGATCCTCTACTAGAATCCAGAAACAGCATTTAGGAAAGAACTATACACAATTGAACTTTGATTTTAACAAGTAAGAAACTTGTAAATTCTACGTCACACAAGCACACAGCGAGAGGAGGGTGAAATAGTCGGGGTTCCTCTCAGAGGTAGTAAGAGCCAGAAGAATAAAGTCGTGCTAGCTTTTAGTATCTTACTGGTTAAGCATCTCCAGTCTCGTGTACAGATGACAATTGTTTTATTACAGGTAGATCCACAGGGAACAAGACCAACTTTCACACCCATTTTCAGCTTCCTGCCCCAGTTTGTAATTTATTAAATATTTTATATTTGTTGATTCGGAGGAAATAGGAACACTGCAACATTCCCAGTATGCTCTGTTCCAGAGGCTCTTCCAGAGCACTGGACAATTCACCACTGCACATCAGCAGCCACATGAGCAGCTCACTAGTATCTTTGGGTGGGTTTTTAAACCAAACTTCACAAATTCAGAAGAAATTTGAATTAGACAGCCTTACTTTTATGCAACTGGATGAAGGAGAGGAGAGTGAGGAAACCTCACTGACATGAAGTGATTTGCCTGACCCCTTAGGGTCAGTGTTATATGTGGAACATCTTGCAGACAAACCCACTGCCACTCTGCAAGTCCATACAGTTCCTTGGATATCCCTACGTCCAATCTACATAGGAGGTTTGAGGGAAAGCTTGGATAAGGGTAAAAAGCAAAAGACTCGAGTTCTGGAGTTCAGTCGCAGCACAAGGCTGAGGAGCAAACAGCAGTACTGCTATGAGATGGTGGCTGACCATCGTCGCTATCTCTTCACTGGTAAGACGCCGCAGCAGCATCCCCCAAGCCTGCACCACACAGACACACTCAGTGCAACACTCTTCACTACTGATCGGAGGTTTGTTATAGCCGTATTACACACAGCACTTCTCTTGCTCAACTTTCATATCTTACGTTATACATTACATGATTAATTAACAAGTTATAGGTTTCAAGCCAGACAGATCTATAAGGGACAATCTAGTTTGCTTGGACAGACACAAACAAGAACTGATTTATATAACACCAAGACCTGCATTACAGGATCAGCTTTTGGGGGGGAGGGGGAAGGCGTGTGTGTGATGGGGAAAGACATAGTTCTGCAGGAGGGATTCACCAAGGCCTTTGTTAGAAATTGTTAAAACCCATATCAAATTTTGCATGGGACTAGCAGCAACAAAAATGATAACCTTGCATGATCAATTTCTGAAATTCACTCCCCCATGAAAACAGTTTTGGAACAAAATACATTCCTGTTTTCCAAACATTTCTGTATAGCTCACCACTTATTCAAAGTACAAACTTTTGAGCTCTCTCTTATGACTAAGAGGTGTGACTTTCTCTCACATTTACTTAAAAGCAAAACAGTATATTTTTGAAGTGTTAAAGGATATTTTAATCCTAATTCTATCTCACAGCTTTGAAAAGGAACACATTTCCCATTGTGTATCTCCATATAGGGGGCAATATTTTCAGTTCTTTAAATCTTACAGTAAGTTCTGGGAAGGAAAGGGATCAAATAAAGGAAAGCTTTGAAAGTTCTGCTTTTAGTGTTTTAGAAAGGAATTCCTGAGTTTCCCTTCAAAATATCTTTTATTCAATTTACTGCTAGAAATTAATCCAACCACACAGCTGTCTTTCTAGAAGGTTTGTGTACATAAATGGAAAACTGCCTGTTAGCTGTACTGTGCTGAAACCACTTGAATGGGAACTTTTAGCCGGTTTCAACACAACAGCAAGTGCATTCAACTGGTTCTTTGTTCACCCACTTGTCACAACCTCACCAAACTAAAAATAGGTGGATTTATTATCTCACAGCACAATCCCACTTCTTTCACAAAGCAAAAGGTAGAAATTGCAATGCATTCAAGCCCTCTGAACTGCAGCTTTACATGTTACACTGGTACAGTACCACACCTTTCAAGCACAATTGTGCTCAGTGGGGAGCCTGCGAGTACTTGCTCAATGGTCCTCATTTTATAAAGGATGCTGGACTAAACAAGACAAAAGAGTCCACAGTTGGCAATGGATAGAACTCAATCAGCTAAAAGTATTCTTTTGTGCAATGAAAAAAAGAAAAAAGAAACTCAGAGTTTTAAAAGAAATGAGGCGATAAAATGTCTGAATATTAAGAAAAAAACCCACAACTTTGTACAGAAAACAATGGTGGGGAAGGAAATAAAAGAAATCTCTCTAGACCCTCGCCATACAAAGCAAACAAGAAAGGGCCAGAGTAGCTTGAAAGGAAGCTAATGTCTGTACTCTTTACTAAACCTCTAGTTCAGAAACCCGTAATACATCACTTTCCAAATATAAAAAGCAATAAAGAGGTTGTTTTTGTTTTAGCAACAAAACTAGAGCATTTGCTACAGTAGTCAAGGGGAAAATAAGTCATTTATGTGCATGAAAACCTAGTGTAAAATGGGAGCAGCAGTTCTCATGCTTCTTCCCCATGCCCCCATCACACACCAAGTCCACCGATTTTCCCCCTCAGTTTTGAATGGGGGTGGAAGATACAGCTGCTCTGAAGAGGTGCAGCTGCAGCAGCCAGTACAAAGCAAGGAACAGAGAAAGCCTGAAACCACCAGAAGCCCTAAGTTCATCCTGCTGCTTCTCAGCACTACTCATCACAACACGATGGGCTGTTCCCTGAAGCCATAGGCTTAGGAAGAGGGAAATCAGACTAATTAGACTAGTTATCTGCTTTGCTTTCTGTCCTATCCTGAGACTTTTGCCTATGGCTGCACAACACAGGAGATTCTCCTTTAAGAGGTACTGTTGACTGTGAAGGTCTCTACCGGTGCTATGAAAGCTGGGGTGATGCAGTGGTCCTCAGGAGGAAGAAATCCTGCATCTTCCTGGAACATCAGCAACCAATCTAAGCATAAAACACTGAAGAGGCAGCCTGAGCACGGAGCAACACACAGCTGAAAACTGTTGCTTCCCTGTACCTAGGCAGTCAATGGAGCCAGGGAAGAAGCACATTAGATGCATTGCATTTCTCCCTTTAAGGGCTTCACAGGTCCTTATTTCACTTCCTGGACTTAACGTTTCCTATGGTTTGGTTCAAAACCAAAATGCCTCTACTGATAGTATCTCACACCACAGTTAAGTTCTAGATCAGAAGCACCAAGTACAGCATAATGAATTCTTATCTCAGACACTAACCAGTCCCCAAAGAGGTTACAGTTAAGCCTCAGCAATAATTAAGTCCATCCATGGTACAAATCCATTACATTGAAGGAACTTCATTTAATGAAGCTAAGAGGGAGACCTAAGGAAGGCCTTTAAGTTATAAGAATGAACTGTCACAAAAGGCTGGTCCTAAGGAGCTCATTGAATCATGTTTGAAAACTGCCTTCTGAACATGCCAACACATGACTGACATCACATCCCTTACCACAGATAATGTGAACAGCGTCCCTCCCTGTAAACTGAATTTTCACTTCATGCATCTAATTACTTGCATTAATACCATTACCTGTGACAGTTCAAGTTAAAGACATGTACAGTGTTTATTATAAATCATTACAAGTATCAGCTGGTTGTATAGATTAAAAAAATATCCCATGCCTAATCCCTGTATCTTCTACTAGAAGCAAGTGAAAAATAGTAAGAAAAATGCCATGCTTATATAACAAACTATTAGCCAATCTGTGGAGTAAAGCTCTTGACAACTGGACTGACTTTTCTGTCTTGAAATGTACTGAGCATTTTGTGAACACTTCCATGTTCACAGATACCCTTAGCTTTAAGAAGCTTGCAGGTGAGAAGAAGCAGGAGAAAAACAACAGTTCTTCATGATGTTATATGCTTAAAGCTTGCTAATACACTCTTAAAAGTTAAAACCCAAAGTTAACTGGGAAAGAATTTCTCCCTGCTAAAATGAGAAATCAAAAGTGTAGAAATACACATAGAAATATTCTAGAAATAGAAGTTTTTAAATTCAAGTGTCTAAAAAAATACTTCAGGTCAAAAACCATTGCAGATTTTTAAACTATACATTTGAAATAAATCAAAAGAAAAGCCTTTTTTTTCCTTGCATTGAGCTACAAGCCAAGTAGTTACAAAAACGTTTCTGTTTATGGAAACATAAACATGTTTTTTGTGGAAACAATCAAATGCCTAGAAAATTCCTGACACCTACATGGGCAAAATCTAATCTCTGATCAAATTTACTCTGGGAACCAAAAATGCTGTTTACTTTTCACAGCTCTGCAGTTATCCCTCATTTTCCTGGAAATTTGACATGTATTTTTATATTCAAAAAGGCAACATGAATTTCAGCATCTGTATCTAGGAAGTAGAAAAGACATGGAATACTGGACAAGAATGAGAAAGAACAAAGAACCTCTACCATTTTGCCATTTAATTAGACTCTTAATTGTAATAACCGTTCCTTACATCAGAGATTAAATTACTGCTGTAATTCTTGTAGTCAAGTAAGGTAAATCCTATTTGCAAAGCCAAAAACCTAGCTAAAAATCTATCCAAGCTGACATGCAGCAATATGGCTATGACTTGAAATGAAAGTTGTTCAGTACTTTGTCTCTGCTGTATCTTCAAAGGTTATTTTAATTTTTTAGATGTAGGTGCCCAGGAAGAGAAGTAAACCGACATCAGCTCATTTCACATCAGATGCTAAACAGCATCATGAAGTAAGAGGCTTTCATCTTGCACTAGCCAGACTGTTCTAGATTTAAGCATGCAGTTTTCTGGTATAGTCTGCCATGAAAGTTGATCTATTTATTGACCTAGATTTTTTACACTTATATTCTAAATTGTGCCACAGTATCCTTCTAAGTTTTGATTATGAGCGTAAGAACCTGTGATTTAATGTGGCTTATTTATTGCTATTAGTCAGAAAATACTACGGTTCAATGAAATAGAAATATTCAAGTGAAATGCTGAATCTGTCTGATTATACTCACATACGCAAGAATGCAAGGCTGTTCATCACATGAGAAAACTGACAGAAGCCACTTGAATAGTTAAAGCACATAAATGAGAAAAAATGCACAAAGACTGAGGGGGTGCTGGGGGTTCAGTTCTCTGCCTGAGCACCACTGCAGTCCACACACACTGGTCACCTGCACTGGTGGGGAGATTCTGGGAACTCATGCACTGCAGTCTTCAGACCTTCAATACCCTACTTGTTTTAGCTAGGAAACTTCACAAGATCCAATTAAAATGGATCCAATTAAAATGATCCTTATCACAACAAGTTCGAAATAGCCACGTGTGGAGCCCCAGGCATGGCAGATCCCAAATACAGCAGGGATTACCACCACCACAGATTAAGTTCAACCTGAACACCTGCTTCCCCCTGCCCCAAATTCAGACATAAAGATTATTCACAATAGGCACTCTACATATGAAATTAAATTTTCACACTCAAACTAAATATCCTCTCTACAACTTGGCCTTGTAGTGGTTTGCAAATATCATCTAAACAACTGAGAAGAAAACACACAGGCCCTTTAAGCACTATTATCTCATCTCCTCATGTGCTTAGCCTGCACATGCTCAATTAAGTTCCAACATTATGTAACAGAAGAAACTAAGGAATTTAAGCAGATTAAAGAAAAGTTTGTCAGTCTAAAGGTGTTCAAACTGAATTTAAGCAGACTAAACGCTACCGCCATTTTTCATTCATTCCTTCCTAAATTACTTTTTGGTCAGTTAAGGGCAGTTTAGTGCACGAAACAGATGCTGGGGCTTAGCAGCTTCTACAAGTCCAAGGACCATTCATCACAGGAGTTAACCTTTTTTTTTGTTTTTAAAGACAAAATGGAAGCTAAGTGAGTTAACACAGTACTCCATGTAATACAGTGAAGAGTATGATTCACCACCAATACTAACATGAAGAAGGTGAACATACATGGCAATTTTCCCCTTATATAAAACCCAGGCCAATGTTAAACTGCATTTTTAAAAGTTTACAATATGGAATTTTAATTAAGATGTTGGCATCTTACATTTTCTAATTCAGTGGATCTGTGAACTACAACCTTTTACTTTTCCTGTTTGAGTAAGTATAAATCACACAAGCTTTTTATTATAAGAATGTGGAATTATATTCTACAAACACCAGGCCTACCTATTTCACCTGCATGTAATTAAGTAGGAAAAGTTTCAGCTATTCTTAGTACCAGCCCAGCAAGCATAAATACCTACAGATGCTATGAATTATTCCATTAACTACAAGAGAGGAGGCTCACACAGTAGATTGAACTGTTCTAAACTGGCTGATAATCAATATCATGTCAGACAAAGCGGAATATAATGACATTTGCTTTGTTCAGCTGAATAATACAGTACAAGACTTTGGCCAGGGAGAAAGAAGATTAAGCCAAACAAGACAACCAATAGATACAGCTGCAGTGTTCGTCTGAAATGCACTGATGCACTAGAACAGAGGCTTCCTCAAAGGGAAAGCAGCACCACAGAAGAGACTCAAAAGGGCACTAAGATAGCAGGAAGAGTGGACTGGAAGATGGGTTCTAGCTCTGCTCTTGCTTAGGCAGCAGCTGCAATTTGGGGTTTCTTGCAGGACCGAAGCAATTCCTCTGCCTTAAGGGAACAAACTGTTTTTGCACATCATCTAGTTATTTTCCTACACCCTGCTTGACCCTAAGCACGTCTCTAATACAGATAGTAGATTTATCCACCTTATGGATGAACTGAAGAGCTGGACAGTGTGGAACTGGGCATTTACTGTGCTTGAACTGCACAAGCTCAAGAGCTTCAGTCTGGCAAATTCACATCAGCCAACTGTATTGGTGAGTGATGGTGTGATGAACAAACAGCTGCACCATTTGTGCTCATACAGGGGTGATGAACACATCTGGTTTTGTAGTAGAAGGGCACAGAGGAAAACAATGTAAGCATGTGCTCCCTCCCAACACAAATGATTCATGTTTTGCCAGAGTTGTTCTGTCTTCCCCAATTCAAGAACTTTTTTTTTAACTTTTCCTTTCAAAAAAGAAACACAGGCTCCAGAAACAAGGTGTATATTTACATCTTCACCAATAATATGAAGAAATTATTTTACTGAAATTTAATTTAAATAGTATCTAATTCGTACAGGTTTTAGAAAGGTGAATCTGGTTTTCTGCATTTTACACCAGGAAATATGGAAACGCACATCATTAACATGAACCACACATCCCTTCATAGACATACACTAACATGCTTCAGTTGCAGTACAAGAAACTGTTTAACAAGAACATTGCTGCTTGCAGTATCATCTCAGCATTCAGGATCCAAAATTGAAGACCACCCTGGGTAGCCAAAGCCTTCTGATGTGTTATTCCTCTGACAGAGGAATTAATAAACTTGCACACTACAATCACCTCTGAAACAATAAACAAGAAAGTTACCTCCAAACCCAGGAGTTTTACTAGGTTTCTAACTAGAAGCATTCAAACAAGAAGAGGAAAAAGCTGTAGCTGTGCTTCCACAAAAGTCCTAATAATCAGTCACATTTTGAAGTTTACTTTACCATGCCAAACTGTTCTCAAGTAACAGGATTAAGTTGACTGATTATGCACCAGAGCAACACAGGACAGAATTTGACCCTTATGGCTTCAAAACATGACCATATTGGCTTCATTTCCTGCCATTTATGTGTCATCTATTTTTATAGGGAGCTTCTATTCCTGAGCAGCTTAGCCAGGGTCTTATTCCTTCATGACTTTGCTATGAGCTGCAAACAATTACTTTCACAACTGAATCACATATGCACTGACTTTCACAGAGTACACCCATGTACCAACTTCTCTTAAAACTCTAGCATGTTCAATTTTCTTACCCTCACGTCAAATACATTGAAATGATGGGTCAAATTTATAAGAAATTAGAGAAGTAAACTTCAAATCCTGATTCTAAGGCTGCCCTCATTAGTTACTGACAGATGTCAACCTCACCTATGTTATTGGGTTATGCTGGCACTCCATCATAACTAACATTTTAAGGGATTCTATAATTGGGCCATAAAGTTCACCTCTGCCAGGGAAGGGGGCTGGGAGAGTAAGGGAAACACTACCTCAGCCTGGGAACAGCTCCCCCTTCTTCAGACCAATTTTCCACTACCAGAAATACTTGTCCAAAACAAAGCCATAAGAACTTGTTATACAAGTGCACCCAGACACGCATGGGTATATACACATGCAGAAAAAGCACAAGTGCTGTTATCAATCTTTTGCTCAACTCGATGCAAAAATCACAACAATAAGTTCTTGTGGGAGCATTAATTCAAACTGTAGGTGGACTCTTGCCCCTAATTACTTCCAGAGACATATTAAGTTGAACACAACACGTTTGTTTAGAAAGAACAGAATTAGCACTATTCACCTTCAATCTGATACATGTAATGCATTTTTCTAGCTTAGGATCTCATTTTGGACTATTCTGAACATTTCTGAAGCTGTCGCTCAGGAAATGGCAAGCCTGCTACATACTTTTAATACTGAGTCAACTTGTGCTAAAGCTTCTGTGTGATAAACACAATTTGGACAAGTTTGTTTATTGGTCAAAATACCAAAGCTGACAACGCTTTCAGCAGTTGATGCTCAATATGCTTTAAAAAAGTTAAGTCAGGAAACAACGTATGTGACCCTCTATCCTTCATATGCACTGAAAAACAACAATGCATGTTTTAAAATATATCATAGATTTATATAGCAGAAGAGAAGTATACACAACTTCTGAGTAAGACAGGATCAACATTCAAAATCCCAAAGCATTATGGTAACGCTACAACTGGACCACACAGTTAAGCTAACTTCAGTTTTCTTCTCTTTTGTAGTATTTTGTAAAAAAATCTGTTTGCAGCATTCAGATGGCTATATGTTCAAGTAGCACACATTGTTTTCAAGACTCAAATTTGTTTATACTACCACAGCTTGCAAGCTTCCTAGCATACCATAAAAGCCTTTTAAGTTTTAGTCACATAGTTACTACTATAATGAAAACTGAAGTCAGGAAAGCTGTCAGAAGTCTCATTTATTTAAAATTCAGTTTCTGGTAATACTCAATTTTTATTGCAGAAACACATATCAGCAGCAGCACTGAAAGAACCGAGTACTGTCAAGCTATTTGATTTTCTACAGCTAACCTTAAAACTAAGCCATCACCTCCCAAGATCACTTACGCAGAAAACATCTGCTTATGACTGTACGCCATTAAAAGTCACACCTAACAACTTTAAAAACTCCACACAAACTTCTCTTCAGTTTGTATATACTTGAAAAAAAGCATATAAACAAGTCACTATTTCCCATCCTAATGGAAAAACAAATTCACATCAGTAATTGATGTAGATAAATTCAAATCAGTTCATTTTCACATGTTTGGAGACATCTGTTTTGCTTTTATCACAGCTATGTACCAGTATATACATGCAGCAGGAACTGATCTATGCAGCACAAGACTAACAAAAGACAAAGTGACAGTTAAACTTAAGACTTTCCAAAGTGATTTTAATAAACCTCTCTGCAGAGAAAACCCTCAGGTGAATCAATTTGGGTTAGGTCTCTTTCAGAAGATGATGCATCAAGTCAGAAAGTGACTGTCAAAAAGCAAGGGAAATTTCACAAGAGGTAATATTCAGAGCACACAAGGCCAAAGCCTAGTTTCAGAATTAAAGTAGTCCTTCCATTCTGGTACCACAAAGACACATTAACCTATTAATTTGATCAATATGTTATTACAAGAATACTGAACATTTAAAGAACCCCCTCACCCAAAAGTCAACTGAAGTTAAACTTAAGAGGTAAAACTCATTTTCTAATAAAGTTTAAAAAAATACATTGGTTTGTTTTTTGGGTTTTGTTTTTTTTTCCCCAAGAGATCTGGAAGAAGTTCCCATCTCAATGAAGAAACACTATTCAACTCTTCTGCTAGCCACAATCTCTTGCAATTCAGAGCAAAGAAAAAAACCCTAATCCCCTGCCACCTGCCAAAACCCAGATGGTAAAACCTGAGAAAAGTACTTTCACCTCTCTTTAAACCCTCTGGCACAGCTTAGGTACATTAACTCTAAGTACCCTAAATATAACACTGAACCATAGCTCTTAACTCAATATTGTATTGTATTCCGAACAACATCACCAATAATTTTAGCATAATCCAATTTTATGACAGGCTAAGTAATTAAAAAAGAAAATATCCACAGCTGGCTGAAACCTGGTTTGTGGGTTAATAGATGCCCCTTTTCTCATAATGTCAAATGCAGCTGGTCTGGTACTCATTAGCTCTTTCGACATCACATACTTACTTCTACATACAGGAACTTGCCAGAAAGGAAAAGCAAAACTGCAGCAGATATTAAGCTGCCTCCTTCCTCCTATTAGCACATTGCTTGCACAGAAGTACTATAAACATAGAAAGCTAGATTCAGGTATGACAAAGCAACACAGTACTGAACAGCTCCAAGAAGCTCCAGCTATCTGCAAGACGTTTGTTACAGAATGCCATTTATAAAGGGGGGACATGACCCTCTATCCTTAATAATATTTCCTTTCCTTCACTATCCTCAAGGCTTATACCCCCTCACTGTCAAAGCACAGGGAACTTCCAGCACTAGGGCTCACTTCATTAAATGCCATTTCAGGCCTGATTTCATTGTGACCCACTCTGCTGATACAAAGAAAGCAAAATGCCAGATGCTCTCTGTGCCTGATATCTCAGTAGAGTTTCATTCACTAGTCCAAAGAACTTCCAGGCATCCATTCAATACCACCAGCCTGGTCTGTCCTGTCACAGGACAAAGTGCTGGCTTGTCTTCAGCTCACATTTGATGCTTGCTTGTCATCTCCCAGCCCAGCCTACTCCTATCTCCTTTCCTTCTTCCCAAGCCTCCTGGAATTTGAACTTTAAATGGATGCCCTCCATGGCAACAATAGAAAAAAAAGGAGCCTTTGATTGTTCATGCGTTGCAGAAAAGAAAGAGATTCATCCTGGCTGCGACCTAGCAGGAACTCATCAAGCACAGCTTTCCTTCCATTGCAATGGGATGCCTTACCCTGGAGCTACTCATTCAAGCTCCCTGCATCTATGTTTCAATTCAAAGAGGATGAATTCTTCATGTTTCCCGTTAAGGAATTAAATATTGGTCCTATGAATGAAGGGCAACACCAACTTGGAAAGCTGCCAGGAAGTTCTGTAACACTCAGCAGTTTGGAGTTAATTCAATACTTATTGATATCTCACAGGATTTATAACTGCATTATTTATAAGGCAAAAAAAAATCAGACCCATATTTAGACCTTAGTAATAAACTATTTTTAGCACCATCTGTTTTTCTAGTTTGTTCCCTTGCTTAGGCAAGAGCATAGTTCTACACAGTTCCCTCTTGCCTGCCCATTTAAAAGAATTCACAGAGCCTAAACCAAAGCACAAGTAAAGTTCATGCCAAATATTTACCATGCTGCAGTCTTCCTAATCATGTTCTGGAAATCAAATTGCTAAGGACAACTCTTGGGCTGATGCAACAGTATATATTGTCTTCAGTTACAGAACCAAAGAGATTTTTTTTTTTTAATGCAAGGGGCAAAGCATTTCACACAACAGGTTACTTACTATTTGGAAAGAAACAACTGATGATAACAGCATTAAGCCATCTGAAAAGTGTTCAGACTCCTGGCAGTGCTTTTCTGGGCAATAGTTGCCAAATTTCACCCTTATTAAAATGCACAGATATTTTGTCACAAGTGCATTCTGTCAGGCCAGGCTGCTGTTAAGAGGGGGAGACACAAATCACAAGCAGCTGCTGCCAGCACCTTGCTTCTGCAAGATGAGGGGTTTCAAGCTGCAGCTGCCACCCAGTCAGAAGCTCCCCCAAACCTTAAATTACCTCTTCAAGCTTACATTTATATTCTGCTTTTAGTACGGGATATAATACTGGTAGCCTCTGCAGCATGACAATATGGGCAGAGTGAAGGGGTTGCCAGCTTGTTGAATTCCGAGGGAAGCAAGGCTTTGGGTACTTGTATACTGATTAAGTTCAACATATTCATCTTGTCCTCCTGACTCACAGAAGTTTCCTTTTTACCCAAAATAGTAGCACAGGTATTTGAAAGCTGTACTGTTGTGTCAGATAAAGAAATCTTGCTTCTTTAGAGCAAGGCAGCAAAATATGAGCTCATGGAGCTATTACTCTTTGCAAAGGGCAGCAGCAATAAGGGTTGCAAGCTGGTTTACTAGGGCCTGGAGTGCAAAGTCAAGAATTCCTGAGAAGTAGAAAACATGCAGCAAAAACCAAGAATAAATCCCAGAGTGTCACACATAGGTTAAAATTAATTCTACAAACATGCAAAGACAGACAGACATACAGCCATTACAATGGGCTCCAAAGAGTCTCAAGGACTGTGAAACTTTCAGACAATCAATATTATTGATTAATAACGTTCACTTAGCACTGGCATTATGTGACAATGTTTAGAGTGAGAAGGGAATACAACACTGCTGTCCAACTAGCAGCCCTTGGGATGCTTCTTTCCACTTTACTGCTTTTTTTCCAGTGGAGAACATAAGGCACAGCACTTCCAACAGCAAGTACAACAACCTTCCAGGTAGATGGAAGGGCTACTTGGCAGTGTGATACAGTCAGGCCATTCCCAGGATCAGAGCCAGGATGCTGAAGCCTGCTCCTGGTGAGAAGCATCTCCATACACCCAGCAGCAACCACTACATCTTATCTGCCAGACAAAACTCAGTGGCTGCTACCAACCAATGTGCCAAGTGGTCTATCCCTCTCAAGGGGAAAAAAAAACTTCAAATCTGTGGTACTTTGACATGACACATTTCAAAGGACAGTCTGCCTCAACTAAGAGAAGTTCAATAAAGCTGTTCAAAGGAAAGAATCAAAGTCTGTGGTACTTTCAGTGGCCATTTAAAGCATATGGACAAAAGCCAACATATACTGTAATTGTCGCAGTAAATTTAAGAGTTATTGCCAAGTATGTTTAAGAGTAAAAACTAAGTTTTCAACTTGTAGTTTAATTCCTTAAGGCTGTTGCATAACCTGCAAATACATTACAACATGAGAACAAATTATCACTGGTGATTAACCAGGAATGTCATTAACAGATCTGGAAGTCTTCAAAATGCAGCTTGCTGCAAGCACTGTACCAAAGCATCTACCTTGCATGCGGGCAAGGATGCTTACTTCTTCACACTCAGTATCAGTCTTACATATAACCATGCACTTTTACACACATTTGGAATGTGTAACCTACCTTACTCCTTTTATAAGGTTCACACCTTATTAGCTAGCACATATGCATATTTAGATTATGCATTAAGACAGGACTATAGGGACACATGAATTAGACTCATTAAAGCAATTGGAGATGATGGCAAAAAGAGCTCGTTGGGATCTGCCCATCCACCCTTCCCTTATGCACCAGATGGCCGTGGAAACAAAACAGTTATCTGTCCTTAAAAATCAGTGATCACAAAGAACGGACTTTGTGATTAACTCTCAAGTCCATACCTATTTGAGAGATGGCTGGATGCCAGTGAAGGGAACTGTAGCAAGTCAGAAGAATCTGTACAAACTCCATTTATGTCCTAAACCATGTGATCTCTCCCCTCCACCCCAGTGCCTGAAAGGGTGTCTAAGCAATTTTGATGTACATCCCCAACACAAACCTTTCTTCAGCTAATATTCTTATACAGCATGCCTATATTAAAGTGATCAACATCTGGTTCTAGCTGTATGAAATCACATACTGGCAAAAATCTGACACCATTAGGAGACTGACAATTTACATAGTTAATATGTAAAATAATAAATAAGTGAAGTCTGAGTTTACCTTCAACCCTTGATTTTAAAAGTAATGCTCCAGAAGAATCAAGGTAGTTTTCACCAAAAGTGTGATTTCAGGAAAGGGTGATGCAACAGAAATACTTTTGAACCTCAATAACCTTGTAACTGCTACTTAGCATTTTGAACAGTTTTACTTCAGTCCTGATGACAATCACCATTCAGCAACATGCTGCCATATCAAGGCCTCCAAAAGCAGAGCACAGGGGATAAGGTGCTGAAAAGCCTTTATAAATGTGTGTGTATAAAATACATACATACATGTGCTCTGTAAACAGCCACAAACAAACTGCTGTCTCCTGAAGCTAGTTACAATAAATATATCAATAAAGTAAGTGACCTTGTAGGCTAGGAAGTTGTTCAGCATTAACTCCTAGTATGGAGTGGTATAGCCCTTGATAAAATGCTTCTGCTAGGAACATGACACATACACATACACAAACTTGCCTGACTGTTTGTAGTAACTTAGTGTTTTCTACAGTTACTGTATCTTTACAAGAACATGCTGGCTTATGTCTACTACAAGCATTTGGTGGCCTTTTGAACAAGTCTATTATACTTAAGCTAAAGGTGGGATTCAAACTCTTTAGCGGTTAAGGTTTAAGAAGTGGATGCATACTCCAGTTATTGCAAGTATGCATTTACATTGTGAATTCCTACCCCCCCTTAAGCAGTCAAGAATATGACATTCTTACTAGATCTAAGTGTACCCTTAAAGCCTAACCACACTGGTTTTGAAATCAGACTATCACTACAAGACAACAAAAACATTACACTTTACATCTAGGTACTAGTTGACTTGATGGGTGAGTTTATTTTAAATCAACTGAATTCTTTCTGCGGAGCTCAAGTACCATAGTGCAGAGACAAGCTAACCTGAATTTGGAAGGTGGGGTTTTTTTCAGGGATAAGCTAGCAACCAAATAGTTTGGATCTCAATTAAGAATCTAATAGCTCATCAAAAGATAAGTATCAGTTAAGTTCTTTCCGGTATACTCAAGCCACTTAAGATCATTAATAGCTACTTACCTACCTAGGGTCTATCCTTTCTGCAGTTACAAGTAGCTTGGGCTCAGTAACAGAGGTAACAGAAAAGTCTTACTTCTTCACATGGTTTTTTGAACTCTCCAGGAGATACCCCCTCTCAGAGAGGGGGCAGAAGGAATTC
Organism: Microhierax caerulescens; assembly: GCA_035590215.1. Classification (NCBI taxonomy): domain Eukaryota; kingdom Metazoa; phylum Chordata; class Aves; order Falconiformes; family Falconidae; genus Microhierax; species Microhierax caerulescens. The sequence goes on from JAVJGJ010000001.1 coordinate 46,014,658, forward strand.
AGTTATTTTAGAATATGAATAGCAGAAGATAGTATATTTCAACGTGAGTGTATATAAGTCTTTAGTTATAAATCTGAGGTGAGCCTAGAGGTCAAACACCACCGCAAAGTTAAGAATTTCTGTCTGTATCATATTATGTTCCATTAATTCATTTCTACTCACCTGATTTAGTACACAAGTACAAAGTACTTGAATTCAAGAAGCTTAAGGGCCATTTACTAACCCAACTGCACACTTGCATACCCTGAAAACACACCTTCCTGTGCCAAGTACAGGAGCTTTACAAAATTTAAAAGCAAGGTTTTTGCTCTGGGACATGCAACTTCAACAAGCCTTGGAAACTGAACTTGAAATGATTTCTGGTTCTATAGTAACACACAAGTTACAAGGGCTACCCACCTATTCAAATAATATTTTTAAATGCTTAAAAAGGTGACTGCTATGCATTGAGCACTTACAGTGGTATACAACCACTTTGAAATATTGAAGACCATATTTCGATTCAGGTAAGTATCCTTAAAACAAGTATAGCGAACAACACTCAAAAACCACCTGCTTAGGCAAGCTATTACACAAAAGTAAACTATAAGTGATGAAAGGAGGGAAGGCAACCCCCCCCCCAAGTTTACATTTTAAGGATTTAGAGCACATCAGCAGCCTCAGCCTCTAGATCAATTCTACTATTGAAGAATTTCTAGTGAGGCTCTGTGTTGACTATGCTTCAAGCACATCTGACTTCTGCCACTCGCTACAGCAGTTACAAGTAACCTTGAAACTCTACAAAATAGGACATGACAGTTAAGCCACAAGGCACCTGTCATATGCATTTTAAGATCTCATTTAAGATCTTTCATACTACTTGTACATCGTAACACTACATATCACTTATTTTTAACGTACTATTTCAATCTAAATACTCTTAAAGTGTACCTTTAGAAAAGGACAAGTTTTAACACGCTATCTGAAATCAAGTTGCTCAGCAAGTTCAGAAGAACTTTACTCCTGCTAAACAATTTACACTACAGTATTCTTGTTTGAGTACTGCAAATATCACAAAGTTCTCCTGCTTCTTATTAACATGCGTTACTCTAAAGACAGCCAAAGTGCATACTGATTAATGTAAAACAACGGAAAGCTGAGACACTTAAAATATAACTAGACAAATTTTTAAAAAAGTAGCTTCATACAGCATGAACAGCCCAGCTTGAAGAAAACCTGGAATCTGCAAAAACCTCTCCCCAAAGGAAAATACCTTTGCACAGCTTAAATTGCTTGACCCCTGGTTTTAAAGGCTCTGAAATTCTGTGTTCACAAAACATGTATTTGGTAGCCCAAGCAATCATGTATGGAGTTTGAGTTGTGACCTACTAGCATACCTCTTGCATGAGAAAAGGGACTGCGTAGGCTACGTGCCCTCTGGTTTTACTAGTCAGGCTAGGCTGAGGCAAGGCAGTTTCTTAAGCAGGTCGGAAGCCAGACAAAGTTTTTTAACAAGTGCAGTCCTGGAGCCTCCTGCCACATACATACTTCCTGGGTAAGGACAAGGTGGGAAGAGAAGAGACTCACATCCATGACCCACAGAAGATACTAGTGACTTCAGTCAGGTAAGAGAGCATCCAGAAGGGGGGACACGCTGAGCCAAGCCTCTGTACTGATGCAGACCTGAGTATCTATCAGTGATAGGTAACATTCCTCCTTCCCCTTACAGTGACATGTATGGCATGTTCTTTTCCTACTGCCCTGAATCCGGTGCAAGAAGCATCATGCCCTTTGCAAAATTAAATAAAAAAGCTAATCTTTTCTACTGATAGAGACAGTTACACACAAAAAATTCTGCGTCTCAAATTTTAACCCTTTGATACTTCCAATCAAGGCAAACTACATAACACCTGGAACACTGGGGTACAGCAAATACTGAAAGAAATTAAGCAATTTTCAACAGGCCTCCAAAGTGTAACTCAACATTTTCTCCTATTACATCATGAAAACAAGCAGACCTACCTTTGTGCTAGAGATACTTCACATTGAAATGTTTTACTGATGTGAGAAAGAGGCTCCTTTTTTGCACCCCTCAGATACTAAGACATGCTCCTTCTCCATTTTTAGAGGAAAACAAACACGACTATGGGTTTGTACCTACAGAGGAAGAACTGGGAAAAGGTGCTAGCTGAATGTAGATACCCTTCTATTCCACACTAGTCACTCCTTCAAAACTCACACCCTTCCTCACATAACTGTGCTATATAGGCAAGCCTCAACTCAGTTGTATATACACAGGACCTTGCTACAACTTGTCCACTTAAAACAATGAGTTGTCACATTGAAGCTATGATTATGGGAGAAAAAACTTCTAAAGACCAAGTTTCCTTTGGTGATACTGCAAAATAATTTGTGTGAAAGAATGTTAGAGCTGTTTTCAAATTAAAACAAGAGGGTGTTTCCCTACTACAGGAGAAAGATGTTTTGACAGTCTAAAGATACAACTTGTCAAATCGTCTTGTATAACCTGCATTAAGGAAGATTCAATTAAACACAAGTTCAGATTAGTTCACTGGCTTTCATGCAGCTGGAAGCAATGGTCCTAGGTCAGAGGAAGACAAATTTGTTCAAGAAGCTGCAGAAATGTGAAACAAATTGATACTCTCTCCTTTTTCAGTTTCTGAAGTATTTGGCATTTTTGTTTCCCCTATCATCCTTCTTTATAATGCCCAGAAGAAAGGATTTTGGATCAAAAAAATTAAATGAGCTGTCAAGATTAGCTCCAAAACATTTTAACTGTATTTAAAAAAATATTCACTGAAATTACATTTTAATTTTACATCAGTTTATCAGTTTTTATACATAGGTTTGAGCACCTTAGCACTTAGATATTTGGTCAAAGTTTACAAGTTTGCCACATTAATAATGAAGTTACAAGCAGACAGAACCACAGTGTTGGCTGCTTAGTATGTTGTTGGAGCAAGCAGAAACAGTCCATATTAAAAACTGAGGATTTCTGCTGTTTTCTCAAAGCTATATGAAGGCAGTTAAACTGGAAGCACTAGTAAACAGACATCCAGATTGATGGAACAGTCATTTCAAAGAGCACTAAATGAGCTAAGTTCCAAGTTATTTTTACTTATTGCAAGTTCGAGTCTTAAAAAAGGCTGCTAGGGGATGAAGTGTGTCATACCAGTACTGCAACTTAAAAAAAAAAAAACCACTAATGGAAAGCTGCCTAGGTTCATCTTTCATACAGGGTGCTATAGCTGAGACTCCAAAAAGCTTGGGCTAAGACAAGCTCTTCACATTTTTGCAATTTTACTGTTTAAAGTCAAAGTACCCATTAAGTCACTAAAGGTTTATCAAAAATACACCATCAGCAAGATACATCTTTTGACCTAGCAAAGTTAAGCTAAATACAGAGACAAATATCTACTACTAATCTTGCTGATGACTTGTATTAGAAATGAGATTTCATCTCGAACTACATTCCACTGCACTTCAGAGTTAAAACTTCTGTCCAGGAGCTGCATTTCTTCTGCATCACTTCATTATTACAATATACCTAATCTCCATGATACCATCATATTTGCTAGTTAATGCAAATATTTATTTGATCTATTTAATTGCTTATTTAAACTAGACAGGTGATGCCTGATCAAAGTATTTTCCTGGAAGTCAGATACACAACATAGCAGATGTGTTCATGTGGCAAAGCAACCTCAAAATCTATGGTGTGAGCTCCAATACTGGGAACAGTGCAGAGAAAATACAACCATGACAACAGCTAGTCACCTAGAAAAAAGCTGCAACACCTCCTGGTACCAAAACAACAGGAGTCCTAACTTCACCCTGTGTTGCCCAAATACAAGCATTATTTTTCAGCCCAAACTGACACTTTTAATCTCTGATGAGCAAATTTGTAACTAGTTTTCCGCTACACGTACATAAAAATGAATTAAATTAGAGATTTATGCAAGAACTAAGAAAAACAAGACTCCAGGACCTGAAGAAAAGCATGTTAGAATAACTCATTTTTTGGCCTCTGCTTGCACAGAAAGGTGGACAACTCCTAACTTCCTAGACAGGAAGAAATTCATAAGACTTAAAAGAACTTTAGTCTCATTTACTCCTCTTTTTTTTCTTTTATATAGACTTGCCTGAAATGACCATATTGACTCCTGTCATAAAGAACTTTAACAAAAATTATTTAATCCTTTGCTTCAAAACACACAGTAAAAACCTCATTCATCTGACTAACTTCTGGAATCTATGTGGTGATTTCCCAGTAGCACTCAAAATCCTAACAAACAGACTGCATAGGACACACAATGCTAATATCACTATCCCCCTTCCACCACACCAAAGAAGGGCAAAAACTTTATAGGCCTTCTTGATACCGCCTACTCCCATATAATTCTTCTAAAATACGGAAAAGATTCCCCTAGCTTTTTGGAAACTTAAACCTTTCTGATTTTGAAATGGAAGTTGCCCTCCACAAATAACACAAAAGTCTTCACCCTTGTAATTTCAGCAACAAAACCCTCAATTTTTATCAGGACTGTAGCAAGCCAATTTTATTCTTTCACCAAAAATCCACAGCAGTCATTTATACTCAAAGTAGTCTTACAGACACAAGTTTCAAGAAAGTTATTTTCTCTAATATGTTTATATACTGCACTGAATTCAAAAGGTCTTCCTGAACATCAAAACCCCCACAAAAGATGAGGTTTCTGCACTAATCCAGCTAAAATAGAGGACCTCCTTATGCTCTTTCTGTGTGTACTGATTTCACAGGAAGTTTCTTGGGTGGAGACTTGAAAAAGTTTTTAAAAAGCCTCTGAACTGTATCTGAGTTACCAGTACTAATTTGGTTTTCTTGCATATGCCCATTTCTGCTGTCCAAAGAAACAGACCTAAGCCAGAATATAGCTCCAGAGAAAAGCCTCAGCTCTGGCACATCTTCAGCACCTTAGAACTGAAAGAAAGGATCACACTCACCTCTCAGCACAGTAATTAATTGCAACTCTTAACATATTCTACTTACCCTTGTTGAGATAGTCAAAGCAAGTTAAAACACTTTTCCATACACAAGATAGGCAAGGCAGCTAAACAACCAGACTTTAGTCCAAGGGGGCCCATAACAGCATGACACAACTAGCCTCAGAAGCTACGCCTTATCCCAAAAGGAAAAGGATTAGCTCTCCAAAACCATGCTATGACAACAGTGCTTGGCACACATCAAGATATAGTCTGTACTAAAAACCCTAGTAGCAACAACCTTGAGCTGCCTACAAAAAATAAACTAAGCATTGAACCTCAATTGCTTACTCTTACTTGTAGAAAAACAAGTCCAGAGGAGAATATTTTTCTTTTAAATGTTCTCCTTAATGTCCATCCAGTGGTCATTATGATCAGATAGTTTTAGAAGAACTATGGCTCTTCTGGTTTTATGCACTTAACAGCACTGGCATGTTTACCTCCAATGAGACACAAAAACCTGCTCTCAACTCTTACACTATCTACCTCAACAACCAGCTAAAAGATCATACGTTAATTTTGCCAGACAGTGCAGCAATAGCAAGAATCTTATATAGAACTGAGACCTAATCAACATACAAAACAACTTCACAAAGAGGTGGCCATCTATAGATGACGCACCTGAGGACTGGTTAAGAGGGGGAGGAAAAAAAAAGCCCAGAAGAGTACATTATACTAATACACTTCACTAGTTAATGTTGAGTGGCATCAACCACATAAGGAAAGGCTAGAATATTCAGGAACTTGATTGAAATGATATCATAGGCACATTTATAGAAAAGCACAAGGTCACACTATCAAACTGCATCATGAGGAATTCATCAGTTGGAAGGGTCAGAGCAGGACATGAAAAACAAGTGACTGCAGTCACCAACACAATACAGCCGTAAAAGGAGACAGAACAAAGCAAAAGCAGACCCAAAGCAGGAAAAAATTATCATGTTTCAAGACAGGAGTTGGAGGTAGGAAAGATTCACAGAAATGCTACTTCAGAAGAGCCTGGTTTACATAGCACAGAGAAAAGGATAATTAGCAATAACTGACTACATATATAAAATAATAAGTTGTCTAAATGTACATACTCTAGAGGGATCAATTGGTAAGGAAGAGCTAAAGAACCAGCTCCAGAGAACACACTCACATAAGGACAAGCGATATAATCAGCTATGACCAAGTTTAAGATCCCTCTCGCAACCTTATATTAGAGAACTGGCACAAAGAGTAAATCAACTGTGTTGGGAATGGACACTAAAATCCAGTTTCAGTTAAAACTCACATTAGTCATATTTTGATGTTTCTACAGTATTTAAGCCTAACCAAGACAGCTGCAAAAGAGAAAGTAGTAGGGTGGGGAGTGTTACACAAGAACAAGCTTATAATAAAACTCTGAATCTAAGTAGATCCCACACAAAAAAACCCACGCTTTGAACACAAGTTGGTCAGTGAAGGGTGAAAGCAGCCTAATACAAAATAAAATGTATTCTGAGAGCTCTACCTTAAATACAGTAAAGTAACAAGAAACCAACATTTAAACAGCCTTTGTAACAGACTAGCACTCCTACGCAAGATTTTTTTAGAAAAAAGTGAACAGAAACATTTATAAAAAGGAAGCTGTCCCAAGCTCTGTTCAACTGTACAGAGTACAGGAAGAGAAAACTAATAGAATAACTAGAAACTAGTTAGCTGATCAATGGAGCTTCCTAAAGGAAACAAAACGCACACTGAAACCAGAAAATAAAAGGGGAAAAAGAGGTATCACTAGTAGTCATTCATGCATACTCAACTCTGAGAAACACTCCAGAATATCTTGCTTACTAGTTTTCAAGCTTCTAACACCTGAAATTTAAGTTTGAGAAGCAAGAGGCAAGACACTACAGTCCAATATAAAACTCACAACACCTGTTAGGGAATGGAGTATCATCCTATGCCTTACTCTATGTACACACAGTATTTTCAGACTGAGGAGGGATAGAAAACAAAACAAATCAAAGTAGGCATGAATCACATTAAAGAATTTAAATATGACTGATCTGGAATTAATATGTAGAAGGGGAAGAAGCCTTAATGCAGAGGGAGTTAACAAGAACATAGTTTGCTAACAGTTCAGTTGAGGTTTGTTCTTACAGATTAGAGGTTATTACAAATATGACTGTTCACTAAAAACGCATTTCAACATCCTGCCATTTCTCTTCATTTCCTTCTCTGTAATGCTCAGTTTTACAGTTTCCAAGCACAAACTCGTTACTTTACTGCTGTAACTAAAACCCACTAATATGCATTACAAACTATATTATCACTACAAAACTGGACCTGACCCCCACTCTGATTGGATATAGATCAAATGGATCCCGCACCACTGGAGGCACAATATGAAGTTTCTTTCATAATAAGGGAAGGTCTTCACCACAACAGAAGAAAAAACAACACATATGACAGCAGCTAAAGCAGCCGAGGAGCACTGTTTGCAGTACTTCCCATAAGATATCAAAGCAAAAAAGGTCTTTTTAAAATAAACAGAGCAGAAATTCAAAGTGTCCCAAACCTGTCACTTGTTATGCTCTGCAAGACAATATGTTGTAGCACTAGTTTAAATCTCTTTCCTATTTAGGTCACAGTTCCTGCTACTCCCACAAGTTACTGTGGCACCCTGACTGGGACAGAGAAATACCCCACATTGCCACTCTTAGTTGCAGTATATTGATTTTTGCATCGTGTGACTGGCAACTGCTTTCACTACTCAGGAGAACAAGAATCTGAACTGAAGTTATTTCACAGGTACATGAGTAACTCCCAAGGTAGAAAGAAGGTGTAGCATGTATCAGTAGACTCATACCTGAAGGAGAAACACCATTTATGCTTAATAAGACACTCGAAACGAAAGGCCAGCTTGAGAACATCAGTCCTACAAATAGTGCTGCTCAGGAAAATAACTGGAAGACAGACATTAAGAACTATTCATAGACCAAGAGCATAAACTAGCAAGGCTGCAGAGGACATTCCTTCCTTCCCTCCTCAGATGCCAGCACCCCCTCCTTAAGTACAAAAGTATGCTTTTTATAACCCAGAGCTTTAAGACACTAACTTCCAGATGTCAAACTGCTGACAGTGGGAAATAAATAAAATAAAAAAAAAATATCCCTAAATTGTGTTTGGGAACAGAATTTTGGGGAAGTTTTTGTCCTTTTGCTACTTCATCTGGTTGCTGACTGTGCCATACCTCCTACTTGTACAACTTACATGATGGCTCCCTAGAGGTCTTTGTATTTTTCAGAATATGTGCTAGGACAGAAAAAGCCAGAACCATGTTAAGTGGATTACCATTTAATATGGTAATGTGAAAGGTTCACAACCACAGTTATTGTGGAAATAGGTTCACTGAAAAATACAAGCCATAACAAGTGCTGTTTCAATAAGTGATAATCACATTTCAATGAGGACGATTACATTTGAGCCAATTTGTATACTGGAAGCATGACCCTTCTGTTACAACAGTACTGTCCGGGAAGGAATTATGGGTGGGATTACAATTGGACTCTATGTTAAAGGTCTTTTCCAACCTAAACAGTCCTGCAGTGTTGAGGGAGTTCACATAGCTGCACAGACACTTGACACTGAGGCCTGGCCCTCAAATATACTACAGCTACACTTGAGCCATCCAGCAAGTGTGAAGGTCACTAGATACCAAGCCTAACTAGTCAGGCAACATTTCAGTAATTCACATAAGGCAGTGACTACAGTACCCAAGACCAGCTCAGTGCATTTCTACAGGAACTACAGATACTACCCATCTGTTTGTTGGTCATGCCACCCCACAGAAAAGCATCAGAGAACTCAAATCTACCAGATCTTTCTGGTAGAAAGTATAGGGTATTTCTTACTCCTACAATGAAAATACAGCAGGATGTAGCAATGCTCAACACCAGAAGGCACAGCTGGTTTTCTAGACAGTTATTTTCTACAAGGGAATCTAAACAGGATTTTGACACCAGACCAAAGAACTCAAAAAATCCCTAAACAAAACGCAGCAAAGCAAGGCAGAGCAGAAAAGACAACTCACAGCAAAGCCAAAATGGACTTACAGAACAGTAATACACAAGAAGCAGAACCTGAGGAGTGGCAAGCTGTATCAACTACTTAATTCAGCACATACCCTGGTCTCGCACAGTAACAGAAAAAGAATTACTCCTGCTTCCAGCATTCAGTTCTGTTGTCCTCCCTCCAAAAAAAAAAAAAAAAGAGCGCTTATAGCAGCAAATAGTACATAACTTCCTTATAAAACATAAGCACATGCAGGCACACGCAGATCCAGTAATAGGGAAAGAAGCTGGCAACACTCTGGAGGGAAAAACTTTTTAGACCATGTGGAATTAGTCAGGAGACATCATGCTGGCTTGCCTATTTCCAATAAACAGACATGTAATTTGTAAGGATGCTTAAATGCCATTTGACAAAAATGTTGATTCCCAGTAGAACAATTACATACTTTAGGTTTGTACCATGTAAGATTCATCCCAGAAGAAAAAGGCTTATGTGCCTACAGAAAGGTTCCTTTCTCAAGGCCTGTTACTGAAGGAGCTTTTCAAGTTCAATTACCTTTTTTTTTTTTTAGAACACAGCTGGGCAGAATATCATCGAAATTCAACAGTAAGAGGCAGAGACTAGAGGCTCTCCAAACCATGTGTCAGACCATCAGACTAACCCCTTCAGGCAACAATGTTCAAGGTAAGAAAAAACAGTAATCTGTCTCTGAAAAATAACTAGGATACTAAAGTGGTCTGCTGTGCTTAGAAAACCCCACAAGGCCACTTCTTAAACTTCAACCTGTACAACTCTGGTTTGGAACACAGTTATCAGTTATGTTTCAGTACAAAAAACTTAAATCTGTTCTTGACTGCAAGATCATTTACAGTGCAGAATTGGAAAAAATTTTCCCCTCTAATACTGTTCAACCTAAAAAGCTACTTCAAACAAAATTAGCAGTTAGAGCTATAAGTAAAGGAGCTTCTTCCTCCTAATGAAGGGGGGGAATTACACAGGACTTGGATTACCTAAACTCTGATGCCTCTGAAATGGAGGCCCTAGAGACACACCAATTCCATCCCCACTCCCCAATTTTTTAGGCTCTCTAGGTAATTCATCTTATTTGTGACAGGAAGAAGTAAAATCATCAGATTTAAGACTTGCATCGTCTCCGGCAACTTGACAAACTGCAGATTCATCTTCAGGTATTTGTACTGACACCACAATAAAACCAGTTAACTGGGCCTGTTCATTAGAACAGGATTGGGGGGGTGGGGGGGGGGGTAAAGAAAAAAAATTCAAGTTAAAATTTCAAGCTTGGTAGAAGCTGAAGGTCTCAGCACAGTACCTCCTGGTCCTACCTGAAGGATCTGTCATTGATATCAACACTTGCTCCTCCAAGTCTGAAACTATACAAGCCTCAGCTGTGTCCCAGAGCTCTTAGGAAAAGCTTTCCTGCTCCAAGACATCTATTTTGAAAGGCCTTACTTCTCAAAATATCCATTCCTTGGAGAAGTTACGAAAATTAACAGCTTTGGTGTCAAAGGATCTTCACCAGTAACAGAAGACTATAGAGGAATTTTACTAGTTTTATACCAGCTGCAGATCTATACATTAACAACATCAGATGCACTGAAATAGCATGGATTCATTCAGAAGACCACTCATGTTCAGCAGAGTCATTAAGTGCTATGGGCAAGACTCTCCTATTTAATAGATAGCGTGAGCTCTGATGATTAAGCTCCCCAGAGGCTACTCAAAAGAAGCCCAATACTGCCAGCTGGAAAGTTCTAGCTTGCTGAAGTAATTATTTCTAATACTTCTAAACTAAGGTAAAGCTACATAAAGTTAATTATCTCAAAAATAATTAGGTGACCTTAACTCTACTTCAAGTTTAAAATAATCTTTAATATATCAAGGATTTCTCCTGCTCATCCAAATTAAATACAAACCTAGTGTTACATGCACACCAATACAGGCAAAATATATCACTTGCCTCCCAAACTATAACAATGATTAAAGTTTAATCTATTAAAAAATAATCTCTACTGCCCTAGAGTAAGTTCACAAGGACTAAGTGAACAAAAAACCCAGCAGGTAACCCTGTGAGAGCAATTCACATTGGTTTTGTACCACAATATAAAGAGTTGGCATTTAAAGGCTTCATGTATTAGATCTAATTATGAACTGGGTGAAAAACCTTTCTCTAAATCATCCCACTAAAAAGCAAAATACCTGTCAGATACTAAAACTGAGCAGGAGCAGGACACATATCTATTACACATTAGCCAACCCACAAATCTGTTATTGTTTCCTCATATGGAAAGTTCTTCAGGACTGTCATATTCTGAAGCTTGGCAGTCAGAAGATGACTCACTTGCTTTGAGACAAAACATTATTACCAAAATATATGCTTGTTTCATACAGACACTGTAATCACCATTGTATCTGAAAGAGGAAAACAAGGAAAAGGAATTCACCTTCCCTTCCTGAGTCCTCATACAAAACTCAAACCACAGGAGTGGCAAGGGAAGGGGAGTGAGGAAGGGGAAAAACAAACACTAAAGTGGCTTCTATAACCAAAACCTCCATAATTTCAAAGCAGACTAAGTGACTGCATAACACTAACATGCCACAGGATGATCATAGCTTCAGAGAAGATAATGCTTTATCACCAATGCCTTGCATACTGGCATTTGCTTAAGAATATCATTAAAATACCAACATAAGAATTCAAGTATTTGGAGAAGCCAAGCTTACAATTACAAGAGTGGAAGTGAAGCACATCTTCACCTACCTAAAAAAAAAGAAAGGAGATAAGGTGAGTGATGAATGGGGAACTGTAATATAGTACAGGGAAAGATAAATTTAACAAAAATCTTTTTTTCCTGTAGAATGTTTTGGAAAAAAATTAGTTCAAGTTCCCAATAAGCACCTTCTTGAACAGGGCAGAGGGGAGTCAATCTCAGTTACATCCCAGCTTGAAAGAAAATTTGGAGGAACTTGACAAGAAGTAGTTTCAGCATCTCATTTTGTATTTGATTAAGGATGCCTTTTTTTCCAGCTCCATTCAACTGTATAAACTACCTGAACTTTAAAGTTCAAGAAACTTGTATAGTAAACTAATTGTTATCAGAGATGCTTCTACTTTAAAAAAAGCGATTTTTCATAAAGGAAAAGAAGAAATACTGAAAGCCATGAAAACCAGGCATTCTTCCCAGTTTGATTTGTTGGACTCAACATGTATCACCAAGCAAACAGGATCTAAACTCATCAACCCACTCTGCTGCTAAAGTCTCCACATCTTGCTTTTGTAATAACTGCACTCTTAAGTTAGCATTGTTCTGCCAGGAAACCCCTACAACTTGCACTGTCAACTACATGTATTGCAAGCATAAAGGTTCACATAAGGCTGTTCAAAAGGAAAGTTAATTCTACAGGGCAGCGTCTCTGATAATTAAATCCACTGCACTTCTTCCCCATTTGGAGCAGAGTTACATGTTACTTGTAAGTACTCAGTTAAAGCCCCCAAGTTCTACATGAAAAGCTCAGACAAGCCAGTTCAGCAGGTACACACTGTAACACCATCTGGTATCCTAAGCTTTATGAGATTCATTGTCAAATTAACTTATAACCTGACCTGCCTTTTTCACAGCCAAATTTTGGGAAGGTTCACACAACATTTGCTTCCCCCTGAAAGAATGGTATAATCTAATATCACTTCATTTTAGGAATCTAGACTCTTCTCACTTCCACAAAAATTCATCACAGCACGCTGAAGAGCTAAAACCATGTTTTGCCTCTGCACTTCCCCATCAACAGTAAAAGCTCCCACCATTTGCTGCCCAACCCCTCCTATAAAGTCAGACATGGCACAAAGGCTGTCTTTAGGCTGCTATACACATTTTGCTGAAAGACTCAGGTCTTTGTACAAGAGTAATTCTGATTTCACCTGGTACAATGTCTAAACTTACAATACCCAGATTTAAAAAAAAAATCAACATTTTCAAGCACCTCATATTAAAAACCATCTGGCAAGGGATGGAAGTAACCTTGCTTATTGAAAGCAAACATCAGTTTTCAAACATTACAGTGTTAATACGAACTATGTAGTTAGATAAGCCTTTTAACTGATGTTAACAAAGTCACTCCTGAAATAGAAAAATTTAGAGACTTCCTACATTACTTTCACACAACAGATGTGCAGTTCATCTATTTAGGTTTAGAAGGATGGAAGAGTCATACAACTTTGCCTGAAATGACAAAATCCAAACTCTTAACTGATTGTCAGATAGTAACATAAAGTCCAGTGGAAAACAGATTTTTAACAAGGTTAAAAAGCTGTCTTCAAACTTACATGAACTACTTCTGCCATAAATGCATACTCCATAAAAGTTCAGTGTCTCTCTGAAAATACTATTGCTATCTAAGCAAGTACCTGCTCAAGTAATGGACACAGCAAGAAATAAGCAATTGATGTTACACATGATTAAAAAGTCCAGAAGAATGCTAACAAGTTCAGATATATTTAAGCTACATGAATTCATATACAGGAACAAATTCCTAGCTCAACAGGCCCAACACAGCATACCCCAAGCAGAAGCACAGAGATAGCAGAGGGAATAGCTTTCTTTCCTCAAGTCAGAAAGCAGCACTGGCTTTTCTAAGTTGCTGCTGATGCCCCTTGGAGAATCTTGTTCGAGAAGGAAACTACAATTTAACTAGACACCTCCCTGTATAACCTCCCCCCATTGATTTATAACAGCATAGAATAAAATTATGTTGGTTTGCTTTTTTTGCCTTTTTTTAAAAAAAAATATATTTGGAGTTTAAGTTCACTTACTAATGCACACCACTGCAAATCACAGGAATACAGGCTTTTTGTTCTGATGCAATACAGGTTAAGGAATTTTTCTTTTTTAGGTTTTGAAAACAGCAGTTGATTTTTGTTTTAACAAAACTTCAACACAGAAGGCAGCATTTTCACAAAGAGTAAACAGATGACTGAGAAGGTTCATCACTTTTTACAAGGTATTCATTTTTTCATTAACCTATTTTACTGAAGTACTTTGAAGAGCTTTAAATAATTAAGAGACATACCTTAGTGAAAGGAATAGTCTAAATGTTTGACTGGAAATGGAGATCTAGCTGAACACTTTAGCTTGTCCTACTCAAGTCCTTACGGCTTCTTGCAGAGCTTTCTGAGGACTTGACTGTTTTTTCTTACAGCAAAAACTACTGCTCCTATAATTTCTGTAACTCATGGAAAAAATATTCCACACAATCACAATCATTCCTAACATTTTTATAACACAGAAAGGAATAACTGAATAGACTCCCAGTCCCTAGACACCGTACTTGGTATCTACTATTCCTCCTCCCACTCCTGCAAAGCTGGTTTCAAATACAGACTATGCATACATTTTCACTAACCAGAGGACCAGGAAGCTTAATTTAAAGTTTTATTTCCAGAAAATACTATCATGACAGTAGGAGATCCAAAAATACATGCCACTATCTTAAGTGAGTCTGAATGAGTTTTATAGCTTAAGCAAAACTGCTCTTGCTTCCCACAAAAGGCTCCTTATCTGCTAAGTTTACCATATACTTTGAAGCATTTAAAAGGCTACAGGGGACCAAATAATGGAAATATATATACTGTGGGAAGTAATCATGCATCAACAGAGATTTAGACAGGATGACTTAAAATATCTTTCTTCACACATTATTTCCACAGTTGGTTTTTACAGATTGATAGTAAGTCAAATGTAAATTGTCAGTCACAAACATCAACTCAAACTGCTATACATTATTCTTCCTTTCATTTGAGGGTATGGGAGGCACTCACACTACATAACAGATGCATATTGTTCAACTTTGAAGATGCCAATTTAACATACAATCCAAGTCAAAATACTTGGAAGTTTACTAGACATCTGTTTGCCAGGGACAGGTGCAAAGTTCACAAATCTGTGCTGCTTTGCCAATGCCAATGGTGGTGGGACTGTCACTGGTCATCACTGATGTTTGTGCAAAAAGTCTCTCCCTTTTGTAAATACTACAGGAGAGTAGGAACCTCAAGAAACTGTTCCAGCCTTCCATGTATCTCCTGCTCTCCAAAAAGAGGTTCTTCCTGATCTTTGCAATCCTCTAGCTTCTAAGCAAATTTCTAGTAAGTATAATAGCCAGACCAACATCTAGCAGACTAAAGCTGACTTGCATTTCATTATTCAAAATTCTGCAAGCATAGCGGTAGTTTATTTTCACTCTGCTGAAGCTTAAAAAAAACCTACAAGTACCTTATTGTATCCACTTCCATTCAGACATTTGTCCTCCAAATTATAAGGTTGCCCTTAAAAAAAAAACACTTCAGAAATACCGAAGTCTTTGGCTTCTTGTATGTAGGGGTACATTGCATAGGCAAACAGAAGAAACATTTTCCTTGAGATCCATTGCTGCCTATTTCTTCTCAGTTATAAATTAAGTTTATTTCTAGAATTACATAAAGTGGATTTAAATCACTCACTGACTTAGCCAGACAATTTCGATACCTAGCTCCCTTCCTCTGAACGAGACCATTGACCACTGAGCTTAAATTACTTTGTGGCTTTTCAAATACAAATCATGTTACCTTTTGCTTTCCTGGTTTAGGATGACTCAAAGAAATCACTACCATGGGAAGGAGAAAAAACAAACAAAAAAAACCCCAAACACCACAACAAGGCCCCAGAACTTTTTCCAAGCAAAGGTATACTAGGATTAGCTCTATTTTTCAAGTATGAAGTTAAAAGGCTCCCCTAGGAATAAGTATTACATTTTCAAATAAGAACCAAAATTCTGTCCCTGGTTCAATTGCTTCATTCATGGCTAGGTTGGGTTTTTTTTTTGTCCATAATCTTAAACAAAAGGAAATTACTAGTAAATAAACTAATGTTTCATATTTACATTTCCCACTATTTTATTGATCCAAATCAACTCCAGTCCAATCCTGCACTACATATATAGCTCATCTGTATTGTATTTTCCACTAACCATATTCCAAAAGCCAAATGCATCAAGGGCACCCTGAAACAGAAGATATCTCCATACAGTGCAAGGACATTTGCCAGTTATTTTATCTGAGAAGCAGCAGTCTATGCACATCAATGCATCACTGAACTGCAGTGTTACCCACAGGTAGAAAAAAACCCTGACATATATTCTGACCAAGAGATGCTGCAATACATCATCTTGCACAAGTACCACAAGAGCTTAAGTGATTAAGACTTGCAAATGTATTAAGTATCTTCCCCAAGTCACACTACACAACTGTAGCATGGCAGGCCGAGAACAGCCTTTGCCAACTTAACCGTATCCACAAACAGAAAATATATCTACCCCAAATAACCTGTTTGATCCCTAAGAGACAAGCTTTACATAAGCATCAAACTATTTAAAGCAACAACCTTACTATGTAGAGAACACAGTCTGAATGAACTTCATAAGCCAGTATTTAACCTACTTTAGCCAATCCAGACTTGACTCACGTGTTACTCTGCTAGCATTGTAAGGGACTCTTAATATCACATCTTTATCTTGCACATGCTATAACAGCAGCCTAGGAGAAAGCCTAATGCAAGCGAGCAGCTACTTCACTACACACTACTACTCATGTAAGATACTGCCTTTTCTATGTCCATACTTGAGTCCTACTTATAGCAGTGACACTGCTTGTACAGCTTGGGAATATTAATCCATTTTTTTGTAGCAAAATCAAAGTGAACACATCTACTGTAACTATGCCTAACAAGGCATACCTGGAAATTTTCCAGACAATTCAAAATCATCAAGGAGAATGTTTCAGACCTCATTTTGCTTTAACTTTGTGAGACCACAGCATGGCTAATTCGTTTACCTGTCTGCATACTGACCATTACAGCAACCTCAAAGAGCATCAAAACAAGATGAATGCCTAGTGGTTCTCAGATAGCAACCACAAGTTGTTACTCTGGTTTATGTACTTGAATAAGATAATTAGTATCACATCTCACCCTTGTATTTATTCACATTGGCTTCTGTAAACTGGCCCACATAGTAAAATCCAAGTAAGCAGATGCACAGATTCCACAGAAGAGATCAGGAGCTACTAAAAGTCTCTGTAGGAAAAGTAGCAGTTATCTGACCTAAGTTCAGTCACAGCACTCCTGATCTGTCCTGCCCTTCATAAAATACCACCTCCTCATCACACCCTTCAGGGAAATATATCCACTCCCACTGTTCATCACTACTGCATACACAATTTTAAGCTGCTGTCAAAATCACTATCAACTAGTCCTTCTGTGCACCCTCATACCCAAGTAATACTTGTCTTGCTACTTTGGCCAGAGTTGACAAGTCTTTATGACTCAAGACACTGCCTTCTGTGAGAAGCCTTCCTTGCTATACAGATCCACAAAGCCACTACATCATCGTGACCTGAAATAAAGTCAATAATCATAAAGCAGAGACAATTAAAAGATCAATTTGCTTTAAGGATCAAAGTTATCCAAGTGTTTTGCTGATTCAAGACCTTACACTCCAAGAAAGTAAGCATTCAGGTTATTTGGAGAAGGTAATGATGAACTGTTTGCAAAAATTAAACTGTTGTGGAATATTCTGGAGATCCAAGATAAAGGGTTAAAAAACCAGTTATCAACAGAACATAGATCTAATGGTAGCTGTCAAAGTTCCAACCACTGATGCACACTTTGAAGCCCCAAGATGCACACTGGCAGAAGCCAGGCCATCATGCTGGAGGAGTATCACATTGCACATTCATTGCTCTGCATGCCCCCAAGAGCTGTTCTCCAGCAGGCAGGGCACCAGGCTAGAGTTTCCCCTCACCTGGTGTGGCACTTAGGATCTCTCTCAGTACCAGGAAAATCCACTGGTGTAAAATCCACACAACTTTAAAGCATTTCTAAGGTGGCAGAAGCACCCTGCATTAGGAAATCACAACTTCAGCCCCTGAGTATCTTCACTGTTTTGAGACCCTTAAACCTCTTCATTGTATTGTCTTATCTAGTGTAATATTAACACATGAGATGCCATGGCACTGAACAGTTAAAACTACTCCTTGCTTGGATAAAGCCAGCTATTTTGTATTAACTATTTAAACAGATCAAAGACCACTTCAGAGAACATGTTAAAGTTCGGGGCTTTTATAAGCATGATATCAAGATACTTTTTTTTGCAACCCCACAACCACAGCTATTGTGGGGGGAATAGCAAAGAATGTTAAAGGCCAAATGCTACACTGTAGTTTGAAGTCTTTCTGATCTGAAACAGAATTAAGTATCACTGTCACAATAAAACCCACTTACACACTGAAAGACAGGTGCAGCCTTTTGACTGTTCTTGTCACACCTCAGGATTGACTGATGTAATTCATGAAGCAGAACATCCAAAAGAGCTCGCAGTTTCCTCTTCAGTAAAGAAGCATTTCTATCCTCCTAGTGCTTGCAGTTACCAGTCTAAATGCCACCTTTACTTTTCTGCAGCAGCCTCTGTGATAGAATTTATTAGCTGTAAAAGGACGCAAGTGCAAAGAGGCTCTTCGCCATGTACAGTCATCTTGAAATGGCAGGGTGATCAGATGACTGCTGCAGTCCAGGAAGACGGACACTCCTAACCAGAGCCAGCTTCATATTTGACGGATTGCGAACAAATACTAAGTAGGCACAGATACTGTGTTCTGCTGTTCCATAACTCATACAGCTATTCTTGCATACATAGCTAGGCAGGGAAAGTAATTTTGAATCCTTAGAGGCTGAAAACAGTCATCATATTTTGTTACCTTTTCCTACAGTCTTTTCCACTTGTTTTTACAGCTGTCTTCATGTTCTATAAGTTCTGAAGTTTCACAAGTTTGTATTTTCAGCTTCAAGTCCAGAAAAAGATGCTTCTGAATTTAGCACTGAGTGCGCTAAACACTGGTGTACAGCAGTCTGCCTGATCATTTCAATCTATTTCTATATATGTGAGTTACTCATTTTGCTGAATATTAATGTAATGTTCTTAGTAAGAATTGAAGATCTGGCATATTCTTTTCCAAGAGGGCATGAAGTCTAAGACAGGGAGTACAGTGAAGTAACATGTGAAGGTCTATGGAAGAAGAAAAGCAAATCCAAGTAAACAGAAAGAAACAGTTTATGGTGTTAAGAGCTGCCCGATTTCTTTCCTTTTTTTAAATAAGGCACAAATTAGAATATTAAAGAGGCAACAGTGGAAGAAGCAAGCCATAAACATAAACAAGTAGAGAAACTAAGGGTAGATTGTAAGGCTTGATTAATAATCTGAATTTACTCACCTATGAACTCTAAGCATAAAAAGCAATGACAACAGGAACTTTGCTTTTCTAGCACTTATATTTAGCAAATCAGCAGGGACTGAAGCAGCAACCACCAAGTACATTTTCCAGAACTCAGCAAAAAAACCAGTTCACTAATGCAAAAAAAAAAAACCCAAAAAACTAAAACCAAACCAAAATCACTTTTCATCCTCTTCTTCTGGTGAAGCTTCACCCAACCACAGCTATTCAAGATTTTCATTCAGATACAACAGCACTTGCTTCAGGGTAAAGTAAATAAACCTTCTAGTTCTGATAAATACTTGGGAGAATTCCTAGCTGAGAAACCTGATAAATAGACTTGGGAAAATTCCTAGCTGAGAAACCTTGAGCAGCTTTAGCAGGTGTTTCAATGCCAACCTCTCAGGACTCCAGAGCATTGGCAGAAATGGCTGCAGACCCCAAACTCCCCTCTTCACACAGCCGTGGCTCCACAATATATACCACCACAATAAGCAGAATAAACTCTCCCTCTGCAGCACCTTCAGTTCTATCATAACATGGGTCAAATATGACTTAAAATCTCCACAAGAAATACTAATAATCTAATTACCAACCTGGTTTTGAGCAACTATTTGACAAGTTCAGCTTTTTCAGAAGATCTGAAAACATCAAAATATTTGCACTACAGTTTAGAACAAAAAAATCCTTAAAAGCATTTGTTTTAAACATAGGTCTTTCGTAAACTGACTTTAAAGTGAATTCAGAATTGCAGAAGGAATATTTCTGGAAACAATAAGGAGCCATCAAAATACAGGAAAAAGGCCTTACTGAATTTCCCTTTAATGTAGTCCTGATCTTTACTGAGCTATATGCAGACATTGGACACATTCACATCTCCTTGTATGACACTTCAAAACAAGTCTTCTGTAGTATTAGCTTATAGTATTTTGTATAGCAGTATTCTGTTTTAAGTTGAGAGAAAAATGTTTAAGACCACAATTTAAGTTTCAAAGCATATATATCTGCCAGGATTTGGGGCATGGGGAAAAGGTAAGCTATGAAAAAAATGCAGGATTTCTGACAATGGGTAAGCAAGTTGTCATTCCAAAAAACCCAACATTTCTTAAAACTTTATTTTTAATTCAAATGTTTTCAGTACCTAGTTTTTAAACAGATGTTTTCATTGAAGTTTAGCATGTTTGGAAACTGATGTACTTTTAAACTCTACTTTGTTGCCTTTGATTAAATACATAGTAGTATCTTTATAGCAAGACTACTGAAACAGCTGGGAAAAAACTTATTCAGGCCTTGACACTCTACAATGAACTTTGTTAATAAACTACCCTGCTTATGACATCATTTCAAAATAGGTCTTGCAGGATAAAGTGTTCAAAACTGGCTGAACATTAGTCACAGATACTCCAACTCAGCAGCAAATCTAAATAGCCAAAAAACATTCTGCAGATGTGGACTGTATCTAGTTTTCTCCATACACACTATTAGATGCATTATTTAGAAGATAAAACATCTGAGCAACCAAAACTATACTGCAAGTCTGAAATACTGCATGCATCTCACCTCTAGAGCTTGAAGAAGGCAAACAGCAAGTCTAGCCAAAAAAGGGGCAGGTTTAAAATTTTACATTCCGTTTAAATACAGAAACTGCATTAGACCACACAGGCAGTTGAAAGGCAAATCCACTAATATTTTTGTAGTAGCTTAGCAAACTAATCTCAGCTTTGATTAACACAGAGAAACTGGTAAAGATCCGCTTAGCTAACTAGTAAACTTGCTTCTTAACCAAAACTCAGAATAGCATTTAGTCGTCGTCCCTAGAACAGAACTGGTTACCAACCTTGTCAATAAGAAAATAGATCATTCTGTAATTACCTACCCCACCGCTTTAAAAATAACGGTGCTTTTGATGAAGAAGAAAATCCTTTAAGCTAAGTTGTCTCAAAGGTATAAAAGGACAGATGCCATCACACAGACTTGTAGCCTAGTAAAGTGGACATAAATTAGTTAACTCTATGAATACCCCACAGTAGACAGTTCAGTTCCAGTATCTTATACTAGTATTTTTCCTACACATTTCTATGTAAAGCCTACTGATACCAAGGTACAACAGATGTGACATTTTAGCCAGCATCCTACTCTATTCAGCTTTTCTTTGGCACAGTGCATGAAACGCAGGGACACTCGTGCAGAACTATTCCGCTCCCTTACATTTTTGTTGCTACCTCTGCAAACAGCCTCCTCCCCATTACTCTTAACAGATCTACTCACACAATCCTCCTGAGTCTGGTACCTACTGAAAAGCTATATTCTCATAAGTAGAAAGTGTTCTCTGACCATAATGTATCACTCAAATTTTACATCTACAGAAACTAAATGAGCATCTTCAATTTTAAACTGGAGCAGTTACCTCTATGAACACAGAAGCTTTAAAAAAGCAAGCTATATACATGCATTTGTATTACATGCAGAGTATAGGCATGACTTTCACTAGTTTTTAAATCAGCACCGTTACACATGAGGAGGGAAGTAGAATTCTGAATAACCGAGTAAAACACCACTCCACTCAGCTACAGTATCTGCAGTTGCTGTACTGGAGCACCTTCTATTTCTGACTGCTTATTAGTAGCTTCTTTAATTCATTTATATAGGGGTTTGATTATTGTTCTTCTGCTTTACAGAAATACTCAAACTGTATGGGGATGTTTAACCAAACAGATTTGCACCAAGGTGACTTCGAAATCATTGCATACTGTTTCCCCGGAAACACAGTGGCATGACTTCCACTACCCTGTCTACCTCCCTTCCACATGGCTTCCTTGCATTTTAAGATCTAGCCATTTTTCTCTGGCCTTTGCTTCAAGCATCTTTTCATAGCTGTTTGTATGCTATATCAAGTACACTGGACTTCCAAGAACTGGGCTTTAGGAGCAGAAAGTTGCTATAGTGTATAGCACTGCAAGTATAAGAAGCCTGCTATACTGCTGAAAGCAAGAGATACGTATCTCTGTCTCTCAGTACAAGAACACAAGCAAGTCTGCAACAACTACAGATTAGTTCAGTTTATCTAGGAACAGCCTTTCTGTAAGAGTTCCCTTTCACACACTAAGGAAAGTAAAATCTCACCCGTGTCATTTTAAAAAAGTCTAATGATGGTCTGTTCCATCGTACATCCTCCTCCCGTCTGCGCTTTAGCCGGCTTTTCTTTTCATTCAGAACGCAAGGCTGAGAGCGGCATCTCAACAAGCCCTGACGCCGGCTGAGCTCAGGTGTGGAGGTGGGAGTGCTGTTAGCTGAAGGCAAGAGATTTCCCGTCTCAGTGATGTGCTCCTGTGAGAGGGAGAGGCGGCGCCTTGGGTTAAAGTCACAAGGGCCTCCAGAATTCCAGCGGGTACTCGAGCTTGTGCTGCCCTCACTACTGTCCACAAACCCACTGCTGGCAGAGGAAGGTCTGGGTACTGGTGATGTGTTGAAGCTGGTGATAGTGAAGACATTATTTAGCGACAGTATATTTTGGGGCAGACTGATACTTGTGCTTCTCTGTAAGGTTGCACTTCCATGACTGTTACAGCGTTGCAAGGTAGCACTACCACCACTATTACACCGTCTCTTTGACACAGGAGTCCAAACCTTTGAATTGCCAGGCTTCCAGGGTGACCGACAGCGAGCCAGCTCATCCGGCTCAGAGAGGGACCGACAATGGCGTTTTGTTGGTGGTGCCAAGGGCTGACCCGAGTTTTCATTAAGGTTTAACTCACTTATCCATCCTGACACCATAGACGTACTGGAAGATTCCTGCTGCCACTGCAGACTACCATTACTGGCAGTGCTGGTGCTGAATGGGCACACTGGGAAAGGGTAAGCTGAATTCCTTGTTGTGTCAGTCTGGATTGGGTAACCCCCATTTAAAGCTTTCCAAGGACTCTCTTCTGAAAACAAAAGAAAGATACAAGTGAAAGATGCAAAGAAGAGAGACATTTCTTTTAAACCTAATTGAATTTAAAAAACAAATCAAATTCAAGCATAGAAGAATGAGCCATAAATACCCAGGTCTTCATAATCAAGATTACACACTATGGTTACATATTCGTTTTTTTAAAAAGGTAGTAAATTCCAAAAACATGGAGATCAAAGCATTTCATGTACCACTGCAGTACATATCTGTACCTTGTTAATGCTGTACATAATCCCATATACCCAAAGATTACAGCATTGCGTTTCTTAGCAAGTAACAGGGACAGCTTCCTAGTGCATGGTACATCACAGAATTAAAACCTGTAACAGTGAACAACCTAAGGTACAACCAAAATGGATTAACGATGTGAAAACCTACCAGGGATTTTTTTTTGTTTTTAATAAGACAGCAGGATAAATAATCTCTTCTTAAGACTGCTGTCCTTCATCTGGCTGTTATGCTTTTCTATTAAGAATACCTTACTAAAATTTCAAGACATGGGTGTTCACATTTTGTGCTGCGAAAGAATTAAAATTAGAAACAGCATAAAGTTCAATCAGACTGCAGATTGTTTCCCTTTTTTTGCTCATATTCGAAGTACAAGGAAAAAATAATCTTAATTCAATACATAAAGTGAGTATCCCAAGTATCCCTTAAGAACCACCTGCAAGTTTTACTATGAATACAGACACAACCCATAGTGCACAACTTCTCATCTGAAGTGGTAATGCTGCATTAAAAGCAGTCTGCCAGCGAAGCCTCTCACTCTTTTGTAAAGCATTTCTTTGAGAACATTCTGCACATTTTACAGCTGTTCCTCCACATTATACAATGAAGTATAAGAATAACTACAGCAGACTTTGGATTTGCAAATTGAAAAGCAGCAAAACTGTTAGCCAGTTAACAGTGCTTCATGCTTGGTTAGAAAATTTGCTAATTTAAACCAATTAGACAAGTAAGTTTCACTTATCCCAGCTTTAAAAAAAAAGAATATTTAAAATAACAAATTTTAATCTGACACCTATTTTAAGACTGTAGATACAGCATAAAAATTAAATACTAGTCCATTCTTATAGTTGACTGTCTAAGTTTTAGAGTAATCAACAAATAGAAGATTTGCTGAGTAGCTTTAAAAGTTGCAAACCAAAATAGTTGTACATGTTCCATGCCCAAAGTATGTCATGGATTATCCTGTTTATTTGGATCTTATTTAAAGAACACCCTATTGTCTCAAAATCAGTTAACTGTGCAGACAGCTGGCCTATTCAAACAACATGTTTTATTAGAATTCCTCTGTCCTTCCTCCTCCATTCTTTCAGATGGGTACAACCACATACTGTGCTTTGCCTTAAGCACGTAAGCTCTTCAAGGCAGGGACCATAATTCAATGCAAGTAAAATAGCCAACACAATGGGATCCAGATAAAGTTTGAAACTGAGCATCTAATGCAGGACAATTCACTAACTTGGACCAGCCTGATTTTTAAAAATCTTTAGGAAGCTTTCTCACAGGCTGGGAGGTTGGTTTTATTAAAGTCTACTGTAAAAAAAAGTTAGAAGTTGTACATGTGTTTTAATTGTTTACACATCAGAACCACAGAATCATTTAGGTTTGGAAAAGACCTTCAAGATCATCAAGTCCAACCGTTAATCCAGCACTGCCAATCCCACCACTAAATCCTGTCCCTAAGAACCACATTTACAAGGCTTTTTAATACCCCCAGGATGTGATTTACCATTGCAGTAAAAAATGTTTCCCAATATCCAATTTAAACCTCCCCTGGCAGAACCTGAGGCCGTTTCCTCTCATCCTATTGCTTTTCTTGCTTGGGAGACCAACCCCACCTGGCTATAACCTCTGTTCAGGCTGTTATAGAGAGCATTAAGGTGG
>JAVJGJ010000001.1:46040855-46102959 GCA_035590215.1 Microhierax caerulescens
TCTTGTAGTTCCCCTGATCCTCCTTCCCACCCTTGTAGATGGTGTCACACTGGCTGAGCTCCCGCCTGCTGGGACCTCCCCGGTGAGCCAGGGATGCTGGTAAATGATGGGCAGCTGCTCTGTGAGCTCCTCTGCCAGCTCCCTCAGCACCCATGGGGGGATCCCACCTGGCCCCACAGGCCTGTGTGTGTCACAGTGGTGCAGCGGCTCACTGACCACTTCCCCTTGGATCATGGGGGCGTCATCCTGCTCCCTGCCCCTGTCTTCCAGCTCAGGGGGCTGGTACCTGGAGAACGGTCTGACTGTTAAAGGCTGAGACAAAGATGACATGAAGTACCTCAGCCTTTTCCTCAGCCTTTGTCACTATGTTTCCCCCTGCATCCAATAAAGGATCGAGAGTCTCCTTTTGTTTCTAATGTCTTTCTATAAAGATTTTGTATTGTCTTCTACAGCAGTAGCCAGATTAAGTTCTAGCTGGGCTTTGGCCCTTACATTCTCCCTGCATAACCTCACAACATCCTTGTAGTCCTCCAGAGTCACCTGCCCCTTCTTCCAAAGGTCAAACTCCTTTTCTTCCTGCGTTCCAGCCAAAGGTGTCTGTTCAGCCAGGCCAGTCTTCCCCACCAGCTGGTATCTCGGCATAAGGGGACAGCCTGCCCCTGTGCCTTTAGGATGTCCTTCTTCAAGAAGTCCAGCCTTTGTGGACTCCTTTGCCCTTCAGGACTGCCTCCCAAGGGACTCTCTCAACCAGCTCCTGAACCAGCTGAAATCTACCCCCCTGGAAATCCAAGGCAACAATTCTGCTAATACCCCTCCTTGCTTCTCCAAGAATCAACAATTCTTATAATTTCATGATCACTCCACCCACCATGTCACCCACTAGCCCTTCTCTGTTCACAAACAGGTCCAGCGGGCACCTTCCCTAGCTGGCTCCCTCACCAGCTGTGCCAGGAAAGTCTCCTCCACACACTCCAGGAACCTCCTAGCCCATTTCCTCTCTGCTGGATTGTATTTCCAGCAGACAGCTGGTAAGTTCAAGTCCCCCATGACAACAAGGACTAGTGATTGTAAGGCTTCTCCCAGCTTCATATGGACTTTTTCATCTACCTTTTTATCCTGGTTGGGCGGTCTATAAGAGGCTCCCACCATGATACCTGCCTTGTTGGTTACACTATAAGATTAAAATGTCTTTTCTCTTTGAAACCCCACAACAACCAGGATTCACATTTTATGGGGAATCCCACTCAACAAATAAAAATCCTCCATGCTTAAAGACAGAACAGAATATGCAAAATTCCAAATCCATCCCTTAATAAATCAGTACAAAGTTTACATCTAAGTGGCATTTCCATTTTTGCTATATAGAGCTTACTCTTATTCTAAGACTACCAAGGTGGCAAAAGCAAGTAACACTTGTATGAAGGCACTAGAAACTTAAGGTTTGCATCATGCTGAATATTCCACGTGGCAAGATGTGTAAGAAGGTATGTAAAGATTTCTGCTAGCTGAGGAACCTGGAGATGCGTAGCATGAAAAACAGCATTGCTGTGCTTCTGTACACCATGGCAGACACTGAACAAAAAAAAGTGTGTTACAAGGGCTTTTACTATGCAAAGCAGATCACAAGTACAAAACTAACAACCAGCTATTCCCAGTATTGTTCGAAGACCAGCTTAAACCAGCAGGCTCTACAACAGCATGCTCCATCCCCCTCACCTTATTTACAAAAGAAAGGCTGCTTGCTATACCAATTACCTCAGTAAAACACAGCTAAGGTTTCTGAAGAACTTACCATTGATTTCGAAAGGGAACAAGCTGCCACTTTTGTTCAGCTTCTCAGATGAGTACTGAAATCAATCAGAAAAAGAAGTTTTAACTGTGTGAAAGAGTCAGCATACACTTCCAGAAAACTGCATGCAGTTTTCAGTTTCCCTATTTGTACATTTATCATCTTTAAAAGGATAGGGTTTGTTGGGTATCTTCAAGAAATTCCTGAAGAGCTGATCTTCATAAAACTGCTGGCACCTAGCTATTTGTAATGTTTTCTAATATAATGCTGAGTTTCAAACTGTTTCGAGAATTACAACATTAGCCAATGTGAATAAGCCACAAAATTAAGAGCAATAATTCACCCTTAACAAAAAAGCTTTGATCCAGTTCTCATTTCAGTGGGGAGGAAATTACAATCTCACAGTTGAGTTTCCGTTTTCAATCTTAAGGCTAAAAAGCAAAACACTTCATCTTAAACTAAGTGACAGGACTAGCTTTATCTAAACTAAGCATAGAAGTTCTTCAGGGTCACCACCAAGAACATTGTCCCAATCAGGCTTTACTAGTAATATACATTTTTTTAGAATTAGTATCACAAAATATCTTAATTCTTGAAAGTACAAGAGGCATTAAAAACATCTCTCCTAACCAAATACCATCTTTTGCAAACTAAAAAGCTTTGGAAACCATGGTTTCTTGGTGACAGTTCACCACTTGGTAACAATATAAAAACCATACTTAAAACAAGGTTTGGCTGTAAAGGGCCTCAGATTTCATGATTAAACTTCATCAGTAGCATCTGCACAGTAAGACACATTTGCATGCAGAATGTTTTTCTGTCTACTTAACTAATTTTACCTAGCAAATATTACTACAGAGGCATTCTTAAAGGGTCTAGATTTCTCAGACAAAGAATAGAGCTTGTTATCCTGCCTTCTATAATGGAGTTATAAATAAATGGCTTAAGGCTCCATCAGAGCCCAAGGGTCATTATTTCCCCCATCACCACCTCAGGATGGAGAGGAAGACTGCTTTAAAAAAAGAGCGCAACACGCTCTATGTGAACATTGTTTTTTGTGTAGTGTCAAAGAAGATAGCATTGTACATGTACTTCCTTTCCAGATACAAAGTCGATTTTTAAACATCCTTGGGCTACAAAGATTTTTTTTGCTGTAAGGCAGCACACAAACTACTAGTGACAACTTTATATGTTTGAGCCCCACACAAGATACAAATGCTAAGTTATGGCAATATTCCCTTGGTATTATTGTTTAGATGTAGGAAATAAAACTAAGGATAGGACAGCAATCTGATTTTCAATCTTATTTTTTTATCAACATCTGCATACAAGACAAGCTATTTTCTTTTTATATTCACATCTGTAGATGCGTTTATAACTTCTTTTTAAAGAAGACTACTTAAATAAACAGCAGAACCTCAAGTCTGAAACTATCAGATTTACAGTTAATTAGTCCTGTTCGAACCATGTGAACTCTGCTACTTGGCAGCAGGAGCACCAGTCACTTCTAACAGTTTGGGTTTTTTTAACTGCAGTTGCCAGTTACATAGTATATACATTTAAAAAGCTAGTATCAACCATTTCCCCCAAACAGCTACTGAGGTGTCATATAGAACACAAGAGCACACTAATAGTTACATTTCAGATGTCTCTGAACTGGAAACATTAAAAAACTTAAGGTTTTATAGAAAATTCTCCCTCTCCAGTTTTCCCCAAATAGAAGGCAATACCAACCTATTCCAACTAGCAGATAGCGGTTATGGAAAACGTGTTTGGAACAGAATTCTGTGCCAAAAAGCCTTAAAAGCCAATGTATCTTGAACCACATGGAAAATGGCAATAAGAATCATAACATAATAATTAGCAATGTTTAAAAGACTATTCACAAGATCTTTGCTGCTTAGAACAGAACCTCAAGGACAACCCCATGTGGCAATTAATAGATTGATATCTACTTTTTACAATTCGTTTAAAGCTAAATGCATCTTTAACAAGATTCTCTTCATGAATGCCCAAGTTCTTTACCTGCACTTTGACCACCTTTAAAAAGCCTCATCCATCAGGTAGAGACTAAACTACTAGTTCTGACTAGTTGCAAAGCACTGAAAGCATTTTTCAAGGGAAGGATGGAAAAAGTGGGATGACATACACACAGACTATCCATACTACAGAGAGCGATTGCAGTGTTTAATACAGACAGCAACCCTGTCCTTCGAAGACATGATTACCCCTACAACTTGTTCTCATAAGTAATCATTTACACAGAATTCTTGTAAGTTACATAAAAAGTACTAAATCTCTATAGAGACTGAGACCAAAACCCCTAGCTAAGAATGTCACACCCCACATGCAAAAAAGGGAGAGTAAGCTGCAATTTTTTCAGTAAAAGCTCAATGCAGTGAAATAAGGGGTGATTAAGACAACAATAAGCAAAGAATCTCCATTATATGTACTTGGCTTTCTGTAACCAAAACTAAAAAATACTTGAGAACACTATCTGGCAGTATATTTTAATGACATCTGGATGTACAAACTTCAGTAGACTATCAGGCTGCAAGTCGTTCCTAGGAACGAGAATCCATCTATACAGCACATGGCAGAAGTCCCACTAGATATTACCATGACAGGGCACTGAATCAGTTTATCAGCCCTCCTGTGTTGGCCATGCTCTGCCCTCCCCCATTCATTCCCTTCGTGTTATGATATACCTGAAGCTTCCTGAATTAAGAGGGTTTTTTTATAATTATGCTCAAGAAGAGACTGCAATTGTTAAGAAACTTGACAGGGAAGTCTTCTACCTTCTGCATGAAGAAAAAAAAAATTTCCTTAGAATAAGGTCAAGTTATTTAATAAGGTTCAGGACGTTGTGTACATCATCTTACAACTACTCCTTTTTGCACAGGTATCAAAAAACCACCTAGATCTGATGCCTCTTGAGAGCTTTCCAGGAAAAAAGGCACATTTCAAGATAGATCCACACATAACAATGAATCTACCAGTTTCACTTAAGGTTGTAATTGCTTCATGCAAGAAAGCAGATCTATTTTGAAATGCTTGTTAAAAAGCAGAACCTCTTGTGCATTTGGAGAGGCTATGCTCAAGAGGAAAGGAAGTGCATGGTATGACATTTAGGACAGAAATGCAATTTTCCATTGGTTTACCAAGTCTTAGCAGCTGTTCTTTCATTAAAATATTCACTTAAGACAACACCTAGTCTTCAACTGACTAAATGGAAGAGGCATGCAAGTGAGACTGACAGTTATAATTTACATCACTAGTTTAAGGTTCTTTGCTAGTGAAACCTAACTGCAACAAAAATATTTCTGGTTATTCTTCTGCATACACCCCAATCCATTACAGTAAGAACTTCACAGCCAATCTCTCCTCCTCATTCCCTGAATGACTTCTTGATCTTCATAATTTTAAAATTAATTTCTTTATTTGCAAGGCATTTTCTCCAGTTTCCAAGTATATTTGGGTTCCCCCAATTTATCAGCATTCTTCCCAAACCACAGGAAAGCCAGTATTTATTATTCAAGTACTAATTTAACAACCACACAGGTGTGACTTTCACAGTTCGAGCAGGACATACCAGACCTCTATCTCTCTTAACAAATATCCTCCAAATACAACCAAATAGGAAGTAGTGAGGAGAAGCATTTGACCTTTTCTTGGAATGTGAAGACGTGATGAAGTCAAGTCACATCTTGGACTCAGCCCTCAAGGATTTCAGCTAGTGGCTTTCCAACCAAGGAAGTAATTTCAATTCTGTCTTTCAATACAAGTCAGCTTCATAAAAATTAAAAGTGATGACCAACACATACAGAAGGGGTTTACAGTACAGCTTTTTCCTTCCACAAATATTTGTCTGGAGATGCTCACATTTCCTTCTCAATACCACACTTCAAAGTCATGCAGCTCCCACTGTTACTTCACAAACCAATACTAGCTTCTACACAAATACAAAAGAAGTGCAAGCTTAGCCCAAACATAAAAAACCCCTCAAGACTAAGATTCAAGGGATCTATGTTCAAGAAAAGAGACCAATTATTTGATTTAATCATGCTGTCAACTCATGAAAGCCATAATATGCTCACAAAACATCTCACTGTTGTGAAGCAGAGTCAACCAGCCAGAGACATTGTTCTACCTTGTGAGCTTCAGTGCCCGCTTGAGACAAAAGCCTAGGACAACCTTCTTGCTTCTACAGCAGGAAACCAAATCATCTGGTTTGTTTCTGAAGGCAAGTGCAGCACAAGATTGTACAATGTAACTGATAATGCACAGGCCAAATGGATGGCACTCACTTGGAAAATTAGTATGTCATTTAACAGAGCACTAAAAAGCTACAGCTAGTATTCTACAACACACAGGCAACAAGTAAAGGTACTGGGTGATCATCATACAGCTTACACAAGTGAAAAAGCATACTATGTCCTAAACGTGTTGTCTTTATGCCCAGCTTGGCTAGCTGGAAGGTTAATAGCTTGGAACACCATTCTTCCTTTCTTTTGTAACCTCCCTTTATAGCAGTGTTACAGAATAGCTTTTTCCCCAGCTATTTTATCTACTTGTACCAAGAGGAGCACTTGTGTGGATGCACTGTGAAAGGTATTGTGAAACTGGTAAGGTTTAACCCTAACTTGGGCAAGAAAGGTTAGTCTTAATCCTCAATCAGCACACAGTATGATTCACCACATGGTCTCAGAGGATTTTGTGCCAGCACAAGTAATGAAAGGTTCAGGCAAGACCATTCCAGAATTATTCTAAATCATTGTTACTATTAGAAGAAACTACAGTATTAACCTGAACTTCTTGCCAAAAAGGTCTAAATGTGCTATAGAGCAGATTCAAGACCCCCCACTACCAGCTGTCTTCACTAGGGGAAAAAAGTGTACTTTTTAATCTTAGATTCATGTTTTAGTCAAGGAGCCATCATTTGCTCCCATGAATCCTTTTTAGCAGGAAAAAAAAACAGCTGCACTTCTATTAACACCTCGCTTTGATTTCCACGCTTTTTCAAGTGGCCACTGTGTACCACTAGAACCTGTTCCTGACCTTAGAACCCACCTTCTACAAAAACTAAAGCATTTATAAAACCGATTACTTGATATAAAGAGGAGAGGAGCAGAAGGGTGAGGGCAAAACCACTGATGAGACATCTGCCATTTTCCACCGCACTCATCCTGTTGTGTGCTTTATTGTAAGTACAAATAACAAAAGAAATAAGAAACGGCCAACCTACAAGACATTACAGCATGCCACCACACTCCTGTATAGACTCCACACAGTATAAAAAAAGAGCAGAGAAGGATGTGTTACATGTTTCTGATCCAAAACCTACAGTGACTATCAGTAAAAGGACAGCTCAGTTTTCAAATTTATTCAAACTTCAGTGCCTCAAAATCTAGTAGTTACAAGATGTCACTACAAATTCAAAGGAGGCAAGCAATGCTGCTGATTACAGGTTATCTTTGGCTGGCACTTAGGCTCAGAGTTTAGTTACAAATAATGAGTTTGCCAGTTCAAGAATACAGAAGATTCTCGAAGAAACTGCATACCCCAAGTGCTTCACCAAGCTAGCCAAAATAAGTGTAAGCACTGAGTAAGCACTTTGAGCATTAACATCATCCCAAGACCTTTTATCTGCCTTTCAAGAAGAGCATGTATTTTAGGTGAAGATACTAAAAACAAATAGGTTATTAGAACTCTAAATGGACCCGTTACAGTTTTAAAAATAAAACTATTTGATTATTGTCTACTATTAGAAACCCTTACTGGACAAAGTGTCAAGCACTTCACACATGAGAATTGCAGGTGCTTGTGCAGAAATTCCACCACAATCAGGATGTGCTTCACCCAGTTTGGGCTTTAAAATAAATAAGGAAGCAGTTCAGCTATTTAAGTATAAATTATAATAGAGGCAGAATCTTATTGTTAAAGTAACCGAATGTGCTTCAGTATCAATGCTAGCATTATTTGTAATTTTAAATATAACTAAAGTTGAAAAATACTTTGACACTTAGTCAATATTTTTTTTTGTTGCTGTTCATGTCCCTTTGGTACCCTGAAGTTTGACCTATAGAAGGGTGCCATTATAATTAAAGTCAGTGAAATGAGGCTAGTGTATTACATGAATAATATGATCCCAGGTCTCTCAGGTGGGCACCCCAAACTGACAGGACACTATTTTGCATTACTCACCCTGGACCAGATAATACCTCATTTCAGAAGCTAAATGCAAAGAGAACAGACTCCTTAGTGTCCAAATAGCATGCCTGAACCACAAATATTACAAAACTTTTCAGAGCACCAGACATCTGCTACTGACAAAAGTAAAGATCTACTAGCACCAGTCTGGTAGTCAGTAATTTGACTTTCAGTTCAACTGTATTTACTTGATGACCCGTTTTCCTTCTGCCAGAGGCTGATAGTTACCTACATGGTGGTCACTGATTTTTGTAAGTAAATACTGTTGTCAGATATTGAGCACTTGGTTGTATGAAGTGGAGAAAGCTTCATGACATACCAGTACTTGTGTTTTTCATTAAGAGAAAAAGGAATCCTGAGAAGATTTTGATAATTCAGGCTTTTTGCTATTTATTCAAAATGAAACTGTAAGGTTAACAAGATTACTAAAATAAGAAAGCATCACTTCAACAAGGGCCATACACCAAAGTTTCTCCCCCCCCAGCTCTCATCCAGTAGTTGCATTCTGGCTGATCTACATCCTTGAATCTGCTACGTAGTTTTGAGTTACTTTTAATCTACTTTGCATTTCACATTTATTACACGTTATTTTGACAGATCCTTACCAGATTAATATTGTACGTTTTACATGTCAGATCATCCAAGCTCTGGTTCTGCAGCTTTTCTGTTATTAGTGTTACCATGGTAGTTGTTCCTTTTCCACTGCTCACACAGAAGTGTTGGAGGCTCTTTCGGTCTCTTGTTTCAATACTCATGAGCCATTTCTCTTTTGGTTTAAAGTCTTGAGATTTATGCTTCCATCTTATTGCCAAAGTTTATTTCCAACTGCTGTCAGTGTATCATGTCTGATTTTCTGTAAAATTGGGGCAGAAAAGAAAAAAGTCAGAAAAAATCTGTTTACCTCATAATTACTGTTTTAATAACAGGACGCATGTTTGGATCATTTATTCATGCAAGAATATCACTCTCTGACCAATGCTGTTGCCTGGCATTTCAGATGACAAGTCTATCCATGAAAGACTACTCCTATTGAGGTTTCATTGATTGCAACTTCAGAAGGGAGGTGATACTCATTCATAGTAAAGATCAGGATATTATTTGGCTGGTTCGTAGTATTAAACTGATTCTACCTAGGATTTTTATCCAAAGCAGAAGGAAAGACTTCAGCTTTCCCTCATTTAACTACTGAAGTCTGAGGTATACCAGAACAGCATACAGAACATGCAGATACCTACCAAACGTTTCTGTACATTTAACATATTCTACCGTATTGTTTCATTGCTAAACCTTTAAGGAGGGTGGAGCAGCAGGTAGCTCACATGCTATATCCACTTTCCAAGCTCTCAGCTATTTCTAACATATTCCCTGTGGGTTTTATTTTTAAAAAGTTATGTAATTGCTACCTGTCAGCAAACACCAGCTCTGAAACTTGTAAGCAGGACAGATTACCATGCATGTAAAAGCATCACTGACAAAAGCTTAGCTATCTTTATTCTGTGAGCAGTCATCTAAATCAAAAGCACTAGGTTCACCAGCTGCCTCTTTCAATCCTAATGATGTTCTACATTATTTCTTTCCCCCTCTCTCTTCAACATCAGTAACTTTAAACTGCTGCAATATCATTCCTCACTGTCTTCCAGCAGTCTTTATTAGCTGGTTATTTCTAACACAGTAAACGGACCTCTGTACTTTCCTCAACTCCACCCCGTTCTTCCAGTTCTCAAGAAAAAACAGAATCAAACCACAGAACTTCAGCTTCTTCATCTTCCTTCTATCGTCACATCTTCCAGGCCTACCACAATCCTCAAATTCACTTCCAGTTTTCAAAACCAAGTCTACATTAGTATTAATAGTAATTTCTTCACAGTACCTTCAAACTCCCCATAACCCTGCCTTACTGTGTTAATAACTCATGCTGAGGATCCATTAGTGACACATATTAACCATTCTGGCTTATGATTTAAGTTGGTCAGGTGTACCCCGTGACTGCTTAAGGAATTAAAAAAAAAAGTGGGCAAAGAGATCCATGCACAAATTTCTGTATTTTAACAAAGCAGCATGACTCTTGGGGAAAGGACAACAATGCCACTAGGACTAGAAGTTTAAAACCTAGCAAATGGAAGTCTACAGTAAAAATACAATAGAAAAATTATAAATGAAAAAGTTCCACAAAGTATTGCCTCTTTTCCACACTGCTGCTTACCAGCTGTTTAAATACCCAGTAGTAGTAAGCAAAAAGCAGCCACTTGAGTCTATGACCCAAGTTAAACCCATTTAAAACTAAGATATTAATAGTAATGTTAGATTATCTTTTAAACCTGTTGGCCTTTGAGTACATCCTGAAATATGATTTTCATCCGCTAACCATACACTATTTCACCTTCACAGAAATCTGTTAGGTAACAGCCTTCCTTAGCCTCAGAGCTGTCCCACAATCACAATTTCTACCCATCTTTTGCCCTTAATCACACATCTACTTTTATTTACTATAAGACAGGATGCTTACAAGTGCTCTTCAACCACAAATAATGGTCTGTTTTTACTGAACGTGCCCTGTCTTTCAGGAAAGCACCCAACTTGAAATATTTACCATATCTTGTTCTGAAATCACACCAAGTCAAATATCAAAACCACTCAAGTTAAAACACTCATTGCTAAAAGTTGCAAATACCCTTTTCAATGTAAGCAGCATCTGCCAAAGCAAAGCGCAGTTCATGAAATGCTATGCACATTTAAGGACAAGTGTGTGAACAGAGCAATATTTAGAACAGCACAACCACACATCGTAATAGGCCTTCTAAACCTGGTAAAGTTTAAACTAGATCTAGAAATCCAGAACAGAAGTAAAAAGAAAGGCTGATTGACAGTCAGGAATCATCCATATAAAGACTGAAAACAAACAGAAGCTGAGAAGCTTAGTAACTGGCACAAAGACTTTCAGATTCATTTTAAGGATTAATACTTCCATAACTAAGAGGCTACTACTAAGAACCAACTGAAAAGTTCAGCAGGTGTTTAATTTTTCTGTTTGGAAGGGCCATATAAGAATTTGTGAACGTTCAAGGAAAAAAAAGCAAATCCAGTAAAACTACCAAAGATGGGGGAAGAACAAGGTCTTGATCTGTAATCAGTTCACTATAGTTAGATTTTCTTAGTTCTTTTAATCTTCAAATGTTTCACTGACATCATAAATTAGCATAATACAAGCCAGACTAAGGAAAGAAAAGATGGAAGGATATTAGTTTTTAGTTAATGAATCAATATGTTCAGTTGCATGAAAAGATAAAGGGGAAGCAAATGAAATCACAGAAGCATGGCACTATCAGAGTCAAGCTGAATTGTACAGTTATCCACATTCTTAAATGCTACCAGCTACTGAAAGTAATACTTGAGAGTTGCAACCATTCAGGCCCTTTCTGACAGTGTGAAACCCAGTCAGTTCTGAAACACCAGCGAAGTGGAGATTCCAAGAAGGGTTTCTCATTTTAGTAACTCACACTTACCAACAATACTTTTTAAAATTTAAAAAAAAAATCTCAGTGGAAAATATTTAAGTATATATATAAAGGGCTACATGGGACAGCAGTGAAGAAGAAGTGGTACCCAGACAAGCCTTCATCTATCAACTACTACTCCCCCATCAGCAAATTCCACTTCTCATTACCAAGTACCAACCCTAGGAGCATGAGTTTTAGTTCGGATCAGAAGCATGCTTTTGAAGTCAATTCCCTCCTCAGCCCCCTTTAACTGCTTCATCTCACATTATGGATCATCAGTCTCATCCAGAAGTAATCCACACTGAAACAAAGCCAGAAGGCACACTACAGCCACCTCCAGGCATTCAGCACGCTGCACTAGACCAACAATGGTCCAAAGTGAGCCGCTAGGCTAGGCATACGCTGTGGACATCAGTACACTACAAATCCGTTCCTGTTGGGCAGTCCATCTTCCTAATGATTACTTAACGAATGTTTAAGTGGACAAACCGTTGCTGTCATAGAAGCATTTAGATTGGAAAATTCCTTTAAGATCATGAAGTCCAAATATTAACCTAGCACTGCCAAGCCCACCACTACACCATGTCCCTAAGTACATCTACACATCCAGGGACAGTGATTCCACCACCTCCCCGGGCAGCTTGTTCCAATGCTTGGCCACCCTTGTGGTAAAGAAATTTTTCCCATTATCCAATCTAAACCTCCCCTGGCAGACCTTGAGGCCATTTCCCCTTGTCCTATCACTTGTTATCTGGGAGAAGAGACTGACCCTCACCCACCCACAACCGCCTTTCAGGTAGTTGTAGAGAGCAATAAGGTCCCCCTTGAGTCTCCTTTTCTCCAGACTAAACAACCCCAGTTCCCTGAGCTGCTCCTCACAGGACTTATTCTCCAGACCCTTCCCAACTTCACTGCCCATCTCTGGACATGCTCCAGCACTTCAACGTCCCTCTTGGAAGCCTTGCTACAAAACTGAACCCAGTATTTGAGATGCAGCCATACTGCCATCGCACTCCTACCAATGAAAGCCATTCTAGGTTGCAGTTTGGCATACCTCAGCTGCCAACACATTTTATTCTCTGGCTATTTGTTGCCCACAGCAGTATACCAGCATAAGTGATTTTGCTACTACATTGAGAATCAAGTGTTACATCAAGGAATGTTTACTGTTGGATAAAACCAAAGCCCTTCCTTTTTTGTTTCCTGGGAAAGGCTGTTTTCCAGCTGGATCAGTTCCCCAGTTTGGTTTGCCATGAACTGGACACAAATGCTTGTGTGGGCACACTGTGGGATGGTAACACTACTTATCAAGGTACCTGTCTGACTGCAGTGTCAGGAAAACAAAAAAAAGAAAAAGCCACGTGAGAGCCAGTTGACATCAGCATTTCCTACACTGAGCCAGGTAGATTCCATTATAATTAGGAATTATATGTCCCCTTCCAAAGCACAGTTTGAACATGTTTTGCTCCTTTTTCCAATTCATATTTCCTTTGACTATCAAACCCACCAGCTTGCAGTGATCTGAAATTGCCCCTGTAGCCTCAGCACCTTAACTCAAAGTGGCCAAAGTCCTGGTTCATTCTAGTTCAGCTATTTATACTCTACCAGGAATTGCCTCCCTCATCTTTGCTAATTAATATTGGCTGTTAGGAGGTAAGAGATTCCCAAGAGCCACTCTAGCTTCACTACACTGTTGTAATTTTAAAACTGCATTACTATGTATTTGCAAGCGTTACAAGCTTTTAGCCCTCAATGCCTCCTAGAAAGAAGTTCCTTACACTACAGAAAACTCCTCATGGTATTTTCATGTTTTAGGCTTTTTTTTGTTTGCTTCAAGACTCAAGACACACATTTAACCACAGAGATAGCAAGCTGTTTTATTTTATGGACTTTTCCCATCATAGTCTCTTTCCAGCACCGCTTAAAAGCTGCTAACTTTTGTTTTTCAGTTTCTCCTTACGATGCCCTTTATGCTCATCAGGCCAAATCCCTCTCAAACTGCTCAGAACTTCATACTAATTGGATTTTTAGTAAGAGCAACCATTTGACTATCCTTGTTAGGGCAACACGGATCCTGCTGAATTTGCATTTCTCCAGCGGCCCCACAGCATAGATCTCAGCACAACCAAGTTCTGCCTACCATTGCGAGTATGTGCCCTGCTGTCTATGTAACCTGCTTTCTATATAACCTGTAAGCATACCCCAAACATACATACCTCTGCTGTCACAAGTCTCTACAGGTAGCAGCTGAGCTAGGCATGCAAGTTCAAACACTAGGATCCTTTAAGTCTGAGGTAATAACAATGGCCCTTGGTGCTCCAAGTTGGATGAAGTCCTACAAGATTATGGCCATCCTTCCCATAGTACACCATCTTTTATGGAGCCTGATTAGCTCGAAGAGTGAGAAAGTTGAACCATCCAAGATAAACATGTAACAGAAGACATTAGACAGTCCCTGTCCTGGGAGAGACTTAGTCTTACTAGGATCTCCCTAAGGCTGGGGGGGGGAGAGGTGAGAGGTGGAGGGAAGAGAAGCTATTTTTATTGCTGAAAGGTAGACTAATGAAAAGGAATAAGAAACAGAATATTAAAAATAAATTAAAAAAAAAATCAAACTCCAAACACAAGCCAAAGCTAACATTCCTCACAGCTGGAGAATGAGCTGCAATGGAATCAGTATTATCATTATTTCTGATTTAAAGTTCTGTTCTATGACATTCCAAAGTTTGAGGAAAAGCAAAGATTTATTATTCTATCTCTACAGTACTACTAAAGAGGTGATTTCATTTCATTAAAAGTTTAGCCACAAGTAGTAATGACTTGTAAAATTTCTGCCAAAATTAAGGGTGGAGGTAGAAGAAAGTAAGTGCTCATGTCACAAATTCTGTATCTTCTCAGTGACATCACTGGGGTCTTTTTTTGGAAAATTACTAAAAATATGGATTACCCAACCCCCCAGTCAATTAAAGGATGTCAGAGGCTTATCCAATTTGACAACCTACTTTCAAAGATATGAAAAGTCCTTATGCGGAACACAAAGCCAATTCAAAAATCTCTTCTTGGCTCTAAGAAAGTAAGGCAGCCAGACTCATTTCCAACCCACTCCTCCTCCTCTGCATCCTGCAGGACAAAATGTTCC
This sequence comes from Microhierax caerulescens, assembly GCA_035590215.1. Classification (NCBI taxonomy): domain Eukaryota; kingdom Metazoa; phylum Chordata; class Aves; order Falconiformes; family Falconidae; genus Microhierax; species Microhierax caerulescens. The sequence continues at coordinate 46,055,491 of JAVJGJ010000001.1, forward strand.
AGCAACAGCTCATCTCACTGGGAAAATTTACATTTGTTTGAAACTTCTGAATTTCTCCTGTCTCTGGAAGCTCCATCTTGGATAAAGAAAAGATCACAAGATTTTAGACCATTTCCCCATAACAAAAACATAGGTATTTCTTGATGATCACAATTCCATTTTTTCTGTCTATGGGACTAAAATTACCCAGTGAGAACAAAAAAGGTCATTCTCTCTTTTCTGTTCCTTTACATTATGCCCTACTCTTTACTCAGAGTGCTACGTGGAACCCTTATTACCAACAATCCCATAAAGACATACTTAGCCAGATCCCAGAAGAAGAAAAGGATTAGCTAGAGTCAAAATTCCAATTCGGATAAGTAGGTCCTTTAAAATATTATCTCTGCTTCAGCAAGCCAAAGCAGCTAATCACCCCAGCAGTACTAACTCCAGATCTAGACGATTTTGTTACTAGACTCTAGATGAGAAATGTCATGATTTTTTTTTTGTCTCTGCACTTTCTGCAGCAACCAAGATGCATTTCAAAATTGACCCACTACACAAAACCGATCAAGTCTCAACAGAGCATTTTCTGTCCTATCCTACTTATGCTTGAAGCAAGACCAAGTTGGAAGGCCAGTGTTTCAGAAACTGCTAAATACTTCATGCCACCTGAAAAAAAACAACATTATGTCTAGTTTCTTGCAATGCAAAATTCCGGCTTCCAAACAGAAAGAAAACATTCTACTCTTAAAACTACACATTTGCCACAGTGCTAAGAAGTTCACAGGGAGGCTAAGCATTCCTTGTGATATAAGTATATTAATAACTTTTAGCCCAGAAAGGTTCTCACTAGCAGGCATTTAAAGAGAATTATTTGGACTCTACCCTTTTCAGCACTAATCTGCAGCTTTCCAAAATTTCACATTAAGTCTAAAAGAAGTTTTAATTAGAAAGTTTCCTGCAGCTATCCATCAGTGTTTTGGGGGACAATTACTAGAGGGGGGACACCTCAGTTTCCAGCATCTCATACTGTAGGGATCCTCTCTTAATGCACAATTAACTATCATCCCTTTATTTTGTGGGGTTCTCTACAAAAAAATTAAAACCAGTGTATTAGATCAACAGTTTCTGACCAAAAGGAATGAAGAAAGTGTAGAGTTTATAATCCTAGTTTGTATTCTGTGGAAGTCATTTCACAACCATCTAGCAAATCCTGTTTAAATACTAGCTCCTCTCCCTGAAGAGTTCAGATGTGACAAATTAAGGTAAGGCTCAACAAGACTCACTACACATGCTAGAACTAAAAACAAAGCCAAAGAAGTTAGTTTCAGCATTTGCAATTCAGAGGTTAAAGATTGAAGAGATATTCCTTGAGCTACAGCATCTCTTCACTTTCTCCATGCAGTCTTCGTTTCATAAGCCAGTTTTTATTATAAGGAAGCTTCAGTATTATGAGGTGTTCAAGCCTGGATTAAGGTTGCCACAACTCCAGCACAAAACTGCAAAAAGGAACAAGAAAAATATGCTAGAAGGCATCCTTTATATTAACTGATGGCCACTGGAGTCAAGTTTCTCAGCTATTCCACAAGTTCCGGAAGCACAAGCAATATCAAGAGCTCACAGCTGTCTGCTGAAGAACATACCTCACTTAATGTGCAAGTCAGGACTATATTTCACCATTCTAAGGTCAAAAAACTAGGATTTGAGTTGTTATTACCTCCAGATATACATGTGAATAAGCAGTAGGACCACTTGCCTCAAATGCCAAAAATCACTACAGCGCTCAGCATTTCACTGTTTTGACCCTAAAGCATGATTATTTTAATACCAACTAGTCACTGAGACAGCTGTGACAAAATATAAACCATTACTAAAATAAGGCTGCACCCTACATACTCATTTCCACTCCATCTCCCACACTTCAGATGTGAGAGCTTCTATGAGAACGAAGCAAAGCCTCAACCATCATACACAGCATTTGGACACTATTTAAAATACAGTATGTTTCGGCAAATCCCTTGAACTCAAAGGGAACAAGTAGTACTCAAGAGTTTTCCGATTGAAAAAACAGACGTTGTTCAAAGAGTGAGAGATGGAGAAAACCTATAGGCAGATGCACCAGAAGTAAATTAAAGATAATATCCTGGTTTAAGATGGTGGTTTCCAGTTCACAAAATTCACAGCCAGATTATGTGCTGGAAAGAGGTTAAAGGTAATTCTTCAGTGTACAAATTTCTTATTCTTCAGATGCAGAATTCATTCAGCTTGGCTGAGAAACACATACCAAATAAAGACCTAAAATTGTTTAATAAAATTTGCATTAGAAATGGAAGATTTTACTCTGTTATACAATTAATGTTATCTGCAATAAATATACTGCTCTGTATTTCTCAAGTTACTATTAGATGGTTTGGGTTTATTTTTAAATTGAGAGGAAAGCCCCCTTCCAGAAAGGCAAAGGAAGGGTTGAGACAGGAGATGTTAAGCCTTTGTCAGTTTATAAAGTATATTTCTCAAAGCAACAGAAGTGGTGGAGAAGCAAGCTCAAGAGACCGTTCCAGATTATACCTAATTAAAGCAGGGAATGTATCACCACTAAAAACTAGGGCTAAGAACTCAACCCAGCCAGAGGTTAAAGCATTTATTATTGAAAGCTAGTATCAGAAGTTTCTCAGTCTCCCAGGTTTAAACCTGTCTTTCAGACTTGAAGACTTTCGTGTCCCAGACAAGTCATCCTGCATCTTTTAAAGTATCTTTGTCAGACAGAGCAGATGAGCTGTGCCTTGTGCCTGATCCTGTACAAAGATGCTTTACAAAGATGCTTTTCCAAGATGATTTTGTTACTTACATTCTCTTTCCTAAAATAATCTACCAGTACTTAACTGACAGGCAAGTATCTCATTAATTTTGCGGAAGGATATTTAATTCTCTACTATGTTTGGAGTTCCATTTGAATAAGCCATCGGCATTGGTCTGTGACCAGTCATCTCCCTACAATGTGTGATTTGGACTCTGTCTTCCTTCTCAGCATTGCTGGAGAACACACGAGACAATGGAGAACGCACAGTGTTGAGGATCAGGAATTCTGGTCTGCCGAGGTTTTTATACACGAATGCCAAGTCCTTTGCTTACTACTGCAACTTTCAGTTGATGATATTTACTGGAAGCTTGGAGCTCAGGTCCTACACAAATTATTTCCACTTCCACATGCTGTTTATAAACCAATGGATATATTTATTTAGTATACAAAGCCTCCAGTAAGATAAAAAAAAAAAATCAGACTCAAGTAATAATTTATCCAGAAAAAAAATAAAATATCAGTGTTTGAAGAAATACACATACTACCAATCTAAGTCTACAACACTCCCACCAAAGCAAGTGATCCAGATTATACAAAAGCCACAAGATTTTATTTTACACTAAGGCTTTTGAGGCTGGGGGGAGGACTCAAACAAAAAACCAGCCACATAGATGAGGACCAACTGGTCCTACTACTGAGATATTTGCTTCATTCCATCAGTTACATAATAAAAGCCTAAGACAAAATAAAGATAAGCAGTAGCACCTTTCTACATGATCACTGTGTTTGCCCTAAAAAATAAGAAGGGTTGAAGAGGCATGTACACATTTTAAAAATACTCAGTCCTGAAAAACATATAGTACTGACCTTCAGTTTGTATGGCAGTGACAATGATGATTACTCCACACACATCCTGCTCCCCCATGACAGATTGAAACAGTATCAGTACTAAAGTACTAGTCTATTACCAAACCCTATGGACTTGGAGTGAAGGGATTATACAAATTTCCTCCATACATCATGCTCCCAAAACACACACTGCTAATAAACCTCCTCCTATTTGCCTTCAGGTTCATTCTGAAGAGTTTCAGACATCTGGTTGGCTTGTTTAAAATAAAAAGCCCAACTAGTAGGTTTGTTTTTATGATCCCAAGTGTGAAATGTTCTTGTTGAAGGCCTCAGGCCACGTGAAAAACACTTGTGTTAAGATGCTACTTCATGGCATTTCAGGGATCTAATGAGCTACATAATCTGCACACAGGGAAGTCTCCCTCATATTAGCTTGCATACAACTATGAAAGTTAAAAACAAGGAACCTATGCTAGTCCAAATAGTTTTCAATAAATAGTACAGCTGGTGAGCTGCAGATACTGCTAAATATAGTACTCAAGTGCTTAGCAGCACTCTGTAAATATCTATACATCTCAATGCTTACAGTAACATGTAACACTTCTTGAGCCTTACTGTCCTAATTCTCTGTACTATGAATAATATTTTTCTCTCATGACAAAGTACTATGCCCAATTTAGTGGTATAAGAAAAGCTTCAGTCTTTGTCTCCAAATTATAATTCTAGAATATCATTGTGCCACTGTACTGAATGAGCGTATGTATGTAGGTGCATATCCTTATTTCAGCAGTTTATGACAAATACACTGTTTACATATTTTCATATAAAACACAGAAGTCTAAAAAAGAAAACAAGTTACAGGAAAAGCTACACAAGAGTATAGTTCAGTGTAGGTTGCATACAGTAGTTAAAGCTTTCTGCTACATTATCTATCTTGAATGAACACGGAAACGCATTGAACAGATAGGAGATACGGTGTGTAACAGCCAGCCAAGTTCCTGCTCATGGCCCAAACTTGTTCTCAATCATGGCTGACCATCTGTAATTTGTTACTCAAGAAACTTTAATTCATCTGGCAGGAGACACCACCTCTGGAGGTGACACATTTAAAGACCTCAAGTTTTACAACACCCATCTAGGAACACGATCCATCAGAAACCAGAAAAAAGCTTAAATACCTCACAGCTTTCAAGTAGCAAGAATTTTCTTTAACATAAAGTGGTCTCAGGTATTGCACTACAAGTACCAAAATTGAATGCTAGTTTGGAGAATTTGTTGTGACTGCTCCTTAACTTTGCTGAATTAGTTTGTACTGACTCCGTTATTCATTACATTCCAGCTTCTGTTTTGCACATTCCATGACTTTTTGAACGGTGATGTCTCTGAGGAGATCTGCACTACACAGAGCAGTAAGCTCTAGTAAATGTGAACCCTCAGTAACAGTCTACAATGCTCCAAGTATGAGCAGACCACAAATTAAAGTCCATTAAAATAATGGAATGAAATAAAGACAAAAGCAGTATATATGTCAATATCGTATGTGCTTTCAGCACTCAATTCAGATATTAATTCAAGTGTCACCAGGGACATCCCTCTTGCCAGACTTGAGGCACTTCAATAAAAATTAGTTCAGTTGAGCTAAGAAGCTCTTACCAGTTCAGCAGTCCATTCCAAAAGCAAGATAACTACTTTGTCTATGCATTCAGTCTCCCACAGCACACTGAACAGCTGGATGCAGGAAACACTGTGCTAGAGGTCAAGACACAAACCAAGGGGTACACAACTGCAGTAGGTATTTGGAAAAAGCATTTGTAATAATTAATGAAGTAAAAGAAATCTCAAGAGACAAAGTTACACCATGTAAGAGATGATGACTCTTAAGTCAGAGGAAAAAAAACCAGTGATCTCTAACTACAGTGTGATTTTTTTTTTCTTTAATACTGAAATAAAAACCTTCTGCTTGTAGGAAAAGCTCAGTATTTTCACTGTGTGGTACCTCAACACTATCAGATGTTTAATGAATGAGTCATTAATTCTACGAGCAAGTTCTGTGGAAAAACTCATTTGCCAAAGTGGATTCCTAGAAGTCATTAAGACTCCAAATCATTAAGTTTACTCACACAGTACAGGCTAACAGAACCTGTAATTCAAAACCATGCTCCTGTATGGGAAGCCCATGGGCAGAAGATGTCAATCAGTACACAAGTATTATGGACCACACTTCAGTTACCATAGGACAGAATAACTTCATTTTATTTCAGCCCAAAAACACCAGCTGAAAAATTAATGTTGAAAAAGAACCACCTTTAGTTTTAACCTTCACTGATTGGGACAGAAATTTAGCAGCTTTATATGATGGCAGGTAAGTCACATGACTAGCAAGTTAAGCATATAACATCTGCAGACAAAAGGACAGGACCATGACTGTTCAGCAGGGAAATCTGTGTCCTCCCACTTGGGCAATTTAACTTTACAGATTACTGCATTCTGACAAGATCAGTTTCTAGTAACCAAGTTGAAGGACAAAACAGTAAAAACTATCAGATAAAGTCAACAGTAAAAGAGATGCAAGCATGTCCTCTCAGTTCTTCACCTGAAGACTCATCTTTCAAATGATCTTCCAATACTGATAAAGTACATTTTAGAAAAAGCACACTTTTTAAACCAAGCTGCTGAAAATACATCTGTTTCTGGAATCTTCACTCATGCAAAGTTTAAGCATACTATAGTCTGCATAAAGCAGCAACATCTTTTCTGCTGAAGATGTGAAACAAACCACTGCATTAGGGGAAGTCACTGGCAGAGCACCTGGACCCAAGAAGTACTGAAGTGATAAACACTTTTGACAGCTGCATCCTTTTCTACAGGTGCAAGAGACATTTACTTCATTTCAGTTTGGCTCAGCTTAACAATTAGTTCAACAATTAGTTTAGAATTTAGAAATAGGTTTGGTTTTATTTGATCCTCTCAGAGAAGGGAAGATCCCACAGTTGCAACATTTAAGACTGTATATTTAACAGGATTAAACCTTACAGTCTTAAGGATACATGGCATTTTGCAACTGATTGTATTACCAAAATTTGAGCATCACACAACACAAAAAGACCTTCCACAACCAAGTATAACCCACCTTGAGAGAGCCTTTCTGAACACAGTTCCCCCTGCACCACCCTCAGTTGCAGTTTCCATAGCCAAGCTTGCCTAACAGCATCACTGACAGCAGGATGCATTTAACAAGCCTAAAAAAAAGTATCCTAAGAAAAAAAAATATCCCTCTTTCTGAAGCCTATTATAAGCTTGGATCAGTTAATTCAGCCAAAGGTGTTAAAAGCTAACCAAGTAAATCCCACTCTGAATATCTAACCTGAAGGCAGGAACTGGGATATGCCTTGGTTTACAAATAGTGAGTGTACAAACGCAACAAGCACAGCATCAATCCCCCTTTACCCACACTCCCAGTCCATGCCAGGCACCACCTCCTTCACAGATAGTGTGGGGGATAGTTTTCAGTTATACTATTACACAGCAAAAATTGAAGTTTTGGGATAACAGCATGAAGCTCTTAACAGCTTGAAGAGGAGATGTAGTAATCTTAAGAAAAGGTATTATGCAAACAGATATTAAAAAGCCCTTTTACTTTTTCATAACATTAAAAATAAGCAACTACACTTCATCTTCTGCATCAAAATACAAACAAGTATTAACATCCTAAAGTACATTCAAGATACATTTCACAATCTACATCACCTTTAGCTTCTCAACACCAGGAGATGCTGCTTTACTCTTCTAGCAACATACTGTGGGTTAAAAGCGATCATTGAAGTCATCTCAGCTAACAAACATTCAGCATCCTCAAAGAAAGATTATCAGACTTTCTAAACCTCAGCTCAATTTAAGCCTACAGTGCTATTTCAAAGGACAGCTGTCAGTCTCCCTGAAGCACACAGTAGAAAGACTAGTTAGAAGATTAATTATACCAGCTTGCATGCAACAGCATCAAAACTTTAACTACACTCAAATGTACCTGTGCGATGAGAATAAACTGCTCCATATGCAGACACTATAAGCAGGGCAATGACCAGAGCAAGACTAAAGAAATTAGTGGAAGGTGGAAATGCGAAGTAGTTTGAAAGTTTACAGGGAGAGATGCTGGAGAAACAACAATGATAAGTATTTACAGAACCACAAACAATCCCAGTAGACAGGGCTCAGAAATCAATTTCTATGAAGTGCTTCAAGATTCATTATGAATCAAATTCAGCAGGTGAGATACTATAAGAGCTAAGATTTCAAAGAGAAAGTTACACTCAGATGTCAACAAATACTTCCAAATACAAATCCAAGAAAGATACCCTAAAAAAAGTTAGCTCCAAGTAGCAGGCCTTAATCTTCAACACCTAGCTCGCAATGCAAGAAAGTTTCATTTCACAAAGGGAGAGCTTAAAACAACCCTAACCACAGATGACTTCAGAGTCACTCTACAACACCTGGAATTACCTGCAAGGTACCAGAATTAGGGTGTTAAGTGAAATATTTGAATACAGACAGGAACAGACCGTTCTTTTTAAAAAAAAGTTTGGACATCAGTTTCTAAAGCTAGGCCTGCATTTGTTCCACATCTATCTTCAGAAAAAGGTCTCCAGTTCCCCACATCCCAGTAGAATCCTAGAGGAGAACAGGGAAGCTTTTGTGAGCCCTAAAAGGCAAAAAGGAGGTGAGCAGCACCCACCAGATTCACTTTGATGTCAGAGTAATAGGATTTAGGGCCAGGAGAGAACATACTGAAGTCATATAATTAGATTTAAAGACTTCTGCTACTGGAAGGTAAGCAAAGGCTGTACAGTGAATGCAATACTATGAATGACCATACCCAGAGAGCAGTTATCAGTGGTGCATGGGAGAGCACACCAAACATCTCAGTTCAAAGATTTCTTTGTTTCCCATCATCTGCTCCCAGCAAAGTAGGAGAAAGGCAGGAAGAACTGCATAACAGCACTAAAATCCTGCTTAACTTTGACATACTGGAAAAACTGTTCTGTGAAAAACAGGATACACTTCAGGCCTGAGAGGTATGCTCAGGCAAGCAGGATTAACCGAGCAAACCAGAGGGCAAGTTCTTCAGAAGAAAGCTGTAGGCTAGGTTGGATCAACAAGCTGACCTTGAAACAAGTGTTAAGCTGTTGTAAGAACGTCAAATGTATGGGGATGCATAAACAGGAATACCAGCTCCAGGGCACATGAAACAGTCTTTTTACTCCACTCAGCACAGGAAAGCCTCAGCTGTAGCACAAAGTTGGGCTTTAAGCACCACACTCAAAGACCAATGTGAACCAATTTGAGAGAACAAGAATGATTAGAGCTGAAAACACATGACCTCTGGGGAAGGATTAAATACCCTATTTTATTTAGGCCACAAGTATCACAAGGCTCCAGGGTGGAGGGCAAAACACAACAAAACAGGAACATGACAAAGAACAGCTCAAATATTTTTAAAATATTTACTTATTATTAATAAACAGCCTCAAGTTGCACCAGGGGAGGTTTAGAAGAATTTTCTTCCTAATATCCAATCACTGAAAGGGTGGTCAAGCATTGCAACAGGCTTGTCCAGGGAGGTGGCAGAGTCACCATCCCTGGAAGCATTCAAAAAACATGTCAATGTGGTGCTCAGGGACATGGTTTAGCCATGGACTTGGCAGTCCTGGTTTAACAGTTGGACCCGATGATCTTCAAGGTCTTTTCCGACTTTAATGATTTTATGATTATTACAACAGAAAATGTCTCTCCCATGTAGGGAATTGGGCAATCGGCTTGACCTGCAGTAAGAAGCATGTCTAATACCATATTCAGAGTAAGTTTCAATGCTGAGAACAGGAAAGCACTGGACTGAATAGAAAGTAGAGCTGCTCAAGCTTTTTGTATGAATCACATGAGATGCGCAATACTGCTATGGGGCAGGGGCCTCTAACAACCAGCCTACACCTCTTTCAGTCCCCTTTTAAAAGACTACCTCAATTTCAAGCCACTGTAATATCTTTGCTTAACCTCCTGCACTGTACTTTTAGTTTCAGTGAGCTAGAAGTTACTTTTCTGATTTTTCATATTAAAACTTCAGGATTTACATGTTCCAAGTTATTTTACCACACAACAAAAAAGCCACACCTGCCTCACACTTTCTTCACACAAAATAACTCAACTCCAATTATCTCCCATGGCAGTATGCAAATTTCAGCAATATTGTCAAATCCTGCCGTATTTTCTCCTGACCAACTGAAAGCAGAAGCTGATTACTTCAGAAAGACAAGCGTGCTTAGCGTTCTAACAGCCTAGGACAGCGATGTAATAGCTTTCATTGATGTAGTGTCACAAAGCACCATCACACAAACATATGCGCACAACTCTTACTGCAACTATCGCCTTAGGCTTGGTTAGGACTTCCTGAGGATGGGAAGTGCTGCAGGCAAACCAAATACTCCAAAATAAAAACTAAGATATGCAGGATTTTACAGATGGGGAGTTGAAGCAGACAGCATTAGCTACAGCCAGTCAGAGGAAGTCTGCACCTCAGATAAGTTACATATTTACATTTAAACAGCAAAATCTAAAGTCACTAAACCAGGGAAGAATTAACTCAGAAGAGCTCATGCACAAATAGGACACCTAAGCAACATACAACAAAACCAAAATACTATCCTTTATCCATTCTCTGTAGTGGTTTTGGTACTATAAGTATTTATCCAGGTACTTGTCTGCTTTGTTTAAATGCCATCCTTCTGATTTGTGAAACATGAAAGTAAGAGCAGCAACAGTCCATCCCTCCAGGAATTCAGCAACTTCAAAATATTGAATGTTGAACCAGACAGGACTGCTCAAGCAAGATGCAGTGCCATGGAAGATGAGGTAAGCAAGCATGCATGTAGCCAAGCTCAAGTGGACTACTGCGATACAAAAAACACCTGCAACCTCAGTGGCCATCTACATCTTGACTAAGAAATAAATGCTGAGCAGCAAGAGATGGAACCCCACAAGCCTCAAGCATGTTTCCGCAACTCTATTGATTCATAATCTACGTGACATCTGAGGCTCCAAACTTTCAACCTTTCTCATATTCTGTATACTGCTTTTGGACTGTGGAAGTTGATAAAGCAACAAGGTTTGACAAGATCCAAATGACATACAGCTTTTATCACTTACATCATCCCTTAAATATGACAAATTTTCATCCTTCTAAACCCAAAAGAGGTCAAATCAACAGAAATCTTGAAAGAAGACAGAAAAGTACATCCTTCATTGGGAAAGCAGGGAGGGGGAGTTAAAGGAAGCATTACCTTTAGAACAAGAATCTTCCCTATAAATAAACTTTGGAGGGTAGAATAAAGAATAAGGGATACTGTTATGTTTGAAACTTTATGAAACTGAGGAATAGTTTACTATTACAAAATCTAATGCCACCATTAAGAAGGTAAAACATAATACATGTGCACAGCACTGAAGGAAAGATTTAGTACCACTAACAACGCAAACCACACTGAGCAAAAATTAAACATGCAGCAATAATTTGTGAACTGCTCAATTAGGTTAAAAAACACATTTACCCTACAGATTAAAAAACCTCCCAAACCCCTCAAAGGCATTAATGCTTTTCACAATGTTATTTCAGATGCAAATTAGAGACCTAAAGTTAATATAACACAACAGAAGTTCCTATTATTCTCATTCATGGCTCAAGGGGAGGCGACAGTAGAAGAGAAGCCACAGCCTAGTTGTATGAGGTCTTACTAGGACAGTAACGGTTTTTCTTCATTTTTTAAGTCAATCAAATCATAAATGTGGCATTTCATAAACCCAGAAAAATTCAATGCATTAACAAATAACCAACAAGCCAGCTGCCAAGAATGGTTGGATGAGAGGAGTGTTAAGGATAAGTATTCTTCATGAAAAAATTCATATCATGTCTTCCAGCATCGCAGACCTCTGTCTAAAACACAAAGGTGAAGGTACAGACAGTGCTGTTGCGGTTATTCCTTCAACTATTTTCTCTACCAGCTGGGTTCCAATTTTAAAACTCAGCAAATGCAGAAACAGTTTTCTTCCATCTCAGATGCCTTTCCCACAATGACATGTAGATCTCAATATACCATGTAGGTTTTGCAAATTACACTTCTAATGACAGCTCTAGGTAAAATATTGTTTGATTTAACACTCTCAGCTCTATCTGTACAGCCACTTACACACACTGAAGAGCAACTGTCATCACTGGTACTGTATGTCCAAAACTCTAGGTCTGCAATTTGGTACCTCATTGACAGTATTCTTCCCTGTACTTTACTAGCATTTAATTTGCACAGGAACTTAAACCAATGTTGTCACACTAAATTCAGAGCAATAATGCTAACATTAGGTAATTAGATCTTGATCTGACTGTTAACATCCAACAAGCAAAACATAGGTGATGGCCTGCATTTCACTAAAATAAGATCAAGCTCCAACAGCAGAAAGCCAATTATATTAGTTTTGGTTTTGTAACTCAGTAAGCTTCTCAATTTAAAATTTCATATTTTCTAAAGCATGATATTCAACTGCTTGCTTATATAAAAAAAAAATCAAGAGCCATAACCCAGATAATTTTAGTAACAACCCTGCCTACTTCCTCCCCTCAACCTAAAAATTAGCAGAAACATGGCCTTCAGAAGTTATTTGTGCCCACTACAAAACATCAGGAATTAGCAAAGGAGTTTCTTACCACCTTGTTAATGATATTTCCCAAATAGAAAAGCCAAACAGCAGAAAATGTATAAATGGCAATATTAAAAAAGTTAATAGTTACCTTGATTTCAGGTTTTTCAATACTAAACAATACTGCAATAACCAGTTGGGTCATCAGTGAAAAATTTATGAAACTGCCTAGAAAGGAGTTTAAAATATGCCTGTGGCCACAGCCACCCCCACCCTCTTTTTTTTTTTTTTTTTTACAGGTCTCCTTTTCAGGGAGGAAGAAAATCCTTAAAGAAAACCATTTTCTGAAGACATGACTGTCTCGATCACCCTAGCACAGTGCTTACAGTTAAAAGAAAGCAACAAAGCACAGACTTCTTTTTTTATACAGACTCTTTCATCACTGGATTGTAATACAACACTGCCAAAATCTTGTCCAGCACACAAACTTCATGACATAGTAAAAACCACATTGCCAACATAAATGGCTACCTCTCAGGTATACACAGTCAATAGATTAAATCAACTTACCTACCAAGAAAGCATCAGCCACTATGCTGAGTTCAAGCAGCTGTTTTCCTAGCCATGAATTTCTTCCCTAGAATTAATCAACAGGGCTGCCTTCTGCTCAATTAACCCTCCCTTCAGGAGTGCTCATAAAGCCCTTCACAGGTTTCTTTCTGTGTGTAGTTTCAGCCCTCCAGTAAGCTTATGTTCCTTACAGTATCCAGAATAAAAGTTACAACTACTTCCGCAATGGACAGGAATCTCTTACACATTCTACCATAACATACTGCAAAATTTAAGTTTACAAGCAGATTGTGTAAGATGAAAGACAAGGACCTATGCACATTTACTTGCAAGATCATTCTTCACATAAATACCAGATCTCAAGAACACAGTAATCTAAAAATAGTCCAAGAAGTTGTTTTGTTTTTTTTTATAAAAATGAAAGTTTAAAGCAAGCCAAGTATTCTGTGAAAAGAAAGCACAAAACTTGTGAGCTTGCAGGGGAGAGGGAAGTTCAGGCAAAGTTTCTGTTTATATTATGACCAAGAAATGACACAAAAAGAAATGTAAATCCTAATATAAATACGAGTATTTCCCACTAAATGTTTAACAAGGCTTCTTACTAGTATTTATGAAAAGTCAAACCAGAAAGGACAAATTCTTAGAACAAAACTCAAAACCAGCACCAAAAAAGTGCAGGACCAAGGGAAGAATTGTTTGGAAAGTTTTAAGTACACCATGTTTCTAAAGGGAATAATCTATCAAACCACAGGAGGTGACTAGAACTGCCATCATCACTGCTAACACAAAGGAATGTAGATTGGTGGGAGGCAACAGGGGAAGGGGGAGAAAGAACAGGGAAGGGAAAAGGAGAAGGAACTAAAAGAAGGAGCTACAGTAATGGCTACCAGACTTTCAAGGAATTCCTATAGGAAGGAATAAATCTTTCACAATTGTGTTTTGGTGTCTTTTTAAATAAGGCAATCCATACAACAAATTGCAGTCATCTCAATAACGTTAAGCTTTCAGTTTATCTGCCCCCTATATTTTCATAAATACAGTTTCATGCCTTTACCAAACTTTCAAAGCTTAACACAACAGTTGCAAATGCAAACAGCATTCCTTCTTCCAGCCTCCTCATTCTTCTGAATCATAGTACCCTGCAGAAAAACAGCTTTTCAAGAGGAAGTAGGAACGTTTAACTACATCAAATTTAAAATATCCCTTTACAATTATTTAATCAACTTTTATTCTCAAGTTAAAGAGACAATAACCATGGGTTACACACTGGTAGGTAAAAGCTGCTGGAGGACAGCCAGATTACCACAGCATGGAACATCCTGAAAGGGTATCATTAGGGGGATGATCTTGCAAATCAGTATTTTGAGTTTATGTCCAATAGGCAACATGTGCTCCCATATGATGAACAGCAGCATATCGTAACTGACAAAAAATAGGGATGATTAAAAATAACAGACATATTAATATGAGTATATTTCCCAGAAATTCAAAAATGAGCCAGTAGTAAAGCCATTTTCTAGTTAGGAGTTCCATTAGCTTATGTGGAACTACTTGAAATGTACGTTTTAGCTCCCTACACATACTGATCTCCTGCCTCTGAGTGCAGTTCTTCAGGCTTTCTCTGAAGCACAGTAATTGTAAAAGTACAAGCTCTCCAGTAAAGCCAGACCAAGCCACATACTTCATCAGGAAAGTTTTTGCTATTCAGCAAACATCATGCTCCAGACTTCAGAAGCCTGACTTGAAGCAAACAGACTATTCACAATTAAAACACATCCAGGAACATTTCAGTGCCACAAGATACACAAACTTACTGGTTCTTGCCAAAAACGGCTTTGACAAAAATATTTTCTAGCAGTCAGGCATATGAATGGGAGGCAATGTAACAGTAAAGTCTATTATAATAACTGTTCTCAGGAGCTAATTTTAATGTAAGCACAGTGAACCAGAAAATAGATTTGACCAGCTGGCTCAACTCATCCCGAGGCCTAGAACTCGGCATGCACTTGAAGAGCCAGTGGTTTATCTGGTCTGAATCACCACTCTCGGCCCTCCAAACCTGAAAGTTAGGGTACTACCTCCAAGCACTCTTTCTGTACCCGTTTTCTGGACAGTTATGACAGACATCTCCTTCACCTCAAGACAAAAACGCCGTGACGTCCAGCTCTGTGCCAGAGAAGTTGAGATAGCCACGGCTAAACCGGCGGGTCCCCCAGGACGGCCAGGCCCTCCTGTCGCCTGGCAGCTCCTCCAGCGGCCTCCCGAGAGCATCCAGAACCTGCGGCACGGCCCCTTCAGGCCCACGGTTCTGCTCGCCCTCCCGCTGGCCAGGCGACGTTTAATAAGCCAAATAATCAGAACAAAGCCACGGTCCTGCCCTTAGAAAAGCCGGGTTCACACAAAGGGCCTATTCACTCGCCGATCCCGGACTTTTGAACCCAACCGGTCGTTACACTCGGGAGCCATAAATTAGAAACCAACTTTCCTATCGCTGAGGGAGGGGAAGGGAGACAACGATGACGGCTTTCACCCCGGAACCGCGGCGGCGGGCGGCTACCGTGGACAAACGCGCCCCTGCTCCGAGGTACCCCCTATTCTGGGGCAAACGGCGGGCCTCGCCTCCGAGGTACGACCCCGCAGGCGTGTGTCCCGCCGGGCAGCAGCACAAAGGGACGCGGAGCCCGGGCACCGGCCCTTCCCCTGCCGACGCCAGGGCCCGGGCCCTCGCTGCCGGGGGGCGCCGCTCCGCCGGCCCAGCGCCCACCCGGGCGGCGGCACCGGCTGACGCTACCAAGTTGGGCTTTGGGGTGTTCCGTCTCTGCCAGGGCCGCGGGCAGCCGCCGGTCCGCTTCCAGAGGCGGCCTACGGTTCCGGGCAAGGTGAGCAGCAGCCAACGCTCACCTCCGCTGGTGGAGCGCGGCCCCCGGTCCCGACACCGTCGCAAATATAACCCCCACTGATCTGATCTATCGATATAACCGGAGAGGCGAGCAGCCCGCAGCTCTGCGGCACCGCGACGCCGCTGCCGCGGGAAAGGGCAGCCCCGGGGTGACACCCCCACGCTGCAGGGTTCCCCCCGCGCCGCGGCGGCGCTCGCTCCCCCGCCCGCCGAGAGCTGTCCGGTCCGCACCACCGCCCGGGCTCTAGCAAGCGGTCCGGGCCCGGCCACCTCCCCTCCGCTCGGCGCTGCCGCCAGAACGGTTGTTACCAACCGGCTGCGCTCGCCCTCCGCTGCCGGGCGCTGCCCGCGACCCGACCCCCCCGCGGCCTCCCCTACCGCAACGCCAATACCTGCGCGCGCCCGCCCGGGCCGCCTCCCCTGCGCGTATGGACCGGGCTCCCCAACGGCAATGGAACAAAACACAGCTGGCTCCGCCCCCGCCCGGCACCTGCCCGCTCCCATTGGCTGAACCGCCCGCCCGCCGAACTTTGACCCGCTCTGCCATAGGGCTGCGGGGCGAGCCGGCCCAGCCCACAAGGGGCGGGGGGCGGGCCAGTTCCCGCAGGGACGCACAGCTGCGGCGCCGCCTGGGACGGGGAGGCCGCACCGACTACAGCCCCCGGCAGGCATTGCGGCAGCGCAGCGCCCTGCTTTCATTGGCTATCCAGGGAGCGTGGGGAGGGGCGTGGGGGGAAGCGGTGCGTGTGGCCCGCGGGGCCATGACGTCATCACGTCCCCGGATGGAGCCGCAGGACGGACGCGGTGCGCGGCTGGCGCAGCGAGCGGGGCTCGGTCGGCTGGGCTGCGCATGCGCGGGGGCGCCCCGGGAGGGCGGGAGCAGGCGGCGGCGCTTCCCTCAGGGCGCTGGGGCTGCGGCCTGGCCGGGGGGGCCGCCCTCCTCTGGAGCGGGGCCCGGGCGTGCCAGCCGGTGCCGTCCTGCTCGGTTTGGGCCTTGGCAGTCTTTGGGCGACACCTGCCATGGCCAGGCCTGGCCCAACTGGTTGCAGCCGCTTGGCAACGCTGGCAGGGCCTCTTCTCGGAAAGGCAGGGATGTGGGGGCTTGGGCCTGTGGCAGTCCCTGAGGGAGCAGGAACAGCACCCGGGGCTTCTTCCAGAAACCCTCGCTGTGGCTTGCCCTCACCAGCTCCCGCTGCTTATGTTACTTTTCCCCCACGGCTGGTTCTTCCAGCTTCCTCCGCAGACGTACTGCCCTGTGTAACGGTGTGCTTACACTGCCCTCTGCTTGCCTGCTCCGTCCTTCCCTCAGCTGGCAGCTTCCAGACTGACCTGCTGGAAATCCCTCGGCTTCGTCTCCCGCAGGGGTCCCGTGTGGTCCCGAACTGGTGCAGTCTTCTGTCTTGCTAAATGGAGGGCAGAAAAAAACCCAACATCTGCCTCTTACGCTGCAAGAAATGTTCCTATGGGAGTTTTTCAGAAGCAGTTATGAGTCAGCCGTAGTGAGGAAGTGGGATGTGTTTGGACAACAATTACACAGTATGCTTGTCAAGGCAGAGACTGCTTTATGTGGGTGCATAATCCTTAACATCATGAGAAACCAAACCCTGATTTACTGTTGCCTACAGGCCTAACATTACTGAGGTACAGATATTTTTTATTAATGGTAACTATTAGCAAGCTCTTCTCATCCCTTAACAAGCATCTGTTGTTTCTGCCTTCTGCAACCTGTTCTTCAGCGTTTGCACATGGAGTTCTATTTCGCTCCCTCACCTTTCCTTTGACCTAGAAGTTTTTCAGCCGGCTTTACCTTATTATCCTGCAAGATTTTGCTCAGTTACAAGCCGATGCTGCAATAGCTACCTGAGTTAACGTTGCAATGCAGAGTCCAAACCAGACCCCTGTTCCTGGGAAATCCTTACTTTGGTTTGCTTACTTTCTAAGCTTTCAAGCTTTAACCTTAAGAGACGGATAACTTAAACCAATTTTTACTTCAAACAGCATTACTAGGTTTTGTTGCTTGGTCTTTATCACTGTCCTCTCATCTTTTGCATGTTGTACAACCCAAGCAGTACCCAGTTTTCTGAAAAAGTTTGTGGTTTTGTTTTATTTTGATAAACCTTAGGCTGAATTTTATTCCAATAGTTTTCCAAGATACTTTTCCCAAATTATACAATAAATATTTAAATTAGTGTACTAGTCCGCTGTAAGATCAATACCTACCTCTCTTTAGAAAGATCTTGCAAGCGATTAAAGGTACACAGAGAAAGTACACAGCTTTCTCCCATAGCTCAGTCCTGGCTCTTGAAATACTTTCTGGTTGTGCTCATTTTGCTCCTGGCCTTATTGTGAATTCTAGTACATGGGAAATTGTAGTTCATCTGCTTTCATGGTCCTGCCCATATCTTTGGCAGAGATTTGGCTCCATCCTGTAATCAGTTTTGTACACAGAATTCCCTATTGAAAACAAGTTATCCCTGAAGCATTTAATTGCTAAATCCTTATCCAACTTAGAATTAACAATTTAGCTTTTAAAAAAATGAAGTCATAATACAATTTTGTCTTTCACAACCATTATATCTAACTATTCCACTGGAATATAGCCACTCAGGCATGAGATTTTGATGTAAAGCTGGTTTTCCCTCACCTACAAGTTCAACTGTTCTCATAGTTTTGAAACATTAGTGTCCCTCTCGGTTAGGCCACAATACTTTCTTCTAGCCTCCTGCACTATTTCTAGTGCAAGTAAAGGTAAAACCAGAAGGAAATTTGTAAAGGTTTCTGAAACTGAATTGTCTCTTGGTTTGCCACTATATACTTACAGTCATGTCTGTAGCGAAGGGGGAGGCATGTGAAAGGAGCTTCAGCCACCTCCCCCAACAGTCAGAGCTTCTGTGCTCAACTTCCATAGGCTGGCTATTTCCACCTAGGGTAAACACTTTGCAGTAATTAAATTATCTTATGGATTAGGTAACTCTTAAATCTTCTTTCTCTTCTTCTGTAATGCTCCCCTGTAATGTCTGCCTAGATTTCTTTTATCACTTGCCATTCTTTTCTCCAACTTCATCAGCTTTTTTTCCATTGTGACAGTGGCTGATACTCTCTTCTTTTGGGGTGCCTTTACCTGTCTGTAGTCCAAAAACAGGTAGGAAGCTGAGCCCTAATCTAGTGGTGTTACAAAGGTGGTACCTCCTATGATCAGCTGGTTGCATCCTGAACTTACTACATGGGCAAATCACATACAACGGTCAACAAACACTAAGGGACTGGGGTGGGAGACAGGAGTGAGTGATCGTATCTGAGACAGGGCAGGTGGTAGCTTTAATCAATGACATTCAGTATTCAGCCATAGTTACCTTTTATTTTATACCCAAGAGTAAAGCTCTGGCAGGGATCCAGTTTATAATTCAGATCTTCGTAGACACAGACCTACATTTCCCTCGTGACAAGGTTCAATAGTAGTTGTCTAGCACTTTAAATATCTAATTACAAACATGCTACCACATGTTAAAGTGGTTGGTGTCTGTTCACTCAACTGTGTGTCTCCAGGAAGGGCCATCTGTTTCCAGCAAAACAGTGAGACCTGAATGTAGACAGGTTTCTGAATTGGAAAAAAACCCAACCCAAAACAAAAAACCCCAACCAACCTAGAGATACAAGACTGTCTTTACAATAAAGCACAGGATGAAATAGGTGCAATCAGAATGAACCTCAGGAGAAAGCTGTCACTTGGGGAACTTATGCATGGCATGATTGCTCTAAGATACCTTTGGGGGGATTTTATGTGCCTAAACTACTAGACTAAGCATACAGAAGACTTCACTATATATACAGGTGATATGTTCAGTTTGGTCCATTTTGACCCCTATTTTGCATAAAGAAATAGCAGTTGCTCTTAAATCCCATCTCAACACCTATGCCCTAGATCCAATTATTCAAGAAAGGGAATGTTTCCCCTTCGTAGTCATAACAGGGTAGATAGGCATGAGTGACATGCTGCCTTTATGTCTCACGCAAAAACAACAGATAGACCTTTACACAACGTGTGTGTTACTACTAAGCTGCTGCCAATCTAGGCAAATTATCACCTAAGATCAAGAAGGGAAACGGAGGACACTATGCAACTCGGTTCTTTTTTTGTTACTTTTCATACTGTTTTTTTCTGTTACATTTTCATACTGTTTGTAGATAAGGAGCCCGGCAGTTATTTGATGCTGTTAAAGAAATGAAGTGCAAAAATAGTTCAGACAGTCTGCAATGTGCACAGCTGTTCATAAGGTTCAGATGAGCACGTCCAACTCTATTTCAAATGAGTGGAAAGGTATTTTGCTGTGTACACTGATCACCTTTTACTTAGCACAGCATTAGTAAGCCAAAAGTTAGTGTATTTCCTACACACCCTGGTACTCTTGTAATGTTACAGAAGCAAGACAAGTGAGTTGGGATAGCAAGTCTCAGTATTTCTCTTCTTGTAGCAATCATTGTTAGTTTTTCATCTGTTTCCCCATAAAATATGTATGATGGAAAAGGGGCCTCTGATTTAAAAGACAAATTTATGAAGGCCTGTCAGAAAGATATAAAATCTTGCACTGATCCTGTTTCCCTCAGGGTCACTTTGCACTTGCCCTAGGGATCAAGGGGGCAATGTCTCCCATCCCAGGCAGTCACCATGCAAGGGGGTGAAGAAAGAAACTGGACCAACTTTGGAGTCTGCCATAGAGCAGGTGCAGGAGACACTGCTCTAGGTATTGAGGGGTCCTGTGATACCCTGCATATTTTTGTTTGAGCATGGCTGAGCCTCATCTAAAATGCTTTTCACACTTCTCCATTCTCTCTGTTCAGCAGTTTCACAGCTGAGCATACAGGTTCTGGGCACAAGAGGAAGTTCTGCCACTAATTTTCTGTATCAGTTGGTGGGTTTAATGTAAACCTTGTTCAGACTGCTCAAAGAGATAAGTTTTAAGTTTTCTCTGTAGTGTCCTTTTCCTTATGATCAAGGGCTTGTTATAAATGAGATAAAGCAATAAGTATGCTAAATAAATAAGCTGGAATGGAGAAGCAAAGCAGTGTTCAGCATCAAAATCTGTAATAAATAGAGAGCTGACATCCTGGGATATTAGAGTCAGGGAGTCTCTCATATACCACTACGAGTTGGCTAGACATTATTTTCTTTGTGAGCTCTTAAAAGGATTTTGAGTTAATCACGACCAGATCAGGTTTAATTGGATTTCATGGAAGGGTGTCTCCATCCTATGCCCCCTGTACACAGCTGACTTTTCCTACACCCAGCCTTTCACCTCCATTACCTGCTATTCCAGCTACACAGTTGCCTGCTTCTTAAATTGAGCCATCTGGCCAGGATATACTTCATTTTTCAGGGTACGACTTAGCTACAGGGTTTCAAAAAGGGCAAATCAAGCTCCAAATGCTGAGCCAATACAGCATTGTTCTTTTCACTGTGGTCCCCTAGGAACAGCCCCACTCTTGAGAACTCTGAATTGCTAAGAGTTCAGCCAAAGCATCTTCTGCCTACTCAAGTTTCTAGCCTTTTCTACATACGTTTCCAAGTGCCTTGTTCTTTTTGCAATATACAGTACTTCCTTCCTAGACCTTCCCTACACTTCCCTCCTTACCAAACGTCTTACCTCCTGAGAGAGCATTTTCTCAGCCCAGAACTTTTCCCTAGCTCATCTCTCCTTGGAAGAAGCCAGGGACAGTGAAGGTGCATCAGTTACCTGCATCCTGGTACAGCCGTGAGGGCTGCTTGAGTTCTGTGTTTTGCATTTTTTCTGCCATGACTGGGCTTACAGAGCTCCTCTAGTAGTTTCCAGTGCAAGGCATAGGGAAGACAGATCACTAACAAATAAATTTCATTAACAAGCACTGTTACTTAAAGCATGCTCTGCACAACATCTCACACTTGTTATGTTTCACCATCCTTAATATAGAATTTCTGTATGAGCCATTTCATCTGCTTCTCATGTTTTAGGAGTTGAGGGGTTTTGGGGTTTTGGTTTTGGCTGGGTTTGGTTTGGGTTTTTGTTTTAAGGAGTTAGTCGTTAGCACTGTTCTGGTACTTTTCTGTTATTACTTATCCAGAAATCTGAGGGAACAAGAAACTAATTTTGCTGTGGAAACATGCTGGATAAATACTTTCTTCGAGTAAGGATTGTTGATACCTGCATAAATATTTTTTTTATTTTACTCTACCTCAAAATCTGCTGAGAAGTGGTGGAAGATGTGCATTGGGCAGTGGCACTATATCAGGCCTTAATACCTTTTACCAGTTTCCAGGAAAGGAAGGTCTTTCAAACATGAAACTTTACTGGAAAACAAAGTGGTTGCAAACCAGTGATGTCTGTATTTCACTGAATTTCATTCCTAAATTGTCTGTGGTTAGATAAAGAAGGAACTATTTTAGTCGTCAAATCAAAACAGGTATTTAAGGATGAATTTTCATTTGCCTTTCAGCTGAGCAAAGTGATATATACCCAAGATTTTAAAGATTAATTCTTCATATAGATTTGTGCATAATAATCGTCAGGTATATTCAAGTATTGAAAGGTTTTCTTTTACATCTTATATTTCTAGATAATTCCTCCTGCAGAAGGCAATTCGAATGCCATGTTTCTACTCATGCTCCCAGACATGCCTCCTCTGCTCAAACTAAAATTGCAGCCTGTCTCTCAGAAATCCTGTCCCAGATAAGTAACTGACAGGTCGAACCCATTGTGACTCAAATAGAACTTCCTCTCACTTTTCTCCTTGACTAATACAATCTCATCTCATTCATATCCATTCAAGCTGCTGCTGCAATAGTTGTCTAGTCACATCCTTTAGTCAGACTAGCCTTCTCCTTCTAACTCTGCACTGGCTTTGTTTTTGTTGTATCAACCACATGCTCCCCATCTTTCCATTCAAAGCCCTTCATAGCCTATTCTACCTCTAGATACCTTTCACTAAAGCAAAGGCAGCTTCTGCCTCTTGAGCCCCCCAGATGCTATGAACTGCACCATAAGATCACTTCTACTTCCCTCAGGCCTTTAACTTTAGCAAAGATACTCATATATTAAATCCAGAAGTTTCAATTAAATTAAAGCATTTTAATTCTCAGGAGACTAACTTGTGTTTCACAAGCAGAAAACACAAGTGATCACCATTGCCTGAGGCTTTTATGATGGCCCAAATGGTTCAGGAGGTCAAACAGGCTATCGGCTGTAGAGGAAGGGGATAGAAAAAGACAAATGAACCTTCATGTCCCTGCTCCCCTGACTGGGAAGGAAATGTCTTCCTGACCCCCACTCAACCCTGTGCAAGGGAGCAAGAGACATCCATCAGTCCTATAGAAAGAAGGGTTTCCTCATCACTTCAAAGCACTCGCTTAAACTGTTCTGTGTTTTGAGTTATGAGACATCCAAGATGTCTCTGAAGAAGGAAGGAGATAATATTTGAGCTAGTAAATTTAAAAAATCCCTCTGTTTTAATGAAACCTGGTGTCTTTTGGATAAGGCTGACTGACTAAGATGCAAGTCCTGACGGAATCTTCCTGCAGCTGGGGTAGGAGAAAGCCTCACAAGTTTCATTTTTTTTCTGTGTTCTCTGTTGTCTTAAGACTGTAGGAGCTGGTTAAGTGGCTTTTTCTTCAGTACACTTGTAGGGTGTCTTCTATTCAGTTGGATAATTCCATAAATTGTGTACAACCTCCAAAAGGCCTCTAAACCTTTACCAAATCCAGTTGAAGTTGCCCAACTGGTTTTAAAATGTATTACACCATATACAGATATTCATGGACAGGCACAAATGACACACTTTGGTGGCTATGTGTTGGAAAAAGGAAAGTGGGGCAGCAATAATTTCTCCCTCATCTCTGATACTATGGGCTAAAGACAGGCGATTTGATTATAGCCATTATTTTAATACCGAACTGATATTGTTACAAGTATGTTGAAAGCTGTGCCCAAAGCATTACTCCCATAAAGGAGGAAGTGAGCAGGAAGATTGTGATACAGGTACTGGGTTCAGGAAGAACCAGTGAGACCCTGAGACCCTCCAGCCCCAAACCTAGCACCCACAGAGGCTCCACATCTTCTTCTTGAAGCTAATGAAGCATCTCATGGTTTAATTTAAATCAATGGTAAGCATAGTGCATTGCTAAGCAGCAATGCATATTTACAAACACGATTAAAAAAATGTTGATTTCAAATTGCAATGTATCTAACACAGTAAGGGCTACTGGAATCCATAACAAAGAACAGCTGTGGAACCTCTGTCTTCTTACTAGGCTACCAATGGACATCTCTTGGCTTTTTCCTGTGCCAGTCTTCAGGCTTTAGAGAAACTGCCTCTAGGTATCTGCAAAGTTATGTCATCATCTCTTCTCATGTCCCAGTGCAAGCTCTGACTTTGCTCTGAGATCTACAGAAGCTTGGCAAGGCCTGCCAGTGGTGTGCTGAAGATGCTGCTAACCAGGCTGATCACCACAAAAATACTCTTTTTCCCTTAACTCTGGTTAACTCTTTCCTCTTGCCTCATCCTTTCTTTGACAGTTCTTCAGGCAAGGACTGTACACTTAATCTGTGTTGGTGCGCTGCCTGACATAACAGGGACCTGGACCACCACTAGACTTCCTAGGTACTTGGGTAAATAAATAATAATGGTATTCTGCAAGCAAGAAATTTCTTTAAGGGTTTGGGGCCGGGGTGTGTGTGTGTTTTCTGTGAACAAAAAATTGTAGCTTGCCCCCACAAAAATCAGTTAAAATATTCCACATGTAGATGTGTAGATCCCAGATGCAGAGAGGCCACTGTAAACAGCTAGAATTTCCCTCTCCCCCCGTCAGCTGTCATCAAATATGTTTTTTGAAGAAAAAGTGCAATCTTTGAGTATATGTTTGCTGTTTCAGTTCTTTTTTAATGTTCTAAAGCCAGCAGGTACTTAATTTATAACAAGCATCTCCAACTTTGTCATTCTAATTTTTTTTACAAATGGTGAATTTTTAAACTCATTACATAGATGTGTATGTCTGTGTGGTGAAGCCTTATGTGAAAAACATAAAAGCAAATGTCACAACATCAATGTAAAACTCTGCCTGTTTTTTTCCTGGTTACCAACCCTGTACAAATTAGAAGCACATTAGCCACTTTGAAAATAAATCTGACTGCAGTTTAACCTCTTCTCTTTGGAGTTTTAGTTTGAAGATAGCAGTGGCATTCCACTGGCTAACCTACTTGAATGAATTTCCTGATTTTGCTTGGTTGCTTAATTTCCTGTTGGGCTCACATTTTGCCTAATTCAAGACAAAAAGACCCCTAAAAGTGGGACGAATGATTGAAATTGCAGAGCTGGACATAGTAATTTGATTGCAGTTCAGCATGTGTCTCTCTGATCAGAGGTAGAATTTCTGAGACATATGCAGAACTCAAACAATGTCTTTAATTCAGCATTTTCTCCCCTGATTGAATTACCCATTTGTGTATCCAAATATCTGTTATCAAAGGTCTTCTCCTTGTGTTCAGGTATTAACGTGTGTCCATGACAAGTTTCCCCCTGTTATGACATCACTCTCATCTCTAAAGCAAGACAAAATATAAAACAATAGGAAGTGCTACGATCTGTTATTCATAAAAACTCTCTAGCAGTACTTAAGAGTACATTTAAAGCAGATCTCCTTCTCTGCATCATTTTTCCAGCAAGAGGCTTTACATTCAACTTTCAAATACTCAGGATTGTGAATGGGACTAAATAGTGCTCTAGCAAAAGCCTATAAATAATGGATACATAGTACACACAGTCTAAGTCTCTAACCTGACTGTTCCACACCTTTCCTTTATATATAGCCTATCATACTGGACAAAATTACTAGGCTATAAAAACTTAAAGTAAAACTGTTGGCTTTTTTTCTGATCTTCCTGCTGCAGTGAAGAATACTTCCTATGTGGGTTTATTTATCAGTTAAATCAGCAGAAGACTTCATGAATTAAAAGATGCACTTTACAGTTCTATCTGAACACCGTCAGCCTGGGCTCAGCCTGATCTTTTCTGGGAAGAATTTCCAGGGCAGCTCCGTCAAAGTGCTAAACTGAAGTCATCACAACACCCTGTTATAAAGTCAGTTTCTGTAATATCTGCAAGTACCTTTTCTGTCAGGAACTTCCTGGTGGAATGGGTACCAAATTACTAATATAGGTGAACTGAACACCTGTATTTGTTAAACTGGAATGTTAGCTTGGCTTTGGATGCTTGGGCCTGAGCCTGAAAGGGCTGTGGTGAACCTCATTCCCAGCAGCCTTTATTTGCTTCAGACATGACAGACAGATCCTGCAGGAAATGAAAATGCTGTGTCTTCTTTCCTGAAAAATATTATTAATATTCTTAAACATTACTCTCGTATGCATCTTCTTTTCAGATGGTCTGTTAGTGGCAGGGATCTTGCTATGTTGTACGACCGGTTAATGGCCTAGAACATCATCACTGTTTACAGTTATTTTTAACAGGAACTGATATCGAAGATCAAGTTAATGGAAGACAGAACAATGAAAGATGAGAGCCAGTCCTCTGTTAGGAGGGACTACATTCTGCCCTTGCAGAGCTTTATGTGGTAAGTATTTTTCCACCTCTGACAACGATAAGGCAGATCCTGCGATGTTCATACTGACCAGCTTTGTATTTAAAGCTACATCAGTAAGACCACATTTAATTTGGACACATTTTTAACCTGCTGCCCTTTCACTGCTTGAAAAATCCATTTTACTTAGCAAAAGCTATATAACACTGCCTCTAAAAATACTGTGCCTAGGCATCCTTATGGCTGTGAACCAGGTGTACTAGATTTTTCATGATTATGGACTTCATCTAAAGATTGCAACATCTTCTGGGCTCTTGCAAATAGAAGAATGCAGGATGAGACAGGGAAAATAATTTTTCAGAAGAGCCACGTGCACATGGACCCAGCTGTCTCTAGAAACTTTACTAACTAGGTAGCTCTGACAGTGGGCTTCAGATTTCCATCTGTATAGCAGCAAATTTTAAAATGTGTATGTAACATAAACATGGCCAACATACTATGACTGATTTGGGTGGTTCTATTTTTATGCTATTTTATTTTTAAGCTAGCTAGGAGCAGCCATGGTTTAAATTAAACCTGTCACTTCAACATAATTGAAGAGGGATTTACAGAAGATGCAGACGCTTTTCATGCCAAATGCTGTGCACATACAGACTGAGAACCAACACTTACAATTAATTTCTGAGCCCTTATTCCATCCCCAGGAAGGAGCAATGTGCCTCCATATCACCACAAAATGCATAGGGGAAGGGGTTTTATAGGGGTTTTCTGCATTTTTTTTCGATACTGTCAGGACCTGGAAGCTGTGATTTCTTTTGCATGCATTTGTGTAGGCTGGCAAGAAGGTGTTCTATCTAGCAAGGTCTACAGGCTGGGACAGTGAAGAGTCCGGCAGCATGTGAGAGCTTTAACTAAAACTTGGGGCAGACAAAAGCAGCAACTGTTGCATTCCACCTGTTATCTCCGGGAGTCAGCAGCACTGCCTTCCCCCCCAGCCTCCCTGCAAGCCCTGGCAGTGCTGAGGTAACACCTCGTTCAAGATCTGCTCAGGCCAGGTTATCAATAAAGTTAGAAAAATTAATACCTTGAGGGAGCAAGGCTAGGCTTTTGTTTGGTTGGATTTATGGGCCAAAGTCCAGCCTGGTACAATGGTAGTCCAGCCGTCAGTGTTCTTTGTCACCCAGCTTTTTAGGGGATGTCATTTTGCTATGGCAGGACATGAAAGGGGGTCTGAAGAACACTTTGCAGGGATGGTGGCTGCCTACTGTGTTTCCGGTTACAATTAACAACACATTCTCACCAGCCTTCTCTGATTCTGCTTGTTCACAGGCCTGGGGCAACCAGAATATTTCTTTTGTCCCACACTGCTTTATCACCATGGCAGCAAATGGGCAAATGTTATAATTTTTTTGGTTTGTTTTTTTTCAAGTAGACCAGTAAGTTTTCGAGACCACACACACGCAGAGTGCAGGTAGCTCAAACTCGGGGATTAGCATGTTAAAACCATGGTTTTAACCAATTACTTGGGCTGTGGCCCAGCTCCATGCCGATGTCCACTGGAAAACATCCTCACAAAGTTGCACAGTGCATCGGTGACTACACAAATATGTGGGAAATTCCCAGTGCCAGCCTGTGGTTGTTGTCACCTGCAATTAACGCGAGGTTGAGGTCCTCCCCAGGACCACCTTGAGCTCATCCTAATTGTGCCCATGGTGGAAACAAAGGTCAGTTCTTGTGCAGGGGCTTACAAGTTGAACTTGCACTCCCCAGGGGACACCGTAGCCCAGAGCTCTTAGGCACACTGCAGTCACTAATCACCGTGGCCTGGGAAGCGAAGTCACCTTTAATAAACTTGGGCCTCAAATGGAGGGGCAAAAGCAGCAACATCAGTACCTCATGGGAACGGAGGGCAGGATTTCACCTCCGCCTTTGTGCAAGTTGAAACCCTTGCATCGCTGAGAACCCCACTGGGCAATACGCTGCCATGCAGCAGTGATTCCAGCATCGGGGATATAGGCCAACGTGGACTTCTAATTTCTGGTGCGGAGCCTGGGAAGAGATCCTTGCCAGCTGCAGCTGCTGGAAGGTACAGTGTCTTGGCATGGTCATTAAACTGATGGATTGTCTGGCATCGGTCCCAAGGAAGCTTGAAGGTTCTCATCTGCAGCCTCTGGATGCAGAAGCTAGCCAGAAGGTCTTGAGTCTTTCCCCAGCCTGCGGTTCCTTAAGCACCCTGCAACATCTGTATCACCTGGGTATTTCATGGGAAAGTTCTCTTTTTGTTGGCTACGTGTTGCTGCTTGCACATGTTTTTTTTCCCCTGTATCTAGACCATCTATTCTTTTCAAGTGACAGATACTAAAAGTAGTAAGCTGTAAAAACATGTACCACCAGAGTTACAAAGAAAATCTCTTGGGAGATGGTAAAACAAACCCAGTCCCGAACACCCTCCCCTTGCCCATGCTGCCAAACCACCTCCTTTTCTACCGCCCTGCCAACAGCTCAATTCTTCCACAAGACCTACAGGGAGGGAGGTGGTAGCAGATTAAAAGGCCGGGTTCCTCCCTCCCGGAGGTTTCCCAGCACGGATTGCCAGCCTGGGGAACACGCGGGAAGGGAGAGGAAAGGCTGGCTCTGCCCAGCGTAGGGCCAAGCAAGTTTTCAGCTGTATAAAATATATTAAGTTCCAATCTCGCTGGAGCCAGTGTTGAAAGATTTCAGCAAGGCTAACACTTGACCTTTAGCAGACAATAGCCGCGGCCCTAATTGGCAACTACTCATTGTGCCTTCTCGTGTGTGCTGAACAGGCGGGTTTCATGCTCATTCCCCTGTAGGCTCAGGTCTGGGGCTGCGAGCGGGAAGCGGCGAAGGTTTGGTGATTCCTGATTGTTCTATAATGCCACCTGCTGACTCGAGGGCGACAGTAGCCAGTGTATCAAAAGTCCTTTCACAGAGCCCTGCTTTTAACTTTGGTGCTATTTATATTAATGGGATCATTCAACGCGTTTCACTCATGTTCTGATTTAGAGTCCAAGGACAGACCCGAGTTACAAATCCTGAGTGAACACCGTAAGATATACTGGAGACCAACTATACTGGCTTATTGTGCTTCAGTTGGGTTGCAACTACAAAATATAATGAGGAGGTGATTGAAAAGGTCTCGATACTCAAAATATTGAAATGTCGTCTTCATAACGCACTGTGCATTTTCACGACTGAGGCAAGCTGCAAGCGATTGTGTGCCGGCACTACAATGCATCTTTACTAAGTGACCAAGATGATAAGAGGCAGGGAAACATAAGTGGCTACTTTACTTCCAAGGGAGGCCCAGATCTTACTCCCTCCACAAACAGGGATTTCATCATCCGTAGCAATTCATGCAAAGATGTGTAGAATAGTAAAGAGGCCCCCATCCAGAAAAAGGCTCCAAATCATCTACTTTGTGAAGCCTGGGAAAATACAAACACAGATCTGGAGTGAATGTCACGCCACTGATTTAATCTTTCAACAAACTGAAAAATCATGAGCCTTTTATCTAACAAAATTCTCACTTCCCAGACTCATCCCATTATGCCAGCGGGTCCTTGTTCTTCACCACTTCCCTGTCTTGACCAAAATCCTGAGTTTACCCCCATCTCTGGCTGAACCCGTTTATTGAAGCATCATCTCCCTTGCAGGGCATCCATGCTCCCAGCCCACCTCAGCTATTCCTGCTGCTCTGCCCATGCTCTGCTGGTCCCCTCTCAGGTGTTCTTTCCCTTAGCTCCGGTTCTGCTTCTACTCCTGGCACCAGCCTTATCTGCCAGCTCCGTCAATAACAGTTCATTCAGGTCTCTACCAGCGCCCACAGCAAGGCTTTGCGTCTTGCTTATGAGTTCCAGGTTGATGCTCAGGGTACATTTTTCAGAGGGCTTCTGACATGGGCAGCTTAACACTCTCCAGCACAGCAGAGACAGGCACTGCAAAAGCCTTTGCACCACTCTCCTCCTTCTGGCACCTTAATGGGGTCTAATTTTTGTGCTGGCCTCCCACACACTTCATAAAAGACGCACATTCAAGCAGGCTTTGTGCCCGGAACGCAATTATGCATCCAACTGTCCGATCTGTGTGGCCAAATCCTCGTGTTCCCGGGGGTTCTCAGGTGCAGGTTCACACTGGTTCATCAGGTTTCCATAGGGGGGAGGAAATGTAATTTAGCTCTTTCAGTCTTAGTCATTGAAAATAAAAGGGGGGTAAGTGAAGCTTGTCTTTGGCTATAGGAATGGCAAACAAACCAGGCACGATTCTTTATCTTGAAGTGAAATTTGCAAGAGTATAATTGATGCAGATTTAAAGATATAAGGTGAGGCTATTCTGTATTTAGGATTAAATGACAAACCTTATCTCATTTTTCCCATCCCCTCCCTTTTTCTTCCCTTGCACAGCAGAATGCTTAACAGTAATTTCTTCAGACCCAGTCCTCAGAACTGCCATTCCTCACAGCTCCAGCAGTTTTTGGGGCAGCTGGAGGTACTTAGCAACCCTGAAAAAAATCCCCCTTCCCCCATCAGACCTCTCTTTCAGCATAAGCTGACCACAAACATGTCTAATATCTGAGATGAGCAGTTTCGCTACATGCTCGGGGTCAGTCTGTGCCACTAACAAAAATACTGCATGTGATGAAAACAACCCAAAGCCACAACACAGAAAATATCTGCTGCATTAGCCCACATGAACATGTGGAGGGACATAAAGTCTGCCTGACTGATGTAAAGATACACAAATATACTGAATATATCAGGCGTGTTTAATTCCAGAGCCGGATCAAACTCAAGCTCTGGACTATTAACTGTGCACCCTGCTAAACTGGCAATCCCTGTCGTATAGCTGCAGCCTGTGTCCATAAGGACCTTCCCAGAGAATGCCCGGCATGGCTTGGGGGATAGCAGGCATTCCTAAAAGGCAGTATGGAGAGTCCAGAGCCAGCTCTGGCTCCCTCCGTGCTCCTCCAGCATCATTTCAGCAGGCTTTGCATCCTCAAGGATGTCTGGCAGCTCCTCATGCTGCATGCCAGGGCTCACCAAACATAGACACCCTCAGCTTCATACTGTGAAGACACCATCTTGATGGGATACAGCACAGCCATTTCATTGCTTTGGACACTTTGAACCTCAAAGTACGATGTCTTAGTCCTACAAGGCCCCCACATGGGCCCAGAGGAGACCACCATAGACATACCACATGTAGCCAGGCTGTGACACTTTCCTTTGGGCCAGAAAACAACATCTGCTCCTATTTTATACAGCAACACTGATGTCACCAAGGAAAGGAACATTTTCACCTCCTAGGACCTAGCAGAGGGCAAAGTCTTATATGATAAACTCTGTTATGATTTAACCCTGACTCTGAAACACTGAGAAACACAGTGGAAGCCTTGATATCTTCATTTATTGAAGCAGTGAGAGCAGGGAAGTTAAAAGACAACATCTGACTGATGCCAGAAAAATAGTCTAGTGGACTATTTTTGAATGGAAAAGTGATAGAAAAATTATTTTATAATGGTGTTACTAAATGACAGAGAGCCATTGGTATGCTAATGCATTGCATACTTACTATGCAAGGGAGGATCTTTGTCCATTCAGAGGTGGATCCATGTAGGGATGGATCGTAACCTTTATCTCTCTCTAGTCACACCAGCTTCCTTTGCAGTTAGTTGGGCATTGCACTGATTTCGCCCCTCAGCTGTCACTAAGTAAGGAAAGATAAAGCGTGACAAGGAATAAAAGCTGCAAAACCACTCAGACTTCAATGCAAAGCGAGGTACCACAGCACCTATAGGTCTCCACATTTTGATTCGAGTTTTCCAACTGTAGCGAAGGACCTTTAAAATGAGATACCGTCTGACTGAAGACAACACTGTCTGCTGAAGTATTTAACTGTACAGAGAGGCAGATGACCCGTTGATGAATTAGCTAAGGTTTGAAAGAGGTGCACAAAGAGGGAAACAACGCATTAGAGAACAAATGGAAGCTAAGCATACTTTGGCATCCTGAGTTCTAGGTTTGGTTGCTTTTTATTTGCTCGTAACTGAGGATTACTGAAATAATTGCAGAATTGTTGAAAGTGCTCCGGAATTGTTCTGTTGTATATAATAAAAAGACCTCAATAACTGAGTGGGTCAACCTTACCAGGTATGCGTACTCTAAGAGCAAGAAGAACCCGAGTCACGTTGGGATGACAAGATTTAAAACAAGGTATCTAAGAGAAGTGCTTATTTTTAGTCAGTGCCTTTGGTGAAGAACAGTTCCTATTGCACAAAGGCAGGAGGAGGTGGGAGTGAAAGGCAGTCAGTCAACCAGGGAAGAGCATTTCAGTAGTGCACGGAAGCGTTCATTAGATTAGTAGTTCTCTGCAGCCACCTCTGGCTCCATCCTTAATATTGCCAGGTTCATGCAGGAAAAGAAGGATGTGGCCTTCAGAAGCTGACCTACAGGAACTGGGGTGAGAGAGGAGCAGGGAGGATGCTGAGCAGCAGTTTTGCCCTAGCAGGTCTGATAGTGACAGAGGGAAGGGACATGTGGAAGGCACTGCGTGCTTCTGAGATACAATGGCGTGGCTGTCCACTGCTGGAGGCACCAGGCTGGACAGCAGTGATGGGGTGGGCTCCTTGGTCTTGTCCTGGATATTTATAAATCACAGTTCTCTCTCCAGAGAACATGAAGTTTCTGGTAAAAGGGGAACCGTCACCATTTTCCCAGTTTATAAAGGGCTGGCAGCCTCTGCAAGGATGCCCAGAACCCGCACCCAGTATCACACTGTTTCTCCAGCTTGCAGTTTTCCAGAAGACTGTCACCTTCCTCCTTGCCCCGCTCTCCATGCCTGTTGGAAGCCCAATCAGTCTCATTTTTCTACCCTCACAAATATCCCTGCTGCCCTGCCCTTTTGTTTTACGCAGAAATATCAGTAACAGATCTTTACTCTTCTATGAAATACTGCCAAAGGAACCAAATAAACCAGCTGCAGCACCCTCATTGATGGAAGCTATGAAACACCAGGCCTGGGAGTCCGAAGTGTGATAGGCCAGTTACCCCATATCGGAGCAGAGCAGATGTCCCACACAGTCGCACGTTGTTACAGCAGTAGGAATCTAACTCAACTGCCACGTTCTCGTGCCCTTTCCCGAGGCAGCCAGCCCTGAGGGTCAAACTGGCTCTGACTAGCTGGGCTTTTTGTCCAGGGCACTTCGCCTCCTCACCAACCAGACTGAAATCACTGAGCTTTACTGGAAGCAGGCAAAAATAACAGGTCCCAGCTGCGTGAGGTGATGTGTGATCCCTGCTGCAAATAATGAGAGGAGAGGGTATTTGAAATTGTAGAATGGCCGTGAAGACTTCAATCGTCTGGGCTGGACTCAACCTAGAGATTCATAGGTGAAGTGCTGAACCCTCACTCAATGTTCCCCTTAATCTCTTGATCTAGCAGATGTTTATTCTGTGTATAACCCTGCAAGAAGCCAAAAAGTAAATAACAAACTGTAAAGATTTTTTTAAAAAAAATGTAAGTAAACTTACATTTTTAAATTCTGATACACTTCTGTATGGCAGTTTAGTATTAATTACCAATCTGTGTGATACATAACTATGGATGTTTGCTTCAGTGGGCAGATCTCTTCTGAGCAAACCAGAAGGTTCTAGGTTTAATAAGGAGCTAGTAGTGTTTAATTCTGGGGTTTTTTTCATCAGTTATGTATTAATTATGTTTACAATGCTTGAAATGAGAGTGAGAGAGAACATGTGAAAAACTTGTTCTGGGTGTTTACACTGAAGACCCTGAAGTCTGAAAACACTTTGAACTAACAACTGCAGAAGTTCTGCCCAGTCTTTTTGCTGCTAAGATTATCAGTGCAACTTAAAGCAATGCTGACATTTTCATTCTGGTTTGGAAATGAAGGCTGGATGAGAAATCACATTAGATACCAAAACTAGCTACCTACTATTTGCAGCAAACACTACTTGGGTTATTTTTCAGAGAAAGGGGTAAGCACCAGTAAGGGACAGCCTGCTTACTTGTCTGGTTTGCACACTGGTAATCTTCCCAACCCAACTCCAGATGTTAAGTCTGGCTGGCTGGAGGGAGGAAGGGAAGATATGCAGAAGAAAATGCACCAGATATCCAAGATTAGAAGTTATGCAGTCTCAGGCATTCATAAAAGATAGGAGCTTGCCAGCTTTTTCACATTTGGGATGGAGGTTTGAAAGTGGAAAACAGCTGCTGTTGTCCTGTGCTACCTCCCTAGCCACGGAGGTTGTGCCGCTGCCCGACCACAGCCAGAGATGGAGAAGGATCCTCAACAGGGAAAGCCAGCTAGCTGCTGGAGTTGGAGGTGACATTGGACAATCTCATCATCTCAGCCAGAAGACACGTCACTGTCACGGACCACCAGACTACAGCTGACCTGTAATAATAACAGCTGGCTCCTGTTAGACCCACATCCTTCACCTGGGGCAAGGGGCAAGTAACATAGTTAGAAACTTTGGAAAACAGCTTTGAAAACAGCAGCCAGCAGTGATGGCTGGGGCAATAACCTACACTGGGGAGAGCACACAAGGCTTGCACAGGAGATCGAAAGGAGAGCAGCTGATAAGGCTGGAGAAGGTGAGTGTGTGAGATAGGATCTCCTGTCTGTGGACCCACCAGATAGTCGGTTCAGTTGCCCCAGACGTTGCCATGTCTTGGCATGGATGCTGACTTGCAGACCGAAGAGCTGTGCTGTATTTGTCTCCTGGACTACTCCTAAACAGCTGCAAGCATTAGGTGCTTCAGAACAAGAGGAGAGAAACCAAGGAGGATCAGCGTAACCACCAC
Source organism: Microhierax caerulescens (assembly GCA_035590215.1). Taxonomy (NCBI): domain Eukaryota; kingdom Metazoa; phylum Chordata; class Aves; order Falconiformes; family Falconidae; genus Microhierax; species Microhierax caerulescens. The sequence continues at coordinate 46,090,672 of JAVJGJ010000001.1, forward strand.
AGATGTTTGTTCATTTACAAACATGAGATTTATATCTCCTTTAAATTAAGGATATGAGCCACGGAGAGCAGCAAAATGAGACAGTCTTAACCTCCCCAGAGTGTTCATAACCAGCCTTGCTCGATTTCTTTTTTTTAAGAGGAGTTTCAATTGTGGTACTGGCTAGAGCTCAAGAGACCTCTAAAACAAACATCCTCATATCCTGATATTATTTAACAGGGCTATGGACAACTGATGCTTCATCTTCAGTTTCTTCAACTATCTTTAAAAGAAATGTTATGTGAAATGCTTCCCAGATGATTGGATTAATGAAAACAGATCTGTTAGGAAGAGTCATCATAAATGCCCCACTGCAGCCTCAACAGCAAGGAAAAAACCCCAGTGCTCCAGCCACCCCAGAACCACGTTGTTTACACCTGGCAGAGAATAAAAAACAACCTTGGCCTGTGGTGCAAATTAAATTTTTTTTTATTTATAATGTGGTATTAAAAAGAAGCATCTGTATTAGTTAGATATCTACTGCCTAAAGCAGAAGGTCATTTCTGTCTTACAAGAGCAACAAGGGAAGCAGTCCCTGCCATGCCTCTAACTGCCCGTGTGACATCAGGCAAGTTGTTTTTCTTCTGTGCTTCAGCTTCCCCATCTGTAATCGGGGCTGATGTGAACCGCCTTCTTTGGGAAGCACCGGTATGTAAAACCCACGTATGACTGTCACGTGCATTTTCTCTGTACAGTCAGAGTTTCCTGAATCACTTCATATGAACGGTTAGATTTTACATTTCCTCACTTTTGAAAGGAAATTGAGCCTTTGTCCAGCTGCAGTCCCATACCCCAGCTCATTTCACAGGCAACTCAGGCTGTTACTGTCTGCTGCCCTGGGATGCTGAAAACTTGCACCACACACTGCACTTTGATGTGGCATTGGCACAAGGAGGATGCTCCCCTCCAGCAATGCACAGAGTGAAACCGTGCAGTGAAATGCTGAGTCCGGGCAGGGTCAGGATGGATTCCATGGCCCTTGTGCTGCCACCCCTGCCTCCTCTTCACTTTTCCTTTCCTGTAGCAATTACTGCTCATCAGCAAAGATTAACCATTGCACAAGCAAACCTTTGGAACAAATGAATGCAGGGCTGAGGGCCAACCTTAGTCAGTGGAGTTTTGCTTTTGGGACTTTAAACGGGGCTGGGGTTCAGCCCTGCAGCCTTCCCCTGTATTTCCTCTTTTCACCCATTGATGTGCTACACGTGTGTAGCTTGCTGGCAGCTCCCCGGCTTTGGGATGAAGCACTCCCAGGTACAAGCTCCAAAAGCTGTGCCTGTAACCTCTTGGCATTTTTGTCCACCCACTCCCTGGCCATGTCTTTCTGCTAAGAGTTGTTCCAGCCACTTTACGGTTTCTTTTAAAAGCTTGAAAAATAAAGACAAAAATAGATCTCAGTTCATTCATACAGGTTTCTGTTGGGCTCTGAAGAATTTAAAGGTCCTCTCACCCCACCCCTTGTTTATCTGGTAGCCTCAGGCCTCATCTACATGAAAGAGTTGCACCCATTCAACTAGATGTTAATTTAAACCAATTCATTAAACTAATACAAACCCCAGAGCAAGTGGAGGGGTGGACGCTCCTGCACCGCATTAAAACCAGACTCCTATCAGTTTGCTTTAATCTGGTGAGAAACTAAACCAAAGGAAGGAGCGCCCATGGACAGGTTTGCTCTGGTTTTACTGAACATACGGAAAAGAGCGATGCAAATCACGCCAGGGAGTTCTCACTCAGCAGAGCTCTGCTGCTTGTTCGCCTGCAGGGACCAAGTTATGACTTGAAATGAATGCCTTCCACTCCAACCCAGCTGTCTCTGGTGAAAGACCTGACTTTCCTTTCTTGCAGAAGAGAAGCAATCTGTCTCCATCTTAATGCTTTAGAGAGGATTCTTCGAGGCATTCAGATAAATTTGTTTCAGCAGACAAGCTCCAGCAGATCTGGACATACTGCTAAAAGTGCTGCTGCTCCCCGCTGCTCGCTCCCGGCAGGCAGCTCAGCTGCCAGAAGGTGGGCAGGGGGGAACACACATCCCAGGTGCTCCGCTCACAGCCCAGCACCTCCACACAAACTGCCATGGACAGGGTGGGAACGGAGCCTGCCGGCTTTGCAGGCTGGTTGGAAGGTTGGCACATAGCCCGCGCCGGACATGCCGGGACCTTCCACACAACAAGAAGCAGACGAGCAGGAGCAGGAGCTCCTTGTCCCATCCCAGCAAAGTTCACTGGAGCTGATCTGTCCGTGCCCTCGATCCTGGCCTCAAGCTCAGCCATTTGACAGGGATCTGGAACCACCAAAAAAAATGGCCAGGAGCCTTCGTTGTACACCCAGCGCTGCAAGCCCCTCTCTTGCCCTGGAGTGCATTGTGGAGCCCTCGTACCTCTTGCCCAACCCAGAAGCTCTGTTTCAAGTCTTTACTTCACGGCCAGTGTCCCTGCAGGCAGTAATATACAGTCATAACAGTGTTTCCATACACAGGCCATGGGGGCTAAATAAGAAGCCAGATAGAGTATAGCTCACCTAAAAAAAACCTGTGATGTCAGTAGGTGCCAAAAAAAAAAAAGGGAAGTGCAAGGAACACCAGACCAAAGTTCCAAGCAAAGTGACTAATCAATGAAAACAGTGCCACAAAGGAAAGAGGGAAGGGACGGGACTGGAGCATTTCTGCTTCACAGTTCTGCCCTCTTTGCAGCGATTGGGAAGGACTAAGCCACTTGCTGTCAATATCTGATGGGGATTATGGAGAGCATGAAGCCAGACTGCTCTCAGAGGTGCCTAGTAGGAGGATGAGAGTCAATAGATCCAAGCTGCATCAATGAAATTCCAGTGGGCATTAAGAGAAAATATTCTATGATGAGAGTAGCCAAACACGGAGCCAGAGAAATGGTGGCGTCTCCAGGCGTGGAGATACTCAACACTGAATCAGACAAGACCCTGGCTGGCCTGATCTGACTTTGGAGCTACCTGTCTTCTGAGTGGGGAGGGGGTTTGGCTTGATCATTTCCTTAAGTCCCTGCCAACCTAAACTATTCTGTTTTATTTAAGGAAAACAAGACAGAAATGTCTTATTTGAAGCCAGCTTCCCCCCTGGTCCAAAGACCGGGGCTGTCACACAGCTAGCAAATTCACCTGGCTATTCACCAGGTGTTCAGTCTTCCTGAAGAGAAAAGGTAAAAAGGAAATCAAGATACCCAGGTGCCTTCCAAACGGTGCCATTCGCTGCAGTACAGTTCCACAGAGTAACACAGAGGCTTTTCCATCAGGAAGGTGCAAGTGGGAAAGTGGAAATCTTACCGCGAAAGCTTCTCGGCAGCCACCCGCCTGCTGGGCGGGCCACACTGAGACACCTTGGGCCAGGGACCCCATCTAGGCTAGGGGAATTGCTCAGTGTTCGCTGACGTTGGTAATACCAGCCGGCTTTCCCCTGTGCTGGTAAGCACCGCGAGTGTGGGCGTAGGTGGCTGCCGGCTGGTTCCAAGGTGTGCCAGTGAAACGCGCTCGGAGCAGCACCACGCCACACGGCGCAGGCCTCCAGCAGCAGCCACAGCACCTGCGTGTCCACCGTTGTGAGTCCTCAAGGCAGGAGGAGAAACAGAGTCACTGCTAATACGGGCAAAACCCCTTGGGCTGTGTAGAGGCCGTGTAAATGTAACAAGATTCTCATTATTTAAGGGGAAGAAGAGAAAAACGGAGGGATGGTTTTGCAAAAAGTATATAAATTTTACCAGTATTTGACTATCTGGGGGGTTGTTTGGGGTTTTTTATATTATATTTTTTTTCCAGGAAAAACATTTGAAACTGTTGTTTACATGAATTTTTCATCATACTGGAGAAATCCTGGTGTTTTCTGCTAGATCTGTTTTTATATTACTGTGGTTCTTTTCATCCAGGGATCTGAAATTATCATGCCAAAGTTTTCGTGGATTCAAAGACACGATTAAATAAATTTTCAGAAGGAAGGCATGCCAAGGGCCATGAAACACAAAAGCGTAGTCTCTAACTCAGGAAGCCTTCAAGTCACAGATAGCTGGAAGCTAGGAGAGTGTGCCAGAGAAATCTCAGAACGTACGTCTGTCCTTACCTTCTTTACCAGCATCCAGCAGACAGGATACTGGCTACATGCTACCTTCATGTACTTAACCAGCTCCTTACATCTTTGATCAGAGGAAGGTGATGAAGAATACTCCCTGGATTTCACTCATTCACTCACCCTTGGGACTGACTCTCGTGGTTTGTCCATACTGCAGCACCCTCAGCTCACACAGACTGAGGGATCAGCCTCCCCCTTTCTCCACAGCTCTCCCTCACATTGACCCTTTGCTGCATTGACTGAGATCCTTTCAAGATGCAAACTCTTTTTTTACTCCCTGTGTGGTTTTCTGCCTGCTTAACGAGTTGATTCAACGTGTGCCAGAGCTGGCCCAAGGGAGAGGAAGGGAAGGTGCAGCTGGAAGCAGAAGGAAGAAGAGCAAGATTTTCCCTCACCATGACAAGCTGTTAAATTTGCTTTTGTCATAACAGAACTTCTGCCTTCAGGCACAGCTCCACCCGACCTAAAGATCTTTGGTGCATCTCCAGTGCACCTCAGCCTCCTGGCCCTTCTCCATTTTTGCACTGGCTCTGCCTTTTTGTGACCTTCACTGAGCTAAATCAACTGGCTGATCTACCAATTATTTGGCTTACAAAGGGGTCTGTCAGCTACTAGAGATGGTACACAATAAGTAGCTGGACCATGTGGTTGGCTGGAGATGAAAGGAGAGGGGGAAGAGTGGGAGAAAACGAGGTCCTCCCTTACAGCAGCCGTGAATTGTTCTCTGATCATACATAACTTCATCTCTATCTGTCTTTTAAGTATTTTCCAATTTACAAGGGCCAGGATCTTAGCATGACAGCCCCAAAGTCACTTGCCATTAACAAAGCAGCACCAGCCTTCACGCCAAACTGCATCAGATCTTCCAGGCTTGAAAATTTCTCACACAAGCTGGAGAAGAAAGGCCACATGTAATTCTTCCAGGCACAAGGCTGGTTTCGGTGCCATGTAACACCTTCTCATTTGGTCAGGATGAGGGAAGCTATCCTATAAAAGAGATGAGATGCACCAGGGAGGGGCTGGTGCATCACAAATGGATGTTAAATCATGGCAGCATTGACAACCTTAATACTCTTGAACTGCTGCACTGAACCTAAAGAACCTAAACCATGGCCCTGGCAAGAAAAGAAGAAAAACATTTCTTTGTATAATATTTACCACACAGAAACTGCAAGGGGCAAGGCACCAGAAGTAGGCTAATAAATAGGTTGCAGGCTCAATGTGCCAAGTCGTCTGTTTGATGCATCTGTTAGATGAGTTAGTGGTCCCAGTACAACTCCCACACGATAACACACTTACAGTGTTTTCCAGTGTTCCGTGCCCATGGTGGATTGAAGGATAAGTAACTGAGGTGCCACAAGAAAGAAGAGCATCTTTAGAAAAAGTTTTCTTAACATTAAAGATACTGAAGTACTGGAAATGATCCCCTGGAGAAGTTTCAGAACCTCAGTGATACATCTGGAGTGAGGAAGAGGTCTGGCAAGTGCAGTGGGTGAAGCTGATCCTACCTTGGGCAAGGACATCATCTTGAGGTCTCTTCCAGTCTTAAATGATGTTGGGCATTACCTAGGCCTTGTTTCAGCTGTTGGATTTGACTCACCTCTCCACCCCACTCCACAAGCCAGATGTGGTTATAAATGATGGCCAGATGAGAAGGATCAGTAAAGAGTGTAAGAATGCAAGAACAACTTAACAGGTTGTAAATTCTGTTGGGTTGTGACTTATGTAAGCCATCTGCAAGTGGCTGTGACCTTCAGCACAACACGGCCCTTCGTGGTTGTGTAACGTGAACAGAAAACCCTTCTGCTCCGCTGTATTTCTTTAACGACACAGTATAGCTGCAAAGGATGGGGGAGCAAGCTCCCAGGGATCTCACAGAGCTTTCCAAAAGTCTTCTGGTAATTGCTGTAAGATGCTTCACAGGCGCCCTCGTCTTGCCCCTAGCTGTTCGTGGAAGATGCTAAAGACAATCACATTCTAATTGCAGGTGCTAGAATTCAAACCTGACCACCTGCGTGGGCCAGCCAGGTGCCTGCGAAGGCCCTGTGTTCAGCAACTGTACTCAGCAAGTCCACAAGATAAGAAGCCTGGCACAATTAGCACACCTCTGTGGCCGAGAACGAGCAACCAGAGGCAGAAAACCTCAGATAATATGACTTTAATAACTCCTCTGTCACAGGTGCCATTTGTGGCCTCCCCAAACCTCTAATCTGGTAGCCATTTCAAGTCAGCGGGAGATTTCCGTTTACTGTAGCAGAACTTGTATCAGACAAGTTATGTATAAAGCATTTAGATACGAGTATCTTTCAGTCCTCAAAGCCTATTGAACTAGCTACCTGGTCAAGTTTGTACAAGTGCTGAAGTTATTTTCTAGTATGAGGTCTAGGCATAGCTGAGGGGAGGGTGCCTAGAGGAGAAATCTCAATGAAATTATTTTTAGAAGTGTAACACTGATCCTTCTATTGCCACAGAAACATCATTATTTTTCATACCCCATTGGTCTGAAGGCCAGTCTCTGTTTGCTCAGAAAGTGTTGCAGAAAGTTGACAGAGGCTTTACGAAATTATACTGGAACAGGTAGCAGAGTTGTCACTCTTTTGTTTCGTTAAAGAGATCAGAACTCAGGCAGTGGTAAGCTTTTGATGGCAGAGAGACACTTTTCTTCCTATTTGTACACACAAGAGACCTCTCAGTATTTTATATCTGCTCACCCCAATACGAGAGTTTAAATCCCTGAACACAGAAGATAACATCTATTTCAATGGTATTTAACATATGGTGCAGTTATTGCATACTAGCAGATGTGAAATGAAGAAAATAAGTGACAATATAAACAGTTTCTTCCAGCCAGCCTACACATGCTGACAGAAGAAACAAGAACCTGTATCTCATCTTGTTGGACAGCATGGGAATAATGAGGGGGGCAGCCAGAGCAGCTGCAAATAACTACGTCTGTTTCAAATTCAGAACAAATCATCTTCTTGCTGTAATTCCTGACAAATAATTTTCTTGTCCAACAATTTTTAGGTTGATCCCATAGGACTGCTGGAATAATCATCCTGACACTGCAGATAACAGGATTGTGATCATAAATCTTAAGATTCAAGTACATTCACCATGGTTGAGTGACCACCAGCATTTTAAGAGAATGAGAATATTTTTCCCCTGAAAAGGCGAAAGCACGAAGGGCCCATATGCAGAAAGTGAAGCCTCTGAATTATAGAACAATGCATAATTTTTATTTTCAATTTGCCATGCCCTCCTTATCATTTCACCCACATTCTGCCCACTAATCAAGGGAAGAAGGCTTGGCTGGAGCAACTGGTTCTGGACAGATCTATTTGTGGCTGTTGCTATTGCAGCAACAGCAAAACCGGCTTTTTTACAGAAGAATCCAGGCTCTGTCCCAGAATATAAGTGACTTATTCTGAGAACAATTATTTTTATCTACAGAGTGAAAAAACCTTTACTCCAGACTAGTCTTGCATGGAGCCATTCCAGTCATGTACATGTAAATGATAACAATAAAGCATGCTGCTTCTCATTATTTGGCCCTGGTTGGTACAATTCTGCCCTTTCCCCTGGAAGAGGAGAAATCAGGTATTTAAGCAATATTAATATTACAGAACTACAGAGCTGTTGGTTTCTTTTGAAGCTGGTTTGTCTTCTGCAAGCAAAATGAGAAAAAGCGCAAAATAGCACCGAGCTGTTTATCAATATAAAACACTCAGCTGGTGAGATGCACTAGTCCACAGCCAAACCCCGATAATGGCCCAGCTGACTTGTATATAAGCCACCACCTTACTCATGGGTTTTACATGTGAATGCACTCGAATCCTTGACAATACCTACAATATGAGTTAACTCTACAGTTAAGCACAGTCCTACATTGTCACGGAGATCAAAAAAAATACCACCTTCCAAAATGTGAGGAATGTGACATTAATAAAGGCATGCTACTCCCTGCCAGGCAACACACTAACCTAGCAGGCACGCCACGTTGGATCACTTGCAAACTAGCAGCAGCACAGGGCAAGCACATGAACCGAGACACTGCTGTGCAGAGGAGAAGGGGATGTTAAGTCTGGATTTACTTTCTTCCCCAAGGACCTCTCCAGCAACCAGCATCTTCTTAAACAGTCATCACATATTGCACATAATTCCCTTTTACTAGATATACCTGGGAGGTCTTTTAATTTCTGTCCTAACGCTGCCAAGCGCTCTCGCTTTCTGCACTTTGCATTCTCACATCACTGACTGTGGTGCTCAGGCCCACGAGATACCCTCTTTAAAAGAACACAAACAGCAACGGAGCTGAAAAGCAGAAGAGGTGGAAGTAAAAGACTCCACAAAAAACAGAAGAAGGAAATATGCTGTACTGCAGCCGTAGCCCACGGGGTCTAACAAGGGGTCCCCTTTGCTTCCATTTTCCCTGTGCTGCAGGCAGCCTGGTAAAGCAAATGGATCTCTACAAACAAAGCACCACAGCTTCACAGGATGCCCAAGCTTTTCTGGAAAAAGTTGGTTAAGTCAATTAGTAAACAGTTTTGTTCAGATTGCAACGAAAGTAACTTGGAATACAGTGAAAGCTTCTTACCTTCTTTCTTTGCAATTGCAAAGCTCACGTGACAGGACCCTTATACTCCTGCTGCACGGTTTATATATTCCGTGTGTGTGGGAGTGAGTGCTCGGGGATTTGGGAAGGGAGGGGGAAGGGGGAATAGTCCAAACAAAACATTTAAATGTAATTCCTTTGATGGTGCAGCTATGAGAGGGCAACTCTCCGAGACTATTTCGCTATGAAATTTCAGAGGCTGCATGGTTTTACTGTCCTTTATTAAATATGCTTCAGAAGCAGCACAGAAATCACTTCTCCACAGCCAGCCTCCCCTCAAGTCATCTCTCCTGTTTGCAGAGCAGACCTCTGTTCTACGTTCACACACAACACCAACCCATGCTTCATTTTCCCCCTTTCTTGTGACCCCACGCACTTCCCACCTTCTCCCCCAAACACTGTATACAAGAAGTATTTCCTAACTAGCGTAAGCAAAACAGTGAGAACGAGCCCTGTCTGCTTTGTGAGAAAACCGCACCGCAGTCCCCAAATGAGAGAGATGAGTCAGGGTGTTGTTACGCCTGGGCATCAGGCAACCTGCTTCCTGGTTCATTCCCAATCCTTTCACATGTGTGGACACTCCTTTACATCGTGCCTTACGGGTGCATCACTTAATCCTGGGCTCCACAGCGCAAGGAGCACGGAGCAGAGACGCCCCAGCTAGGGACAATCGGGCAGCATCAGGAATTGCGGTAGGGTAGCTGGATGATGCAGCCGTAGTGCCTCAGATCCCAGCACCTCTGTGCACGGCATTACGCTGAACCGCTCATCCGAGAGTGCAGCTCACTGCTGACTTCAGCTACATCGCGCTTTTGCACAGACGAGTTCTCTCCCTACCTGCTCTGTCAAATAGTGTGAAATACCTGCCCCATCAGATGGGAGCGACCACGCCAAGTGACATTACAGGGGCTGTTTTCAGAGCAAAAGGCACTGCACGGCAGTTCTCTGCGCTCCAATGTTTGCTTCGGCAAACCTGCAACCCCTCGCTCACCATCTATTCAACCCTTTCCCTTTAACGCTGGTTAAATCAATAGCTATGGCGAAAATGCAAAAGTGCTCCGGTGCCAGGCTGGTGTCGGTGGGCTGCAGTTTCTCAGATCAATGAGCACAGGCAAGGCGAGGGGTCAGCTACCTGCAGCGTTACGCTGTTTTATTGCAATGGAAATGGGGTGGGGGGAGGCAGGGAAGGTTTTGCAGTTCTCTTTTCGGTTTTATCCTCTATATTCAATAACATACACGAAGGTGTTTCAAGCCGATGTGCAGAAATCACTCTTCTAGAATGACTACAACAGTTGAGCCTTTCCCGCTGGGGCTAAAGCATTCAGAAACACAGCAAAGAAACAGCGAGACAGCACAGAAGTATCTCCTCAACTGCTAGCGCCTCTTAACAAGCAGCAGCGTGACGTGCCTGACATGATTACAGGGCAAAATCTGCATTTTGCCCTCCCTCCTAAACCACTTCATTCTCATCTTCATCACCTGGCACCTGGCTCAGCTCCTCGCTACCTCTGCTGCGTACTCAGTATTGCATCATTACTGTCAGGTCCGCAAAAAGAAGAAACTTCTGTCACACCGAGCTGCACCTAACAGCATCTAGAAAGGGGGAGGCGCGGGGAGGGAAAGTGTTACCTAGGAGCTTCAGGATTTTCTCCGATAGACTTGGTTCATTTTCTCTGAAGCTTCTGTGTTTTCTTTTTTCCCCTTTCGCCCCACTTCTCTCAATGGTCTGGTGCCCTCAGCGAGTCCAGGAGCAGACACCAGCTGGCCCTAGCAAAGGCCACATCCCCCACTGCCTGTGTTGTTCTCTCCAGCTCAGCTATATGGATCCCTTAATTGCATGCATGTCTTTCAGGCTATTCTCCATGCATGAGCTGTCAGCAAAACCTTGCTGGAAACACTGGAATTTCACATTTTTCATGGAGATTTTCCATACCAAATGGGCAGTTTTACATTTTCCATTAAATTCCTAATGACTACAAAAAAAAATACAGCCACAGTGTTTGGAAGGACTTGCTCAGCTTGCCTTCGGGCACCATTTGAGTGTTAAATGCATGTGTGTGAATTTACTTAGCATATCATTTCAGGGACAGGATTGGAATATTTTTTTTGTTGCAGATGACAGGAGAGAAGCATGCATTCATCCATTCATTCATAAACTCAACTTGTGGCACTGCACACTGGGGAAGGGATCTTTCGCATCATTTTTAAAACAGAGAGAGTGCAAAGCCCTGTCAACTGACAATATCCATCCAAGCTGTCATTGCCAATCACTTGAATGGACTGCAGCAGAGAGTATTTTCCACAATGAGATACCAATGGGGGTGACCATTAGGTCAGGAATCTTATTTTCTCAGCTCACCAACCCCTGCAAATAAATTCTCACCAAAAGGAGAGAAAAGCCTCATTGATTTGACAACCGATCAGACACTGCAGTTGTCATTTTCCCAGCAGTTGCTAGCATATTTTTTGCCTGGTGTGCGAGATATGAATTTCCTGACTTAACCTATCAAACTCTTAAAGGGATCATCCCTTTTTCATCTGCATCCTTGGGAAAAGTGGAACTCACAGCAGTAACACTCCGAAAGCAAAATACTGTTCTCAGCTTTAATATATTATTAGTTGATTTACAATGAAGTTCACACAGGGGGTCTACTTTGTTGTTAGTAGTCAGACATACTTATTTGACCCACAAGAATGTGTTTTTTCCCCCCATCAATACCCATTTTAATTTGTAAAACACATCTGTGCAAAGTTCTTTTTTATTTCTTCTTCTTTATGAATGCATCAAAACCAAACCAAGAGAGGCTATGAAAGCAAGAAAACCTGCATTTGTCGATGAAAGCAGTCACATTTTCAGGTATCTCTGTTCTTAGACACATACATTGAGTTTCCATAACTTTTTAAAAGGCTGTACTAATGTGGAAAAAAAAAAATTATGCTGAATTCCAGCAAAGGGCCTAAATTTTACTGGTGGTTCTAGTGAGGCAGATTGGTGCTGGAAGACTAAGGGTATCTTACTCCACATTACTCAAATCCACTTCGCCAAGATTTATAGCTTGAAAATTTATGTTAATTTGCTTAGGAGTTTTTTGGATGAAGTGTCTTAGCATAATCCAAAATTAATTTACTTACTGATGTAAAAACATAGACTTTGTGACATTTTTACAGGAATGTTCTTCAGGAATATTTTCTGATCACAAGGAGAGACAGGTCCCCAGCTGAAGAACAGTTCAGAGCCTGCAGGGATGCAAGTCCTTGGTTTGCCTGCCTTCTCCACAGCAGGCGTAACAAGGATCTGAATCTGAGTTCCCCAGAGTGACATCTTCATTTTTTTCATTTAAAAATAAAAATCAGTATATAGAATTTTTTCACTTCATAAGAAGCTTGTCCCTACCCAGTTCTGGACAGTTCCTGAAGAACTCACCACCTGCTTGAATACAACTACTTCAACCAGCCCAGATGATGATTTGCAAACCCTGTGATTCCACCCAGCCATCCTCTATTTAGTTCCCAATAATAAAATCACATTAGGTCTCGCTTAATCTAT